>CM068301.1:45812053-47012053 GCA_034768395.1 Linum lewisii | reverse complement strand
CATGCCCTGACATCAGATCAGGCTAGCTGCCTCATCGATATCTCAACTGCTGAAGATAAGACAACTTTCAACTCTTTGACTAGAGCAAACAAATTGTGCCTTAAGTTTCTACGTTTGACATCTACTCCAAACATCAAATCTGCCATACCTGAAACTGATAATCAAACTGCCAAAGATTATCTCCAAGCCATCACTGAACGCTTTAAACCTTGAGATAAAGCAGTTGCGGGAAAATTGATGTCTGAACTTACTTCTACCTGTTTTGACGGTACCAAGACCATGCAACAACACGTACTGGACATGGCAAATTTGGCTTCAAATTTAGGAAAATTGGGCATGACTGTGGAAGATGACTTCCTAGTCCAATTTATCTTGAACTCACTGCCTGACCAGTATGGGCCCTTCCAGATTCACTATAATACCGTCAATGAAAAATGGAATGTGAATCAACTGTCCAATAAATTGGTGCAGGAAGAGGGTCGGCTTAGGCAACAAAATGTTAGCGTTGCTCAAGCCAACTTCATGCATGGTAATGGGAAAGGGAAGACCAATAAAAGTTGGAAGGGTGGAAAGACTAAAAGGGTTGGAAGGGGGAATTCCAACCTAAAAGGGTCATCCAATTTGTTGGTTCAATCTATCTCCAAGAAAATCAAGAAGGATGAGTGCAAATTTTGTCACAAAGTTGGGCACAACCAGAGGGATTTAATAAAGCGCAAAGAATGGTTCGAGAAGAAGGGTAAGTCTCTTGCCTTTGTATGTTTCGAATCAAACTTTGTGGAAGCACCTTCTAATACTTGGTGGATTGATTCTGGCTCTAATTTACACGTTTCAAATTCAATGCAGGGATTCCTTACAACCCAGACCACTATAAGACCAAATGAAGCCTTTCTTCACATGGGGAATAGGTCGAAAGCTAAAGTTGAAGCCATCAGAAATTTTCGTTTAGTTTTAAGTTCTGGATTTCATTTGAATTTGGAGAATACCCTGTATGTACCTTCGGTTTCTCACAATTTGATTTCCTTGTCTAAACTAGATAAAGATGGCTTTTCAATTCAGATTGGTGGTGGTTGTTTTAGTTTACTAAAAAATAATGAATTGATTGGTTCTGGAATTTTTATTGATGGGTTATATCAACTCACACTCGATAATGAATTCTCTGAATCTCTCAATATCTCCCTACATTCTCAAGTTGGTTTGAAATGTGGTTGATTAATTTAAAGCTCTTCATTCTTGTGGCATAAACGTTTGGGTCATATATCCAAGGAAAGAGTTAATCTCTTGGTAAAATCTGAAATTCTCCCGTCACTCGATTTTACTGATTTTGGTACTTGTATAGATTGCATTAAGGGAAAGCAAACTAAACATACCAAGAAAGGAGCCACAAGAAGCACCGAGCTACTTGAAATAATACACACAGACATCTGCGGTCCCTTCGACGTCCCATCTTTTGGTGGAGAAAAATACTTCATCACCTTAATCGATGACTATTCACGTTATTGCTATCTTTACCTATTGCATGACAAATCTCAATTTGTAAGCGCTGTAGAGCTTTACATCACTGAAGTTGAGAGACAATTAGGTAAAGAAAGTAAAAATCATTAGATCGGATAGAGGTGGTGATTTCTATGGAAATTCGATGAATGAGGACAACGTCCTGGCCCTTTCGCTAAACTCCTTCAGAAATTAGGAATCGTTCCTCAATACACAATGCCCGGATCACCCTGGATGAATGGTGTAGCTGAGAGATGTAATCGTACCTTAATGGAGATGGTTAGAAGCATGATGAGCAATGCCAATTTACCTGTTTCTCTGTGGATGCATGCCCTTATGACTGCTGTTTACATCTTGAACAGGGTTCCTAGTAAATCCATTCCAAAAACACCTTTCGAGATGTGGAAAGGATGGAAACCTAGTTTAAGACATTTCCACATATGGGGATGTCCAGCAGAGGCTCGCATTTACAATCCACATGAGAAGAAACTCGACCCAAAAACCATTAGTGGTTTTTTCATCGGGTACCCGAAAAGATCAAAAGGGTTCAGGTTTTACTGTCCTAACCATAGTACAAGAATAGTAGAGACTGGAAATGCTAAATTCATATCAGTGGGAGTGATGAAATGAGAGACGTGGTCATAAACGAAATTAGGGTGCCAATACGAATCCCTATGCCCCAAATTTTGACTGACATAGTTCTGCCTCATATTGTTGATCCTACCAACAATGTCGAACCAAAAGTCGATGATCACACACTCCATAATGAAGCTGATGAACCTATTGTAAATATAACACCAGAAGTAGCATTAAGGAGGTCTTCTAGACCAAGAAGACAAGCCATTTCTGATGATTATGTGTTATATTTACAAGAATGTGAATTTAACATTGGGATGGATGAAGATCTCGTCTCATACTCACAAGCCATGAAAAGTAAAGACACCAATAAATGGATAGAGGCCATGCACAATGAGTTAAATTCTATGGCTACAAATAAAGTTTGGAAGTTAGTCGATTTGCCAGAAGGTCATAAGAAAGTCGGTTGTAAATGGGTCTTTAAGACCAACCGTGACTCTCTTGGCAAGATCGAACGACATAAAGCAAGACTTGTAGCTAAAGGATTTAATCAACGAGAGGGAGTTGACTATAATGAGACATTCTCTCCCGTTTCAAAGAAAGACTCATTGCGTATAATTATGGCTCTTGTGGCTCATTTTGATTTAGAGTTACATCAAATGGATGTCAAAACGGCTTTTCTGAATGGGAGTTTAGATGAAGAAGTTTATATGGCTCAACCAGAGGGTTTTATCGAAGAAGGAAATGAAGATAAAGTCTGTTTGTTGCAGAGGTCAATATATGGACTAAAACAAGCTTCTCGTCAATGGTACATCAAGTTTCATGATACCATTACCACCTTTGGGTTTACTGAAAACATTGTTGATCATTGTATATACCTAAAGATCAGTGAGAGTAAGTTTGCTTTTTTAGTCTTATATGTTAATGATATCCTCATTGCCAGTAGAGACCTTGGTTTATTACGAGAAACTAAGGATTTTCTTTCACGAAACTTTGAAATGAAAGATATGGGAGGGGCTTCTTATGTCATAGGGATAGAGATATTCCAGGATCGATCACTTAGGATTTTAGGTTTGTCTCAGATTGCCTATATCACTAAGGTTTTAGAAAGATTTAATATGGCAACTTGTGATGGTAATGTTGTTCCAATTCAGAAAGGGGATAATTTCAGCTTAAGTCAATGTCCTCAAACTGCATTAGAACGCAATCGAATGAAGGATTATCCTTATGCTTCTCTTATAGGCAGTTTGCAGTATGCACATGTTTGCACTAGGCCAGACATAAGTTTTGCAGTTGGGATGTTGGGTCGTTATCAACAGAATCCAGACATGGATCATTGGAAAGTAGCTAAGAAGGTGTTGAGATACTTATAAGGAACGAAGAAACATATGCTCACTTGTAAGCACACTGATGACACTCGATTTGACGTGATTATCAGCCTCATTTACGCGACATTTCCTTGCTTAAGACATGATTTTTAGGGTAGAATAGCTAATATTCACTCAACTGCTCTATCTCGTGCCATTTGCGTTACTTTGGCCCGTTTCGGGTCTATATGATGGTTTTCTAGTGTTTTCATGATAGCACAGGTTTTTGCCGTCAAATAAAGTAGCCAAGGACGTGTCTAAGGCATTGGAACCTCGAGGAACCGCACTGGAACCAATCCAAGAAGTCAATCAAGTCAACAAAAATCCTACCCCATTTTACACTACAGTTTTCAACGAAAAATCCTCAGGTTTTCGGCGAAAAGTCCAGAAGAAATCGGCAGAGCTTACAAGAGGAAGTTTTCGGCAAGAAGTTAAAGTTCTCGCCAAAAACTCTGGATTTCAGAATCACAGGAGAATCAGGCGACGAAAGCCACCATTTACAAAGAAGTTTTCGGCAAAAACTCATCAAGTTTTCGCCGAAAAATCCAGGCAAAATCTGGCGACTTAGGGTTAAGTATAAATACTTAAACTGGCGGCCCAAATCAGATATACCTCATAATACACATCATAATTCAGAACTTTCACGAGTTCCAGACGAAAAGAGTTCGAGAGAGCAAAGTTTTAGAGTTCGAAGAGCCAGGAAGAGATCGTGATGCCATCCCTTCACCTCGGAGACTCGGAGCTAGGATTGAAGATTATCAGAGAGCGAAGCTTTGCCAGAGTCGTCTTAATTAGGTTTTACAGTTTCTATCTGTTCTATCTTTTCGTGATGAACTCTATTTCTGCCTTTGATTCTGTCGTTATGAACATGAGTAGCTAAACTCGTAGAGCTTAGATGTAACACCCGTCCCGAATCAGCCTGGTTTACCCAAGGTTGAACCGAGATCGAACGCCACTCAAGCACAGGTTTAACCAAAACGCGAAACAATAAAAGAAATAATTAAACTTCTCATTAAAATCCACAATCGAACGGAGGCCTCCAATATAAAATCCACCATAAAATCCAACATAAAACCGAAAATCATATCCAATCCAACCTCAAGAGGTTACAAAAGTTCCCAACCCAAATAACATGGTCAACTGAAATATAATAAATACATAATTAAGTCAACTCCAAGCAAATCATTGATCTTCAACTAATGGTTCCAACAGGTAACCTTCTCGAACTCAACTATCAACTGTCTCTCCAACCTAGCACTAGCCAGAGCACTTAAAAGAGAAACTGGGAGGGGATCAGCTTCCTAATGAAACTGAGTGAACCCACTGGGTCTACCTATGCGCCGAACCTACCCTAGGAGGGATCCCAACACCACACTTAACAACAGCGGAATCTGACACAACAAATCTCATTTTAATCCTAACATGCTACTAGGTGATCACCCAAGAACTTACCTCCACCGGTACACACAGTTAATAAAATTTAGCAATGCACACAAGTCAACAGTTCATAACATAACAGCATCAACGGAGTCATCACGCACACGAAACAAAACTTAATCACAGTGCATCTTCCAACAAGAGTAGCACCCACATCCATACATCAACCACACAACTCACAATTCACAGCTTCATAGTTACTGACATCAACCAAAATCAACCCAACCAATCTCCACCACACAAACTCATCACAGCATTTAGTTCTAAGTGAGTTAATTAGGCACCTAGGAGTTGCTCCACACCACCACTGCCGGCCAACAATCCCTGGTAAAACAACCCAGGGTGATCTACTCAGCGTAGACCGATAACACCAACAATCCCTGGTACTTGACCCGGGTGATCCACTCGACGTAGACCGACTCAACATAAATCCCAGGTAGCTAACCAGATTGATTCACTCAACGTGAACCAGACACAACTCATCATAACTCAAGGTGGGCAGTGTGTACTCCTACCGGTTCAACCATTCAATCAACACAACCAATTACTCAACACTTACAACCAACCGTCATACTCATCACACAACTCATTCACATCATTCAATCCAACAATCTAAATGCACATCATTTCCCACCACCAATAACAAGATCATTCGCATACTTAACCATATTCCACATTCTACCACTTGCACTCATTCACATACCTCAACAGTCACACATAGCATCATCATAGTCCCACATCACAAGTCATTCAAAGCCTCCCACGGCACAAACAGCTTAAGGGTAAACGGCTAGCTCACCGACCACCCCCACCTGCAAGTACAAGGGAAGCCATGTCATGAGTCGTAGGGTTACCCTCCTGTACATCCTTCATTGGACGACCCCACATTGGTGGAACCATCCATCTGTTCGTCAATTAAGGGCGACCCCACATTGGCCGGACCACCCTCCTGCAACCACAATTATCAATTCCAGGCAGAAACACAGTTACAGCATCATACCCCAACCCTCCTACATTCGTTACTACATCCAATCCATTAAGCATCAAGGTTAATCTTTCCCCCATTCATGGCACATAACAAACAGCCCGCTATCATCACACAATTCCCCATATCAACGAGTATACAACAACCACCAACAATCACAGATACACAACAATCAATCATAGAACAAAATCCCATTTTACTCTCTTCCAATTCATGCAATCCTATGTTCATCTAGGTTGAAATGGCAACTCCTCACACCGAACATACTACCTATCGTACGCTAAAACCTCACCTAACAAGAAGACGAGGCTCTAAAACGACTCCCGGAACCTAAACGACCAAGCTCTACAACTCCAAAGTTGTAGCTCTTCTCTTCCTCACTGACAGCAGCCTACTCCGAACCACCCAGAACCACGATGTGCGATCTCTTCCTCTTGTTGTAAAGAACACGTAGCAACAAAAGGATCTCCAATTGGAGCTCTACAACTCCCGGAATCAAGGATTGAAACTTGGGGAATTTTAGTTTGTCAAAAGGAATTTCGGGGAAAGAGAAAGAAGGGGAAGTTGTGAATTTCCGTGCAAAATCAGCCTTTAATAGTCAGGCCACGATACACGGCGTGTATCATGATACATGGTGTGTATTGTAATACACGGCCATGTATCATGGTCTGCCCACCTTGACAAATTTTTGCGTACTCGCTTGTATCTTCAACCGGACTCCACTATGAACGTCCCAGACTTCGATGGGGCCTCAAGAACATTGTTTCCAATGTCTCAACACTTAAACTCGAATTCTAAACCGTTCGATTGGGCGGGTATGTTACAAGTCTCCACAACTTCAAAACATTTCATCCCCGAAATCACAACCCGGCCCGCTCTAGCAATGCAACCATCAATCACAGCAGCAAATGCAGCAATACAAGATCACATTACCTCCAGAAATTTCCTAACGGTTCTGGCGACCCACACCCTCTAAAGATACCACTCACCCCTACTCTGAACTTCCTTCTAACAAGCACGCACAACTGAACCACGAAAGCATCACACACCATAAGAACACAACAACACACAACACAAGCAACCAAAGAAAGAACACTACCAACAAACACCACCACACTAAGACTCCACTCTCTTCAACCACTCTATCTAGCTTAGCCAAAGACTTCTAAGCTCTACCCCACTAGCCAACTCCTCCTAGTCTACCAACCACCACTACTCTCCTACCACCCAAACACCCACAAGACAAGGAAATGGACGAGCTCGAATTCCAACAAAGATGCTAATGGAAAGAACCAAGAAAGATATCATACCATTAGCCTCGTCGTTCGCATTCTCCTCTACACCTCCGGCAAGAGCATACAAGCCTCCTTGTTCTCCTCCGGCTCCAAGTGGTGTAACATTAGCTCCGGTCCCTCTCCCAGCACTCGCGGCACCACGACCAACACTACCTCCTCCTCTACCTCCATAACTCTCAGACGGAGCCTTAGGTCCTTGCACCGATCCCACAGAATTGGTGCTGAACTCCTATTCGGGCAGTAGTTACTCTTATGGTTAGGCTCCCCACAAGTGTAACATATCACTGAAGCTGACCTCAACAAGTGGCACTCTCCAAAGTGGGGCTTCCCACAAGTGCTACAAACGGGCAACCCAGATGATGCTCTCACAATGCTACGGTGGGACAAGCGATACTCTTATGACCGGTCCGGCCACAAGTGAAGCAAGTGAGCACACCTCGTGACAGAGCAGACTAAGCGCCTCTGAAGCTAGAATCGGAAGTCTGCGCCCTCTTAGCCGGATGGCTATGAGTGGCCGAGCTAGTAGGCGGAGTAGGCGCCTTCCTCTTCTTCTCCTCCTTCTTCCTTTGCTCCAACCTCTCCCTACTCAAGGAAGCCGCCTTCACAGACACTAAGCTCCCCATGTCTGCAGAAGTGACTCCTTCCTGAATCTCCGTCCTCAGACCATTCTTAAACTTCACAATAAGCTTCCTTTTCCTACCAGCAGTCTCATCATACCACTTGGAGAGGGAGGTAAACTCTATGTAGTAAGCAAGAAAAGTCTTCTCCCCCTGCTCTAACTCTAAGAACTCCCTAGCCTTCTCCGCACGCCACAAATCCGGACAGAACTGGTCACGGAACTCCTCAACAAACTCCTCTAGACTCAACTCAAGCGGCACTACTCTACTCTGAGGCAAAGACCTCCACCAATCTAAGGCATAACCCTTGAGCAAGAAAGTCATGGCCGACACCCTAACATCTCGCTCAAGTCCCATCTGCAGGAACTTGTACTCACACTCCTGGAGCCACTGCTCCGCAACAGCAGGGTCAGCCACGTCCCCATGGAACTCTCCAAAGTTCCAACCCTTTAACAACCCCGGCTGAAACCTAGGAACTCCAACTCTAAACCCAGAATCCCCAACCGAACGACTTCCCATGGCTTGGCTCGATTCACTACAGGAGACCTTTAGAACATTTCAGGTGACCATTAAAGAAAACTCACAACCAAATTCAAAACACTTCCACTTCAAAACTCCCACCCATTTCAAAATAGTTTGAAAATCCCTGGAATGCCAATACTGCAACGACGTTCCGTCCTTTTTATTAAAAGGGTACCTAGAAGAAAGGACAGTTCACCTGTGCAGCAGTGGCAAACAAGGCTCTGATACCATTTGTAACACCCGTCCTGAATCAGCCCGGTTTACCCGAGGTTGAACCGAGATCAAACGCCACTCAAGCACAGGTTTAACCAAAACGCGAAACAATAAAAGAAAGAATTAAACTTCTCATTAAAATCCACCATACAATCCAACATAAAATCTAGCACTAGCCACGAGCACCTGAAAGAGAAACTGGGAGGGGATCAGCTTCCTATTGAAACTGAGTAAACTCACGGGGTCTACCTATGCACCAAACCTAGCCTAGGAGCGATCCCAACTCCACACTTAACAACAGCGGAATCTGACACAACCAATCTCATTTAATCCTAACATGCTACTAGGTGATCACCCAAGAACTTACCTCCACCGGTACACACAGTTAATAAAATTCAGCAATGCACACAAGTCAACAGTTCATAACATAACAGCATCAACGGAGTCATCACGCACACGAAACAACACTTAATCATAGTGCATCTTCCAACACGAGTAGCACCCACATCCATACATCAACCACACAACTCACAATTCACAGCTTCACAGTTACTGACATCAACCAAACACAACCCAACCAATCTCCACCACACAGACTCATCACAACATTTAATTCAAAGTGAGTTAATTAGGCGCCTAGGAGTTGCTCCACACCACCACTGCCGGCCAACAATCCCTGGTAAAACAACCTAGGGTGATCTACTCAACGTAGACCGATAACATCAACAATCCCTGGTACTTTACCCGGGTGATCCACTCGACGTAGACCGCCTTAACATAAATCCCTGGTAGCTAACCAGAGTGATTCACTCAACGTGAACCGGACACAACTCATCATAACTGAAGGTGGGAAGTGTGGACTCCTACCGGTTCTACCATTCAATCAACAGAACCAATTACTCAACACTTACAACCAACCGTCATACTCATCACACAACTCATTCACATCATTCAATCCAACCATCGAGATTCACATCATTTCCCTCCACCAAAAACAACATCATTTGCATATTTAACCATATTCCACATTCTACCACTTGCACTCATTCACATACCTCAACAGTCACACATAGCATCATCATAGTCCCACATCACACATAACCACACATCACAAGTCATTCAAATCCACCCACGACACAAACAGTTTAAGGGTAAACGGCTAGCTCACCGGCCACCCCCACCTGCAAGTACAGGGGAAGCCATGTCATGAGTCATAGGGTTACCCTCCTGTACATCCTTCATTGGACGACCCCACATTGGTGGGACCAGCCAACTGTTCTTCAACTAAGGCCGACCCCACTTTGGCAGGACCACCTTCCTGCAACCACAATTATCAATTCTAGGCAGAAACACAGTTACATCATCATACCCCAACCCTCCAACACTCGTTACTATATCCAATCCATTAAGCATCAAGGTTAATCTTTCCCCCATTCATGGCACATAACAAACAGCCCGCTATCATCACACAATTCCTCATATCAACGAGCATACAGCAACCACCAACAATCACAGATACACAGCAATCAATCACAGAACAAAATCCCATTTTACTCTCTTCCAATTCATGAATCCTATGTTCATCTAGGTTGAAATATCAACTCCTAACACTGACCATACTACCTATCGTACGCTAAACCCTCACCTGACAAGAAGACGAGGCTCTAAAACGACTCCCGGAACCCGAACAACCAAGCTCTACAACTCCAAAGTCGTAGCTCTTCTCCTCCTCACTGACAGCAGCCTACTCCTAACCACCCAGAACCACGACGTGCAATCTCTTTCTCTCGTTGCAACGAACGCGTAGCAACAAACAGATCTCCACTCGGAGCTCTACAACTCCCGGTATCAAGGATTGAAACTTGGGGAATTTTAGTTCGTCAAAAGGAATTTCGGGGAAAGAGAAAGAAGGGGAAGTTGTGAATTTCCGTGCAAAATCAGCCTTTAATAGTCAGGCCACGATACACGGCATGTATCATGATACATGGCGTGACCATGATACATGGCCGTGTATTACAATACACGCCGTGTATCATGATAAACGGCGTGTATTGTAATACACGGCCATGTATCATGGTCTGCCCACCTTGACAAATTTTCGCGTACTCGCTTGTATCTTCAACCTGACTCAACTATGAACGTCCCGTACTTCGATGGGGCCTCAAGAACATTATTTCCAATGTCTCAACACTCAAACTCGAGTTCCAAACTATTTGGTTGGGCGGAGATGTTACATTAGACTAGATGAACCCTAAGTGACCCAGAACTTTAAAGCGGTCACGGATCGGCGGTGATTAGATTCAAAGTTCAATCAGTTTCTCTTTCATGTTTGGTTTGTTCTTCGTTGATTATGTTTCTTGTCTGGCTTGATCACCTAGACTAGATTCTTGTTAAGCTAAGGAGAAGCAAACGCTAGCCTTACTTTAAAACACCAAATCAACAATTAACCTATTCATTGGAGTGTGCCTTTCGTAGGAACCAGTTAGGGTTAATCCACTACAAGAGTAGCTCATAAATCATTAGTAATTCCACCAGTTAGTTTAGTCGTCGCAAGAAGCGACCGTACTCGGGCGGCTAATTAATCTTGGTAGCTAGATCGGATAGAGCGAACGTTCGCCAGTCTTAAACCTAAGGGTCAGGAGTTATGGTGGTGTTTTAGAATTGATTGAACGAGAATTGAAATTCGCTGATCCGTTGATTGCCAATGCTCTGGTGAACTAAGGGGGATTCGAAGTCTAAGCTTGTCTATCGTCTTTGTTTAGTCAACCAATCTCCCAATCTATCTTTCAATTTAGTTTTTAATTTCCTTGCATTTTCTAGAATAGAAGTCGTGGAACTCACACCACGCACAACGTGTTAAACCTGAGTAATCTGCCTTTACATTTGAGTAAACAATTATTAGAAGGCCCATGGAATACGATCTACTTAGCTTCCAGCTTGGTAGTTATTTGATAAACCCGTCCTACAGCTCGTTCATCAAATTGGCGCCGTTGCCGGGGACTTCTTTTAATTGTTTGAAAGAATAACTGGCATTTTATTCTTCTACTTTTCATCTTTCATTTTTCCATCCACTTCCATTTTACACTGGTTTTGCTTGTTTTTGTCATTCGTAGGTTGTTCACAGGTTTATGCATCACCGCCCTCTCACTCGCTCTCAAACCGCCAAGAACGACAAGGCTAAGAGTATAGAGAGACCAGGCAATTCTGTTTCGCCAAGACAATCACAAATTTCAACGAGATGCAGAACCAATCCACCTCCATATGTCACTCCAATTAAGATCGAGGAACTGAAGGAGAGTTCCTCATCTTCATCTTCACCATCATCTTCATCCACTTCATACACCGAATCACTTTCACCTCCTCCATCTCCAAGGATGGGTGATCAACTAGGCATGCCAAAGAGTCTAGCTGACTACAACAAGCCGAGCACGACTAGCGTTTGATCTTCTATCGCCGTGCCACGCATCGAAGGAGATCCTGACTATGAGATCAAGATTCCTTTCTTGACTATGATCTCTAGGGATCTACAATTTGAAGGCAGGCCACTTGACAATCCGTGCGCGCATCTGGCGGATTTCATTGATCTCTGCGGCACTTTCAAGAATGGGAATCTCGACAAGAACACTCTTTGCTTGAGAGCTTTCCCGTTCTCTCTTAAAGGCGCAGCTAAGAGGTGGCTCACTGGCAAACCACCTGGTTACTACACATACTGGGACACTCTTGCTCAAGACTTCGTCGAAGAGTACTTCCCTCCTTCCAGAACAACCGCCTTCAAGGACAGCATCGCCAGATTTTCTCAGAAGGAAGGAGCAAGCTTATATGACACTTGGAATGAATTCCAATAACTTCTCTACAACTATCCTCACCACGATTTCGAGCAGAGACAGTTAGCTGAAATTTTTGCTCGAGGTCTTCGTGAAGAATCTGCTAAATGGGTCAATTCCCTAGCTGAAGGAGATTGCACTACCCTCACACCTGAAGCTGCTCTTCTCCATTTCGCGAACTGTGCTTCCAAGTCAAGGAACTGGGAACGACAATCAGAAGGATCAAGGAGCAAGCTCGATCTTGAAGCCACCATTAAAGCAGAAGTTGAGAAGCATCTGAGGAATTTTTCTACACATATCAAGCCGCCAACAGCCTCTGTCTACGTTGCTGATTGTGAGTGGTGTGGAGCTTGTGGTCATAACGGAGGCCGATGCCAGAATTTTGGCAAAACAGAAGTCTGGTCTGCCGAAGAAGTCAATTTCATTTCTCAAGGCTTCAACAACAATCAACAAGGTTATGTTGGCTACCGCAACTATAGACAACATGGAAATTTCCAAGATCGACCTCCCTACAATGTTGGTGCCAACCAGAACGAAGGCCAGAATCAGAATAGCCGACCAACTAGTTCAGCTCAGGATCAGAACCCAAACAATCTGATGGGAGGTGTCTACCAGCCGCCGCACCAAAATCCGGGCAACTATGGAACTACTTCTGGCAATCGCCAGAATCAATATCTGAACAATACCTATACAGGACAACAACATCAGAAGGAGAACAACGTCAGTGAACTCGACAAGAAGCTCAATCAGATCATCACCAGACTTGACGATCATGATAGTCAGTTCAAAGCTCAAGCTCTCCTCAACCAAGAACAGATTGCTTCCGGTCAAAGAATAGAGCATGCAGTGAACCAGATCTCTAGCATGCTAGCATCTGGTCGACCATATGGCCAGCTCCCAAGCCAAACCGAGCCGAATCCGAGAAAGGAGCAAGCTAAGATGGTATCTATTCAAAATCTGACAAACTCACCTACTAATGCTTCTTCTAATTTATACAGGGCCATTGACGTTCCGGAGAAGAAGAAAGCAAAGGAAGAGGCGCCTAAGGAGTATGATCCTCCTCTTGCTCCATACTACGAGAAGCCTCCCTTTCCAAGGGCGTTGCTACCGAACGCAAGGATCGAGATTGGCATGTGGGGGAATAAAGAAGGATATCCTACCATCCGTAGCAAGAAGCCTTCCTCGCCATATCCAGCTAAGTGTTCCGACCCTGGTTCTTTCACACTACCTCTAGTCATTAATGATATTGAGATAGAACGTAGTTTGGTTGATCTGGGTGCGTCTGTCAATGTCATGCCTATGAGTTTGTTTGAGAAATTGAATCTAGGAGAACTTGAACCGACTAGCATGCAACTTGTCTTTGATGATAGATCATTGAAGACGTCTAGAGGAGAGATCAAAGATGTTGTTACTAAATGTGCTCCTTTCACTTTCTTAGCTGATTTTGTGATTATAGATACTAGCGAGGAGGATTCTACTATTCTTATAGGTCGACCGTTCATGGCAACAACCGGAATGCAAATCAATGTTCCGAGTGGTTCTTTGACTTTGAGGGTTGGTAAGGAAATGATAACATTCCGCCTTAAGGATGGTATGAAATATACTCCTATGAATGAAGAACCTCACTGTCTTGCTGTTGAAACTGTGGAGTAGACTCCGGTAAACTCCGTTACTGATGTCTCTTTCAGTCTTTCTAGATCAACTGTTGTTGCAGGTGTTGAACGGATTATCAAGCAAAAACCAGGATCTTCGGCACAAAAGCCGCCGAAGAAGAAGGAACTGAAAGCTTCTTCTTCACCGCCAAGTAAGGTACCTAGCAGGTGATGCGCGAGATTTAACTCACAACTATCAAGGTCGTATTCCACGAGGGCTCTCTCAAAAGCTAATACTCACACGGTTCATGGACGGTCTATTCATTTGAAATTGGTTTTAGTTTGGAAAGGAAATAAAAACATAAAAGAAACTAAACAAGAAAGCAAATCAAAAGGGTGCAAATCAAAGGTAAAGGAGGTTAACTTGGAAAGATAGCTTCATCATGCTCAAGAGGTATAAATGCACAAACAAGCCAAACATGATCGAGGATGCAATCGAATGACCACGCAAATCCCTTCTATAGACTCAATGCACTCTCGTCGCACCAAATCCCTATCCTATAACCACTCAACCTAGGCTCTCGCTCTCAAGCTAAGTGACTAAGGATGCATTAAAGGTGTTTGATGAAATGCCAAGCTACAAAACCCTCTCCTATGACTCTATGACCACTAGGCTAGACACCACACTCTCATGTCAATGTCCTAACACTAAGAGAATCATCAAAAGAATAATCAAAGTTCAATTGAATGAAAAACCTAATGCACACCAAGTGTTCGATAAAATGCACAAGTGAGAAATTATGCAACCATGGTTGAATTGAGATGATCTAATCTCTTAGAACACACTCCCTTCAATCCCTAGACCTACAATCCATGTAATCTAAGCACTCTCATGCATTACATCACAAATAATAGACCAATCAAGCCATAGCCATCAATGAAATTAACAACAAGTCATAGAGACCATCCTCATACAATCGAAGAACAATCATGGCATATTTGTACAATCAACCTCTATCATAGCACAACTAATCTATCAATCCAAGAAAACCTAAGAAATCAGCCACACATGGCCAAGGAAATAAAGGAAAGAGAAAGAAAGATGATCACCAAGAACACCATGGCAATCCTCCTCTTGCAAGCTCCTCTTCCAAGGTTGTGGACTTCAATCCAAGCTCCTCTACTTTGATTTGCACCTTGCTCTAGGGTTGTGAAGGGTTGGTTGATGAGGAGGAAGTGTTGGAGAAGTTGAGAGGAAAGAGGAATGAGATCGGCGGTGTGTAAAACATTGCATAATTTTTGCCGAAAATAACTTCAATGATCAAAGGTCCGCCGTCTGCTTAGAGTTTTCGGTCCGAGAACTCTAGGTTCTCGCCGAAAATTCCTTTAGAAATGGTGCATTTTCTCCAATCTTGCATCGGCCGTATCTCCTCCGTCCTAGCTCCGATTGACCTCCCGTTTGATCCTACGTGCTCCTTGTCACCAGTACTTTAATGCCAAGATCTGAAAATACAAAGAAAACAGCTCCAATAGACACGGAATTGGCCTCAAAGTGGCAACCAGGCAACAAAAGGACACTTAGCACAAAACTTCAATAAAAGCATATTAAGCATCGCATTTAAGGATCAAACACGGGCATTTCATAGGCTAATCGAAGGCTTAAAATGCACCAAATATAGTCACATCAGCAGGCTACGGAGGAAGAATCAAAAGAAGACTCAAATGGTCTGGACGCTAGTTGCTCTGCCATCCTCTCCCGAGCCAGCTACACCACCAATTCCTACCAAGCCACCGACGCAGGAGCAAGTGAAGAAGGAGAAGCCAAAAGCATCTCCCAAGGAAGCGCCAAAGATCACGGATCCCGGTGAAATGAAGCCGGAGGTCAAAGGGAAGATAAAGCCGACTGTCCTCATTCCTTCCATTGTAACACTCACAAAGGATGATCTCTCAAGAGAACTGTTCGGACCGTTCAAGATCACTGACCATCTTCCCGATGGACGTGCCAAGCTCAGTCATGCTAACGGGAAGAAATTCACGCTCGACGGAGATACCCCGAAGCTCTACTTCATGAATTCTGACGCTAGCGTTAAGAAGATTTTGAGTTGGGATGTCTCCTAATACCGTCCAGGTATCGTCCAGCTCAAGGACGTTAATCAAGAGCGCTTCGTGGGAGGCAACCCACAGCTGGAGTCAATTTTTAATTTGTGTCGAACTCAGTGTTTTAGAGTCGGTTTGGGGGAGCCAAAAGTGTCAGTTTGCATGATTTCTTATTTTTCATGTGTAGTATGTCTGTCATCGTGTCAATCCCAAGTTGCTTGAGGTTGTTCCAATTTTTGTCAAATTAACTCTGATTTTCTGAAGTCTGCGGGATTGCGAAAATGTTTTCAAACGTGCAGGTCAAAGTTTTTGGCGAAAAGCACTTCATTTTTCGGCGAAAACTGCCCTTTAAAACCCACTGTGTTTTATGACCGATTTTTGATACAATTTTCAGTGAAAAGTACCCTACTTTTCGGCGAAAACTGACTTTGAAAACCGGCAAACGTTTTGAACTGGATTTTTCATCGAAAATTTGCATTTCTTTTCGCCGAAAAATCTGAGAAAATCCAAAAAATCTTATCCCCTATTTCTTTACTTTTCCCCGGTCTTTCTCTCTCTCCCCCTCACTCTTTTCGAACGAACGAAAACCCCCCCTTTTTTCAAAATCGTCGCCGACCCATTTTAGCCGCCACCACCCGATTCCTTCACCGCCGCCGTCGCCGACCGTCGCCACACCATTCCTCTCTCTCCCGATCATTCCAAGTCGTAGATCATCCGAATCGGAGCTCTAGAGCTCCAGTTCCTCCAAAACCTAGTGTCTCGAGTTTTTGACCGATTTCTCATTTTTCGTTCGTTTTCAGCAGTCATAGCCTCAAGGTAAGTTGTAGAGCTTTTCATTTTGAGTCTTCTGACATGTTAAATGCTGAATTTCGTCAGGGTTGACTTTTTTCGGTCTACCTCAATATGCGTGCTGACTGTTTCGTGAGAATTATGGTGAAGTGATTGCTTCGGACTGTTCTAGCATGCTTAGGGAGAATTGTGCTGAATTTTAATACCATTTGATCATATGTTGCTATGTTTAAAGAATGATTCTTTGTGGTGTTGACTTTTTATGAAATGTCGGTTTGACCATGCACTGTTTTTGCTCTGTTGGCTGCCATATTTCTCCATTCACGTTCATATCACTGTGTTGGTTGTCAGAGTTGATGTATGCCGTCATTTCTCGATTTGTGCTAGTGATTGCCATGATTAGGGTTCAATGTGTTCCAATGTTGACTTTTTGAATGTTGTTTTGACTTCTGAGCTCTAACTGTGATGTGAACATTCCGGCTGGACATATGCATGTTTTGTGATTCATTATGTTTACCGATTACTCGCCTTGCTTACCCCCACTCGGTTTTCCTCATTTCTTTGTGAAATTGAGTTTTTCTACTAAGTGTGGGGTAGGTTCTTAGTTTGACTAATCCGGTTTTGTTTCTTGCTATAGGAATGTCACTCATGAGCGCAGGACTAAGGCTAGACTTGACACCTCCTCTAGCTCCCGAGCACCGCCACCCGTCACACCTGCCATCTCCGGTCCTCCACCAGCATATCCAGGTTTTGTCGGGTACCACCCCACTGTTGCTCGCTTGCCCGTGCATTATTTCGAGCGCTACCAGAGGTTCGAGCATGTTCCCGGAGCCGACGTGCGACCATTGTCCATGGACTCCCTCCTCGAGCACGATGAGGACTGGCACCAAAATGTGCTCAACACGTTGGCACCTTCAGGACTTCTGGAGCAGACCACCCTAGCTACTAACTTTCCAGATGTCGCCCTCCAGGAGTTCTGGGCTACATTCGAGCTGGATGAGCACAAGAGGAGGTAGCACAAGAAGGTCATCTCCTTCTACCTCGGTGGGGTGCACAACAAATTCACCTACGATGAGTTTGTAGCTCATCTCGGCATCCCCCGGGAGCACTACGAGGGCCACCACCTCGGCTAGGAGAACAACACGGGCAAGGGAGATGAGTATGACGCGCTCTGGAGCCACTTCACTGGAGTGTCGGATGCTCATACCACGTCTCATAACTCCGTCAGGTCACTCTCTCACTCTATCTATCGTTTTATTCATATGGTTTGGCGTAGGTCACTACTGTTTGCCCCAGAGAAGGACCGCCACCACATCAGCAGAGAGGAGCTCCTTCTTCTATGTGCTATCTAGGAGGCTTATCCTCTTCATCCCGGATGGGTGCTTGCACGCCTATTCCAGCAGAAGACCCAGAAGCCAAGGCCGCCTCGATCACTCCTTGGCGGCAGCTTTGTCGGCCGACTCATCATCTCCCTTAGTCTCAGCTAGTCATATGGCTGGACGTCACACTTTGTATAGTACACACCGTAGGTGGTGATTTAGCGGTCGAGTACGCCCTCCAGCTGGACCTTGGTCCGCAGGTGGCGGCAGCTCCTCCTCCCCTACACGAGGCCGAGTCAGAGGAAGAAGACGATTCTGAGGAGCAGCATCCTCAGCCGGAGCTGGAGTTTGACGATTGTATACCCTCGCCACAGCAGCAGGTAGGGTATGCATATCAGCGGCAGTCGCCCCTCCAGGATCCATTCCAAGCGCCTCATCCTCAGCACCGACCACATCCAGCTGATATTGGAGAGCTGTACGAGCGACTCCAGGAGTGGCGAGTCACAGACACCGCCACCCAGGATTCCAGATGGGTTATTATGCAGCAACACATGCGCTGCACTCACGAGAGGTACGAGGCGCAGCTGGCGTGGCAGCGGCAGGTCAACGACGTCCACCACATTCCCCCTCCCGATGCACCTGACCAGCAGTGATCGGGTTGTATCCTTTTCTTTGTCCCTTCTTTTTATTTCTTCTTTTCGGATTTCGATCCAACTTTTTTTCTGTGCGGATCCGAGACACTTGTCCCGGTTTCCTTTTTATCTTTAATTTTTTTTGTTTTGCAGGTAGTTTGGGAGATTCCCTTTGCTTAGGGTCTACCACCTTCTACTTCGCTTTGGTAGATTCCCTCCGCTCTGAGCACCCGCGTTCATCCCCTACATCAGTCATCTCGGTCTAGGTTCTTCTGTTCCACTCTCAACTCTAGTTTTAGTCCTGTGAGGACACATAACGATTTAAGTGTGGGGTAGGATGCTAGAGAACCTTGCATCAACTTGATTGCCCTTGATTGTGTTTTTGTGTGTTCCATGGTTCCTGTCCAGTATCTCTAGCATTAGAATTGCTCGGTTCTTGATTTTTGATGTTAAGTTATTGTTCAATCTGTCATAATGATGCTTAGACTGCTTAATTTAGAACCTGAGAACCAACGTGTATACTTTGATGCTAAATTGCCTAGTCAGAACAGATTTTCAAAATCACACTTGTAGTTTGTCGCCTTGATTGCATGAAAATGACCGAATCTGACTAGGAAACCAACTGTGAGCTTTTGATCCATTGCACGTAACTTGCAATTTCAATTTCTTTTGAGTGATTTTCTGTTTGCTTGAATGAGTTAGAATTTGCATGTGACCTATTCGAGACCACACAATGACACGAGTTCTAGAATGATAGGGGCACCTAGATTCAGTTACTAAGCTAGATAGCCTGCCTAACGATAAATCCATAGGTTTGAACCCTTGAGCCTGGCCTGTTCTTTCGGTTCGATATACATTACAGCCAATTCCCATTCTTTCATTCCCCGTTGATCCCCTATGGTTGTAGTTCTAGATTAGCCTACCGGAAGTCAGTTTGTGGAAACTTGCCTATAGCCATTAACAGGTGGGCTTAGCTATTATGTCCAAACGTGTAAACGCCTCTAGCAACTAAAAGAAAGAATCGGCACAAAAAAAATAGAAAAAGAAGAAAAGAGGAAAAATTCAAAAAAATATATAGAAAAGAGTTCAGAAAGCTTGTATAGTTCAAATCAATAAACGTTCTTCTCCCTACATATGGAAGAATGATGTCAAAAAAAATGTGTGTAAAGAAAATAAAGTGCTAGGTTGCTTGAGGGTATCATAGGACGAGTGTACACTATTCCAGCCGTTTCTGGTTAGACGGTAGGAAGCCATAAGCTAGATTCGAGGGAACTTAGTCGAAAGCTATACCGCACTAAAGCCATCATCATACATTCCCATCATCCATCTCATTTTAACCCTTGTAGTGTAGAATTCGTTACGGTCCTAGCAAGGAAGTCCTTCTTGACTAGTTCCTCGTGTTGTCACAGTGGTGGAGATGTGGTCGAATTGCAAACTTATGACAGAATTCACTAACAGAAAATGATTGAGAGCAAAAACACGTCCCCAAACATAGAGAACGAGAGTTTCCCCTGTACTAAATATTATTTGTGTGAGGAGTCTGGTCGGTCAGGTCAAATTCGTGCATGATTGGTTACTACTATTTGTCGTGTGCAGTTTTTAGTGAGACCAGGTTGTTTAGCTGATCAGTATGCATGTTAGGTTTCTTGTTCTAGAAGTAGCTGTCTAATAATTCATTGTGACATATTGAACTCCGATTTAATCGATCTTATCATTTGTGAACATGAGCGTGTTCTATTCAGTTTGCTTGAGGACAAGCAAAAGCTTAAGTGTGGGGTATTTTGATGACACTCGATTTGACGTGATTATCAGCCTCATTTAAGCGACATTTCTTTGCTTAAGACATGGTTTTTAGGGTAGAATAGCGAATATTCACTCAACTGCTCTATCTCGTGCTGTTTGCGTTACTTTGGCTCGTTTCTGGTCTATTTGATGGTTTTCTAGTGTTTTCATAATAGCACAGGTTTTTGCCATCAAATAAAGTAGCCAATGACGTGTCTAAGGCATTGGAACCTCGAGGAACCGCACCGAAACCAATCCAAGAAGTCAATCAAGTCAACAGAAATCCTGCCCCATTTTACACTATAGTTTTCGGCGAAAACTCCACAGGTTTTCGGCGAAAAGTCCAGAAGAAATCGACAGAGCTTGCAAGAGGAAGTTTTTGGCGAGAAGATAAAGTTCTCGCCGAAAACTCTGGATTTCAGAATCACAGGAGAATCAGCCGACGGAAGCCACCATTTACAAATAAGTTTTCTGCGAAAACTCATCAAGTTTTCGCCAAAAAATCCAGGTAAAATCCGACGACTTAGGGTTAAGTATAAATACTTAAACCGGCAGCCCAAATTAGATATACCTCATAATACACATCATAATTCAGAACTTTGACGAGTTCCAGATGAAAAGAGTTCGAGAGAGCAGAGTTTTAGAGTTCGAAGAGCCAGGAAGAGATCGTGACGCCATCCCTTCACCTCGGAGACTCGGAGCTAGGATTGAAGAATACCGGAGAGCGAAGCATTGCCAGAGTCGTCTTAATTAGGTTTTACAGTTTCTATCTGTTCTATCTTTTCATGATGAACTCTGTTTCTGTCTTTGATTCGTCGTTATGAACATGAGTAGCTAAACTCGTAGAGCTTAGACTAGATGATCCCTAAGTGACCCATGGCTTTAAAGCGGTCACGGATCGGCGGTGATTAGATTCAAAGTTCAATCAGTTTCTCTTTCATGTTTGGTTTGTTCTTCGTTGTTTATGTTTCTTGTCTGGCTTGATCACCTAGACTAGATTTTTGTTAAGCTAAGGATAGAAGCGAATGCTCGGCTTACTTTAAAACACCAAATCAACAATTAACCTATTCATTGGAGTGTGCCTTTCGTAGGAACCAGTTAGGGTTAATCCACTGCAAGAGTAGCTCATAAATCGTTAGTAATTCCACCAGTTAGTTTAGTCGTTGCAAGAAGCGACCGTACTCGGGCGGCTAATTAATCTTGGTAGCTAGATCGGATAGAGCGAACGTTCGCCAGTCTTAAACCTAAGGGTCAGGAGTTATGGTGGTGCTTTCGAATTAATTGAACGAGAATTGAAATCCGCTGATCCGTTGATTGCCAATGCTCTAGTGAGCTAAGGGGGATTCAAAGTCTAAGCTTGTCTGTCGTCTTTGTTTAGTCAACCAATCTCCCAATCTGTCTTTCATTTTAGTTTTTAATTTCCTTGCATTTTCTAGAATAGAAGTCGTGGAACTCACACCACGCACAACGTGTTAAACCTGAGTAATCTGCCTTTACATTTGAGTAAACAATTATTAGAAGGCCCGTAGAATACGATCTACTTAACTTCCAGCTTGGTAGTTATTTGATAAACCCATCCTACTTCATCACACACTGAAAACCTCGAAATAGTTGGTTACACAGATTCAGACTATGGTGGATGTGTGGTCACAAGAAAGAGTACTTTTGGATATGTGTTCATGTTAGCTGGAGGCGCCATTTCTTGGAAGAGTGCCAAACAAAGCATTATAGCATCATCTACCATGGAGGCTGAGTTTGTGGCATGCTTTGAGGCTACAGTTCAAGCATTATGGCTGCGGAATTTCATTTCAGGGCTTAGTGTGTTGACTTCTATTAATAGGCCCATGAAAATTTACTGTGACAACACCGCAATAGTATTCTTCTCAAAGAATGATAAGTACTCCAAAGGAATCAAGCACATGGAGATGAGATTCTTATCAGTTAAAGAAGAAGTTCAGAAGAAACGAGTGTCAATTGAGCATATCAACACACATTCTAACATAGCAGATCCTTTTACCAAGGGGTTACCTCCCAAGACTTTTAAGCAACATGTTGAATCAATGGGTCTTGAGAGTAACTAGTAGATTTTATCATGTTTTGGATTTTGCTATGTATTAAGATTTGACATCATTAATTATTTGAATATTCATTAATGAAACTTCTTAATTTTCTGTTTCAAGTTATGGATTTGTATACATATTATGTGATTAAATGAAACAGAATGAGTCTTCCTTAAGACGCTCATGGGACCATTAAGATAACTTCAATTTATAGACTTAGTTGTTCTAATTGTTGATCAGTAGTACATGGAAGGAACTGTGTTCTTTTATTAACACACAACCGCTATGACTCTGATTAATGATTCAGTTCAATTAAGGTACTTGAAAGAAACCAATGGTGGACGACGGCTTTAATCCAGCATTTATGCACGCCTTATGTATTTCCTACCATATCATAAATGATTGTTATCTGGACCAAGTGGGAGACTGTAAGATATATTTTAATACATTAATATATCTTGCTTTTCTTTATGTGGCCCAAATAACTTAACTTGATCTAGTTAGGAAAAACTGTTGGATAAAGCCTTTTTCCTTTATGGGTTTGGACTTAGAAGTTAACCCTAATTAACTAACTCAAACCTTGATGGACGATTGAGATTAAAAGATCATTAGGGTTTGACCCCTCTCTCTGCCTATAAATATAACTCTTATTCCATCATAAGATTTAAGCCGTAAAAACACACTAAAGGTTTATAGGAAAGAGAGAGAAGGCGAAACCCTACCAGTTCAAGATCAAGATCAGCGGATCCGCTCCCTCTCTTGCACGCTTTTGGACGATCATTGCTATTCCTCTTATGTTCATCGACCCCTGTCGATCACCATGTCTACGGGTATGTCGATTTAAGTTCATGTAACTAAATCGCATGATTAAGATCTTCAATTATCGTTTACAAAGTACCCCTTCCTTACCTTTTTGGCTCGTTTGAAAGTACATGCAAGACTGGAACTGGGTTTTAGACCCTTCCATTCGATTTGTCCTTTTATTCCGTTCTATTTGGTTTGAAAAGGCCAACCGTTACTCTACTCCAACGTGGGCAATGACTGTTAGGGTACCAAAACAGTCATTCTGTTCTTGAGAACAACGACTGTTATGCTCTTATGCCGCTTTGACAATGGGCATTTCTAGTCATAGGGTAATGATTGCTGCCCATTAGCACACAATAGGCATTGTGTATGTTGCAACGATCGTGGTGTTAAATGGTATGAAAGTAAACTATCGGGTGTAGGGAAGTATAGGGGGAAGAAATAGGACTAATTCTAGAGGCATGTGTTTTCTTTTTTCATGAGAAACGAAGTAGTTTAGAAACTTGCAAAGGTACTAATAATCAAAATATCGAATCCAAAATAATCAAGGATTCAAGGTAAGTTCTCATCTTGACCCAATCAAAGTTATCACACCAGTAGTTACCTAGACAAATTCTTGAAAACCAAGCTCACATCTTAGTTTTTCATCTAATTGTTCTTAAGAAGGGTTTGAGCCGAGTTTTGAGGATGGGAGAAAGAGAGTACGAGGGAAATAGTAAGAATAAGATGTATATCCTAAGACCCCACCATAGAAAATTTTGGCCGAATCGCTGGTTCAAACCATGCATATACTAACTCGGGGTGTTACTAGTTTCAAATTATTAAAACTCATAAACCACAAGCTATACCATTACATTAATCACACTGATAACCAATGAATGTAATCAATAACCTAAACTAGGAAATCAATGATTCAATAGTTTACAACAAATAATATAACCAATGAAATCCTCCAAAAACAAGAACGAATGAATAACACGCAAAAAACCAGTGAAAGATAAAAACACTGAAATTAGGCCGATTTCCTCTTAAACTTGTGCTTCAACAACATGTCAATACTTGACACTCTGTCTAGCTCTTTATCCTCGTGGTCTTGTGGGTGACAAGATGAACTACTAACCATATCTAATACCAATGAAGTTAGGGAGGCAACGTCTAAGGCTGGAGAAGGCAGTTTACTCTTGGCTATTTATTATAGTTTGGGATTGGATGGTTTGTTTGGGAATTTTGATTGTTTTGCTACTCAATTATATTTTGTTAATAAGTGGAGGTTATGGCATTCTCGTATTGGCCATCCACATTCAGATGCACTCAAGCTTATGTTCAAAATTCATTTGTTACCAGTACATTTGGATTTGAGAAATATTGATGACTATGTTCATTCTTGCACACATTGCATTGAAGCAAAAGCTAGTAAACTGCCTACTCTGAGTGACACTACAATTACTCACCCCTTTGATCTGTTTCATACTGACGTATGGAGACCATCACTGGTTTCGTGCCGTCTAGGATTCAGATACTTTGCTTTGTTTGTCGATCATGCCACTCATTACACGTGGATATATATGCCGAGGATCAAGATTTTTATCTTATCTAGGTAATGAATATAGCTTTGATTTCTTAAGAAATCTATATACCTGAAATGGAATTCTTTATCAATAGTATTGCCAGAGAGTTTTCGAGCAGAATGGTCTAGTAGAAAGGAAGAGTCGACATGTTATGGAATTGGCTCATGCTACACTTCTACAATCTCAAGTTCCCCCTACCTTATGGCCTGAGGTTGTTCAGACTGTGGTGTATCTCATTAATCGTCAGGTTACTTCTACTCTTCAGGATACCACTCCCTACTCTACTCTTCATGGTTTCACCCCATCTTATACTATACTTTTGGTGTTTGGATGTTTATGTTTTTGTTTCTGCCAAAATCGGACGGAACGAAACTCACTTCTAAGACTGCTTGATGTGTTTTTATGGGATACTCTGATCATCATAAAGGGTATATTTGTTATGATCCTCAACTTTGATGAATGCATATTGCTTATCATGTGATCTTACTTCTCTAACTCCAAAATTAAGATTGTTTGACTTCACTCTAAGTCCCTTTCCTCCACTGCCCAACTCCATAGACTCTCCCATCTTATCTCTACCTCACCCTTGTTATCTCCCTTCTGAACATCTACTGATTAGACATCTCCATTCCCAGTGACACCACACTTCAACCAAACCTACATAATAACTCCCCCATTAATACTACTCCCACTATGTCTCATGCAAGCCAGACATCCCTACCTACTTTCATTTCTCATATTCCCATGCAACTAACATCCCCACAATTACCCAGTTTCTCTCCTAAACCTTATAGCCCTACCTGAGGACAAAAATCTCCAAATATCAAGACTTGTAGCCTTTCAAACCATAAAGTTGGCACCGTCCCCTTCTATACCTGCCAACTATAAAGTAGCTAGCCTCAAGCCCAGATGGCGTCAAGCGAAGGCTGAAGAGATTTCCGCCTAGTTGACAATCATGCATGGAGTCTTGTTTCACGACCTTCTCATTCATTTCTTATTGGAAGTCATTGAATTTATACTTTAAAGCATTGTCCAAATGGTTCTATTGACCAATATAAGGCATAATTAGTCGCTTAAGATTTTCGTCAAGAGTATGGAATTGATTATGATGAGACTTTTGCTCCTATTGCTGAAATGCCCACATTACGTACCCTGTTAGTTGTAACTGCTCAATGGGGGTGGCCTCTCACGCAATTGGATGTGAATAACGCCATTTTTCATGAAAATCAGAAGGAGATAGTGTTCATGGAGTTTCCTCTAGGTTTTATAAAACGTATGCGGAGATGTAATTTTTCTCCTTCATCGCTCCTTGTACAGACTCAAGAAGGCTCCACGGGCTTCAGAAGTTCTTGTCTACGATTCTGCATAGTGGGTTTGTTCATAGTTTAAATGATCCTTCCTAATTCACAAAGAGGTCAGGTGAGAAACTTATTGTTCTTTTTATATACGTAGACGAAATGATACTCGCAGGAGATGATGTCAATAGAGGTGCCATCGTTAAACAACTTCTGCAACATCATTTTCACTTGAAGGATCTGGAGACTCTATATTACTTCCTAGGACTCGAGATCCAGCAGTCTAGTAAGGGCATCTGTGACACCCTACCCTAGAAGTTCCAGTTAAACCACTGGTTTAACCCATGCAATGCTAACTTAGGTGTCACAAACTCAAACCAAGTAGATATGCATGCACATTTATCACATAATTGAATAATTGAATCAATAAAAACAAAGGGGAGAAGCCAAACATGCACAAACCAGAATCAATAATCTAATACAACCAATAACAAATAACCAATGAGAAAAGGGGAAAACCGAATAAAGCATCCAATACATCTATAAACTGATAAACTAGAAAAGAATCCCTGAAAATCCTGGTCACAACCAAAGAGTCAAAAGGTGGGTTTGAACATTCTGGTTGTACCTAGCATGGATCGACTCATCGAAATGCAGAACAATAGCTCCTCTCGTAGCTCTCCTAGGCGGCATGGTGATCTGCTCACCATACCCCGAAACGAACCAACAAAGAAACCAAATAAAGAGGAGTCAGTGACATGCACTAAGTGAACCAGTAAAACAACAATCACCAATGCTATAAAAAGTAGTAAACCAGTAAGCCATTCCGATCAATGAAGATCATAGTAAGTTAGAAGGTTGGTAGCCCGAGCAATCCCTATCCTAATCCATAAAGGATCCGTTAAGTTTGTAAGGTCTAATGACCATAGTGATGCAATAGAGGCCCTGTAAATGGTCTATAAGACCCCCTTTAGCCCTTATATTTCCTAGGGGATTGTGCAATCCATAAATGGATCACCCACGCTCACACCTAATCTAACCTAAATGATCAATATAAACATGCACGTAATCCCTACTGACATCAATCAATGTGATATATCAACCCAAACCCGAATTACATCCTAGTATGTAATTCAATACCACAATAACATAAAACATAAAAGCTGGGTATGGATCATAACAGTAAAAATAACGTTTCAGTGAAAAACCCTCATAGTTTCCTCAGGTGATTCCTAAATCGAACTGGCCGAGATAGCTTCCAACATTGAGAAGCTGGACCACAACCTTCCTACACGAGTTCCCAACAATCACAGCCATCATAACCGATCTAATTAGAGAAGAACACCAAAACACCCAAACTGTGAAACCTTAACTATCAGAGCTGAATATGCTTGAATAGAGAGGATTGACCTGAATCAGAGCATGGAAGATCAACTTAGATCAATCCCTTAACCTTCCCTCTGTTCCCTCGCTAATCCAACGACCTGAGCTCCGAATCTTCCTCCCAAACTCTTGATGTTCATCAAAACGTTTGAGAGACAAATTAGAATTAAGGTTTTGTTCGACTGAAGGCCGCTTTTATTGTTTTATACAGAACTGGCATAACAACCGTTACATATCCTGTAATGTAACACTCGTCCCGTATCACCCGGGTCAAACCCATTGGGTAGACCAGGAACTGGTGCTACTAGCGATAAATATAACCAAAACAAAATCATTGGAAATAAGATCGATAAAATATAATCATTAAAACAAAAGACAGGGATCCCCACTTAAATACATTTCAAACCATGAACAGTCAAAAACCTCTTAAACAACATCAACAATAAATCACATTTGAAAATTTCCCAAACTGTCAACTAAAATAAAAATAAATAAAATAACTTCCTCGTCCTCGGTCACCGTCCTTCAGTCTCCTAGCTCAACTGCTCCAACTACTAAACCAAGCTCTGCTCTCCAACTACTTCTAACAGAAAAGAGAGACTATAGGGGGATCAGTTTCCTAATGAAACTGAGTGAACCCATTGGGATTATACTATACGTCGAACTACTTATGGATCATCCCAGACTCCCACATTGGAATACAACAATGAGAACCATACTTATATTCCATTTTAACATCCTAGTATAGTATTTCTAAGTGATCAGTCAATTCCCTCTACCTCTTTCCCATCATGCATCACCCCAAACACCATAAACAATTGATTACAAAATTCACGTTATAAATTGAATACCAACATCACATCATCATCACATATCAAGCCAAATTATACAAGAAACAACATCGTTGCTCAACAATACAATTCATCCACATGCCCATACATACCAAAACACATACACACACGCACACACACGTTCACATAATCAACTTCAAGTTCATATGTAGGTTATTTAATTAGGCTCCATTAGGAGTTGTTCCCCCGCTACCCCGCCGACCATCACATCTAGACGCATCCTCAATGGATCCCTTCCTATGGAAGCAATACTCAATATCCTAAAATAGGATCTTCTCCCTCAGGAGGAATGCAACAATACTTGGTATCCGACCAAAGTGATCTACCCCTATAGATCGGACTCAATCACATCACATTTCTTAAGGGTAATGTTGGCCGCCATCGAGCCCACTCTATCGCTACAAAAGATCTGCCGCCACCGCCTCCAGGACTCCTGGAAACCACCATCGTTGGCCTCTACTCGGAAATCCGTTGCTGAAACCCAACTCCAACCATGGTGTTTCCATCTCTTCTCCCTCTCTCGCGTCGTAGGCTTCCTCTGCTATGTGCTCGGTTCTCGTGCCTCTTTATCACAATTGTCATCTCTCTCCTTACTCCCATAAAATGGGAGCGTTGCCAAGGCTCCATTGGTTTCTATATGCCTAAAAAATCCCCACCAAACCTTCAAACCCCCTTCTAATTTCGTTCAAAACCCTTAAGTCCCCAAACAGTGCCTAGTGCCCTTCAACCCTTCTTTTGTTCGGCTACCAACACAGATGGGCTAAAGTCCCTTCTTGCTTCTCTCTAACCCGAATAGGAACTTGTTGGATTTCTCGGTCATCTTTTTCGGCTAGACTCATCCCTAAAATAAAATTTGTTCAAATTGTTAAAGACCCACCCCTTGTTTCAGTCAAAATGCCCCCACTTTTCTCGAAGTAAGTGGAAGTCAGTTTGAAGTTCCCGAAAGTAGGGGCTTTTGAAGGGAGGAAATGGGACGGCCCAACGCCCTCCTAGTCCTTATTTCTCCTTCCTGTCGCTGCCATTTCTTGTCCCGCTCAACAACCTCCCTCGACCTAAGGCCATTAGGCCCAGCTCACCCTTCCTCTTCCTCTTTTGTTGTTGTACAAAACAAAATCCGGCTAGGCCAATTGACTCCTTGACCTAGTTTGGGCTTCAGGCCACTCTGACCCTTCCCTCCATTTCCTTTTAACACTGCAAACTCCCGATGGGCTTGAATGAGACTCACCTCACAACCCTAAGGAATTAAGCCACGAGAAGGGTGGCTTAATTCACATTTGGGTCAGACCAATTGGTTCAGCCCACTAATTTAGAACTCAAACCCAATCAATTAACCCAAAAATGATTTATTCCGTCAATGGATTAATTAAACTCTCAAATTAATTAATTAAATTCGAATTAAAATTTTCAAAGTCTTATCCAACGAGATTTAACCAAGAATTTTAAATTATAACTGGAGATTCGGAAACGGGATGTTACATGTAACACTTGTTGTCTATGGGAGACAATGATCGTTACAGTTCATGTAACGACCATTACACCTTGTAGTACAACAGTCGATACATAACATGTAATGCCCGTTGTGCTCAACAATTATGTAGAAAAAGAGCAGTACCAGCAGCAGTGACATTCACTCAAAGCTAATCCTTTGTGAACCAAATCATGAAACAGACAGTTAACTGATAATAGGACGTTACAACTCTTCCCCCTTGATACAGGTTTCATCCCAAAACCGTTTTAAACCCCACCCCCTAACCAATTGAATGAACTAATTAGTAGTAGAGCCTTATATGTGAGATATGCATTCACCAAGTCAGGGTACTTCTATTTCATGACAGCCACCGTCTCCCAAGTCTCTACTTCCATTACCTGGTTCCTCAAAACCACATTGACGCTTATTCCTAAGCTGGAAAAATTGATGATCAACAATATGAACCGACACTTCCACATAAGAGATATGCTCAACTAAGTCCACCTCATCTGGCATAATCACATGACCAGGTTTACCAAGGTACTTTCTAAGTACACTAACATGGAACACATAATGAATCCGATCCAGCTCTCCCAGCAATTCTAGCTCATAAGAAACTGTTCTTGATTATATCATATGACCAAACTACTCCAATCTGAGCCTGAATCGACCTAAACCTACTTGCAGTTTCTTCCACAAGTTGAAGTCCTGAAACCAACATGTCCCCTTCCAAATCACAACATATACGCGTCTGCCATTTTCATCCATACAAAGCCTCAAAAGGTGCCACTCTTACACTGTTGGGGAATGAGTTGTTGTAAGCAAACTCCACCAACGGAAACAAGTAGAGCCACGACTCCTCGAACTCTAAAACACAAGACGAAGCAACACCTCAAGAGTGAGGATCGTCCTTTCAGACTGTCCATACGTTTGAGGGCGATAAGCTGTAGAGACATTTAGATTAGTAGCCATAGTTGTATGCAAGCTCTTATAGAACTGAGAAGTGAAGCTTGGATCCTTGTGACACACTATGGTCTTAGGCGGGTAACATTTCCAGTTTCGGTTAACTGGTTGGTTTTGAAAATTTCATGGTTTTCTTTAAATTGATGAATTTTCTAAATTGACTTGAGCAAATAAATTAAGGATAATTAATTTGCCAGAATTTAATATGAGACAGAAATTGAGCTCGGACAATCTTTTCTAAGTCGTTCGATCGAACCAAGTAGGTCCGACCCAAGGGACCTTGATTTAAATCAAGGCACAAGGCCTTGATTAATTCAAGTGGAGCTGATCAACCAGCTGGGGCTTTTGAGCCCAACCTTTTTGTTCTAAGTAGCAGTTCTTGGTGGGAAATATAGGAGGCCGGCGGGCCTTCATCGTTCGGCCCAGGCGGAGGTGTGGAGAAGAGCTGAGATCAAGCCCAACCACTTGATCAAACAGCATCCAACATATAAGGGAAGCAGATCGGGTGGCCACTTGGATTTAAGTAGAGGGGTTTCAGGTGTTGGGTAGCGGAATGTCCAGCTGAGCCGTTTGAAAAGGTTTGTTAGGGTTCAAGTCCAAATCGGTTTCAACAATAGAAAGAAGTAGGGGGCGTCTGAGAGAAGGGTTTTGGTCTTTTTGGGTTGCACAGTTTTCGAGAGGGGAATTGAAATTTCAACTCCCACTTCTTGTGAAGAAAGCTAAAATTTCTCAGATGCTGAATTCGTGCTGAACGCTATCGTGGCCTTTCATAGGCGTGGTCCCACATATTGACAAACATGTTTAATCTTTGGCTCGGCGAACGCTTTTAGGGGTATTTTTGGGTTTTCATAGGGGGGTTGAATGGGCGGGAACGGGTGATGGTGGCGTGCAACTCTAGAGTTGCAGTTAATTGGTAACCGTGCAACCGTTGCTTCATTGGTGTCTTTTCAGTTGATATAAAAACCTACGAATTAATTAGAGAGAGGTTATGAATAAATGGAGGAGCAGAAAGGTCAAACTGAGAAGTAACCTCAACTGGAACAGCTAGGTCATTATGAGTAGCCAGGTCAATGTGAATAAGGTCAACCAGAGCAAACCCGGCTAGTACAATGGAGGGGCAGTCTTGTTAGGATGCGCCAATTTTGGATTCGTAGTTCCCCGACCGTAAACGAATATTAGAGGAAAGAGGGTTAGGGTTTGTTGAACATATGTATGTCACTTCATTCAAGATTGGTCGATTGAAGTGGCTTATTAGGAGCTTTAATTTCTCAAACCTAACCCTCACTGTGAGGCCTGATTCTCAGGTCACTTTGACTGAGGATAATATTCAACGCATATATGGCGTATCGAGGGGCGAAGCCTCTATTTTGACCATCTAAACTACCCGTTGGACGATGTTAGGGTTTGGTCCCAACATTTGGATATTCAGAGAGGAAAGGCGACCATCGTCGCAATAGGGATCTTGAAAATCAGTTGTCAATCACCACCGATGATGAGAGGTGGTTTGGTTTGTTCTTTATGGTTTTGACCAGTAATATGTTCGTGCTCAGAGCCGAACATAAAGTCCATCTGTCTTATCTGGGTGTTATCTATGGTCGCAATGCCCTCAATTTCATTAAGTACAACTGTTGTGAATTCTTACTCGAAGACATTCCGTGAAGTTGGTCGTAGCGACAAAGGATATGTTGAGGCTGACCTTTATCTACTGATGGTACGTTTTACAATTATGAGAGTCATCAGTTAGTATTACATATTATAAAACTTAATATTACGAATTATACATGGAAGTCACTATTTTTTTGTGCATACGCAACTGTTCTTTCTTGATATGGTGAGGCTGGAGGGAGACTCAGTCCCCAAACTCAGACCGACGGCTAGGAACTGGACCTAGAAGGCTGTCAACCGCCACATGGCAAGGTTGGACAAGAACGGGTCTGAACTCAGGTCCATTATTCAATGGCAAGCTGAGTCAGGGGTTGCCAGGATCGTCGCCCCTCGCCTTGTTAATACTAACATAAGGAAGTATCTGCCTCAGGGTGATACTCCTATGGTGACAGAAGATGTCGTTGGGTGAGGAAAGACAGTCTTCACGATCAACGAAGAAGCAGAAGGAGGAGGAGGACCCAAGGAAGAAGCAGAAGAAGAAGGAGCAAGCAGGAAAGCAGAAGCTGAAGCCGGAGGATGTGTACCTCTTCACCATGCCATTCACCATATCGGAGATTGATCATATGGCATTGGAGGAGGTATGTATTTTGTAATACTTGAGTTGCTTTTTATCTATTTCATAATACTTTAATACCTTTTACCTATTTTTTGTAATTTCGAAGCTGTTTCGTAATATCTTCCATTTGTTCTCGTAATATTTTTTATCAGTTTTTGTAATACTTTCATAGATGTTGCGTAATATATTCAATATGGTTTTATTCATACCACAAGTTGACGAGAGGAGGGACTGATTGGAGACATACATCCACTTTTACAGAGGTGCTATTGCCACCCTGTTGGAGCAAAAGCGGCAATGTGATGATCGCATTGCAGCTGCTCCCAAGTGCACTGCATCGTTGGACCATGAAAAAGCCGATGATCTAGCCTGGGCAAGATACCTAGAGGTAGATATCAACCAAGCATTAGCCAAGTTCAAGTCTAAGAAGAAGACGGTCAATGATGCAGTTGTTCTCCGCAGAGGGAGGTCTCGTTCTAAGGCCAAGGATGCTACTGGTGGGATGGATAAGGCCTCTCAATATGAGATCCAGGATGACAAGGGAAGGGGGAAAGGGAATAGTGGCCAAAGTAGAAGAGTATTGACCAAAGGTGGAAAGCTTGTAAGGAGGGAGAAGGAGGTGAAGAAGCAGAAGGAGACTGCGGAAGTAATTGTTGGGTTAGGTGCTAGAGATGAAAACCTCAAGGAGAAGGAAAATGTGAGGGGTGTAAGTTGAAAGAAAGGAAAAGGAACAAGAAGTGGTGACCAAGGAACAAGGTGCCACCAAATTTGAAAGGAATATGGAGGAGAAGAAAGGTACTAACAAGGAGGAGGATGTCTGTCACACCTATTTAGATTTCAAGGTTGCAGCAGACATTGGGAAGACAGTTGCTGAAGAAGAAGCTGGACAACAAGATTAGTAATTGGAGACTCCATCTCAGCAACTGGATGAAAGACCAATTGCTGACCTGAAATAAGAAATGGCGAACCAAAAGGCCAAGAAAGATCATGTGGTATAGTTTGGAAGGATATGTCATATGGTTTAATATCATTTTTCGTATAGGTTTAGAGCAAGTTTCATATGGTTTGAGATCATGTTTCATAACATTTGCGGATTACTTTCAGATTACGTATGGGGGTGGGGGGGGGGGGTTCGTAATTTTTTTACATTTGTATTTTTTTTTTTGACAAAGGTTTTTTTTGGACATTTGTAGGTCCATATCACATAGGGTTGATACACAATAACCTGTTATGGATTTTAATTACATTTTCAAGTAACGGGACGATTTTGATCTTGTTATGTTAATTTTTTTTAGATTCCATAAATTTTAATAGGACGATTGTAATTGTTATTATGTTTTTTTCACAGGAGAAGAAGGTTAGGTCCGCATCCAAAAGAATCAAAGTGTTGTCCAAGTATATAAAGTCTCCTTATGAAAAGGTGCTGATAAAGCGGATCAGGTGTAAAACCATTGTGGCAACACATGAAGAAGAACAACCAACCATCCTCCCTTTTTATTCGTTTGTCAATTTCAAACATCCTCCCTTTTTATTCGTATACATAACAAGTCAGATTCGTACACTTTAGGCAACTTATTTGTAACATCTGATTTACTCTTTCGTAATACCAGGACCAACAACAATTGATCAATTATTCACCAAGACCTCTCACACAGGAGATGGTCTCTATAGTGGATAAAATGGACGCATACGATGCTGATGTTTGGGCTGACAAGGAGAAGAGCGACCCGTTAACATTGTACATGTGGCCCGACGGCTTGGAGCAGTGAGTGACCTAAGTGTAGAGCAGTAATCTTGCCTAATTCTTTCGTAATGCTTTATTACCTTTTACATATTACTTTGTTTTTTTTTCTGATCCTTACAGGAATGAAGTACTCTTCCAGACCAAGTACAAGATCGGTCAACTCAACAGGGAAGAGTTCTTGACATGCAGACATGGGAATATGTTGTCAAATTTCATGGTTGACACTTATGCCTAGTTCATCAATATTTTGTTCAAGGATGTTGGTGTCTGTGACCGTTTCATGTTCGACTAATAGTAGGTTGTAAGTGTTTTTTTGGTTTTGTTCACTAATGAGTTATTATATAACTTGAACAAACACTATTTTTTCCAATTATAGGCGATGTGCACTTCTGAGCATTACAAAGATAACAGTCTGGAGGCCTTTGACTATATTTATGGGATGGAATGGAGAAATGATATAAATTGGGACAACATTAATTACGTAAGTAACCCGAATGAGTACAAATCGTAATACTTTTTGTCACATTGCGTACAGGTTATTCTAATTATATTTAACATTAAATAACAATATTCGTAATACTATTTGTCAATTTGCATACTAGTTATTCTTAGTATACATAACGTTAAATGACGATATTCATAATACTTTGCTTCATTTTTTTCTCGTGTAGTGGTTCTTTGTGTCATGAAGAACACTTTGTAGTGTATTGTGTGAATATAAAAAAGGGACCTGTGACTATCTGGAAAGTCTTGATCACGGAGTAATCCCCGATTCATTTCTAAGAACTGCAAGGAACATCAAGGAGCTGTCCAAGAATCTTATCCCAATGTTTCATACTACATTACCATCTGAGGTAATAGAGACGTATTCGTGGGTGAACCATTGTGGCATAAGACAGCCGGATAACACTTCTTGTGGAGTTTTTTCTGTGAGCTTGATGGACAATTGGGATGGAGCCTGACAGATGACATTCAGGGTTGGTCGGATCCAAAACAAGTTCAGATGAGAAGGATTCAGGTCTGTCTCATTATGTTAATGTCACCTTATAACCAGCTTGCTGATTCAGTGTTGGAGATGGCATATGAAGAATTAAAGAAACTTAGGGGTAGGGATTAAAGAAACTTCGTTGTGGACAAAGGTTAATTTTTTTTTTGGGGGGGGTGGTGGTTGGGGTTGTTGATTTATATTCCATGGCCATTCGTAGTACCCTTCATGGTGATACGTAACATCTATTATATGCATCAAGAGTGAAGGGTATTCACTTTTGTATGTTTTATGTATATGTATTACAAATTATTGAAGTAAGTATTACGTATACTTTTTATGAGGGGCGGCACACGTAATGTTATGAAATGTGATTCGTAACACACAATAACATGGTTAAAACACAAACATCCCATACAAAATTTTAGGTTGTCTATTCAAACATAATTCGATTAAACACAAACGTCCATTAGTTGTCTGTTCAAACATAAATATCAATACGAAGAACTCCTAACTTATGTTAAAATCTAATTCAACCCCTATATTTCTAACCTGACCCTCTAGGAATTCCACCCTTGATTGAAGACTTGTTATCTCTTCTATCAGCTCATCAGTTCTCATTGCCTATACGAAGAGGAACTAAAATTAATACGAATACAGCTCCATATAATTACAAAATAGAACTTATAATATTACGAATTCATCTTTTAAGAATCACGAATAATGACTTAAACTAGTACGAACAGGGGGTTAGCTATATGATTGTGGTTATCCGTGCTTTTGGGAATGTGATATGCATGTATCTACGATACAACCAAATTGAAGATAACTTTAAAGTGTCTGACCTGTTGTTCTAGACTCACTTTGATTGTATTTGAAATAGTCACTTCATCCGGCTGCTGAGCTCTCCTAGCCACCATATTTGCATGGGGAAGACTGTACATCTATGAGACTTCCTCATTCTCACTCATGTCCATCACCATGCACCATACGAACATTTTGCATCTTTCAGCTGCTGGTTTTTGGCATCCCAGAAAGAAGCGATACCAAGAAGTCATCATCATCGTTAACTGCATACACGTAAGCGGGGAGATTGCAACTACAGTATGGGATGGGGGGGTATTGTGTTTTCAGATCTGGAAATATAGAGAACGAGATCTGGATATGATGGGAGAGAAAGTATATAATGGGATTGGGGTTGGTTGGGTAAATAGGTCATTTAATACTGGTTGGTGGGGAATTGAATAATGTTACGAATTTAGTAGACATAAATTAATTACGGATGATAACTCAAAGTATTATGTAACATGGTCTAGACCGTTACGAATACGAGGATACAACATTACGAATGATAGCTAGAAATATTACGTAAAATGGTTTAGGTAGCTACGAATAAGAACCCCAAGTAATAAGAATATAATATTTTAAATCACCTAGCAAACTACTCTAAAGGCGAAGGCCACATGCTCCCAGTTGGTAGTTCTAAAAAACTGCTTGTTTGTCCTTTCGCAGTGAGAGCAAAAATTCATTTATGTCCCTTTGAGATATTGTCCTTTTCTTTGGTTTGTATGTCTCTGTTCGTTTCTTCAATAATTTGGGGGATGGCTGGGGACGTCACGTTGTGATCCGTCACTGGTATTTTCCGTCCTCATCTTCTTCCCCAGGTCAATTATTGACTGCATAGCTGTAGTAGTCTTGGCGGTATCTCCATTAACCTACGTCGGTGTAGTGGGTGTTACGAAACATCTGGGATTCATGACGTAATATGAGAAGGTGAAAATCGCACATATAACACAAATGTACAATGGACTTAAGCTTAGCCATCACAGTAATTAGGTCTGACATTTGGGCAACATCTGGGTGTGATACTCCTGGGAGTGTATCTTCAATGCACATGTGATCATTTCCTTTTCGGCAATACCTATACTAATTAAGAAACAAGTGTTTACGGATACACAAAGTTTATGATATGAATAATTTAAATAGGATGTACGAATCATGTAAAATGAGAGTACGAATCAACCTATCAAGGATCAATCATTTTTCTATCTTACGTAGCAAAGGATTACCGTTACTACCAAGCAGCTCCTCAAGCCCTCCATTCAAACATGTGGCACCCACAAACTATATGCGAACAATCCCTTGTGCATGTCACAACTCTTTCATCAGTTTTGGACCTGTTTGAATACGTTGAACGTTATCACATCCTCGTTTATCTTTGATTCCAAGGGCATCACACCATAGGACAAAGTTGGTTCGTATTCACACAACCACCTCTTGAACATTTTTGGAGTGTATTCATTAGGTAGTTGTGCTGTCAGAAAGTTATGCTCAAACCTCTCAATTAATTCAAATAAGGTTAAAACATAATACATTAATAATTGATGTTAAGAATAGTAGTAACATAAATTAGGAAGGACATACGATAGTATTATGAATGAGATACACAAACATTACTAATAAGCTTATATGTTACGAAGGACATACGATAGTATTACGAATGAGGTACAAAAGTATTACGAATAAGCACATAAGTTAGTATCACCTATTGAATGGTTTTGTTGTTTTTATTTTGAAGTCCCGTTTCAATTCCTCCTCTCTCTTGTTCTCCACTAGTCGTCGGAAATGCTGAAAAATTTCTTTCAGTGTGAGGTTCAGAGTAAGGTAGTGCCTCATGTTACTGTTGCACGTCTCACTCAGCTGGGAGTTATGCATGCCACATGTAAAGTGGGACTACGTCCATGCACTAGACCACTGTCACTACAACATAAGAGTGTTTTACTCGCAGGCCTCGGGGATGCCTGCCACTAAGCGCCTGGCAGGCGGGCTGGGCTTAGTGGCAGGCATGCCGGAAGCCTGCGAGAAACGTCCAACCTGCCAGCACTTAGTGGCAGGCAAACTGCCAATAGACAGGGCCTGCGAGGAGCTTGTGGCAGGCGAGCCTGCGATTAAACTGGGCCTACGAGGAGCTTGTGGCAGGCGCGCCTGCGAGTAGCCACTGACTGCGAGTAACTATTCGCAGTTGGGCCTGCGAGTAGTCTGGGCCTGCGATTAGCTACTCGCAGGCGGCCTGCGAGCAAGTTTGATGCCTGCGAGTAGCCACTTACATGACTACCCCCCACAGCTGAAGCCGCAGCCATTTTTTGCTCATTCGGCAATTTCCATTCTCTCTCTCCTCTCGGATTTTCTGGGATAGCTCCGCGGGATTGAAGGCTACTGAACGATTTCGAAGGTTAGAAAACCATTCTCCTCTTCTTTATCAACCATCTGAACGGATTTTAATTGATTTCATGGCTTCTGATCGAATTTCAGTTGGTTTCATGGCTTCTTATCGGATTTCAATTGGTTTTAAGGCTTCTGATTTTTAATTTCTTTAGAATGTATGTAGTGTTGGTAGTTCTTAGTCATATCAAATTACCTAAATCAACGATTTTATCCAGTAATTTAGTTGATAACACCGAATTTGTTTCAGGATATACTGTTCATCAAGTGGCTCAACCTAAGGTGCTGCTGCTGCCATCTATGCTGCTTATCCATTGACCTAAGGTTTCGTATACGCTAAGTTTCTGGTCATATCAGATTACCAAAATGAACGAGTTTATCCAGTGATTTGATTCATACGAGCTATTTTTTCAGGATACATTGTAAATTCGGTGGCTCAAACTAAGGTGTTGTTGCTGCCATCTCTGTTGTTCATCCGGTAGGTAAAGGCTTTGTCTTTCGTGTAACAAAATCCTTACGGTTTATGATTTTTTATGAATGAGTAAAATTATATTTATTGTTTTAACTCTTTTTTTTCTCAATCTCTTTGCAGCAAGGTTTCAGTTTTGGTCTTTGCCGGCTACTCTCATACTTGTTGTTGGAGTTATCATCAATTTCCAGGTGTGCTACATGTACCAAAATTAGGTCGTACTTGTTGTTGGAGTTAATCATGATAATGCAAAATATTTATCTGCATGTAACCTGATGATAGGTAGGATTTGATTGATATAATCAATTTATTAATCTAATTAATCATGATTATACAAAATATTTAATTTGATTGATAATATTATAATTTTATGCATGTAAGTTGACTCATAATTTTAAAATTTAATTTAAAATTTATGTATGTAATTGATTATGCTTTAAGGAGTTTATTCTATTAATATGAGTATAGGCATGTAAATTTGTTAAAAATGCATGTAAATACCTACTAAGTATTAAATTGATTATACTTTACGCAGTGTAACTTATTAATATGAATACAAGCATGTAAATTTATTTAAAAATTGTGCATGTAAATACCTACTATTTAACATATGTAAACTTAATAAAATAATCAGTTAATAAACGATATTAATTAATAAAAAATATATTAACCAACTTATGTCATTAAGTTGGTAAATTCAATATTTCAGTAGCTAATATAATTAGGGAAACTTAGCTTTAAGCTAAGTTATATACAATATCATTATTTTGTACATTTTATCATGACTAGTAAACAAATCGATACTAATTAACACTCAATATATAGATGGACAAGTCTTGGATTCGAAAGCCGTGCATACTCGTGAGTATTACGCTGGCGTTCAACAATTCCTCGACTTTGCAATCTCCAATGCAGTAGATGGAGTGAACATACTTTGTCCTTGTCCGAAATGCAACTTCAAAAAGTTGATGCCACGGAACGAAGTTAATCAGCATTTGCTAGCAAAGGCGTTTCCCTCGTCATACGATGTATGGAATTTGCATGGAGAGTTAATCACAGATTTTGGTGCCTTCACTGCCATGGTTGGACCGGAACTAGTCGCTCATGAAGAAACAATTCCTCCATTACTAGTTGAGGATATACCAATATCTGAGCCAGATTTGTTTCAGAACATGGTGAATGATGCATTTGAACAACGTCCATCGGATGATCAAGTGCCTCAAACGGGTGATGAACCAATGCCAGATATACCCAACATGCAACCAGATGATGAGTTTTTCCGAGCTTTGCGGGATGGTGAAGTACCATTGTATGATGGTTGTACCAGTTTCACAAAGTTGTCGTTCATGATCAACTTATACCACATTAAGTCTTTACACAAGATCAGTGATAAAGCAATGTCGAAGATACTGGAGTTGCTTCGCAAGGCTTTTCCTACGGCCAAAATCCCTTCATCCAATTATGAAGTGAAGAAGACAATTAAGAGTCTTGGGTTGTCCTATAACAAGATTGATGCATGTAAGAATGATTGCATATTGTACACTGGAGAAGATAGTGAAGCGAAGGAATGTCGAGTGTGTGGGGTTGCTCGATTCAAGGATGAAGGAAACAGTGCGGGTGAGAAAAAATCAAAGCCTCTACCTGAAAAAATATTTTGGTATTTTCCCTTAATACCTCGGTTGAAGAGGTTGTACATGTGTCCTTACACTGCAGAAGATATGACCTGGCATGCGACAGAAACTAGAACTGATGATGGTATGGATAGACATCCTAGAGACGCAGATGCATGGAAAAGTTTTAGCGCCAAGTACCCTGATTTTGCGGCTGATCCCCGAAATGTGAGACTTGGGCTTGCAACTGACGGTTTCAATCCATTTGGAACCATGAGCATAAGTCATAGCACTTGGCCGTTTGTGCTAATACCATATAACACTCCACCTTGGTTGTGTATGAAGCAGACAGGCCTTATGTTATCTGGCATTGTTCCTGGTCCTAAGATGCCTGGAAATGACCTAGATGTCTTTTTGAAACCACTAATTGAAGAGTTGCAAACATTGTGGATTGGAGTTGAAGCTTATGATTCGGTGAAGAAAGAAACTTTCACATTGAGAGCAGCATTGATCTGGACCATTAGTGATTATCCTGGTTTGTGTAACTTATCAGGATGGAATACACACACTGCACTATCGTGTTCGACATGTATGTATGATGCAGAACCACTTCGACTCAAAGCTTCGGGTAATAAACCATGTTTCATGAGTAGTCGGAGGTTTTTGCCAATGAATCATCGATTTCGATCACAAAAGTCGAAATTCAATGGGAAAGTTCGACAAAAGGAATCCACCGAGGGTGTTGACTGGGACTAATATTCTGGGACAAGTGGCAAATATTGATATTACATTCGGGAAGACACAACCAAAAGAATCAGGACCAGCACCGCAGTGGAGAAAAAAAAGTATCTTCTTCAACCTTCCTTACTGGGAATTCAATTTGTTGCGTCACAATCTCGATGTGATGCACATCGAGAAAAATGTATGCGACAATATTTTGTTCACATTGATCAATGACAAGAACAAAAGAAAAGACCACTTAGCTGCTCGACTGGACATGAAAGAAATGAAGATTAGAAGTCAATTGTGGCCTTTGGAGGATGGTAAAACCTGTCCTGCTGCCTCATTCACTTTGGATAAGAGGAAAATTGAAGTTGTCCTAAAGTCCCTTAAAGAAATGTCATTTCCAGATGGATATGCTAGCAATATCGCAAGATGTGTGGACCTGAAGAATCGTAAGATGCTAGGGTTGAAGAGTCATGATTCGCATATGCTATTACATGATTTGTTACCTCTTGCGATACGCAATGTCTTACCCGTCTCAGTAGCAAGGGTTCTAGTCGAAGTCGGCTCTTGTTTTAAGGAACTGTGCTCTCCCGTGGTCAATATAATAGAGCTTGACAAGCTCCAAGATAGGTTTGTCATAGCTTTATGCCATATGGAGATGATTTTTCCACCGGCCTTTTTCACGGTCATGGTGCATCTAGTTTTGCACCTAGTTGATGAAGTTCGACGTGGAGGACCAGTTCAATATCGCTGGATGTACCCAATTGAAAGGTAATTTATTGTTGGTCTACACTCTTTGTCATTGTTGCTAATTAAGAGTGTGCTTGACAAGATTTTCTCTATTTAGGTACTTGGGTAAATTGAAAACTTTTGTTGGCAATAGAGCACATCCTGAAGGTTCAATTGCTGAAGGTTGGCTGACCGAAGAGTTGTTCAACTTTTCATCATTGTATTTTAATGATGATGTTGAGACCAGATACAATCGACCAAAGCGAGTCGCGTTGAGCCAGAAAGTTCAGTCGATGAAAATGCATCAATCCTTGTTTCGAGAGGGGTTCCTAATGGAAACGGAGAATCATTCAAACTCTCACAATTGGAGTGGACTCAAGCGTTTCATTATGTGTTAGTGAATAGTCCAGCAGCACAACCATTGTTGAGTATGAATTATTATCATATTCATCCTTTTTACAATGTCGCTGATATTAATTTGAAGCGAAATTCAATGGTTGTTTAGAGAATGTGAAGCGGAAACTAGAAGAGAAATGGGTGGAAGGCGTGCAAATGAAACTGCAATAAATAAAGCTGTGAACAAAAGAATTGTAGGATGGGTCCAAAAAAAGGTATTCATTTATGATTCCAAATACTTTCCTTATGCTATTAACAAAATCAGATTCTTAATATAGCATATCATAAACAGATTTTGGACCAATCAGCAAGTCACAGTGATGATTTGATGACACTAGCAAGGGGACCAAACGTGCATGCAAGACGTTTCACTGCTTATGACATCAACGGCTTTCGCTTTCGAACGGTTGATCGGGAGCACGGCAAAAAAACTCAAAACAGTGGTGTTGCGGCAAAATTTGGCACTGACAGCGTCTCCAGCTCATCTGATAACAATCCAATACGCAGTGACATCTAGTTCTATGGGAAACTTGTTGATATTGTGGAATTGGATTATTATTCACGAACGATCACATTATTCAAGTGCAAGTGGGCTGATACTGTTACTCCAACATGGGTGAGGAGAGATGCACTCGGAATAATGATGGTCAACTTCAGTCACTTGCGAGATGTCGGTGACAGAGTTGAAGATGAGCCGTACATAAGCGCAAGTGATGCACGTATGGTCTTCTACGTGAATGACACACTTGAGCCTGAATGGTGTATACCGGTTCACTGCAAGCCAAGAGATACATACGAGATGGGAGAAGAGGGAGCTATTTCGCACAAGTGTTGCTTATCGTTAGCTCAACAACAGTTACCTGTAACTGACACCATCCCCGATATGCAAATTGTGGGAAGTGGTGTAATTAATTTTGAGATTGAATAGAATTGTGTGATGTTTGTGTGGTAATGGATTGATTTTGAGATTTTGAGATTGCAAATTATATGAATTATGCAGACATTGAATATAAAGAATTTGTCATTTGGTAATAACAACTTGTCCTATTTCATCTCTTAGTGATGGCTTCTGGTAGTGATGATGGCATGCCTCATTCTCCTACCTGGTCTATCCCTACCCCGACTCCCCTTGGTACCGACTCTTCTTCCTCTTCTTCTAGGGAGCGATACACTCATATCTTACTATCATCAGTTAGTATTAACAGTTCATAACAATACATCTAATAGTTAGTTGGTAAAATGTCTTTATCCATACTTAGCTTTTGGATTAAAATTGTGCAGATCGAGGCGGTCTAACGAAGGTCCTGAAATTCAAGTTCAAAGACCACCGTCGTATCACGAGCGACGGAAACAAGATCGTGTTCAACCTGAGCAACATGGGAGCTAAGCCAAGTGGACCATTGTTGTCATTCATGGGAATGTACGTTGGAGAGTGTTCAAGGATTTGGTCTTACTATCCCATTTATCCAGCCACTTGGAAGCATGTGTCAGAGTCGGTGAAGACTCGTGCCTTCGAGCAGTTCTTTTTGGTAAGATATGAAAAAACTAGCTAATTAATTACTGGCTAATTTTGTAATTCAAAATTTAAGTACAAGTTCTTGATTTTTGTTTCAGGGGAAGTTCCACTGCGATACAACCCTCATACCAGCTGCTCGAGCATACTGGGATCACAAAGTCTCATTAGCTTGGGCTAGATCCAGGCTTCACGCATGGAAGGCAAAGAAGAAGTATGCTGCTGAAAACAACCTTCCGTACGAGTGGGTTAAGCAAAACCCCCTGCAGGCTGTCCAGAAACTGATTGGTTGGCATACATGAGACATGTGGATAGTAAGGAGTTCAAGGTAATACATGAATATTTAACCAAGTTAATGTGAATCACGTATTTGTTAAATATTGAATCGTTCACATTGTTTTGGTTTAGGATGCGGTTGCAAGAAACAAGGCTAATCGAGCATGCCAAGAAGAAAATCACACTGGAGGGTCCAGACCGTGGGGTCTCTACATAGAGGAGGAGGCGGAGAAGACTGGTCAGCGACCTTCAAGGGGGCAGATCTTTATCAAGTACTATAGTTGGCCGAATGGAGAACCAAAGAGTGCTCATGCTGGCGCAATAATGGTAAGAAAATTGAATAACCACTATTCTAATAAGTGGAACTTTTAGAGTGTTCACTAATGTTGGTTGGTTTGATTTGAAATTATAGGAGACTATCTGCCAATTGGAGGCGGCCGGTGTCTCGACGGAGTGGGGCCCAAATGATTCATTTGCCCAAGCCCTTAACAAGCCAGAACACCGAGAGCACGTAAGGATGTTTGGTCGGCATGCTAGTAAGAGTCAGGTAATTATATTTAAACACTAAAACTAGAAATATGATTTAATTGTATTGTTCACCAAGTACTTTTATGTTTTTAGGTCTTTGGGACAAGTGCTGAGTCATCTACGTCGGCCACTGGTAGTATCTCTTCCCGGCCCACACCAGCTCGTGCTCATGATGCAGCATATGATAAGCTGAACCGGGAGCTGGTTGACACTCGGTCAGAGCTAGAGGCCACTCGGTCAGAGCTGACTGCCACACAGGATGGGCTTGCTGATGCTAATCGCAGGCTGGCATCACTGGAGCAGATGATGTCGCAATTCGTGAGCCAATCTCAGACTCAGCCCCAGTCTGCTAGTGGATCTGCTCCAGTTGTGCCTAATGTAGATGATATCTCCCACTGGTTTGAGGCCCCGGATGTTGGACCTGATTTTATCCAGCAGCTTGCTATGGTATGTGTACAAAAGTCAGTAATTACTTATGTAATGTTTTTATATCTCTCACACATATCTGTTTTTGTCTGTGTGGAATGGTGGTGGTGGTAACCGTGGTGGTAATGGTGATGGTGCGTACGTGCATCCTTGGGATATTGTGTAGTTTGTTATCTATTTGTACTATTATACTGTATTGTATTGTTTGTTAACTATTGTATTATTGTACGTGCATCATCTGGTACTCTGTGTGTTTGAATTATGTATGAATTATGTATTATTACTATTGTACGATCATTATTTGATATTTCGTAATGTTTTTTGTTGAATGATTTGAAATTGTTTTTAATTTTGTTATCGTAGTCATTTTAATCGGTCCAGCCTAACAAACCAATCGGTCCAGCCAGCAAACCAATTGGTCAAACCAACCAGCCCAGCCCGCCCAAATCGGCCTAGCAAGCCCAACCGGCCTGGCCCAGGTAGGTGGGTAGTGGTAGGCACCTGCCACTAAGCTCAGTGGCAGGCCACAAAGTTAGTGGCAGGCGCCTGCCACTAAGCTTAATGGCAGGCGCCTGCCACTAACCACCTGCCTGCGAGTAGCTTACTCGCAGGCGGGGCCTGCCACGTGTTGGGCTTCCTCGCAGCTGCTTTACTCGCAGGCCCGTCGTGCTTAGTGGCAGGCCCCGCCTGCGAGTAAGCTTTGTGTTTAGTGGCAGGCTGCCTGCCACAAAGCACGACGCGGCCTGCCACTAAAACGTCCGTCTGTTGTAGTGTGTGTCATTTTTTGGTAGATCTGAGTGAGCCATGGGTGTCCCTCTAGTTCATGATCAGTGAAGCATTTTTTTATCACCTCCTAGTGTACCTCAAACTCCGTTTCGGTGTCAATACCAAACATCAGGTAGCTCAGCTCAGCTACGAATACCTGATATCAAACGTATGAAACCATTAATAAACTATTATGTAAATAACATACCAACAATACAAATAATATTGGATGCATCGAGTTTTTACCTTGTCGCATAGGGACCCCAAGTTCCTAGGAGCATTATTCATGATGTGGAATGTACACAGACCATGGTATGTTACTCGCATGGGATATATTGTTCTAATACCGCCACAATCGTTGTTGCTTGGTCTTGAATATACAAGTTGACTTTTTCTCTCCCCCCCCATGCACTTGTCAAACATTTCAAACAACCATTAGAATGTTGCGGAGGTCTTGTCAAACAAGAGTGCAATATCGAAGATTACCATGTCTCTATGGTGATTGTACCCTACGAATAATGCTCTTACGAATAACGTGATAAGAAGGTTTATTAGCCACATGTTACGAATTAAGTTAACAAATGTTACGAATAAATGCACCAACGAATGTTAAGACAAATTAATATTCGAAGATTTACGTATAACGTGATAAGATGTTACGAATTAAGTTAACAAGTATTACGAATATGATTATCAGTACCTAGGGGCATGCAGTCTTTGTTTGTTCAGTATGTCGTATCGAAGGTGATCGAGTCCCCAAACACTGAGTACTATTCTCACATCCTGTTGTTGTCCAAAACACACTCAATATTTCCCCAGAATTGTCCTCTTGAAGCTCATAGAAAAAATTCTTCTCCTCTCTTCAGTGAACCCTAAAATGATGTTGCAGTGATGATCCTTTGGCGGGGCTCAATGCATTATCTAGTCTTTCCCTGTTTTGGTTCCTGAGATCCTCGTACTTGTACCCCACATGTTTTGCACCCTTGGAATTTTCCTCAATATGTCAAACGATTTACGGGAAGTTACCCCAGCTAGTTTGTGTATGAGTGAAATTTATGCACTCATTCGACTGACACTTCTGTTTGACCGGTAAAGATGTCTATTGATGACACTCGATTTAACGTGATTTTCAGCCCCATTTAAGCGACAAATCTTTGTCTAAGACATGGTTTCTAGGGCAGAAGAGCGAATATTCACTCAACTGCTCTATCTCGTGCCATTCTGGTTACTTTGGCCCGTTTCAGGTCTATTTGATGATTTTCTAGTGTTTTTGTGATAGCACAGGTTTTTTTCGTCAATAAGTGTAACCAAGGACGTGTCTAAGGCATTGGAACCCTGAGGAAGTGATGTGATCCTGGCCACCCTCGAGCCAACCCGAGCCGAGAGCCTGAACAAGGCCTCAGGCCAAATGCCACGAGCCCTGGACCGACCATAGCCCCTGAAGACCCTTTGGAGACATTCCAGAAGATGTGGCCGAAGCATAATGAAGAAAGCCTAGCCAGAAGAAGCTGGCACCCGAAGATATATCCCGGTACGAGCCCCGGACCAGGCCAAATACCAGAACTAAGCTTAAGGATCGGAGCCACGATCCCTGGACCAGCAACAGCCCTTGAAGACCTCCTGAGAGCATTCCTGAACACTTGGACGAAGCAGAACTCAAAGGGCCCGAACAGATTTGAAGAAGGCCAAGAGCTAGACTCGATACTAGATGTGTCCCCGGGCCAGGATGCCGCAGAGGAGAACTTATGGCCCATCCAACAATTGGCTCGTGACTTTTGGGAACTTCCAGCAGCTCTGGATAGCTTAAAGACTCAGGAGCACCCTCCAACAAATGGAGCTCAATTCGGAGGAGTATTGAAGAAGTTAGGGCTAAAGCAAGTCCTAGTGATGCATGGCCTAAGCATCACTAAATGGAGCCCGGATGCTGATCCGAGGAAGGCCAAGCAAGAAGCTGACCTGAGCCTGGTCCAAGAGGATAGGATCAAGGAGAATCCAACCTTGGAGGAGAGCCAAGAGTTCAGCCCACGACTAAGAAGCTACGGGCCAGAACTAAAGTGAACAAGGGCCAAACCCGGATTTCTGGACAGATTCCTAGTCCAACAAGGATTGACAAATATGGGCTACTTGGAGACAGAATTTGGGCGATGTCCAACATGAAAGTTGTAGCCCATGGAGTCTACTACGGATCTGAAAAATATCAGAATTTTAGGAATTTGTTTGCTATTTATTCGGCCAATAATTCCAGAACCCGTTTAAGCTGTTTTTAGGGAACTTGGCTCCCAAGTTAGGAGTTCTTGTCTAAATAGGATTCTTATTCCTTGTGGGATTGGAGTACGAATTTTACCTTCTTTTAGTCTATATTAAGATTAGATAAAGTCCTCTTTAGTTATCTAAATAGGACTCTTTTTATTTGGTTATTGTTTTTCCTTTTTTAGTGGGGATTATTTAGGGGTTTAGGATTCTATTTAGGAGTAGGACACTTCATTTTATTCTTATTTAGGAAGTAGCTATTAGGGAGGAGAGCTTGTTCCCTCACCTATAAATAGAGGCCGCCGGCCACCTATGTAAGCAGAACCTTTTTGAATAAACAACCCCTTTTATAGAACTTTGTTCTTGAAACCCCTTATTGTATTTGCATGTTGCGATACTGAAGGATCAGCTTATCATCAAGAGTATCCTCCTCTTGAAGTGGCGCCCTCGACTTGATACTTCTGGTTCCTAGCTCGTTTATAGCTAGTGGGTCAAAGTCCTCTTCCATCCCCGGTTCGATGGTTTCTCTCGTTGCTGTCACGATCAGCTTGTGGTGGTTCGGGTCGTCTGCCCACGGTTGCAGCGGTTCACATCAGTTGGTATCAGAGCACGGTTCAAGCACAAGGACCACACTCTATCCCAGTCTCCAGGTTTATCTTGGATTCATATCCTTTACTGCTTTTTAGAAAAATAGCTTCGAAAATTTCCCTACTATTTCAATTCTTGTATTCAGTTTCGAGTTGTAAGGCAAGAGAAAATTGGTGGCCATCATACCATCAAAAAAAACCCTAATCAAGGTTAAGAAAAAGAAAAGAAAGCAAGGCCACCCTTGCCAAGTTATTTTCCTTTCGTTGTAAGTTTATTTCTAAGAAGAGGGGATAGAAAATTTGCTTCCGTTTGCTAGCACTAACCATGACAGATTGGAGGCTTCCCAAGTTAGAAGCTACGTTGGGGGATGTTTCCTGAGTCATGCAACAGGTGCAGGCCACCTTAGCCCGATTATAGGAAGAAGCCGGCACAACCCGGCGCCACCCTACCGGGCCCGACCAGCCCTGGCACCCGACCGGAACCGACCAGACCCAGCACCCCGGCGCTCAGCCCCGACGCGAGCCGACCAGGCCCGGCGCCCCAGCGTTCAGCCCAGACGCCGACCAGCACTACCAGCGCCCAGCACCCAGCCCTAGCACCCAGCCACGGCACCCCAGCGCCCAGCACAGGCACCCCAGCGCCCAGCACCGGCGGCCCAACGCCCAGTCCTGGCGCCCCAACGCCCAGCCCATCACCCGACGGGCCCCATGACCCCGGCGCCGCCCTGACCGACCCCGGCCAGACACCGCCTGACCTCGGCGCCGCCCTGTCCACCCCCGACCCGACGCCGCCCGACCCCGGCACCGCCCTGTCCAGCCCCGGGCCGACACCGCCCGACCCCGGCGCACCCGACGGACCCCCTAATCCTGGCGCCTCCCTGTCCACCCCCGGCTCGACCCCAGCTCACCCCAGGCCAGCCCCGGCACCAACAGCGGCTCAGATCTGGCACAAGATACTAAGCCCCGGAGCAGCCGTACCAGCCTCGGTACGGTCCGAAACCCCCTGGAGCGTCAAAGAACTACCAGGTCTAGTCCTATGTACCCTCGTGATTATTTTTATTAATTCGAAAGGACAATCAATCATGAATTCGAGGACGAATCCTCTTCAAGAAGAGGGGGATGATGTGATCCTGGCCACCCTCGGGCCAACCCCGAGCCGAGAGCCTGAACAAGGCCTCAGGCCAAATGCCACGAGCCCTGGACCGACCACAGCCCCTGAAGACCCTCTAGAGACATTCCAGAAGATGTGGCAGAAGCATAATGAAGAAAGCCTGGCCAGAAGAAGCTGGCACCCGAAGATAGACCCCGGTACGAGCCCCGGACCGGGCCTAATACCAGAACTAAGCTTAAGGATCGGAGCCAGGATCCCTGGACCAGCAACAGCCCTTGAAGACCTCCTAAGAGCATTCCTGAACACTTGGATGAAGCAGAACTCAAAGGGCCCGAACAGATTTGAAGAAGGCCAAGAGCTAGACTCGACACTAGATGTGTCCCCGGGCCAGGATGCCGCAGAGGAGAACTTATGGCCCATCCAACAATTGGCTAGTGCCTTTTGGGAATTTCCAGCAGCCCTGGATAGCTTAAAGACTCAGGAGCACCCTCCAACAAATGGAGCTCAATTCGGAGGAGTATTGAAGAAGTTAGGGCTAAAGCAACTCCTAGTGATGCATGGCCTAAGCATCACTAAAGCCCGGATGCTGATCCGAGGAAGGCCAAGCAAGAAGCTGTGATCAGGCCACCACCTGAGCCTGATCCAAGAGGAGAGGATCAAGGAGAATCCAACCTTGGAGGAGATCCAAGAGTTCAGCCCACGACTAAGAAGCTACGGGCCAGAACTAAAGTGAACAAGGGCCAAACCCGGATTTCTGGACAGATTGCTAGTCCAACAAGGATTGACGAATATGGGCTACTTGGAGACAGAATTTGGGCCGATGTCCAACATGAAAGTTGTAGCCCATGGAGTCTACTACGGATCTGGAAAAGCTCATAATTTTAGGAATTTGTGTGGTATTTATTCGGTCAATAATTCTAGAACCCGTTTAGACTTTTTTTGGGGAAACTTGGCTCCCAAGTTAGGAGTTCTTGTCTAAATTGGATTCTTATTCCTTGTGGGATTGGAGTCCGAATTTTACCTTCTTTTAGTCTAGATTAGGATTAGTTAAAGTCCTCTTTATTTATCTAAATAGGACTCTTTTTATTTGTTTATTGTTTTTCCTTTTCTAGTGGGGATTATTTAGGGGTTTAGGATTGTATTTAGGAGTAGGACTCTTTATTTTATTCTTATTTAGGAAGTAGCTAATAGGGAGGAGAGCTTGTTCCCTCACCTATAAATAGAGGCCGCCGGCCACCTATGTAAGCAGAACCTTTTTGAATAAACAACCACTTTTATAGAACTTTGTTCTTGAAACCCCTTATTATCATGTTGCGATACTGAAGGATCGGCTTATCATCAAGAGTATCCTCCTTTTCAAGTGGCCCCCTCGACTTGATACTTCTAGTTCCTGGCTCGTTTATAGCTAGTGGGTCAAAGTCCTCTTCCATCCCCGGTTCTGACTGTTTCTCTCGTTGCTGTGATGATCAGCTTGTGGTGATTCGGGTCGTTCACCCACGGTTACAGCGGTTCACATCAGGAAGTGACCCGGAATCAATCAAAGAAGCAATCAAGTCGAAGTCAGAACCATCCGTACTCATACATGAGGTTTACGGTGAAAACACCCTACTTCTCGCCGAAAACTATGAAGCAAAAGTTGGACAGAGAAGACAGGAGAAATCCAGGAAGTTTCACTTTGAGTTTTCGGCGAAAACTACTCCTTTTCCCAGCCGGGTACGGACTGCTATAAAAGATAAAATCGCCGGCTATAGAAAAAAAACTTCTTTTTGGACGAAAAGAGTGGAGAGAGTTTGAGGAGAAAGGGAAAGATCGTGACGCCATCCTTCCATCTCGGAGAGCTCCAGTGCTAAGAGTGGAAGATTCAGAAGATCGAAGCTTCACGGATTCATCGAAATTAGGTTTTACAGTTCTTCTCTTTTTCCCTATCTGAGATGTATTCCCTGTTTGCCTTTGAGTCTCCTGCATTGAATATGAGTAGCTAAAACTCGTAGAGCTTAGATTAGATGAACCCTAACTGACCCAGGGCTTTAAAGCGGTCACGGATCGACGGTGATTAGATTTGAAGTTCCGTCAGTTTCTCTTTCATGTTTGATTTGTTCTTTGTTCTCCGTGTTCCTTGTCTGGTTTGGCCACCTAGATTAGATTCTTGTTCAGTTGAGGATAGTAGCGAATGTTTCACTTTAAAAAACCAAATCAACAATTAACCTATTCATGAGTGTGCCTTTTGTAGGAACCAATTAGGGTTAATCCGCTTCAAGAGTAACTCATGAATCACTAGTAATTCCACCAGTTAGTTCTGTCGTCGCAAGAAGCGACCGTACTCGGGCGACTAATTAATCTTGGTAGTTAGATCGGATTGAGCGAACGTTCGCCAGTCTTAAACCTAATGGTAAGGAGTTATGGTGGTCAGTACAAGAAAAAGCCTTATTTGTCACGGTTTTTTAGTCACGGTTTTGTGAACCGTGACTAATTAGTAACGGTTTACATATAAAACCGTGACAAATTAGTCACGGTTTATTGAAATCGTGACTAATTTGTCACGGTTTAAATACAAAACCGTGACTAATTTGTCACGGTTTTGTATGTAAACTGTGAGTAATGTAACTGCCCTCCTCAATTTTTGTGCCCAGGGCCTTCTCTTTCTTTCTTCCCTCTTTGTTTTTCTTCTTTGCGTCTTCTCCGTTCAGTCTCCTTCTCCTCTTCTTCACTTTCAATCCTTCACTTCTTCTTCTTCTCTTCTCCATTTTCAAAGCTGCCTCTTCTTCCTCCAGCACCATGCCGCCGTCGCAGACTTTCTCCAGCACCACGCCGTCGCCGCCATCTTTCTCCAGCACCACAACTTCACCACCTTCCAACACCATGCCATCGCCGCCTTCCAACACCAAGCCGTCGCGCGCCTTCTTCTTCCTCCAGCACCAAGCCACTGTCGAAACTCCAACGAGAAGAAGCACCTCCGCCTCCTCCCGATCCCCTAACGTAGATCTAGATCCAACTCCGCCTCATCTCCATCCCCTAGTGTAGATCTAGATCCAACACCGCCGCCGCACCTCCGCCACAGCCGAAGCACCTCCACCGCGGCCGAACCACCTCCGTCTTGGCCGAAGCACCTCCGCTGCATCTGAAGCAACTCTGTTGTAGCCGAATGACCTCTGTCGCATCTGAAGGACTAATTCATTAGTTAATTAGTCATTAGTTAATTAAGTGATGTAATTATATTCTTTAATTATTTGAATAATAATTATTTTTTTTGTAATGAACTTGTAGAACAATAATTAGAAAATTAGTGACCAGATGACAACAATAAAAAAGTTAAGTGACTGCCATAAACGAAGAGGGATGAAACAGAAAAGCCAGATATGTTAGTGACCAGATAGTGTATAATTAAAAATTTAAGTGAGCGCCTGAAAAGTTGACTGATCAGTCACTGTAAAGTTTTATCTCGCAATTTAGTCACTAGGATCTGTCACGGTTTTCATGGCAAACCGTGACTAAAATTAGTCACGGTTTCTAAAGGAACTGTGACTAATATTAGTCACGGTTTCTAAAAAAACCGTGACAAAAAATTTAGTCACGGTTCCTAATGAAACCGTGACAAAAAATGATCGATTTAGTCACGGTTTTCCAAACCGTGACTAATTTTTTTTGTCACGGTAAAAACCGTGAGTAAAGGCAAAAAAAATTGTGACTAATGTGTTGTTTTCTTGTAGTGGGTGTCTAGAAATTGAGTGAATGAGAATTAAAAACCGCTGGTCTGTTGATTCCCAGTGCTTTGGTGATCTAAGGGGGATTCGAAATCTAAGCCTGTCTGTCGTCTGCCTAAGTCAAACAACCAATCATTCTGCATTTTAATTTGATTTCAGTTTCCTTGCATTCTATTACAGAAGTCGTGGAACTCACACCACGCACAAATTGTTTCTTCCTGAATAGAATTGCCAGCATATTTAAGTAAACAAGTAGAAGAGGCTCGTGGAATACGATCTACCTAGCCTTCAGCTTAGTAGTTATTTGATTGTACGGATTACAACGTTCATCAAATTGGCGCCGTTGCTGGGGACTCTTCTATTCCGTTGAAAGAAGAGTTGGCATTTTTATTCTTCTACCTTTCCATCTTTCATTTCCCATCACACTTCGATTTTACATCGGTTGTGTTTGTTTTTGTCCATTGCAGATTATAGCAGGTATAGAATCAAGTCACTTCCGTTTCATCCTCCCCTACCACAATGGCTGCTCCAAAGAGTCTCGCGGACTACAGTAGGCCGAGCACAACTAATGTTCCGTCCTCCATTGTTGTACCTTGTAATGACAACGATCCTGACTATGAGATTAAGATCCCCTTCCTAGAACTAATCTCTAGGGACATGCAATTTGAAGGAAAGCCAGATGATAATCCTTGCACACATTTATCTGACTTTTTGGCCATCTGTGAAACTTTCAAGAGTGGGAATCTCAACAAGAACGCTTTATGCCTTCGAGCTTTTCCATTCTCTCTCAGAGGTGCAGCTAAGAGATGGCTTAGCGGCAAGCCACCCGGTCATTATACAGATTGGGAGACTCTAGCTCAAGATTTCGTTGAGGAATATTTCCCTCCGTCAAGGACAACTGCCTACAAGGATAGCATCTCCAGGTTTGCTCAGAAAGAAGATACAAGCTTATACGACACTTGGAATGAATTCCAAGATCTTCTCTACAATTGTCCTCACCATGGTTATGAACAAAGGCAGCTGGCTGAATTCTTTGTTCGGGGTCTGCGTGAGGAATCTGCAAAGTGGGTCAACTCCCTGGCTGGGGGAGATTGCACCGCTCTTACACCTCAAGACGCTCTCCTTCATTTCGCTAGCTGTGCTTCAAAGTCAAGAAATTTGGACAGACAAAGAAAAGGTACCAAGAGTCAAATGAGCATCGCGGATCAAGTCAAACAGAAGTTCAAAAACATTTAAAAACGATTGGCGTATCCCTCGACCCCCTGTCAACTACCGTCTTTATGACTGACTGTGGATGGTGCGGAACCTGTGCTCATAACGGAGGAAGCTGCCTGAACTTCGGTAAAACAGATGTCTGGCCTACAGAAGAGGTGAACTTCATTGGTCAAGGTTTCACCAACAACCAGAGAGGCTACTCTAACTACCGGAACTCCCAGCCTCAGGGTCAGAACCAAAACAACTGATTCTCAGAATCATACCAAGGACCTCCTGGATTCATTGGAGGACAACAACAGTTTTGATCAAAGCCGTATTACAACAGAGACGAGGATTTCAAGAAGAAGTTCGACCAAATCATGACCAGACTTGACGAACACGACAATCAATTCAAAGCTCAACTGCACTCAATCAAGGACAAAGGGCTCAGAGCCAAAGAGTGGAAGATGCAGTGATCAGTATGACTAGGTTGTTGGCTAGCAGCCCTTTCCTCAATCAATCATCATTTCAAGGTGACTCCAGTGTTAGGAGTGAATAAGCTCAAGCCATCACCACCAGGATTGGTAAACAGACAGCTGATCCGAAGGCTTCGGAACCGGATATGATACCAGATGCTACTGCCATAGAAATGCCAGAGATTGAAGATATCACAGAAGAGGAAGAAGTAGCACCGACACCTTGATGACACTCGATTTGACGTGATTATCAGCCTCATTTAAGCGACATTTCCTTGCTTAAGACATGGTTTTTAGGGTAGAATAACGAATATTCATTCAACTACTCTATCTCGTGCCAGTTGTGTTACTTTGGCCCGTTTCGGGTCTATTTGATGGTTTTCTAGTGTTTTCATGTTAGCACAGGTTTTTGCCATCAAATAAAGTAGCCAAGGACGTGTCTAAGGCATTGGAACCTCGAGGAATCGCACTGGAATCGATCCAAGTAGTCAATCAAGTCGAACCAAATCCTGCTCCCATTTACAAAGAAGTTTTCGGCGAAAACCCTTGGAGTTTTCGGCAAAAACTCAAGAACAAATCGGCAGAGCTTACAAAGGCAACTTTTGGGCGAAAACACTAAGGTGTTTTCGCCGAGAACCCGGCATCCAAAAATCACAGGAGAAAGCAGCCGGCGATCACCCCATTGACAAAGGAATTTTCGGTGAAAACTCAAGCACATTTTCGGTGAAAATCCCAGGCAAAAGCCGGTGGTATTAGGGTTAAGTATAAATACTTAACCGGCAGCCCAAACACACAGGACACAATATACCAACTAATACCAAATACTTCGAGGATTCTGAAGAGTTCTGAAGTAGAGTTTAGAGTTCGGAGAGCCAGGAAGAGATCGTGACGCCATCCCTTTCATCTTGAGGACTCGGAGCTAGGATTGCAGATTACCGAAGATCGAAGTTCTGCCAGAGTCGTCTTAATTAGGTTTTTCAGATCCTATTCTGTTCTTCCTCTGTTCAAGATGAACTCTATCTTTGTCTTTGATTCTTTTGTGAAAAACATGAGTAGCTAAACTCGTAGAGCTTAGACTAGATGAACCCTAAGTGACCCAGGGCTTTAAAGCGGTCATGGATCGGCGGTGATTAGATTCAAAGTTCAATCAGTTTCTCTTTCATGTTTGATTTGTTCTTCGTTGTTTGTGTTTCTTGTCTGGATTGATCACCTAGATTAGATTCTTGTTAAGCTAAGGATAGAAGCGAACGCTCGCCTTACTTCAAAACATCAAATCGAACAATTAACCTAATCATTGGAGTGTGCCTTTCGTAGGAACCAGTTAGGGTTAATCCACTGCAAGAGTAACTCATAAATTGTTAGTAATTGCACCAGTTAAGTTAAGTCGTTGCGAGAGGTGACCGTACCCGAGCGGCTAATTAATCTTGGTAGCTAGATCGGATAGAGCGAACGTTCGCCAGTCTTAAACCTAAGGGTAAGGAGTTATGGTGGTGTCTTAGAATTGATTGAACGAGAATCGAAATCCGCTGATCTGTTGATTGCCAATGCTCTGGTGAACGAAGGGGGATTCAAAGTCTACGTTTGTCTGTCATCTTTGTTTTAATCAACCAATCTTTCAATCTGTTTTCAGTTTTAATTTTTAATTTCTGTGCATTTCTTAGAATTAGAAGTCGTGGAACTCACACCACGCACGAAGTGTTTAACCTGAGTAATTTGCCTTTATATTTGAGTAATCAGTCATTAGAAGACCCGTGGAATACGATCTACCCTAAATTCTAGCTTGGTAGTTTATTTGATAACCCGCTCTACGACGGTTCATCAAATTGGCGCCGTTGCCGGGGAATTCTTTTGATTGTTCGAAAGAAGAAATGGCATCTTATTCTTCTACCTTCCATCTTTCATCTTTCCATCCACTTTGATTTTACGCCGGTTATGTTTGCTTTTGTTGCTTGTAGGTTGTTCTACAGGTTTATGAATCGCTCGGTCACTCATTCTCAGTTTAAGCCGGGTAATTCTGCTTCGCCAAAGCAACCACAGGTTCAGAAGCAAGTCAGAATCGTTCCGCCCACACCTCCTACCCCTAATAAGATCGAGGAGTTGAAGGAGAACTCCTCATCTTCGTCCGCTTCATCCACTATTTTAGATTCACCACCACCTTCTCCTTCCGTAATGGCTGCTCAACGCACCATGGCGGATTACTATAAACCAAGTGCGGTTAGTTTTCGATCTAGCGTTGCTGTGCCGCACAACGATGACGATCCTGACTATGAGATCACAGTTCCCTTCCTGGAACTGATCTCTAGGGATCTACAATTGGAAGGGGAGCCGCAAGATAACCCATGCACACATCTGGCGGACTTCCTAGCCATGTGCGAGACGTTTAAGAGCGGGAACCTCGGTAAGAACAATCTTTGCTTACGAGTCTTCCCATTCTCCCTTAAAGGCACCGCCAAGATATGGCTCAGTAGGAAACCACCTGGCCACTACACCGACTGGGATGATCTAGCCCAAGACTTCATAGAGGAATACTTTCCTCCTTCAAGAACTACATTTTACAAGGACAGCATCGCCAGATTCTCACAGAAGGACGGAGTAAGTCTATATGATGCTTGGAACGAATTCCAAGAGCTCCTCTATGACTGCCCTCATCATGGATTCAAGCAGGGGCAGCTAGCCGAGATCTTCGGCCGAGGGATGAATGATGAAACTGCTGAATGGGTCAACACCTTAGCCAATGGCGACTACACAGCACTCGAACCAGAAGCTGCTCTTCTTCACTTTGCAAACTGCGCATCTAAGTCCAGGAATTTGGAGCGACAGTTTGGACCAGCCAAGAGCCGACCAAGCCGTGAAGATCAGATTAAGATTGAAGTACATAAACATATGAAGGATATCTTCGGAACAGTTAATAACTGGTCTAAAGAGGAAGTGAATTTCATCGATCAAGGCTTCACCAAGGATCAAAGAGGCTACCCCGACTACCGTCAGTTCAGAACACCTCCTCAATAACAGGGAAGCTTCCTTGAGCGTCCTCCTCACAACTTTGGATTCAACCAGAGTCAGAATCAATGCTGGGACAATAGTTATCAAGATCCTCCCAGATTCACCGGTGCACAGCAACCTTAGAATTTTACGACTGAGAACATTTGGGAGAGGAAAATAGCCAAGAAGTTTGACCTGATTGTAGCAAGGCTCGATGATCACGAAGAAAGGTTTAAAGCCCAAGATGCTTTTAACCAAGGACAGATCACAAGGACAGATCACACAAGGACAGAGAATAGAGAGCATGGTAAATAAAGTTGCTAGCATGTTGGCTAACCTTCCTCTCCTCAATCAGGCACCGGCTCAAAACAACTCCACCATGAAGAACGAGCATGCTAAAGTCATCACAACCAGGAGCATTGAGTAGAACAGCCTGGAGAAGAAGAAGGAAGCACTTCCCACTCCCTCTACGGGAGAATGCTCAGCTATCGTTTCTCGATCACCACCCATACCTATCCCAGCTAAGTGCTCCGACCCTGGCCCTTTTACGTTACCTTTAATCATTAATGGCATTGAAGTCGAGCGTAGTTTGGTTGATCTAGGTGCGTCTATAAATGTCATGTCTATGTGTTTATATAAGAAACTGAACCTAAGTGAACTACAACCTGCTAGCATGCATTTAGTGTTCGCCGACAAAACTCTAAAAGAACCTAGAGGAATAATCAAGGATGTAATCACTTGTTGTGGCCCTTTCCGGTTTTTCGCTGATTATGTAGTAATGGATACTCAAGGGACATATTCTACCCTTCTCCTAGGCCGGCCGTTTATGGCGACAGCCGGCATTAACATTAATGTCCCAAATGGCTCGTTAACATTAAGGGTTGGGAAGGATACTGCGACATTCCGTCTCAAGGATGGTATGAAATATATTCCTGAGGGAGAATCACATTGTTTATCCGTAGAAACTGTGGAGTTGGCCTCGGTCAACTTCGTTACTGATGTCTCTTCTAGTGTTCCTAGACCGATTGTTGTTGCAGGTGTTGAACAGATTACCAAGCAGAAACCCAAATCTGTTTCTCAGAAGCCGCCAAAGAAGAAGGAACTGAAAGCCTCTTCTTCACCGCCGAGCAAGGAACCTGGCAGGCCCCGTGGGAAGAACAAGAAGACAAAGACCCAAATGGTATGGAGACCAGTTGTGCCACCACCTACATCCGAGCCAACTGCACCACCAATTCGTTCCAAGCTACCGGCACCGGAACAAGTATTGAAGGAGAAGCCAAAAGCATCTCCTAAGGAAATACCGACGATCACTGATCCTGGTGATACAGAGCCGGAGGATAAATCGAAGACGCAGCCGATCATTCTCATCCCTTCCACCATCTTCCTTGTAGAGGATGATCCCTCGACAGAGCTACTTGGTCCGTTCAAGATCACTGATCACCTTCCCGACGGACGTACCAAGCTCTTACATGCTAACGGGAAGAAATTTATGCTTAACGGAGATGCCCCGAAGCTCTACTTCATGAACTCCGATGCTAGCATTAAGGAGAACCTGAGTTGGGATGTCTCCTAATACCGTCCAGGTATCGTCCAGCTCAAGGACGTTAATAAAAGAGCGCTTCGTGGGAGGCAACCCACAGCTGGAGTCAGTTTTTCATTTGTGTCAACCTTAGTCTTTTAGAGTCAATTCTGGGGAGCCAAAAGTGTCAGTTTGCATGATTTCTTATTTTTCGTGTGTATTCTTTGTGTCATTGTTTCAATTGCAAGTCGTTTGAGGTTGTTCCGATTTTTGTGGATTGAATTGTGATTTTCTGAAGTTTGCCGGGATTGCAAAAATATTTTCAATCGTACAGGTCAAAATTTTCGGCGAAAATTGACCCAATTTTCGGCAAAAACTTCCTTTGAAATCCCACTGTGTTTTCTGGTCAATTTTAACTAGACTTTTCGGCGAAAACTCTATGAGTTTTCGGCAAAAACTCCTTTGAAAACCGGCAAACGTTTTTCACTTGTGTTTTCGGCGAAAAATTGCACACATTCTCGCCGAAAACTTGAGGCAAAATCAAACAATTTTCTCCCTTATTTTTTCCGGTTTTCTCACTCTCTTCCCTCACTTTCATTTTCGAACAAAACTCAGAAAACCTCCCCTGTTTAAAAATCCGCCACCGCCGATACTACTTTTGCCGCCGCCGCCATCGCCGACCGCCGCCACCCTCCTCCCCTCCCTTTTTCAAACATTTTGAGACGTAGATCGTCCGAATCGGAGCTCTAGAGCTCCGTTCAGCCAAACCCTAGTTTTCGAGTTTTTCTCCAATTTCTCTTTCTCCGTTCATTTTCAGCACCCATGGCTTCAATGTAAGTTGTAGAACTTTTCATTCCGAATCTTTTGACATATTGAATGCTGAATTTCATTGGGGTTGACTTTCGGTTGACTTTTTGGTTTACCTCGATTTGCGTGCCGACTGATTTCGTGTGAACTAGGTTAGCTGAATTCTTTGGGCTGATCTAGCATGCTTAGGGAGTTTTGTGCTGAACTATAATGTCATTTTATCTTGTGTTGCTATGCTTAAAGACCTATTCTTTGCGGTGTTGACTTTTGAGGAATGTCGGTTTGACCATGAACTGTTTATGCTTGTTTGGATGCCATGTGTGTTCATTCACGTCCATATTACTGTGCTTGCCACCCGTGTTTATAATTATGCCGTCATTTCCCGCTTTGTGCTAGTATTGCCATGATTAGGGTTCAATGTACTATTATGTTGACTTTTTGAATGTCAGTTCGACTTCTGAACTCTGATTGTGGTGATTCCATTCTGGTTGTTCCTAAGCTTGTGTTTTAATTGTTTGTGATTACCGGTTAATCTGCTTTGCTTACCCCCACTCGGTTTTCCTCATTTCTTTGCGAAATTGAGTTTTTCTACTAAGTGTGGGGTAGGGTTTTAGTTTGACTAATCTGGTTTATTTTCTTGCTTAGGAATGTAACTCATGAGCGCAGGACCAAGCAGAGATTTGACACCACCTCTAGCTCCCGAGCCATCGCTCCCGTCACTCCAGCTGTCCACGGTCCTCCACCAGCTTTCCCTGACCGTGTTGGGTACCATGCCACTGTTGCTCGCCTACCCCAGTACTACTTCGAGCGCTACCAGAGGCTCGAGCGTGTTCCCGGAGCTGATGTTCGCCCACTATCTATGGACTCACTCTTCGAGCACGATGAGGACTGGCACCGGAACGTGCTCGATGCACTGACGCATGCTGGACTGCTGGAGCTGACCACGCTAGCCGCCGACTTCCCAAACATCGCTCTCCAGGAGTTTTGGGCGACATTCGATCTGGACGAGCATAAGAGGAGGCAGCACAAGAAGGTCGTCACCTTCTATCTGGGCGGGGTGCACAAGACACTCACCTATGATGAGTTTGCTGCTCATCTCGGGATCCCCCGCGGGCACTACGAGGGTCATCACCTCGGCTGGGAGAACAACGATGGCGACGGAGAGGAGTACGATGCGCTCTGGAGCCACATGACTGGAGTACCTGGTGATTGTACCACGAAGCATAACTCAGTTAAGTCCCTCTCTCACCCTCTCTATAAATTCATTCACATGGTTTGGCGTCGTTCTCTTCTGTTTGCTCCAGAGAAGGGCCGCCACCATATCAGCCGAGAGGAGCTTCTTCTTCATCGCGCCATCTGGGAGAGTTATCCTCTTCATCCCGGATGGGTGCTTGCACGCTTACTCCGCCAGAAGACTCAGAGGTCGAGGCCACCTCGCTCACTCCTGGGAGGCAACTTTGTCGGCCGACTCATCATCTCTTTCGGTCTCCGCCAAGCATATGGCCCGGACGTCCCATGACGCAGAGTACACACCGTCGGAGGTTATTTGGCGGTCGAGTACGACCTCGAGCTGGACCTCAGTCCCCAGGTAGCAGCAGATCCTCCCCTCCAGCATATGGAAGAGTTAGAGGAAGAAGATGATTCTGAGCAGCCGCAGCCCCTGTCAGAGCCGGAGTTTCATGATCATACACCCTCGCCACATCATCAGGCAGGGTATGCACACCAGTCGCCGCCGCCCATTCAGGCGCCTCACCCGCAGCACCGACCGCATCCCGCGGATGTTGGAGAGCTGTATGAGCGACTCCAGGAGTGGCGCATCACTGACAACGCCGCTCAGGAGGCGAGATGGATTATTATGCAGCAACACATGCACCGCTCTGACGAGCGGTATGAGGCACAGCTGGCGTGGCAACGTCGGGTCGGCGACGCCCTACATCTTCCACCCCCCGACGCCCCTGACCAGCCATGATCGGGTGGTGTCCTTTTCCTTGTCCTTTCTTTTCATTTCTTCTTTTCGAATCTCGATCCAACTTTTTTCTGTGTGGATCCGGGACACTTGTCCCTGTTTCCTTTTTATCTTTCATTTGTTTTTGTTTTGCAGGCAATCGGTAGATTCCCTTTGCTTCGCTTTGGTAGATTGCCTCTGCTCCGAGGATCCGTGCTCATCCCCTACGCCAACCATCTCGGTCCAGGTTCTTCTACTTCACTCTGAACTCTAGATTTAGTCCTGTGCGGACACAGTCCGATTTAAGTGTGGGGTAGGATGCTAGAGAACCTTGCAAGAACTTGATTGCCCTTGATTGTGTTTTTGCGTGCCTCGTGATTCCTGTCCAGTCTCTCTAGCATTAGAATGGCTCAGTTCTTGATTTTTGATGTTAAGTTGTTGTTCAATCTTTCGTAATGATGCTTAGACTGCTTAACCTAGAACTTGAGAACCAACGTGTTTACTTTGATGCTAAATTGCCTGGTCAGAACAGAATTTTTGAAATCACACTTGTAGTTTGTAGCCTTGATTGCATGAAAATGACCGAATCTGACTAGCAAACCAACTGTGAGCTTTTGATCCATTGCACGTAACTTGCAATTTCAATTCTTTTTGAGTGATTTTCTGTTTGCTTGAATGAGTTAGAATTTGCATGAGACCTACTCGAGACCACACGATGACACGAGTTCTAGAATGATAGGGGCACCTAGATTCAACTACTAAGCCAGATAGCCTACCAAACGATAAATCCATTAGGTTTAAACCCTTGAGCTTGGCCTGTTCTTTCGGTTCGATAATACATTACAGCCATTCCCCATTCTTTCATTCCCCGTTGATCCCATGTGGTTGTAGTTCTAGATTGACCTACCGGAAGTCGGTTTGTGGTAACCTGCCTATAGCCATTAAACAGGTGGTCTTAGCTATTATATCCAAACGTGTAATCCCCTCTAGCAACTAAAAGAAAGAATCGGCACAAAGTTAAAAAACATACAAAAGAAATGTCAAAAAAGAAGAAAAGTAGAAGAAATCAGAAAAATTTCCAGTGCTAGGTTGCTTGAGGGTATCATAGGACGAGCATTCACTATTCCACCCGTGCCTGGTTAGACGGTAGGAAGCCATAGGCTAGATTCGAGGGAAGTTAGTCGAAACTACACCGCACCGAAGCCATCATCATACATTCCCATCATCCATCTCATTATAAACCCTTGTAGTGTAGAATTCGTTACAGTCCTAGCAGGGAAGTCCTTCTTTACAAGTTACTCGTGTTGTCACAGTGGTGGAGATGTGGTCGAATTACAAACTTATGACAGAATTCAGTAACAGAAAATGATTGGGAGCAGAAACACGCCCTTAAACACAGAGAGTGAGAGTTTCCCGTTTACTAAATATTTCCTGTGTGAGGAGTCTGGTCGGTCAGGTCAAATTCGTGCATAATTGGTTACGATTACTCGTCGTGTGCAGTTTTTTAGTGAGACCAGGTTGTTTGGCTGATCAGTACGCATGTTAGGTTTCTTGTTCTAGGAATTATCTGTCTAATAATTCATTGTGTTTGATTGAGCTCCAATTTAATAAATCTTATCATTTGTGAACATGAGCGTTTCTATTCAGTTTGCTTGAGGACAAGCAAAAGCTTAAGTGTGGGGTATTTTGATGACACTCGATTTGACGTGATTATCAGCCTCATTTAAGCGACATTTCCTTGCTTAAGACATGGTTTTTAGGGTAGAATAACGAATATTCATTCAACTACTCTATCTCCTGCCAATTGTGTTACTTTGGCCCGTTTCGGGTCTATTTGATGGTTTTCTAGTGTTTTCATGTAAGCACAGGTTTTTGCCGTCAAATAAAGTAGCCAAGGACGTGTCTAAGGCGTTGGAACCTCGAGGAATCGCACCGGAATCGATCCAAGGAGTCAATCAAGTCGAACCAAATCCTGCTCCCATTTACAAAGAAGATTTCGGCGAAAACTCAAGAACAAATCGGCAGAGCTTACAAAGGCAACTTTTTGGCGAAAACACTAATTTTTCGCCGAGAACCCGGCATCCGAAAATCACAGGAGAAAGCAGCCGGCGATCACCCCATTTACAAAGGAATTTTCGGCGAAAACTCAAGCACATTTTTGGTGAAAATCCCAGGCAAAATCTGGCGGTATTAGGGTTAAGTATAAATACTTAATCGGTGGCCCAAACACACAAGACACAATATACCAACTAATACCAAATACTTCGAGGATTCTGAAGAGTTATGAAGTAGAGTTTAGAGTTCGGAGAGCCAGGAAGAGATCGTGATGCCATCCCTTTCATCTCGAGCACTCGGAGCTAGGATTGCAGATTACCGGAGATCAAAGTTATGCCGGAGTCGTCTTAATTAGGTTTTTCAGATCCTTTTCTGTTCTTCCTCTGTTCAAGATGAACTCTATCTTTGTCTTTGATTCTTTTGTGAAAAACATGAGTAGCTAAACTCATAGAGCTTAGACTAGATGAACCCTAAGTGACCCAGGGCTATAAAGCGGTCACTGATCGGCGGTGATTAGATTCAAAGTTCAATCAGTTTCTCTTTCATGTTTGATTTGTTCTTTGTTGTTTGTGTTTCTTGTCTAGATTGATCACCTAGATAAGATTCTTGTTAAGCTAAGGATAGAAGTGAACGCTCGCCTTACTTTAAAACATCAAATCGAACAATTAACCTAATCATTAGAGTGTGCCTTTCGTAGGAACCAGTTAGGGTTAATCCACTGCAAGAGTAACTCATAAATCATTAGTAATTGCACCAGTTAAGTTAAGTCGTTGCGAGAGGCGACCATACCCGGGCGGCTAATTAATCTTGGTAGCTAGATCGGATAGAGCGAACGTTCGCCAGTCTTAAACCTAAGGGTAAGGAGTTATGGTGGTGTCTTAGAATTGATTGAAGGAGAATCGAAATCCGTTGATCTGTTGATTGCCAATGCTCTGGTGAAGGAAGGGGGATTCAAAGTCTAAATTTGTCTGTCATCTTTGTTTTAATCAACCAATCTTTCAATCTGTTTTTGGTTTTAATTTTTAATTTCTATGCATTTCTTAGAATAAGAAGTCGTGGAACTCACACCACGCACGAAGTGTTTAACCTGAGTAATTTGCCTTTATATTTGAGTAATCAATCATTAGAAGACCCGTGGAATACGATCTACCCTAGCTTCTAGCTTGGTAGTTTATTTGATACCCCGCTCTACGACGGTTCATCACTCCTCCTCCCAAGACAGCTCCTGAGCCTATCTTAGCACCATATCAACCTTAGATCCCTTTTCCAAAAGCTGCAATGAGCAAGGCCAAAGATCACGACACCCATTATAAGAAGTGGTATAACATTCTAAAGAATGCGGAGATCAAGATACTAGTAACTGAAGCTGTAGAGATCATACCACCACTTGGAAAATTCTTCAAAGATCTCGTGAAGAAGGTAAAGAACGGAGAGGCGTTCTCTGTCACCCTCACCAATGAATGTGCTTCTCTTCGGTAGCCCATCTCCTATGTGACATCCACCGCCACCTCCAGTTAAGTGTTCTGATCCCAGTACTTTTACATTACCATGCATTATAAATGGTATTAAAATTGAGCGTAGTCTAGCTGACCCCGGTGCGTCTATTAATGTTATGCCTGCTTATCTTTATGAGAAGTTAAACCTAAGAAAATTAAAACTGCTTACTCTGCATCTCGTGCTAGCTGATAGGTCTGTCAAACTGCCTAGGGGTATAATAGACGATGTAGCTGTTCGCTGTGGCCCTTTTACTATTATTGCACATGATGATCGAACTGTACGACGGGTTTATCAAATAACTACCAAGTTGGAAGCTAAGTAGATCGTATTCCACGGGCCTTCTAATAATTACTTACTGAAATGTCAAGGCAGATTACTCAGGTTTAACACGTTGTGCGTGGTGTGAGTTCCACGACTTCTATTCTAGAAAACGCAAGGAAATTAAAAACTAAATTGAAAGACAGATTGGGAGATTGGTTGACTAAACAAAGACGACAGACAAGCTTAGACCTCGAATCCCCCTTAGTTCACCAGAGCATTGGCAATCAACAGATCAGCAGATTTCAATTCTCGTTCAATCAATTCTAAAACACCACCATAACTCTTGACCCTTAGGTTTAAGACTGGCGAACGTTCGCTCTATCTGATCTAGCTACCAAGATTAATTAGCCGCCCGAGTACGGTTGCTTCTTGGACGACTAAACTAACTGGTGGAATTACTAACGATTTATGAGCTACTTTTGCAGTGGATTAACCCTAACTGGTTCCTACGAAAGGCACACTCCAATGAATAGGTTAATTGTTGATTTGGTGTTTTAAAGTAAGGCAAGTGTTCGCTTCTATCCTTAGCTTAACAAGAATCTAGTCTAGGTGATCAAGCCAGACAAGAAACATAAAAAACGAAGAACAAACCAAACATGAAAGAGAAATTGATTGAACTTTGAATCTAATCACCGCCGATCCGTGACCGCTTTAAAGCCCTGGGTCACTTAGGGTTCATCTAGTCTAATCTCTATGAGTTTAGCTACTCATGTTCATAACGACAGAATCAAAGACAGAAACAGAGTTCATCATGAAAAGATAGAACAAATAGAAACTGTAAAACCTAATTAAGACGATTCTGGCAAAGCTTCGCTCTCCGGTAATCTTCAATCCTAGCTTAGAGTCTCCGAGGTGAAGGGATGGCGATCTCTTCCTGGCTCTTCGAACTCTAAAACTCTGCTCTCTCAAACTCTTTCCGTCTAGAACTCGTCAAAGTTCTGAATTATGAAGTGTATTATCAGGTATCACTAATTTGGGCCGCCGGTTTAAGTATTTATACTTAATCCTAAGTCGCCGGATTTTGCCTTGATTTTTCGGCGAAAACTTGATGAGTTTTCGCTGAAAACTTCTTTGTAAATGGTGACTTCCGTCGGCTGATTCTCCTGTGATTCTGAAATCTAGAGTTTTCGGCGAGAACTTTAACTTCTCGCCGAAAACTTCCTCCTGCAAACTCTGTCGATTTCTTCTGGACTTTTCACCGAAAACCTGAGGAGTTTTCGCCAAAAACTATAGTGTAAAACGGGGCAGGATTTCTGTTGACTTGATTGACTTCTAGGATTGGTTCCGGTGCGGTTCCTCGAGGTTCCAATGCCTTAGACATGTCCTTGGCTATTTTATTTGACGGCAAAAATCTATGCTATCATAAAAACACTAGAAAACTATCAAATAGACCCAAAACGGGCCAATGTAACGCAAATGGCACGAGATAGAGCAGTTGAGTAAATATTCGCTATTCTACCCTAAAAACCATGTCTTAAGCAAGGAAATGTCTCTTAAATGAGGCTGATAATCACGTCAAATCGAGTGTTATCAAAATACCCCACACTTAAGCTTTTGCTTGTCCTCAAGCAAACTGAATAGAACACGCTCATGTTCACAAATGATAAGATTGATTAAATCGGAGTTTAATATGTCACAATGAATTATTAGACAGCTAATTCTAGAACAAGAAACCTAACATGCATACTGATCAGCTAAACAACCTGGTCTCACTAAAAACTGCACCCGACAAATAGTAGTAACCAATCATGCACGAATTTGACCTGACCGACCAGACTCCTCACACAGCTTGTATTTAGTACAAGGGAAACTCTCATTCTCTATGTTTGGGGACGTGTTTCTGCTCTCAGTCATTTTCTGTTACTGAATTCTGTCATAAGTTTGCAATTCGACCACATCTCCACCACTATGACAACACGAGGAACTAGTCAAGAAGGACTTCCCTGCTAGGACCGTAACGAATTCTACACTACAAGGGTTAAAATGAGGTGGATGATGGGAATGTATGATGATGGCTTTAGTGTGGTGTAGCTTTCGACTAACTTCCCTCGAATCTAGCTTATGGCTTCCTACCGTCTAACCAGACACGGGTGGAATAGTGCACGCTCGTCCTATGATACCCTCAAGCAACGTAGCACTTTATTTTCTTTTCACACATTTTTTTCTGAATTTTCTTTTGACTTTGTTCTTCCATATGTAGGGAGAAGAACGTTATTGAACTAAAAACTTTGAAACTTTTGAACTTTTCTGATTTTTTTTTCTTCCTTCCCTTTTTTTCGAAATTTTTCTTATTTTCTTTTTCTATTTTTTTTTGTGCCGATTCTTTCTTTTAGTTGCTAGAGGGGTTTACACGTCTGGACATAATAGCTAAGACCACCTGTTTAATGGCTATATTTAAGTTACCACAAACCGACTTCCGGTAAGTCAATCTATAATTACAACCACAGGGGATCAACGGGGAATGAAACAATGGGAGTTGGCTGTAATGTATATCGAACCAAAAGAACAGGCCAGGCTCAAGGGTTTAAACCTAATGGATTTATCGTTAGGCAGGCTATCTGGCTTAGTAGCTGAATCTAGGTGCCCCTATCATTCTAGAACTCGTGTCATCGTGTGGTCTCGAATAGGTCTCATGCAATGGATCAAAAGCTCACAGTTGGTTTGCTGGTCGGATTCGGTCATTTTCATGCAATTAAGGCGACAAACTACAAGTGTAATTTTGAAAATCTGTTCTGACCAGGCAATTTAGCATCAAAGTATACATGTTGGTTCTCAGGTTCTAGGTTAAGCAGTCTAAGCATCATTATGACAGACTGAACAACAACTTAACATCAAAAATAAGAACCGAGCAATTCTAATGCTAGAGAAACTGGAAAGGAACCACGGAACACACAAAAACACAATCAAGGGTAATCAAGTTCATGAAAGGTTCTCTCTAGCATCCTACCCCACACTTAAATCATTATGTGTCCTCACAGGACTAAAACTAGAGTTAAGAGTGGAACTGAAGAACCTGGACCGAGATGACTGATGTAGGGGATGAACACGGGTCCTCAGATCGGAGGGAATCTACCAAAGCGAAGTAGAAGGTGGTAGACCTTAAGCAAAGGGAATCTCCCAAACTACCTGCAAAACAAAAACAAATGAAAGATAAAAAGGAAACTGGGACAAGTGTCCTGGATCCGCACAGAAAAAAAAAGTTGGATCGAAATCCGAAAAGAAGAAATAAAAAGAAGGGACAAGGAAAAGGATACAACCCGATCACTAATGGTCAGGTGCATCGGGAGGGGGAAGGTGGAGGACGTCATTGACCTACCGCTGCCACGCCAGCTGGTCATGTGTTGCTGCATAATAACCCATCATACAGCTCTCTAATATCAGCTGGATGTGGTCAGTGCTGAGGATGAGGCGCTTGGAATGGATCCTGGAGGGGCGCCTGGAATGGATCCTGGAGGGGCGACTGCCACTGATATGCATACCCTGCCTGCTGCTATGGCGAGGGTACATGATCGTCAAACTCCAGCTCCGGCTGAGGAAACTGCTCCTCAGAATCGTCTTCTTCCTCTGACTCGGCCTCGTGTTGGGGAGGAGGAGCTCCCGCCACCTGCGGACCAAGGTCCAACTGGAGGGCGTACTCGACCGCTAAATCGCCACCTACGGTGTGTACTATGCATCGTGGGACGTCCGGGCCATATGACTGGCTGAGACCGAGGGAGATGATGAGTCGGCCGACAAAGTTACCGCCAAGGAGTGAGCGAGGTGACCTTGGCTTCTGGGTCTTCTGGTGGAATAGGCGTGCAAGCACCCATCCGGGATGAAGAGGATAAGCCTCACAGATGGCACGTAGAAGAAGGAGCTCCTCTCTGTTGATGTGGTGGCGGTCCTTCTCTGGGGCAAACAACAGTGACCTACGCCAAACCATATGAATAAAATGATAGAGAGGGTGAGAGAGTGACCTGACGGAGTTATGAGACGTGGTCTGAGCATCCGACACTCTAGTGATGTGGCTCCAGAGCGCGTCATACTCATCTCCCTTGCTCGTGTTGTTCTCCCAGCCGAGGTGGTGGCCCTCAAAGTGCTCCTGGGGGATGCCGAGATGAGCTGCGAACTCATCGTAGGTGAATTCTTTGTGCACCCCGCCGAGGTAGAAAGAGATGACCTTCTTGTGCTGCCTCCTCATGTGCTCATCCAGCTCGAATGTAGCCCAGAACTCCTGGAGGGCGACGTCTGGAAAGTTAGCAGCCAGGGTGGTCAGCTCCAGAAGTCCTGAAGGTGCCAACGAGTCGAGCAAATTATGGTGCCAGTCCTCATCGTGCTCGAGGAGGGAGTCCATGGACAATGGTCGCACGTTGGCTCCGGGAACATGCTTGAACCTCTAGTAGCGCTCGAAATAATGCACAGGCAAGCGGGCAACAGTGGGGTGGTACCCGACACGACCTGGATATGCTGGTGGAGGACCGGAGACGGCAGGTGTGACGGGTGCCGGTGCTCGGGAGCTAGAGGCGGTGTCAAGTCTAGCCTTAGTCCTGCGCTCATGAGTGACATTCCTATAGCAAGAACGAAACCGGATTAGTCAAACTAAGAACCTACCCCACACTTAGAAGAAAAACTCAATTTCACAAAGAAATGAGGAAAACCGAGTGGGGGTAAGCAAGGCGAGAAATCAGTAAACACAATGAATCACAAAACATGCATATGTCCAACCGGAATGTTCACATCACAATTAGAGCTCAGAAGTCAAAACGACATTCAAAAAGTCAACATTGGAACACATTGAACCGTAATCATGGCAATCACTAGCACAAATCGAGAACTGACGGCATACATCAACTCTGACAACCAACACAGTGATATGAACGTGAATGGACAAATATGGCAGCCAACAGAGCAAAAACAGTGCATGGTCAAACCGACATTTCATAAAAAGTCAACACCACAAAGAATCATTAAGCATAGCAACATATGATCAAATGGTATTAAAATTCAGCACAATTCTCCCTAAGCATGCTAGAACAGTCTGAAGCAATCAGTTCACCATAATTCTCACGAAACAGTCAGCACGCATATCGAGGAAGACTGAAAAAGTCAACCAAAGTCAACCCCGACAAAATTCAGCCTTCAACATGTCAAAAGACTCGAAATGAAAAGCTCTACAACTTACCTTGAGGCCATGACTGCTGAAAAAGAATGGAAAATGAGAAATCGGCCAAAAACTCGAGAAACTAGGTTTCAATGGAACTGGAGCTCTAGATCTCCGATTCGGACGATCTATGGCTTGGAATGATCGGGAGAGAGAGATGAATGGTGCGGCAGCGAAGGAATCGGGTGGCGGCGGCTAAAATGGGTCGGCGGCGATTTTGAAAAGGTGGGGGTTTCGTTCGTTCGAAAAGAGTGAGGGGGAGAGAGAGAAGACCGGGGAAAAAGAAAAGAAATAGGGGATAAGATTTTTTGGATTTTCTCAGATTTTTTGACGAAAAAAAGTGCAAGTTTTCACTGAAAAAATCCAGTTCAAAACGTCTGCCAGTTTTCAAAGTCAGTTTTCACCGAAAAGTAGGGTACTTTTCGCCGAAAATTTTATCAAAAATCGATCATAAAACACAGTGGATTTTAAAGGGTAGTTTTCGCCGAAAAATGAAGTGCTTTTCGCCAAAAACTTTGACCTGCACGTTTGAAAACATTTTGGCAATCCGGCAGACATCAGAAAATCAGAGTTAATTTGACAAAAATCGGAACAACCTCATGCAACTTGGGATTGACACGATGACACACAAACTACACACGAAAAATAAGAAAACATGCAAACTGACACTTTTGGCTCCCCCGAACCGACTCTAAAACACTGAGTACGACACAAATTAAAAACTGACTCCAGCCGTGGGTTGCCTCCCACGAAGCGCTCTTGATTAACGTCCTTGAGCTGGACGATACCTGGACGGTATTAGGAGACATCCCAACTCAGGATCTCCTTAACGTTAGCGTCAGAATTCATGAAGTAGTGCTTCGGGGTATCTCCGTCGAGCGTGAATTTCTTCCCGTTAGCATGAGTGAGCTTGGCACATCCATCGGGAAGATGGTCAGTGATCTTGAATAGTCTGAAAAGTTCTCTTGAGAGATCATCCTTCGTGAGTGTTACAATGGAAGGAATGAGGACAGTCGGCTTTATCTTCTCTTTCACCTCCGGCTTCATTTCACCGGGATCCGTGATCTTTGGCGCTTCCTTGGGAGATGCTTTTGGCTTCTCCTTCTTCACTTGCTCCTGCGCCAGTGGCTTGGCAGGAATTGGTGGTGCAGCTGGCTCGGGATAGGATGGCAGAGCAACTGGCCTCCAGACCATTTGAGTCTTCTTTTGATTCTTCCTCCGTAGCCTGCCAGGTACCTTGCTTGGCGGTGAAGAAGAAGCTTTCAGTTCCTTCTTCTTCGGCAGCTTTTGTGCCGAAGATCCTGGTTTCTGCTTGATAATCCGTTCAACACCTGCAACAAAAGTTGATCTAGGAACACTGGAAGAGACATCAGTAACGGAGTTCTATCTCAATATCATTAATGACTAGAGGTAGCATGAAAGAACCAGGGTCGGAACACTTAGCTGGATATGGCGAGGAAGGCTTCTTGCTTCGGATGGTAGGATATCCTTCTTTGTTCCCCAACATGCCAGTCTCGATCCTTGCGTTCGGTAGCAACGCCCTTGGAAAAGGAGGCTTCTCGTAGTATGGAGCAAGAGGAGGATCATACTCCTTAGGCGCCTCTTCCTTTGCTTCCTTCTTCTCCGGAACTTCAATGGCCCTGTATGAATTAGAAGAAACATTAGTAGGTGAGTTTGTCAGGTCATGAATAGATACCATCTTAGCTTGCTCCTTTCTCGGATTCGGCTCGGTTTGGCTTGGGAGCTGGCCATATGGTCGACCAGATGCTAGCATGCTAGAGATCTGGTTCACTGCATGCTATATTCTTTGACCGGAAGCAATTTGTTCTTGGTTGAGGAGAGCTTGAGCTTTGAACTGACTATCATGATCGTCAAGTCTGGTGATGATCTGATTGAGCTTCTTGTCGAGTTCACTGACGTTGTTCTCCTTTTGATGTTGATGTCCTGTATAGGTATTGTTCAGATATTGATTCTAGCGATTGCCAGGAGCAGTTCCCTAGTTGCCCGAATTTCGGTGCGGCGGCTGGTAGACACCTCCCATCGGATTGTTTGGCTTCTGATCCTGAGCTGAACTAGTTGGTCGGCTATTCTGATTCTGGCCTTGGTTCTGGTTGCCACCGACATTGTAGGGAGGTCGATCTTGGAAATTTCCTTGTTGTCTGTAGTTGCGGTAGCCAACATAACCTTGTTAATTGTTGTTGAAGCCTTGAGAAATGAAATTCACTTATTCGGCAGACCAGACTTCTGTTTTGCCAAAATTCTGGCATTGGCCTCCGTTATAAGCACAAGCTCCACACCACTCACAATCAGCAACGTAGACAGAGGCTGCTGGCGGCTTGATAGGTGTAGAAGACTTCTTCAGATGCTTCTCAACTTCTGCTTTAATGGTTGCTTCAAGAACGAGCTTTCTCCATGATCCTTCGGATTGTCATTCCCAGTTCCTTGACTTGGAAGCACAGTTCGCGAAATGGAGAAGAGCAGCTTCAGGTGTGAGGGTAGTGCAATCTCCTTCAGCTAGGGAATTGACCCATTTAGCAGATTCTTCACGAAGACCTCGAGCAAAGATTTCAGCTAACTGTCTCTGCTGGAAACCGTGGTGAGGACAGTTGTAGAGAAGTTCTTGGAATTCATTCCAAGTGTCATATAAGCTTGCTCTTCCTTCTGAGAAAATCTGGCGATGCTGTCCTTGAAGGCAGTTGTTCTGGAAGGAGGGAAGTACTCTTCGACGAAATCTTGAGCAAGAGTGTCCCAGTCTGTGTAGTAACCAGGTGGTTTGCCAGTGAGCCACCTCTTAGCTGGGCCTTTAAGAGAGCACGGGAAAGCTCTCAAGCAAAGAGTGTTCTTGTCGAGATTCCCATTCTTGAAAGTGCCGCAGAGATCAATGAAATCCGCCAGATGCGTGCACGGATTGTCAAGTGGCCTGCCTTTAAATTGTAGATCCCTAGAGATCATAGTCAAGAAAGGAATTTTGATCTCATAGTCAGGATCTCCTTCGATGCGTGGCACGGCGATAGAAGATCGTACGCTAGTCGCGCTTGGCTTGTTGTAGTCAGCTAGACTCTTCGGCATGCCCATTTGATCACCCATCCTAGGAGATGGAGGAGGTGAAAGTGATTCGGTGTATGAAGCGGATGAAGATGACGGTGAAGATGAAGATGAGGAACTCTCCTTCAGTTCCTCGATCTTAATTGGAGTGACAGATGGAGGTGGATTGGTTCTGCCTCTCGTTGAAATTTGTGATTGTCTTGGCGGAGCAGAACTGCCTGGTCTCTCTATACTCTTAGCCTTGTCGTTCTTGGCGGTTTGAGAGCGAGTGAGAGGGCAGTGATGCATAAACCTGTGAACAACCTACGAATGACAAAAACAAGCAAAACCAGTGTAAAATCGAAGTGGATGGAAAAATGAAAGATGAAAAGTAGAAGAATAAAATGCCAGTTCTTCTTTCAAACAATTAAAAGAAGTTCCTCGGCAACGGCGCCAATTTAATGATCGAACTGTAGGACGGGTTTATCAAATAACTACCAAGCTGGAAGCTAAGGAGATCGTATTCCACGGGCCTTCTAATAATTGTTTACTCAAATGTAAAGGCAGATTACTCAGGTTTAACACATTGTGCGTGGTGTGAGTTCCACGACTTCTATTATAGAAAATGCAAGGAAATTAAAAACTAAATTGAAAGACAGATTGGGAGATTGGTTGACTAAACAAAGACGACAGACAAGCTTAGACTTCGAATCGCCCTTAGTTCACCATAGCATTGGCAATCAACAGATCAGCGGATTTCAATTCTCGTTCAATCAATTCTAAAACACCACCATAACTCCTGACCCTTAGGTTTAAGACTGGCGAACGTTCGCTCTATCCGATCTAGCTACCAAGATTAATTAGCCGCCCGAGTATGGTCGCTTCTTGCGACGACTAAACTAACTGGTGGAATTACTAACGATTTATGAGCTACTCTTGCAGTGGATTAACCCTAACTGGTTCCTACGAAAGGCACACTCCAATGAATAGGTTAATTGTTGATTTGGTGTTTTAAAGTAAGGCGAGCGTTCGCTTCTATCCTTAGCTTAACAAGAATCTAGTCTAGGTGATCAAGCCAGACAAGAAACATAAACACGAAGAACAAACCAAACATGAAAGAGAAACTGATTGAACATTTAATCTAATCATCGCCGATCCGTGACCGCTTTAAAGCCCTGGGTCACTTAGGGTTCATCTATTCTAAGCTCTACGAGTTTAGCTACTCATGTTCATAACGACAGAATCAAAGACAGAAACAGAGTTCATCATGAAAAGACAGAATAGATAGAAACTGTAAAACCTAATTAAGACGATTCTGGCAAAGCTTCACTCTTCGGTAATCTTCAATCCTAGCTCCGAGTCTCCGAGGTGAAGGGATGGCGTCACGATCTCTTCCTGGCTCTTCGAACTCTAAAACTCTGCTCTCTCGAACTCTTTCCGTCTGGAACTCGTCAAAGTTCTGAATTATGATGTGTATTATCAGGTATCTCTGATTTGGGCCGCAGATTTAAGTATTTATACTTAAAACTAAGTCGCCGGATTTTGCCTGGATTTTCCGGCGAAAACTTGATGAGTTTTCGTCGAAAACTTCTTTGTAAATGGTGACTTCAGTCGGCTGATTCTCCTGTGATTATGAAATCCAGAGTTTTCGGTGAGAACTTTAACTTCTCGCCGAAAACTTCCTCTTGCGAGCTCTGCCGATTTCTTCTGGACTTTTCGCCAAAAACCTGAGGAGTTTTCGCCGAAAACTATAGTGTAAAATGGGGCAGGATTTTTGTTGACTTGATTGACTTCTTGGATCCGGTGTAGTTCTTCGAGGTTCCAATGCCTTAGACACGTCCTTGGCTACTTTATTTGATGGCAAAAACCTGTGCTATAATGAAAACACTAGAAACCCATCAAATAGACCCGAAACGGGCCAAAGTAACTCAAATGGCCATAGATAGAGCAGTTGAGTGAATATTCGCTATTCTACCCTAAAAACCATGTCTTAAGCAAGGAAATGTCGCTTAAATGAGGCTGATAATCACGTCAAATTGAGTGTCATTAGTGTGCTTAAAAGTGAGAATATGTTTCTTCGTTCCTTATAAGTATCTCAACACCTTCTTAGCTGCTTTCCAATGATCCATGCCTGGATTCTGTTGATAACGACCCAACATCCCAACTGCAAAACTTATGTTTGGCCTAGTGCAGACATGTGCATACTGCAAACTGCCTACAAGAGATGCATAAGGATTATCCTTCATTCGATTGCGTTCTAATTCAGTTTGAGGACATTGACTTAAGCTGAACTTATCCCCTTTCTGAATTGGAACAACATTACCATCACAAGTTGCCATATTAAATCTTTCTAAAACCTTAGTGATATAGGCAATCTGAGACAAACCTAAAATCCTACGTGATCGATCCTGGAATATCTATATCCCTGTCACGTAGGAAGCCTCTCCCATATATTTCATTTCAAAATTTCGTAAAAGAAAATCCTTAGTTTCTCGTAATAAACCAAGGTCACTACTGGCAATGAGGATATCATCAACATATAAGACTAAAAAAGCAAACTTACTCCCACTGATATTTAGGTATATACAATGATCAACAATGTTTTCAGTAAACCCAAAGGTGGTAATGGTATCATGAAACTTGATGTACCATTGACGAGAAGCTTGTTTTAGTCCATATATTGACCTCTGCAACAAATAGACTTGATCTTCATTTCCTTCTTCGATAAAACCCTCTGGTTGAGCCATGTAAACTTCTTCATCTAAACTCCCATTCAGAAAAGCTGTTTTGACATCCATTTGATGTAACTCTAATACAAAATGAGCCACAAGAGCCATAATTATACGCAATGAGTCTTTCTTTGAAACGGGAGAGAATGTCTCATTATAGTCAACTCCCTCTCGTTGATTAAATCCTTTAGCTACAAGTCTTGCTTTATGTCGTTTGATCTTGCCAAGAGAGTCACGTTTGGTCTTAAAGACCCATTTACAACCGACTTTCTTATGACCTTCTGGCAAATCGACCAACTTCCAAACTTTATTTGTAGCCATAGAATCTAACTCATTGTGCATGACCTCTATCCATTTATTGGTGTCTTTACTTTTCACGGCTTGTGAGTATGAGACGGGATCTTCATCCATCCCAATGTTAAATTCACATTCTTGTAAATATAACACGTAATCATTAGAAATGGCTTGTCTTCTTGGTTTAGAAGACCTCCTTAATGCTACTTCTGGTGTTATATTTACAATACGTTCATCAGTTTCATTATGGAGTGTGTGATCATCGACGTTTGGTTCTACATTGTTGGTAGGATCAACAATATGAGGCAGAACTATGTCAGTCAAAATTTGGGGCATAGGGATTCGTATTGGCACCCTAATTTCGTTTATGACCACGTCTCTCATTTCATCACTCCCACTGATTTCACCATCTTCAATGAATTTAGCATTTCCAGTCTCTATTATTCTTGTACTATGGTTAGGACAGTAAAACATGAACCCTTTTGAACTTTCCGGGTACCCGATGAAAAAACCACTAATGATTTTTGGGTCAAGTTTCTTCTCATGTGGATTGTAAATGCGAGCCTCTGCTGGACATCCCCATATGTGGAAATGTCTTAAACTAGGTTTCCATCCTTTCCACATCTCGAAAGATGTTTTTGGAACGAATTTACTAGGAACCCTGTTCAAGATGTAAACAACAGTCAGAAGGGCATGCATCTACAGAGAAACAGGTAAATTGGCATTGCTCATCATGCTTCTAACCATCTCCATTAAGGTACGATTACGTCTCTCAGCTACACCATTCATCCAGGGTGATCCGGGCATTGTGTATTGAGGAACGATTCCTAATTTCTGAAGGAGTTTAGCGAAAGGGCCAGGACGTTGTCCTGATTCATCGAATTTCCATAGAATTCACCACCTCTATCCGATCTAATGATTTTTACTTTCTTACCTGATTGTCTCTCAACTTCAGTGATGTAAAGCTCTACAGGGTTTACAGATTGAGATTTGTCATGCAATGGGTAAAGATAGCAATAACGTGAATAGTCATAAATAAAGGTGATGAAGTATTTTTCTCCACCAAAAGATAGGACGTCGAAGGGACCGTAGATGTCTGTGTGTATTATTTCAAGTAGCTCGGTGCTTCTTGTGGCTCCTTTCTTGGTATGTTTGGTTTGCTTTCCCTTAATGCAATCTATACAAGTACAAAAATCAGTAAAATCGAGTGACAGGAGAATTTCAGATTTTACCAAGAGATTAACTCTTTCCTTGGATATATGACCCAAACGTTTATGCCACAGGAATGAAGAGCTTTCAATTAATCGACCACGTTTCAAAGCGACTTGAGAATGTAGGGAGATATTGAGAGATTCAGAGAATTCATTATCGAGTGTGAGTTGATATAACCCATCAATCAAAATTCCAGAACCAATCAATCACCTGGTCACTAACACTCACTGAGTAGTACAGTTCTGATTTCTGAGGGTTGATCTATAGCATATAAAGGAGATAGAATGAATTGAGAACACTCATAATCCTTTTTAGACCAATCAAAGCTCTATTTGAGAAAATAAGGAGATCGTCTGCAAAGCACAAATGAGTAACTCTCATGGCTTTGCAGGGAGGATGAAAACAATATAAACCAGCCTCACTAAGTCAATAAAATAGACACTGAAACACCTCCATGTCTATAGTAAATAAGTAAGGGGACAAAGGATCCCCTTGCCTAAGCCCTTTCTTAACCTAGAAGAAACCACATGCTCCACCATTGACATTAACACTAAACAAAGTGGACTCGGGAATTCTTGAATCCTATCCACAAAACTGTTAGGGAAACCCATGGCTCGAAGGACAATAATAAAGGTCCAAGAAACTGAATCAAAAGCTTTACACAAATCAACTTTCAGCACACTTCTTGGAGTCACATTCTTCGAGTGGTAGCAACTAACAAGTTATTGGAGTCACATTCTTTCAATGGTAGCAAATAACAAAATACTATCACTAATGGCTGATGTGACTTTATTTGGTGCATTTTTAGCTTATCATTGACCTATGAAACGCCCGTGTTTGATCCTTAAATGCCATGCTTAATATGTTTTTATCGAAGTTTTGTGCTAAGTGCTATTCTGTTGCCCGGTTGCCACTTTGAGGCCAATTCCATGTCTATTGGAGGTGTTTTCTTTGTATTTTCAGGTCTTGGCATTGTAGTGCTAGTGACAAGGAGCACGTAGATCAAACGGGAGGTCAATCGGAGCTAGGACGGAGGAGATATGGACGTGGCAAAATCGAAGAAAATACGATTTTCAGCTGAAGACAGTTTCGGCGAAACTATCATATAGTTTTCGCCGAAGAAGAAGCTTTCGGCGAAGTTTGCAAGTCCTCGGTCCGAAAACTCGAAGCAGACAGAAGGCCTTTGCGCTTTGACAACATTTTTGGCGAAAACATTCAAAGTTTTCGCCGAAAACTTTAGAAGGAATGAAGCAGCGTGTTTTCAAGGGCATTTTCGGCGAAAATCCTACAGAATTTTCGCCGAAAAATATCAGGCAAGTCCGGCGTGCTATATAAAGGTGAAAGAGGCGTGAGTTTAAGGCATCAATTCATTATTTACACAACACCATCGCCGATTGCCCTCTCTCTCTCAATTTTTCATCATCAACTCCATCATCTCCTCTCCCTCAAACACACACCAACCTCCCTCAATTGTTGATCAATTTGAAGATCTAAGTGAAGCCTTCCACCCTTGGATTGGAGCTTGAAGAGCAAAGTGAGAAGATCCTCCATGGAAGCAAGGATGATCTCCTCTCCTCAATTTCAGGTTTCCTCCATGGTTAAGCTAGGCTAAACTTAGGTTTAGTTTAGTGAGGGATGGATCAAGCTAGGATAGGTGATTGATTGTTTGGATTGATGTTCTTATAGCCATTTGTGTAAGATGATGATCCTAGACCTTGTGCTTTGTAGCCATTTGAGCTTGACTTGTTCTTTTGGTATTGTTATGTCTTTCAATACATGAGAATGTTTGATTGATGTTGATCTAAGGTTGTAGGATTGTAATTGGATGATTTGAGAGATTGGATTATCAAGTTACAACCATTTTGAGCTTGTTTTCCTTGTTGTCATTTTATCAAACACTTGGTGTGCATTTAGTTTTCTTTCATTTGAAAGTCGAAAGACCCTTGTGATTGCTAGACTAGTGTTATATGATTGACATGAGAGTGTCTTGCATCATTACCTTGTGCTAGATGATTGTTAGCATAGAATTCAAGTTCCAAGCATTTCATTGAGCTAGTTTAAAGCATTCCATTCCCTTTGTTCACATAGCGAGAGCATGGTGCATTTGGTCTAGGAATAGAGAGTCAATTGTGCGAGAGTTCGTTGATTCTACTTGAGTGAGATGCACACATCGTTGCTTGAGAATCAATCCAGCTTTCATGAACCTTGAGCTTGAAGAAACCCCTTTTGTTTGATCCTCAATTTTCACTTGTAAATTTTACCTTGTTTGCTTATGTTTTTAACTTGTCTCCTTTCAAAACCAAACTTCAATTTAAATGTATGGACCGTTTACGAACGTTGTGAGTATTAGCCTATGAGGGAACCCTAAGGAATACGACCTTGATAAATCTCTTTATCAATGGCTCTACCCTTAACAATAGCATATTGGCTGCTACTAACAACAGAGCGAAGGACCATAGTCATTCTGGCAGTAAGAACCTTTCTGATGCATTTATACACAATGATGCAGCAAGATATAAGTATGAAGTCATTCATCTTGCATGCATTAGCAGTCTTAGGAATCATGGAAATCAAAGTAACACTTATCTGTTTCGTTATTTTCCCTCTAGTGAAGAAATCCATAACAACATCTGTGACATCTTTGCGTACAATGTCCCAAGATCCTTTAAAAAAAAGTTGAGCTGAAACCATCTGGTCCAGGACTCCTTGTAACACCCTTTCCTTTGAAATAAAGGAAAATACAAAAATACCCCTTCACAACAGCAGAAAACTTAAAACAACTCGAGGGTGCCACGTTTGGACAACATACATTTCATAAAATGCCCTGGCCATGGAACTTGAAAAATGAAATAAAATACAACTTACAAAACTTTTAATAAAATTCATAATCACAAAATGATAACTTGATAACTGAGCCCTAAACACTTGGGAAAATCTGAAATGAAAACAAGTCTCGCGAAAATAAACTCCAAAATGATTGTCTCAAGTCCAAATATTACATTACTGCAGACACCACTCCACACACCGAATCAACTCCTCAGGGCTCAAGCTCGAAAAGAACTTCTAACAACCTGGTGGGTGGCTCTGGGTCAGTATTTCGTGCTAAAATCAATAGAGAAACGTAAAAAGGATCCCACGAACTTAGGATCAAGAATCATACAACAATAATGCAAAGAGTTCATCATAGAGCTAATCATAACATAATTCACAACTTTATTAATAACACCATCCATGACTTAACTCAACATTGTTACTCATGACATTCACATTCTTAACTGTATTAATCATATCATAAGACACGTACACTTGTACTCATCGTCATGATTCTTAACGGACTAGTGTTCATTAAGCATGACTAAGTAGTAATCATAATTATTAAATCTTAGTTATCATGTGAAGAGTATTAATGGAAAAAATTGATAATATCATATATTGGTGCTCTACAGAAATGCAATCTATCATACGACACAACAAGCACGTAACATGCCTATAAAACATCAGTAATCAAAACACAAACATAAATGCACCTTCTTATAATATTACTGAACTATTCGTACATGAAATAGTTAACTGAATATGTCATTGAAACTTATTCACTGAACATAGCTTGCATCTGAGGATCATAAACATAGTACTTCATGCATAACTTTACTTATCTCTGACAATCTTTTACCTAGGGGCACCCTAACTCATCTAACTAGCCTCACGCCCAAACTGAAATAACTGAAAGTGTTTGGGAGCACATATCCATCAAACAAAGGGTGGCTAGGGACCTTAAACCACATCTCTTAGCTGAGTGGATGGGGACTTGAACCTGCATCTCTTTACTATACTCGGGTGAGGGACTAGCTAGCGAGACAGATTATTAATTCTCCTAATAATCGTCTATATACATAATTACTAACTAGTGCTGACATGGCATAGACATAACCTTATCACATAACTTAAACATGAAATGTATCAACAAACATAGATCATGAAACTTACGTAACATAAATAAGGCATTAAAACTAGCAACAAGAAGATATTAGCCCCTTTAACAAACCCACATATACTTATCGATCATGACATAACATAAATGTAGGTGTGACCCTTAAACATTCATATAACATATGTAACTGTAGGCACACATAATTCGTAAAAGTAACATAACATAAAGCATGACATAATGTAAAACTAGCAATGATAAGATATTACCCCTTTTAACAAACCCACCTTTACATAAGTGGGAAAACTCAGTCGTGGAGATTCTGGTCTATGGAGCTAAGCGTCTTTAAGAACCTAAAGATTCGATTAGATAGAGACCAACAAATGTTGGGGTAGATTAGGGTCACGACATGGTGACTTGGGGAGGACCACTTCACAACTAATCATGAAGTGTGACAGAAGGCTTTTCTTGACTGCGATTAACATGAATTAAATATATTAACTTAGCGAAGTAATTCATTGATTTAGAATTCATTCCATTAATTCAATAATTAAACTTCTGAAATATATTATTGATAAACTTAATATTCTAAGTTCGATACAACATGGAAAAGAGACTTACTACTGAGTTTATTACTAATTTCTAGGTTTCACCATTATTAATATTATCAAACTTTATTCTATAAACTTGTCACTTGATTTAATTCACTTATTAATATACTTGGGATCTCATCTAATAGAGTTAATACTCACCATTTTCCATATGTAAAATTAGTCCAAGCTTTTACTGAAAATCCCTATTTTTATGGTACTTAAATTATAAAATATTCAATCTATTTATTCTTATGAATTTGACTAATCAACCATAGTTAAATCATATATTCATGTCTTGGGTTTATTGATCCTCAAAGACATATTTTTACTCATACCATAATTCGGTACTAATTTGAGGAAAAAATAACTCAATTTAATTTTGAAATAATTTATGGAAAGTAATTCTTAATTCATAATTATGATAAAATCCTATCAATTGATTATAAATTCATAAATTCGATATTATATTATCAATCACTATTCACCTACTGACATTTTAATCATGCTAATATTCGATTAAAGCGTTCTAAGATTGATGGTTAACGAGTTAACTGAATCGAAACTATTGTTCTAAACTGAACTAATTGAGAAAGTTAGTTGGGTTCAGTTTGTCAAAATCCTGAAGTTAAGGACCAGAAGATCATCACGGAAGGACTTTTATCGTTAATATTATAAATTTAGAGACTAAAACCAAGATTATTTAAATTTGAAGGGCTTATCTGTACGGATTCAAAAGTTTAGATCCAACCAGAAATGATTTTATCGATATTACTCAGACCCCAACTGGTCGGACCGCTGCCATCAACCCAATACCATTCCCATAAAATTGGAGATACCGCTGACACAAAGCTCAGGGATCTACTACCATTAGGACACCTAATAGTGTCCTCATATAAGGACACTACTAAGAACCATTAGATTAGGAACTAGATCTAACGGTTTAGAATAAATTGGACAAATTAGTAATTTTGGGTACCTATTTAAATGATTAGGGTTTATGGAACATTCACTCCAAACATAAAAAAACCCTAGCCGCCACTTATTTCTCTCTCAAACTCTCTTCTTCGGAACTTTCTTTGCTGCCGCCTCACCCTACAACTGCCACCGCACCAACGTCCAGCAAACCTTCCATGAGCCTTTGCACGCCACTATTTTTAGAAAACCGTCTCTTTCCCTCGTCAAGTTGCCGTCACGGCGTCCCACGACCCATCATCGCTCATCCTCGTCGGCGTTGGTGGTAGTGGAAGGAGGAGTCGATGAAGGAGGCGGAAGCCTTTGTTTGGAAACCCTCTATTTCCCTCGTCAAACTGCCGTCGCGGCATCCCTCGTCGACCCGCCATCGCTCATCCTCATCGGCGTTGTTTGGAAACCCTCCCTTTCCCATGTCAAACTGCCGTCGGTCATCCTCGTCAACTCGCCGTCGCTCATCCTCGTTCAACCGTCGTCGCTCATCCTCGTCCAACTGCCGTCGCTCATCCTCGTCCAACCGACGTAGCTCATCCTGGTCTCCAAGGAGAAGCAGTGGGCATTTGAATGAATCTCAATCATATTTTAGTTTCTTTATATGGTTTAACTTTTACACAATAATATGTAGTCACTTTGATTAGTTTTATTGACAAGTTGATTTTGGATTCAGATGGTGGAGGGTGTGTTTGGATGTATCAGATCTGAGATTTAATCTATATCATTTTCGTTATGTTGTTGTTAGATAACAGTGTTCCGATTTTATTGTTCCATTTTGATGATTTAGGAATATGTTTGTATTGTTCCATATAGCTACTTATGGAACAGAAAGCTGATATTGTTGGTCCATTTTCAATTTGATTCAAGATTTTATGATTTTCTGTGTTCAATTTTCAACACGTTCCATTACATTTGAAATGGAATGTGATGAGGAACAAAATCAATTTTCAACACGTTCCATTACATTTGAAATGGAACACTATTTCGAAACAATAAAAGAGGAATTGTTCCAAAAAGATAAAAGAGGAACTGTTTCGAAACAATTTTCACAAAAAGTGTTAGAAACTAATCTCAAATAAAAACTATCAGAGATACACAACAAAAACCGCCAAACATAGTGAAGAGATGAAGAAGTAATTAAAAAAAGTAATTAATTTAATCATAAATTAAAAGGAGCAAAAAAAAGAAGCAGAAAAGGAATAATCAGCAATTTAACTGCAAATCCGAAAAATTAATAAACAATAATTAAGAATTTGTAATAATTAAAACATTGAAATTACCCTTATGTCCAATTAATATTGACCTTTAAATCTGTAAGATTAAATCCTACGGTTCTAAGAGGTGTCCTCATATGAGGACACTTTGGGGTGTCCTAATGGTAGATTTTCCCCAAACATGAGGCTGGATCACTTACCTACAATGAGTTAGTCTAAGGCGGTGGAGCCTTTTGGTTAGAGCTATACCGACGGAACTTACTGAAATATCTTCGTCGGAAGCTAACCTCGGACATAGAGCGAGAGGAGGTTAATCCGAGATTCAAAAGTGAAAGGGAAGAGTAAGAATCGATATATCAATTAGTTACCTAGGCTAGAGTTACAGACGCTTAAATTATGGATCCGATTTGGCTCCCTTCTCCGTCGTCGTCGAAAATGTAGCTCAAAACTTAGAACAACTATTTGTGTGATTAAGCCAGCAATGGGGCTAACTCACTGATCGTACCAAAACATGGGAGGCGGTGATGGCCTTCTACAATCGAAACGATGAGTCCAGAACCCACCCAGCAGGTGGTATCTATCCAGCTTTTGCCCGAACAGGGGAAAGAAAACAATTAGGTATTTGATTTCATAACAGAGAATGAGGAGGGGATTTCTCGAGCTATTTAAATTAGTGAAGTGTGTTATCGTTTTTAATGATAGGGAGTTGAAACAGAAAGTCTTAAGGCCTTGTTTAATCGGATTCATTGGACGGAAATTCGGAAGTTGCCGGCAACTAATATGCTTCCGTAAAATAGGGGCTGGAAGTGGAGAAGACGACGACCAAAATGACGTCATTTTGATCTGGGAGTCGTTTGACCAAAATGATTTGTTTTGGACCAGGGCGAAAAAAATGAATAAAAAAAATTGATCTGGGCTGCTGCTGATGCGGATCAAACCCGAGAACTCGGGCCTGCTAGCTGAGCAGATTACCACTGGGCAACTACCCAATAGTCCAATTAACTTATCTCTTACACATAGTAATTATGTTATGTTAACTAACTGAATTTTCAGAACAAAATAATTTAACACTCAGCATTCAATGTTAAGAACTATAAACGAAATATTACATCTTAAATGAACAATATTTCATGACTATAATAATCTCTTAACAGTTAGAAAGTTTCACTAAAGTCATTCTAGTGACATTCAAAACAACATTCATATAGCTAGGTTCGGGGTGTAACATTTCTCCCCCACTTGAAAATAATTTCGTCCTCGAAATTGAGATGGTCAAGTTAGGAGAAAACTAGAACTATTCCTTGCTAACTAAAAATCTTGACATGACGTAATACAGACGTACTTATACTTCGAGAACTTGTGTAGCTAGCCTTCATTCGGTGGAGTGGACTTGAGACTTGCTTAAATACTGAAAACTTCTTTAAAAGTCTAGACTTGATTTCAATACTTTAAATCCCTGAAAATATGACCGAGTTCCAGTATTACTTGGCAAACCAAGTAACAGAGGAAGACCGACTCTGATACCTGGTGAACCGCCTGGTCGTTGTTCGGACGTTCAACCAAATAACTAACAAAGCTAACAAGCTAGGGTAGATCGTATTCCACGGGTCTTCTATGATCGACTACTCAAATAAGCTGGCAAATTACTCGGATTTAAACACTTCGTGCATGGTGTGAGTTCCACGACTTCTAAATCTAAGAAATGCAGAGAAATTAAAAATTTAAACTAAGAACAGAATGGAAATTGGTTGGTTAAAACAGAGATGACAGACGAACTTAGACTTTGAATCCCCCTTCGTTCCCTAGAGCATTGGCAATCAACAAATCAGCGGATTTCGATTCTCATTCAATCAATTCTAAGACACCACCATAACTCCTTACCCTTAGGTTTAAGACCGGCGAACGTTCGCTCTATCCGTTCTAGCTACCAACATTAATTAGTCGCCCGGGTACGATCGCCTCTCGCAACGACTTAACTTAACTGGTGAAATTACTAACGATTTATGAGTTACTCTTGCAGTGGATTAACCCTAACCAGTTCCTACGAAAGGAACGCTCCAATTATAAGGTTAAATGTTCAATTTGATGTTCTAAAGTAAGGCGAGCGTTCGCTTCTATCCTTATCTTAACAAGAATTTAATCTAGGACAAGAAACATGAACAATGAAGAACAAATCAAACATGAAAGAGAAACTGATTGAACTTCGAATCTAATGACCGCCGATCCGTGACCGCTTTAAAGTCCTGGGTCACTTAGGGTTCATCTAGTCTAAGCTCTAAGAGTTTAGCTACACATATTCATCACAAAAGAATCAAAGACCAAGAAAGAGTTCATCATACAAAGGAAGAACAGAAAAGAATCTGAAAAACCTAATTAAGACGACTCCGGCAGAACTTCGATCTTCCGGTCGACTGCAATCCTAGCTCCGAGTCCTCGAGATGGAAGGGATGGGTCACGATCTCTTTCCGGCTCTTCGACTCTAACCTTGCTTCAGAACTTGAGAGAATTCTGAAGTTCGGTAATTATCTCCTATGAGGTATGAAAAGTCTCCTCTTTATATTGGCCGCCGGTTAAGTATTTATACTTAACCCTAATTCAGCCGGATTTTGCCTGATATTTTCACCGAAAATACTGAAGAATTTTCGGCGAAAATTCCTTTGTAAATGGATGGTCCGCCGGCTGATTTCTCCTGTAAATTTCGGTCCAATGGTTTTCGGTCGAAAACTTAGGGTTTTCGCCGAAAACTTCTGTTGATGAACATCAATCAATTTGTACTGATATATTCACCGAAAATGCTGAGGTATTTTCGGCGAAAACTCCTTTGTAAACCGGGGCAGGAATTGTTTCGACTTGATTGGCTCCTTGGATCGATTCCGGTGCAATTCCTCGAGGTTCCAACGCTTTAGACACGTCCTTGGCTACTTTATTTGACGGCAAAAAACCTGTGCTAACATAAAAACACTAGAAAACCATCAAATAGACCCGAAACGGGCCAAGGTAACACAAATGGCACGAGATAGGGCAATCGATTGAATATTCGTTATTCTACCCTAAAAACCATGTCTTAAGCAAGAAAATGTCGCTTAAATGAGGCTGATAATCACGTCAAATCGAGTGTCATCAATACCAAAATTTAACATTCTCTCCTTTGAAATAAAGGAAAATACAAAAATACCCGTTTACAATAGCGAAAAACTTAAAACAACAGGAGGGTGCCACGCTTAGACAACATACATTTAATAAAATGGTCTGGCTAGGGAACTTGAAAATGAAATAAAAAAAACTTATAAAACTTTTAATAAAATTGATAATCATAAAATGATAACTTGATAATTGAGCCCTAAACACTTGGGCAAATTTGAAACAACAACAAGTCTCGTGAATAAACTTTAAAATGATTGTCTCAAATCCAAGTCTTACATTACTATAGACACCACTCCACACACCGAATCAGATCCACAGGGCTCAAGCTTCAAAACAACTTCTAACAATCTAGTGGGTAGCTTGGTGAGTCTTTCGTGCTCAAATCAATAGAGAAACGAGAAAGGGATCCCAAGAACTTAGGATCAAGAATCATACAACAATAATGCAAAGAATTCACGATAGAGCTAATCATGGCATAATTCACAACTTTATTCATAACACCATCCATGACTTAACTCAAGATTGTTATTCATGACATTCACATTCTTAACTGTATTAATCATATCATAAGACTCGTACACTTGTACTCATCATCATGATTCTTAACGGACTTATGTTCATTAAGCATGACTAAGTAGTAATCATAATTATTAAATCTTAGTTATCATGTGAAGAGTATTAATAGAAAACTTGATAATATCATATGTTGGTGCTCAACAAAAATGCAATCAATCATACGACACAACAAGCACGTAACATGCCTATAAAGCATCACTAATCAAAACACAAACATAAATGCACCATCTTATCAAACTTGTCACTTGATTTAATTCAGTTATTAATATACTTGGTATCTCCTCTATTTGAGTTAATACTCACCATTTTCCATATTTAAACTTAGTCCAAGCTATTACTGATAAGCCCTATTTTCATAGTACTTAAATTATAAAATATTCAATCTATTTATTATTATGAATTTGACTAATCAACCATAGTTAAATTATAAATTCACGTCCTAGGTTTATTGATCATCTAAGACATATTGTTACTCATACCCTAATTCCGTACTAATTTGAGAAAACATAACTCGATTTAATCTTGAAACAATTTATTGAAAGTAATTCTTAATTCATAATTAGGATAAAATATTATCCATTGATTAGAAATATGATATTATATTATCAATCACTATTCACCTACTGACATTTTAATCATGCTAATATTCGATTAAAGCGTTCTAAGATCGATGGTTAACGAGTTAACTGAATTTGCAACTATTCGACTAATGTGAACTAACTGAGAAAGTTAGTTGGGTTCAGTTTGTCAAAATCCTGAAGTTAAGGACCAACAGATCATCGCGGAAGGACTTTTATCGTTAAGACTAGAAATTTAGAGGCTAAAATCAACATTGATTAAATTTGAAGGGCCTATCTGTACTGATTCAAAAGTTTAGATCCAACCAGAAATGGTTTGACCGAGATCAGTTAGACCCCAACTAGTCGGACCGCCGCCAACCCAAGACCATTCCCATAAAATTTGAGATACCGTCGGCGCAAAGTTCAGATACCGGCGAAAGAAGGTCCCCGGCACGGCTACAAACTCGAGTTATACAACGCCGCAAAATGATTCCAAACATTGAAAACCGCTGGTCTTGTGATTGTTATTGCCTTGGTGATCTAAGGGGATTCGAAATCTAAGCTTGTTTGTCGTCTGTCTAAACCAACCAATCATTCTGTCTTTTAACTTCATTTTATTTATCCTGCATCTTAGTCTAGAAGTCGTGGAACTCACACCACGCACAACGTGTTTAAACCTGAATAAATTGCCTTCATATTTGAGTAGACAATTATTAGAAGACCCGTGGAGTACTATCTGCTTAGCTTTTAGCTTAGTAGTATTTTATCACTGCTTTACAGCACATCATTGTTGTTTTGCCTAAGGTCCACATATCTTTACTTGAGATATTCAACCTCAACTGCGTGGCACCATTCGACTTGGACACTTAGGGTTCCTAGTTATATACAACTAGTGGTTCCAAGTACTCTTCATCGACACTAGGTCGACTCGTTGTTCTTGATCACTCAACTTGCAGTGTTAGGGTCGTTGCCCACGGCTGCAGATGGTTCACATCAGTTGGTATCAGAGCACGGTTCAACACTAAACCACTTTATCCTTTTATCTTTCAAGTTTTTATAAATTTTTTAAAAACCCCTAAAAAGTTTCATCTTGTTTTACTGATTCTATTTGTTTTTGTTTCAGTTTGCTTGTAAGGTGGTAAAAGCTTGGTGGCCACGAAAGTATCCAAAGAAAAACAGAAAAACTAAAAAAGAAAAGAAAATTAAAAGAGGTCTAAAAACATAAAACAATTGACTCAACCAAAGCAAGGCCACCAACACCAAGTGTTTGTGAGTTTTTGTTAGGTTGTTTTTAAGAAGAGGGGTTCGAATTTTTATTAGCTTTCATTGCATAGGTTTTCCTTAAACCAAAACCCTATTTTCATAAACTGTTTGCTTGTGTGTTCGTTCAACAAGTCATAGAAAATATTGTGCTTGTGGCTAGAGAAATAACCCTAGGTTATAGGTCTTGTTGTGTCCCACGTTTCGATATTCTTGACTTGGTAGCTTAGAAGAAACTTGCAACTGCTTGAACTGAACTTGACTGTGTTCTGATTTCAAAACCTACTTTGAGTGCTTACTTTAAATTTCATACACGAGAGATAAAATTAGAGTGAGTGAGGTTCATTAGAGATATTTGTGAGGCCTTTTTCTATACTAACCATGGCAGACGAGAGGATGCTAGCTATGAAGGCGAACATGACCACCATAATTCAAATCCTAGACAACATACAAGCTAGGTTGGAGAGAGGGGAAGATGATCATGGAGTAGATCCTAATAGGAGGCCCCGGAGGACTATCCATGAGATTGATGATGATGTGAGCAGCCTCAAGCTCATCGTGCTTAAACTTGTCGGAAAGGCTAATGCGGATGAGTACCTTGATTGGGAGAGAAGCATGGAGGACTTCCTTGATTTCCATTACTATTCCGACCGGAAACAAGTAACTATTGTCACCCTAGAGTTTACTGACTACGCTGCCCTTTGGTGGAGTCAATTCAGGTGATAGGTCCAGAGAAACGAGGAGGATCCGATCATAACATGGAGGGATCTAAAGAGGAAGATGAGAAGAAGGTTCGTACCGGCCGCCTACACACGAGACTTGTATACCAAGCTTTAATAAGATTTTAAAATTTCTCAGGAAGACACACTCCGTCTCAAGCTTGATTTTGACGAATACTCTTGACCTCCAACACCTGGAAAATTTTCTCGGACTCCAGAAATCATTCTCCCATCATCATCCTTCATCTCCTACCTCACAGAAACGACAGACGAAGATTGAGATTCATCTGGACACGAATAAATCGGTGGAGCTTTTCATCTTTATCTTCTTAGGTCGTATTTCTCAGATCTCCATTATATATTGTTGTAACTAAACCCCCTAGGGTTCGAGTGAGTGAAACCTTAGGGGGGTTGACGATTGATTACACTTGCATACCTTGGATTTAGTTCGGTTTAATTCAATTTCAGATGTAATTCAGACCTACGTGTTTTTGTTGATCCTTTTCTTGTATCCTTGACATAGATGCTTGATTAGGGTTTGACTATGCAAATGGGGATTGTCTTGACCCATGAGCTCTCCATTCATAGTTGTCATAGGGATAAACGTAGTTTGCATAATAACTAGAAAAAAGCATGTTAAGCTATGTCTTTTTAGGCTGACAACCCATAAACATTTCATCGAAGACTATATGCCCATTCTACTTGTGAATATAAATGGTGACCAGTACTAGTGCCATTTTTATTAGTTGTTGATGTGTGGTCCTAATTTTCTTAACCCATGAGATTAGGATACGTGTCAGTGTAGTGTTGAAAGATCTCATTTGGCCTGTTTTGATTATTCTATCCAAGGTTGTGTTTTCAGGATTCATGAACCCAAAAGGGGAAACTTGCTTGACCCTTACCTCTCATCCATTTCATTCACTCTTTGTGTTTTCTCCTCGTGCACACTTGATCAGAATTGTTGTCAACCCAACTTTCCATGCTCTTTGAGCCCGTGCTTGAGTTGGTTCGTTATCGCTTGAGCCTGTCTTTGTTTTGTGATTGCGTGAAGTGTTAGTTGTTTTCGTTCCACCCCATTTGAGCACCTCTCTCGGAACTGAGTAAGACAGACCAAGAGACCCGCGGGAATACGAACCTGGCCAAAAGCCAGGTATCTTTGCTGAAGGAGGTTTTTCCTCCCCATCACACATACATTTAGTATGGAACTAAAGTACAAATTGTACTGAACTCATTTATTTAATTTCAACAGAGATTTGAATATAGAACTTGGAAAACAGAGAAAGTAGTCTAAAACTAAAAAAAACAGAGGAAGTAGATGTAGAGTATTGAAACTTACGTTTTTTGTTGAATCGAGTATTGCATCAGAGTTGATTGAGGTCGGAATCAACTGAAGTTGATGAAAATTAGCACCGTTTTGATTGCAATTGAACATCGTCGACGTTGTCATTACAGCTTATGACCTCGTCGACGTTGTTTTCGGAAGGGAATCAAGGGAGTGAAATGATTTGAAACCCGTAAGAAGAAAGTCTAACCATTTTTATGTGGGTAAATTTCCCTTTTTTAATTCTATACAAGTTGTGAAAATGATGCTTTTGCGCCCATGTTTTTTTTGGATTATCATATCAAGTGTTTGAAATCGCGCGGTCAAGATCCATTGCATCCGATGTAGGGACTGAAACGTTTTCTCCAGAATCAACCTCTGAGAACAAAATAGGTGTTCTCACAACAATTTTCCTAGAAAAAGAGGGGGGAGAGAAACGGAACACAGGAAAATGCTCGATACATACACACTGCATATATATACACATCATCAATATAGCTTCGTTAGATTAGGTAATAAGAAATAACATAGTTCCTCAAACTTCCAACAGTACATGTATATCTCGTCATCATCAACATTACACCAGTTATGTAGATTAAGCTACATATATATTTTAAAAATAAAATAAAAATAAAAATAAAAGAGAAGAAAAATAGTCCCTTTTATCAGCTGTGTTGTTAAACTATATATATATATATATATATATATATATATATATATATATATTGTTTGAGAGACATATAATTACAGCATAGCCTTTGCAATAGAACAAGTTGTTGCACAGTTCATGCAACATGAGATGAAGCCTTTGAAGCCTTCCTGTTTAGTTATTAAGCTACCGTTTTGTCTCTTCTGCAGCACTCTTATGAACTCGTCTGAGCTCAGTGTTCCACTTCGATCAGCATCAAACACATGGAAGATTATGTCCACTAGATTATCAGTGATGGAAATTCCACATACCTGCATTCCACAAACATGATTACTACATGATATTTATCTACTTCACAAAGCAAGAGGTTCTTTTGTTTTGTTTACCTGTGATGCTGCTCGTTGGAAGTCTGGCTTGGTTAGAATACCATTCACCCTCCCATAACTGAAGATTGCTAGAGTCAATTGCTCCAACTGTTTGCGTAAATCTGCAAATCCTCGAAATTCCTCGAATGTGATCCGAACATCTCTCAGGGTAGGGTTGTAGGTGAGTTCATCAACCCTATCGAGCAACTTGCTTATTTGGGTAACATCAGCCGACGCCACCAATGATAGTGCAAAGTCTTTTGCAGATATTGTCCCCGTCGAGTTGTGATCATAGTGAGCAAACTCCAGTTTGAGTATCTTCCCCCCCCCCCCAAATCAATTAATTAATACAAGGTGTTAATGAAATTGGATCGTTGAATTGGAAACATGGGAAGAAGAAGAACAGGAGCTTCTTACTTCATTGTGCAATTCGCCAAGAAACTGGACGAATCTGTCGTGCTGGAGGCAGGATTTTCCATCTTTACCGAAGAAATACTCAAGTAATCCGCCATTTTCGACAGGATCGCTCACCTTTAGACCTTGTCTCTTCCCATTTCTATGGCGGGCACCTTGCCTGCTCTGTGATCGCATAAGTCCCATTACCCTTTTGAACTCCTCAATGTCAATCTCTCTGTGTCAACATTATGTAATGTAACCAAGTAACCAAACTACATACATACATGTTCTTCTCGTTCCTTGAGTACTATCTTGGAAATTAAACGATTACGAAATTCAAAGACTTAGTTACCCATTGTTGTTGTGGTCGAACATTTTGAAGGCGACATGGAAGCTTGATTCCGGAATACTAAGCAGAGTCACAAAAAAGATGTACCTAGCAAGCATTAAACACCAACTAGGTTATGGCGGGGACTTCAAATTAAATTAGAATATCAATGGCATTTTGAAAATAAGATAATGAATAATAAATTCATTTAATAATCCTAAAAAATGATTACTCTTGTTATCCCTACATTGCCATGTTACATACATCAAGTGTTTTATTTTACATGATATGGTTATTGTATTTGTATAAGTGTTTTCTTCCTCTACTAGTAGTCACGGAAACCATGTTTCTTAGGAGTTGATGAGGGTGGAGAATGAAGAAAGAATATTAGGAGTTAGTTTGGTATATGAGATTAATCATTAGATGAAGTATGAGAATACAAAAAATATGGAAAAGTATTTCTTCAAAGTTGGAGGATGTTAGATTATCTTGTTTGATATGTATATTTGGCAAAGAAAATTATAAGAGAAGACAGTGGGACCCATGATTATGATTAAGGGTACTTGGGATTTCTAAGAAAAGTAGAAATTCTCAGAATACGTATTTTGAAGGCAATAAAAAACTTTAGGTATTTGAAATACAAAAACTCAGCTTCATTAGGTAGTAAACAAACAAAACTATCTTAGAGTACAAAGTTTTCAACAAAATTCGTGGAAGTTTCTCATAAACAAACAACCCCTTAGAATAAAGAGCTTTTTTTTTATAAGAGAATATAAGAGCTTTTTAGTACAATATTATTAATACATTGATATTATGACACTGTCATAACATAGATTATGTCATAAAAGAGTTATATCACGATGTTATATTGTTATCATACACATGTTATACAACTATTATGCAATTATTATAAAATTTTATATGTCATATGATTGAATATAACAAGTACATAAATGTTATATTTTCTCAAAAAAATTAACAAAATGTATCAAAATTGATGTCATTAGACTAAACAAATAAAAAAAATAACCTTTATGAAGAAAAATAATTGTTTGAAGCTTTGTATAAAGAGTTATTAGTTGATTACGAAAATTAAGGGAACAATAAAAACTGAGGAGTTGATTACCCTGTGCTAGACTGACTATGATATAGGGCCTCAAAATTTTTGGGTCTCATATATATTAGGTCCAAGCCACCAGCTATTATTAATTGGTTTCAGTATTATTCAAATTACCAACGTCTAAAATTGAGTTAATTAAAAAGTGATTTATTTAGGGCCTGAATTTTTCTAATGTTAATCAAAGAGCTCTTGAATAAAATCACTAGAACTTTTACTTCACCTCTTGAAAATTCAAAATTTCTGAAACTTGTTGATTATTTTCGTAATGCAACTATAGTATATGAATTTTTTTTTTCTATTCATATGATTCTTCTTAGTGTTTATAGAATTTTCTCAAAGTTGAAGTTGTTGAAATACTATTCGCATTGTAAAATGACACAAGAAAGACTTAATAAATTAGCAATAATGGCGATTGAGAATAACAGTTTGGAGCTCATAGATCATTTATATAAAAAAGTTAGAAGCATATTATTGTGTAAGTAGCAATATTCTGTTTTTTTTAATATATTTTATTTTCATTTCTTGTCTAATATTTTTCTTTTAGTTTTTAAAAATTGGCTATATTTTAGTGGCCATGCCTATTTTTTAGAACATGGTCTGAATAAATGAATGGACGTCTTTGAGTTACTCAAAAAAGTGTTACGTTTTTTTAAATGAAAGGATAGTTATCTATCGCGTGCAAAATAGAACTTTGAAACCCGGGTGGAACATTGTTGTTAATGAATGATAATAAATTATATTTTTTTTTTTTTGGTGAATCTCTTAGATTTATACATTTTTTTAAAAGAGAGAAAATATTATTTACAAAAAATTTTAGTTTTCATTCATAACGAGGAGAGTAAGAAATAATAAACTTACTCTGAAAATGAGATGAGACCATCACTATTTGTGTCGAAGAGCATAAAGAAGTTGGATGGGGAACAATGGAGTTCACCATGGAACCTCTCCCCTCTAAGAAATCCTTGTCGAACTCGATTTGATTCCGATGGAGGGAAAACGGGCACAATGGCCCGCATCAAGTCGGCAGGGGTCATTAAAACATCCCCGTCAGGACCTCTGAAGGACGCAAAATACTCAAACACTTTTTCAGGCGGACTTTGTAATCTGATTCGCTTCTCGTAATTGAAGAATACCCTTCTCCTGAATCGATCTGGAGATTAAATGCCACATTCCATTTATAAACAATTACATGGAAATGGATGTCAGATAATAAATAGTAAAAAAAACACTTGGCACGATCTGGAGATTAAAAAACACATTCCATTTATAATTGATATGTTATTTCAAATTGTTAGATTAGATTGATGTTGAAAAGTGTGCTAGTATACTTGGCACGATCTGGAAACAATTGAAATAAACAAAATAAAATATCACAAATTTGACAAGTTACAACATTCTAACCTCCAAATAGGAATCGACGTTCAGGCTTAGTACTCGACGATGGCGATAGGCTAATATTTGTTGTTGTTTCCCATGCCGATTCCCCGGTAGAGATGGCAGTAGTTCCATCCGCATAAGAAACAAATGCGCTCCGATCAACTTCAGATGAATACCAATACCCAAACCCTAAACTGGAACCAACAACTGCAACCCCGGAAGACACTGACCTAAGAAAGAATCTCAATAATCCATCCTCATTTCCATCGTGACAAGTAGACTGAGAACTAGCTATCAATGACGACGAAGAAGAAGATGATGAGACAGAGCTAGAGGCAGAGCCCTCTGATGGGTACTGATCGAAATTGCGGCGAGGGGTGAAGAATCGAAGATTGGTAAACTCTAAATGTATAAGTTGTGAAGATTTTCTCAGGTTTGCACGAAGAAACATAGTACAAAGGTAATTTTTTGTTGTTGTTATCTTATCGTTTTGATTACTAATTTTTTTTGGTTGGGTTATTAGTTGAGAAATTGGGAATGAGGAATTTGGTAGAGGGAGGAAATGAATGGAAGATTTGAAATAAAAAGTTCTTGCATGAAGGAATAGGAAGGTAGGTATAGATTCAAATTTTATGGGTTTCCGAATAATTAGATGGTGTTTGGTTGACCGAGAAAGTTGGGCGCAAAATAAGAACATGGCTCTTACTATCACACATTCACTTTTTGTAATTTCACTATGCTCAATTTCATTTTAGGTGCATCAATTCACTTTTGCTTTTATATGGTGGGACACCATATAATTCATACATTTCAATACATTGAAATATAATTTCAACATTTTTACCATACATCAGCTCAAAAATGAATTCACTTATTAATTTTACAAAAAAAAAATAGTTAATTTAATATAATTGTTTTTGCATAATTATTTACTAAAAATTTCACAATACAATAAAATAAATAATAATTACTAAATATTTCGCCATAGCCACGAGACTAGAGAGAGCGCTGTGGAAAGACAACAGAGATTTACCAAGAGGGTGAATTCGGGTTCGTCTCTACGAACCGTATCCAAACATCACAAGGTATCCCTAAACCTTGTGTGAGTTCAGTTAATACTACTAACCGTCCGAGTGGTGTTATTTATTTCAAGTGCCAAGGAGGTGGTCACATGGCTAGAGATTGCCCCAACAAGCAAGCTATGGTGATCAGAGATGGAGAAGTTGTGACGGATGATGAGGTCGAAGATGATGTTGAGACCGATATGGAAGTAGAGTCGGATGCCGACCTTGAGCTGGTGCCACAAGGTTTCGAGAAATTATCAGCAATATCCATTCAAGTGTTGAGCATTGATACTGGGTCGGATGCTGAGACAAATTTTGGATCGAACGATGGAATCGATGTCGAGCCGGATGTTGGGTCGTACGATGATGTCGATACCAGGGCCCACGCTGGAGCCGATGCCGATGTTGATGCTAATGTTCATTCAAGCACTGATGTCGAATCAATGCCCAACCGTACAAGAAAATTATCGAGTCCTGAAGATTGTTAAGCGCTCAACCTACCCAAGAAGGCTGGGAGGAAAGGGAAAATCAATGCCACACCAAGTGTGTCATCCAAAATAAAGTATGCAATATGGTGATCAATAGAGTAAGTTGCACCAATGCAGTGTTTCAAGCTTCGGTCGATGGAATGGGACTTCAAACCATCAAACATCTGAATCCCTATAGGTTGCAATGGTTGAACAATTGTGGAGAGATTAAAGTGACGAAGCAAGCATACGTGACCTTTAGCATTGGAAGGTATTTCGATGTCACACTTTGTGATGTCGTGCCCATGGAAGCTGCACACGTCCTACTTGGAATACCGTGGTAATTTGATTGGTTCTCTAAGCATGATGGTCTCACGAACAACAAGCTAGCAGTTTACCCTTGCCGTGTTAATGAATTTGTGAAATGATGATGGGATGTGTTGGTGGTACTATGGATGACGATGTGAGATGTGGGAAACTGTACTAAAAGTGATGAGCCATGAATTGGGGTTTGTTGTTCATGATTGTGAATGTAAATTGATAGAATTGGTAGGATCCTGCACTGCCCCCTTTTCTCCACTATGGGTGCTAAGCGCCTCTCCAGGGGAGAGGGGTGCGGTTATGTCCTCAAGGGAAAGGCATGATTTTGTTGTGATTGAGTCTTGTTTATGATTCATTCAAGGGAAAGGTTTTGTGGTATCCTCCAAGGGAGAGGATGCGTCTTCGGGCCTCTTCGGGGGAGAGAGGTGTGTCTGGCCGGCAGAGGTGGTGCAGGATAAACTCCATGGTGCCTAATTAACTAACCTAGTTAAATGAATTGTAAATTGTTGTGTATTGTGCTAGATGTGATTGTGAACTAATATGTGACGTTGTACTGTACCGTGGTTTGATACTGATTTCATTTATGACAATGTTGATGATGTGGATTATGATTATTGGATGGAAAACTGCGCCTCATGATCACATAGACTGTTTTAGGTTAATAAACTGTCTAGACATAAGTTAGGTCCCACTGTTAGTGTTATGTGTGGAATGTTGGGACAACTCTTCTTGGTTTAGTTTGTCGCATAGTTAAGCCCAATGGATTCACCCAGTTTCATTAGGAAACTGATCTCCCCTCTTCCCCTTTCAGGTTCTCATGGCTAGTGTGTGGGTTGGAGTTCGTGAGTTTCAGGTTGAGTTTAGGGAGGTTGCTGTTTGGAGCTATGAGGTGAAGACTAGCAACTTACTTGGATTTTACTATTTCATTTCTTGCATTTCAGTTGACTATTTACCTTTTGGGGATTTTGTACTTATTATGGGATTGAATCGAATTTATCATCTATTGGTTTTGTTTCGGATTTCATGCATTGGAGGCCTCCTTGTGGTTTATACAGTTTTGATGTTCGTTTTCCCTTTCTTTATGTACTGTGTTCGTTAGTAATATTCATAACCGGATCAACCACGAGTTTCAACGAGTTGACTCAGGATGGGTGTTACAAGGAACTTGTAGACCGATTTGTTATTTTGTTTTCAATTGACCATTTGGTACTTTGGGGATTATTTTATGGTTTTGATGTTGGTTTGGGTTTTGGAAAATGTTTTATTTTTATTTTACTAATGCGAGCTCTCCTTTCAACTTCGTTTTTTGTTGTTTATTTTGGGTTTTGGTAAGTCAAACCGTAACACTTGCTCTTTTGTTAGGCCTATGGTTCAGGCATGGTGATTCAGAATAGGTGTTACACCATCCGTCAAAACTCTTTGCAGTATCAATGATTCATTAAATACTTCTCTAATATCACATTGTGAATGACTAAGATGTTAGAGAAATATGTGTTGTTTGGGTTTGATGAAGCATGCATCAAGGCTTTTGAGTATTTGAAGAGAAGTTGATGACCATGACGATCTTGATTGCACCAGATTGGAAGTTGTCATTTGAGCTTATTTGTGATTTAAGAGATTTAGTAGTTGGGGTTGTGTTGGGATAGTGTAGGGAGAAGTGATTCCATCCCATACACTTTGCTATCAAGATGTTGAATGATGCTCAATGCAACTACACTACAACGGAGAAAAATCTTATAGCTACCATCTTCACATTTGACAAGTTCATACAGTATTTGGTGTTGCCTTATACCATGGTGTTCACCAATCATTCTACTTTACACATTCTTCTCGTAAAGTAGTAGGATACTAAGCAGCCATGCTTGATCAGCTGGGTTTTCTAGTTTAGGATTTCTATCATTTACATTATGGATTAGAAGGGAGTAGAAAATGTACTATTGATCATCTATCTTGCAATGAGGACCCCGACTCGGGTATCACTCAAATTAGTGAAAGTAATAATTTCTTCCCTAATGAACAACTATTTTGTTGTATTCAGATAGCACAAGTTTGTGGGATGCACATGAAGGATGGGCCATGGTTTTCTAATTTATAACTACATTGCCATGGGAATCGAGAAGCTATTCAATGATGCCTTACAATATTTCATGGATGATTTGTACTTCTACCAGATGAGTTCTTCGAGGTGATGTGCCACCTACGTCGAGTCAGAGGATATAGGACCATTGCCACACTGAGCCCATTGGTGGTTAATAATGCTAGAAATGCCGCATTTATCCACCCATTCTAAGCGACATTTCCATATATTTTGTGTTACTTTCGGGGTAGTTTAGGTGACTTTGTTTACCTATTATCTAATTCAGGTGTTTTGGTTACCTTGGCCCATTTTTGGTCTATTTGATGTTGTTTTGGAGTATTTTTGTTTGTATGGAGGTACAAGACATCAAATGGGAGCCTAGAACAAGTAATATATAGAGCATATGGAGGACCAAGATAGGATCAAAACCGTACAAGACAACAAAATAGCAATCTAGAGAAGAAAAGAGGAGAAAGTGCATTGAATGCATCCATAAAGCGCGGTGCACTTTTCCCCTCTTCTTCAGCGCACTTTCTGGCCTTTCCGACCCATGTGAATTTCGATGAAGAGACGGACTTTGGCCCTATATAAAGGCCCATTAACCCTAATTGAATGGAGAATTCATTTTGGACGAACTCGGAGGACAGAGATCGGGGCGTAGACTATACTTGGAGGAGATTTTAGTGCTTCGGAGCAAAGGAATCATCCCTATTCATCCCATATTGATTGGATCAAAGATAAGAAGATAGAAGCTGCAAGATTTCTCATCATAATTATGTTTTTCATATTCTCTCTCAAAATTCTTTATTCCATGGATTGTTGTATGTCTTTAGATTCTATGATCTTATATATGAATAGCTAAACTTTTTGTGCTTAGATGATATGAACTCTACGTGTTTTAGGGTACTCGAATGATGATTTGATTTGGTATTGTTAATGTAATTCACGCTTATATCTGTTTGTTGCCATCTCATTCTTATCGCTTTTGGTGCTTGATTAGCAACCTAAAATTAGATTGTATTGGGCGAGAATTGACTTGATCAATGGAAAGTCTCACTTAGAACCTTGGAACTTGCAAGCTAAGTTATCTAATTTCACTCGAGAGAGGGTAGGTTAGGCTAGTTCGTCGTTATGAGCAGCTCTTAGTTACACCAACTACGCTTTAGATGCATGACGCGAGAGCGCGGTCTAGGGCATAGTTAGGTAGTGAGATACGAGAGTGCGTGAACTTCGGTAGGGAAAGAGAACTGCGACGACTTATGATATATGTCTTGAATTACATTTGATTTTTTGTGTTGATCGTCTAGTAGAGTATCTTAGTAACATAGGGGGTTTCAAATCTGATCCTCTTCCCTGTTTGTCCCTGATTGTCTTAGACCCGTTTCCAACCTTGTCCATTGAAACCCTAGTTGTTTCTTTGATTTTTGGTTAGTTAGGCATAATTCATGGAACCTCAACCAAAAACTTGGTAAATCGATTTACTTAGCATGGTTTGAGTAGGTATAGTCTAGAGACCCTTTGGAATATAACCTAGTTTGCTTAGGTAGATTAGTTTATTTTTTAACCACCGCTCTATAGTGATCAATGGTCATCATGGCGGCAACCGGGGATTTTATTGTAAGCTCTAGTTGTCATTTGTCAAACAACCTTACTCCCGACATGGATTTGTCCATCAACTTCTTTACATTTTTTATTGTTAGCTTTAGAAACTCATGGAACCACAAGTCCTCAACCATGAAACTCAATTTCGGATAGCTTTTGCACCCTTTGAGTAGTTATGGATAGGAAGCCCTAGGGAATACAGCCTAGTCTACCTTGGTATGTTAGTTTATCTTTGACTAATATTTTTATAGTAACTAGAATACCATTTGGAAGGGTCATAAATAACAAAACACAACAAACAATGATTTCGTGTGAATCGATTTGGAAAACATATGTGAACAACCTTAAATAAGGCTTTCTTACCTCAATCCAAAGAATTAGATTTGTTCCTTATCATTTGCGAGAAATTTCCTTCATAACTCTGCTCAATTAGAGCTCTAGAACTCTTGACACTTGATCTCTAAGTTGGTAGTTTGTTACAATTTTCTTTATAGTTAGTCAGACATGGATTTTCCTTCTTTAAATTAACTCCTATTCCTGAAGCCCAAACTGCGATCTGTGAAAATAAAAGTCCTCTAATTGGGGAATTCCTATATGAGAACTCCTTAAGTGTCCTTATATAAGGACACTAATCTAGACCCTTCATTTTTTTAGTAGAGATCTAATGGCTAATATGAATTGGGTATTTGGGTAATTTCATTAATTGGTAAATAGGTTATATAAATTCCGTTTTTATAAATTTATTATTAAAATTTTAACATTTTTTCTAAATTTAATATTAAAAATTAATAAAACCTTTATTTTTTTGTCTAAATTTAATATAAAAAATTCCCTTTTTTGTTACTTTAATAGTAATTTTACAGTTATTTTGTGATTATGAATCTTATAATTGAGGAGTTTATTTTAGTATTTTTGCAATTAAGGTTTTTTTTTCTCCGGCAACTTTTGATTTCTCTTTCGAGACTAAGAAGCAGATTTTATGTTCATGTTTAAATACCATCATTTGGTTCCAAATACCATTATCAATACAGTTTATCGTTCCAATCAAGAACACCATATTCCTAATTTTTAAACTAGATCATGATTCCAGTTATTCATCTAGTTCCGAATATCCAAACCAAACAAGATCATAGTTCCAATTTGTATTTTTTAATGAGATTTGTATGTATATTAATCAAAGGAAAATGGAAACAAAGGATGTACACACATCCAAGCCAAACCCCAGTTGCCCCTGCAAAAGGAAGTGGAGCACCCAAGAACAAACATGTCCTCGCACGCCCAAACAAAGTGGTTCCAAACATCAAAACAAAGACTCACTTGAATCAAATTTGTTTAAATGGTTCCAAATAAGAAATAGGAGCATCATGTTCCTAATCAGAATTTTGGAACACACCCGAAAGAAGAAGAAAAACGTGAGATCTAACTAGCTGGTGCGACATCTCCTCCTTCGACCCAGTTTTCGTCTCCGACGGCAGCAATAATGATGTCTTCATCTTCGCCAACGTCAACCACGTCGTCCTTCGTAACCAACACCATGTCCTCCTCCTCCCTTTCAAACTCCATGCCATGAACACGGCTTTGTAGCCGTCGAGGTCTTCATACACGATGGATCTGCACTCCCCTGCACGGCCGTCATCCTCCTCCACCACAACCGTTTCGTCTCCTCTCTCAATGAATCGTCAACGGCGACGTTTGGTTTGTTGTGGTCGAGGAATCGCCGACGGTGTCGGCAGGAAGATTAGAGAGCAACTGCTTCGGCTGAAGAACAAAGAGAGGGTGTGGGCTGGAAGAATAGAGAGAGCGGGTGCAACGTCGTTTGGTTGACTGAGAGAGAAACGGCGTTGGCGTTGACATCTGTTAGACGAACGGCGTCGGATTGAGGCTAGTCGGCGAGATCTGAGACTCCATTGACGAATGGAGGTTGAGAGAGAAACTGTTGGCAGCGGCTATTAGGTTTTTTTATTTTGGCTAATGAATGATCTAGAAACCCTAATCATTTAAATAGGTACCCAAATTACTAATTTGTCCTGATATAATTTCCCACCGTTGGATTAGGATCAACATCCAACGGGTGAAAATAGTGTCCTTATATAAGGACATTTAATAGAGTCCTCGTAGTAGTAGATCCCCTCTAATTGATATCCAAAATAATTATCATGTTGCATCATTTTACATATAATTAATGAAAATAAATAGATCAAAACTTTAGTGGCTAATAAGCCTATTCAGTACCTTACGTTTGAGGTATTAACAAATCAGTACCCACTGTTTAAAAAATATCTTTTAAGTATCGTTCGTATGAAAATTTAACACATCTATCCGAAATGAGAATTCCATCCAATTTTTCCATTAAATTGCCACATCACAAGTCCTATTTGGATTAAAACACTGACATGTATATCCACGTCAGTTGGGCCTGATCAATCAATTGAAAATTAAAACCCCCTCTTGTAGGAAGGCGGAGGAGGCGAATGATAGATTGGGGGTGGTAGGATGGTGCTGAAAGTGGCTATAGCGATGACGGTGGAGGTATTGAGTTGGATTATGACATATAGTGGACTGTGACGGTGGGGAGGAGCTCCGCCGGTGGAGAGAGAAAAAGAGGAGAACAATTATCCAGGTCAGGAATAGACTGAGAAAGAGAGAGAGACAAAAATTGCAGAGGGGATCGTTTTATTAAGGTGAGGTCAGAGGTGGTTTAACATGTGGGACCAGGCCCAACTGACGTGGATATATCCATGTCAGCGTTTAATCCAAATAGGACTCCTGATATGGCAATTTAACGGCAAAATTGGATGGAATCACCATTTCGGATGGACGTGTTAGATTTTCATACGAAAAACACTTGCAAGTTATTTTTTAAAAGATGGGTACTAATTTGTTAATACCCCAAACGTAAGGTAGTGAATAAACTTATTAACCAAACTTTAGTTTTCAAAACACATATAAAAATTGTGATTCTAAAGAACATGTGAAATTCTCAATGAAAATGTGGTATATTCCCTTGGACAAAAATGCATAATTTTTTTCCTAAATGAAAATAAGCAAATTCAGGACCATTGGATCTCTTGAAGTCAAATAGACACTTTCCAGTTTGAGAGAGTTTGTATAGAGTTTTTAGGTTTTCGTGCAAACTAATTTGTATGGGGAATGGGAAAGGTTTATCTGCGGAATAGGAATAGGACGTCATGCTTAAGGGTAGTCGAAACGGAAAGGAAACAAACTTCTGGACGTCGCGTTGGGTTGATGGTGGGAATCAATTGATGGATTTTTCCTTACGGGATTTGTTAGAAGATAACATCAAAGAAAGAGCAAGTTGCAGATTTTGGAGATGGGATTGGGGGTTGGGACCTTCCCAAGCTCCGACTGTGGCTGTCTGAAGAAGGTGTAGAAGTGGTCATGGGTATGGCGCCGCCCTCAGGATGAATGCTGGAAAATCATTTGGAAGTGGCACGACCCTAATATGATTAGGCATTTTTTATGGTTGGCTGGACAAGACCGACTCCTTAATAACGATCAGAGAACGAGGAAGATAACCACCGACTCTTAGTGTACTCTTTTCCCTGGTATAACGGAGAATACAATTCACGTCCTGCGAGCGAGACTGTTCGTTTGCAAGTGGAAGTTTGGAATCAGGTCGGGCAGTTTGATCAAACCAGCTCTAAGTGGCAAGCTCCAGCCGAGCAGTGGATGATGCAGCACTTCCTTGCGACAGACCTCTCTTTGGACTTTGGGGTAGTCTTCTAGTCACTCTAGAAAGGGCGTAATGCCTGTATTTTCACCAACAAGAATGATTATGCTTCTTCAGTTGTTATTAAGGCCTACTCTTGGGCAAGATCAGTGGAGGAGGCATGGAGTCGTGACTCTAGGACAGTGGGCACAACGCTAGCCAAATATTTCTTGGGAACCGGGACCCCTTGATTGGGTTACGGTTAATACCGACGGGGCGGTGATTCGTGATTCGGGAAGAGCGGTAGCTGACGGACTGATCAGGATTCTTTGGACACTGTCTGGCCGCGTTTACTATGAACATCGGGCGATGTTCCATCACCTGTGCGGAGCTCAGAGTTGCAATTATGGGTTTGCGCGTTGTTTGGGATCATGGTTTGAGGAAAGTGGAGTTGCAGGTTGATTCCACTACTGTTATTAATCTTGTTGAGGCCGAAGGTGAGCCTCTTCACCAACATGCCATGGAGGTGTTGAATCTCCGGGAGCTTTTACATCGTGGATGAGAAGTTCGTCTCATAATGTTTACAGAGAAGAAAATCACGCGGCAGATTTTTTTGCTGGCATTGGGTTTCTCCACCCTATTGGGTGCCACATGATCCCGATTTCGATTGCTAGTCTTGGGTATTTCTTGAGATACGATTGTTCTGGTATTACTGAAGCTTTATCGATTATTATGAATGATTAAGGCGCTAGACGCCACTTTCTACCAAGAAAAGGGACAAAACTTTTGTATCCCATTACTTTATCAAGTTAACAAATATATTCATATACTATAACATGCTCATTCTCCTATCTCTTACTTTGGCCAACTTGACAATTAGCCCTTTTTACTAAAACTTAGTTCACTTGTCATTGACTTTTCACATAGTAGCATGCCATGAAGACCATGTTAGAATAATGTATTGTCGAAGGTTAAGGATTTTTTTACGGATTGAGAGTGACAACAATTGGGTGTGAGTAGACCGTATAGTATATGGGTAAATTTTGTGGAGTATATTATCGTATTTAGTAAATATATTTTAAATGATGAGTAATCACACATATGTCTATATTGATGACATGACATAGTCCTTCATCAGTAGTTAATGGCAAGCAGACTAATCTTTTAACCAAAGAGGCTAAGTGTCAAGTTGGTCAAAGTAACTTCTGGTGGGGTCAACACGATGGTAGACGCAAAATTAAGTGGGTTGCTTGGTCAAGACTCTGCACCCCAAAATCGAAAGGGGGGTTGGGTTTTCGTGACCTGCATCACTTCAATCTTGCGCTGTTAGCGAAACAGGGTTGGAAAATTATCTCGGAGCCAAACTCGTTGTTGGCCCGATTTTATAAAGGAAAGTACTTTCATGACTCAAACTTCTTCCTCGCAGAACCGCGATCCAACCCATCCTGGGGGTGGAGTAGCATCATTGCAAGTAGAGGGCTCTTGCTACAAGGCTTGCGTTGTCAGGTGGGTACTGGCTTACAAATTATGGCTTTCCAGGATAATTAGTTACCTACGACTCTAGCAAGGCCTCCAGAGCGTATCCCCATTTCCGAGCCTTGGAGTCCGTTTACTCCTGTTGCTATGTTTATTAACCATGGTTCCTGGGATATCCAACTCCTCACGCGAATCTTCTCACCCGTGGATGTGGCAATCATTTCCGCTATCCCATTATCAATTGAACCCATCCCAGACCAATTTATCTGGCAATTTTCATACTCAGGGGCATATACGGTGCATTCAGGTTATGACGTCGCCCATCACGACCTTGTCGAAATCCCAGAAGTCGGTCCGACGTCGCCTATGGATGTTGGTGCTTGGAATAAACTTTGGTCATTTTCGGTTCCACCCAAGCTCCACTTCTTCATTTGGAAATGTGTGTTGGGGGTCCTTCCCACGAGAACAGCTTTGAACGCTCGCATCCCAGGCTTCCCCAGATCCTGCTTCGTCTGCGAGAGCTCTAAGGAGTAGGTCTCGCATCTGCTTCTGTTTTGTCCTCTGACTGTTCGCTTCGGTGCTAGCTTGAACATGCCTTTGCATCTAGTCTCGAGTTCAAACTTTTGTATTGTCTGGAGGAAAATTTTGCGGTTGGATCCGTCTCTAGGTAGAAAATTTATTTTCTTCTGGTGGAGGCTGTGGAAATCACGCAACACCGTTATTTTTCTTTTCAAGCAATTCTCGATCTCGGCGCTCAAGGCTCAAATGGAAAACCACATGGCCAAATACGACCTTGAACTTGACCAGGAGGATGTGGGTCGTCGAGTACCACAGAGGCAACAAATAAATGTTCCTACCTGTTGGCGGCCGCCCCCAATAGGTCGTATGAAAATTAACGTTGATGGTGCTGTGAGACGAACCCAAGGAGGAGGCATAGGACTGATTTTACGAGATGAAGCAGGAAATGTGCTCTTTGCCGCAGGAAGGTCACTTCCTCATTTCTCAGACCCTTTCACTATTGAAGCTCTGGCATTCAGAGAGGCCTTGCGCTGGTGCTTGAATCGTTCATTAGTGAATGTGGATATTGAAGGAGATGCCGCGATGGTCTCCTCGCACATTTTGGATAAAAAACGTCTTCATCCACGAGCATGGGCCATCATCCAAGAAAGTAAATTATTACTACTCCGACAACCCACCATTAGGTGTTCTGCGGTCTGGAGAGAAGCGAACACGGCGGCTCACAACTTGGCCAGACACTCACTGACTATGCTTCCACTCCGTACGGGATTGCTCAATCTCACCCACTTTGCCTGCTCACATCTTAATTAACCTGTACTCCCTACCTCCTCTTTAATTGTTTCAAGGGATTTGTTTTTTGCTGAATAAATATTCCTCATTATACCGAGATGCAGGTCTAGATATATCTGGAAAGAGATAGGAGTAGTACTTTTCATTAGAAGAGATTCATATTAAGGGACCAGTAAAATGAAAAAGTAGCAGCCATTCCCATTAAGCGACCAGTAAGTAGTAAACAAAAATGATATCTTTTTGGGTATATACTAAGTTGCTGAAAGGTACAAATGCAAGTAATGTGGGGTATCTAATTCAGAGAGACAAGATGGGGGGCATGAGAAACAAATGAGATAAAGCAAAAGGACAAGCAGACTGACTAGTTCACAGTTACAATATCTGTAGGGTACAATGTCAGATTAATCAACAACACAGGCACTTGAGCCGTCAGCCCTTCTTGAATACAAGTGTCGTAGCTCTACAGATTCAGCAGCAGCTGCAGAATGAAGGCTCCTTTGTCCATGGCTTTCACTTTCAAATGGGGAGAGGGGTTGGGGATGATACAATATGAATTGTCTGAAACACAAGGTTCAGTTCTTAGCGTCGCAGCCCCTAGGGTTTTTTCACTGTTACATCTCTCTATCAGTATATACATATAGCAATAATTTCATAAGATAGCAACAATGTTACAGGATTCATTGTGTGATTAGTCTAGCTGCGACCACTGACAGTGAGACAGGCGAGTCACAACACCCCTTTGCCTTGCCGCCTGCAACATCTCAAGATCACTCAAGCCTGGCTTTAGGTGGTTGTTCGATGACACTGACAGTACACAAAAAAACTGCTCAACATGGAAAGAGATGGCATTCTCGAGGACCAAGGCATTTGAGGCTTCACTTCTAGTTGCCTACCCACCTTCTTCTACGAGCAGGCCGTTCAGGTTTGACCTCTGAATCTGCAGCAGGCTCGGTTTTATTAACCGGAGGTAATGCCTCCGTATCTGTCTTCTTTGTAGTCGACACATCTTTTTCAATGGCCAGAGGTAGCTTGAACCTTTCACTCCGTTTCTTCAACTTCTCAACCGTGTCTAGATGACGATCATCTAACTGTTTCTTGTCTGCATCTTTGTTCTCTGCTGTATCAACAACATCCTTCTCTTCCACGATAGAATCTGTCTCAGCAGACTGAATTCTCTTGGGAGGCTCATCTACCACTTGTCTGCTGGCTTCAGAAGACCCACCATTGTCATTTTTATCTCCATTCTTTAGTTTAGCAGATGGAGCAGACTTATTGTTCACATTGAATTCCCTCTCCTTCTGGCTCGACCAGCGCTCAAATTTTGACCGTCCTTTTTTAGAATCATGCTGATCCTCATCAGAAAATGCATCTTCTTTAGCTCTTTTAGAAGAGTTACGCTGTTGCACTGCATTCTGATTGCCATCATTCCGTTGCTTACTGCTGTCTTTGACCTCCTACACGAGAACAACAAGCATCATTTATTTACAGAAGCCTATTGAAAGGAAGATTTTAATTAAAGCAATCAAAATATGTCACCATGTGTTTTAGGCACATTATTCTCATTTTATGCATACCAAGTTTTCAGATTGACCAGCCTTATCTTCTCGGCTTTTCATTGATGAACCCAATGTGCTGAGATCAGCACTCTCAGGTTCCTTGAGCTTCCTCGTGCTTTCTTTATGTTTTTTGTCCTGTGATCTTTGGTTATCAGGAGTATCAACAGCACGATCCGTTCGGGAACTGGGCTTATCCTGCCTTGATCTTCTTTCTTTCCCAGCAACTTGGTTTCCTCGCACATCATCTATGCGATCCCTTTTCTTCAACTGTTCACTAGGTCGAACAGAATCTTTAACCTGGTACTCTTTATCCGTACCTTTAAATTCTTCTTTCCCTCTAGTATTGCCAATCCATGCTTTTTCATCAGTTCCCCGGCCACTCCTTACAGAACCCCGTCCCTCATCTCTTTCTCGTTTTGACAAATGTTCTTCGTGGGATTGTTTTGGTCTATATAACTCTTCTCTTTCTCTTGGCCTATCACTCCTTTCTCGTGACAGCCAGACCTCATCTTTGTGCCTACCAGAATGGTAATCATCCAGGGAGTCCCTAGTTCTTTGTTGATCATCTCTCTTCCGCAAGTCAATCACATCATCTCTTCCTCTTCTGCGGCTAGAGGATTCCCTGTGGCTTTGCAGCATCTCATCCTTGTCAGCAAACTCCCTCCGTATGTATTCCTCATCCTTCCTTCGCTTGCTATGGTAATCGTCTACAATTTCGTATCTATGCTTCACACTGTCTTCTCTTTCCCTTTGCCTAGAGTTGCTATCCTTCTCATAATGAACCCTGTAGCTACCATTACCCAATTGTTTTCTGGGATGCAGAAGGTCATCTTTGTTATTCCTTTCACTTTCTCGAACCTTCCTGTGCCTGGATCCCACTTCATCTCCATTTTCCCTTTTCTTCGTCTCTTCAATTCTAGTCTTCCTGCTATATTGGTCTTCATCTCTCCATTGCCAAAGTCCATCAGCATTTTCATGGTCCTTTCGCCTATCATAACCCTCACTCTTCAATTGCAAGTGATGGGCCACCCTAGGATCCAAGTCTCTGCGATTATAAGACCCTTCTCTCCCTTTACTTATCATGCGACTTCTTTCTCCTTCTTGCCTTGAATCAACATCTTTTCTGCGTGAATTATGTTCATTGTCATCAGGGTGCCTCTTGAGACTACCAGAACGAGTAGAACGCCCACCTTGAACAACTTCATCATCAATCCCATCCTGCCATTTCTGATAATCTCTACTACTACCTGATCTTGCTTTACTGTTTTCACTGCTTCTGGCAGCTTTTGAGTCCTCCCCATCGTCAACTTCTCGGAGTGGCAGATCCATAGAGGAACTCGCTTTTGGTTTCTTTTTCGCTCGATATGCATCCCCATCTTTAACAATGTCATTTTGGCCACCTTCATCCTTGTTCACTCCATCTTTGAGTCCTTCATCAACATTATCCTTGTCATTAACACTTGATTCTCTTGCATCATTCCCGTCTTTGACAGGAGATGATAAATGCTGATGACTACGCCTGCCATCCATGCTTTCAACTGACTCTTCCTCTGCACTGCTAGAGGTTCTTGCATCCTGGACACTTCTACTAGGAGTCATATGAGGGGACCCGTCATTCATTCTTATTCTCCGTCTGCTATAGTGGAAGGGTACAAAAGGGACATTAGGTTCACACAAAAGAGACGGAGATAGGACAGCTCCAGGATCTAAAATATTTCATACCTTTCCTCGTGAGAAGCACCTAAATCTGGACTAGGATTCACAGGAGCCTGGCCCCTTGAACTGGAACGATATCGACTTGGTATTTCGTGATAAGAGGCTGGAGGCCGATCACCAACAAGGTCCTTATCTACATATTGAGCCTTTCTCCCATCCTTTCTGTTTGGATAATTCTGCGACCGGCCATCATAGTATTCTGCGTTCGGTGGTGTGACCTCATCTTCAGGTACACGACTACTTCTAATGTCACTGTTTGTAAGATCATCAGTCTCCCCGTCACCAATATCATTTTCTGTGGTGGAATCATCTTCCGGGGATCGTTGCAGGGGAATCTGGTTGCCCAAAATAATTACACCGTAAGTTACATTGGTATATGTTTAGAATAAGTTGATAAACTCACTTGTACAGTGTAGAAATAACCTCTATGATTACATCCGGCCCCGGATCGCGAAATCGAGGTGGCCGAGTGTCGATGGAAGGTGGACGGTCACCAAATCCTGTTTCAACTGGTATAGGTCTACCAGTTGGCTGACAGGAAATGCAGCAATGGAGTTATTCCTTTAATTGAAGGGGAAAATAAAGAAGATAGAAAGAGCAACCACAATACTATAACAGCAGCATCAAAACAGAAATATAATTTGCTAACAACAAGAAATAGATATAGGTTTTATTTATAGGTCATAGAAAACATTTAGGAGCTACAACTTAAATTCTAGGAGTTTGGTCATGAAAAGTCGATTATTGGAACTGAAATAAATAATCATCAGAATTTCACATTTTCTTGTTGCACTTCAAATGTGCATTTGGTTTAAATAATTCAACGACTGAAGTTTTCGGAACCAAAGAAACAAACATAACCATATTAACACATTGATCATTAGTATAAAAGTAGCCTAAGCATACTATTGGTGGCCGTGCACGAGCAGATCCTTTTGTTGAATCACTTTGGCCAAAGTCGGACTTCCCGATACTAGAATTGTCAGCAGAAACATCATGGCCACCGGTCGCTGCTGCTAATTCTGGAGGTAAATCTGGATCGAATTCCTACAAGCAAGGAACAAAATTCCATACTTATGTATACTATGCATACAAGTGGACCAACAGTTAGATTAATGTCTATGAATCGCAACAGAACATTCCTAAATCCATTACCTGCTCTGCCCTCCCACTCTCATAAACCCGGATTTTGCTTTGCATGGTAGTCTCTAGTCGATGCTGTTCCTGAAATGAAAAGAAGACCCTGAGCGTTCAACAATCCAAAAGATAATTATGGCTAGGATAAATACTTACAAGCTGTCTGCAATAATCTTTCCAGCTTTCCTCATTTAAACCGAAATTGAAGAAGTCTGTGATATCAACACCAGGATATTTCCAAGGCTTTTCCTCAAAGTTGTCAATGTCAACCTCAAATATGGTCCTGAAAACGAGCAGAAAGGAGTATTTACTAAATGTGCCACCTATTTAACTAATATGACAAATCAGAACTTCCGACACATTAATGTATACATCATAGCCGGAGCTGATTAATGCAATAAACATCTAAGACCTGCAGCTTGGTACAACAACAAATAACAGACGCACAATATGAAAAGCATGTGCACATTTGATGGGAACAAAAAATTTGTAAGCATTCATATAATGATATTGGGAGAGAGTTACTTGTGAGAAGGAAGAGTGAATTCCAGTCCTCCACCAAAACCACGTCCACCCATACCGTTACCCCGTCCAGACATTCCATAACCTGGAAAACCCTTTTGCATTGGAGGGCCATTCTTATTACCCATTGGGCGCCAATCACCTCTGCCACGACCTGGCATAGAGACTAAGTTGACAGGAGGTCGAACCTGACCTGGTGCTCCTGGAGGACCTATGGTAGAACCTGGCATTGGTGCCGCACCAGGCCTAACATACTGCACATAATCAAGAGGAAAAAGAGCATACAGTCAAGAAGAAGGAGAAAAAATCACACTACATGCTAGGAAAGATAACAGTTTTATTGACACCAAGGCCTGTAGGATATTGAACACAGTAGTCAGAGAACCAATTCATTGTCTGTGAATGGAAAGCATCCATGAACCGGGCATTGGCAAAAGAAGTTAAATATTGAAACCAAAAAGACGAAGTAAACCACCAGAAATCAACAGTGCAAATCCCACATACTCTGTTAAACTTCAAAGTCCAAATAAGAATGTATGACTGTTTCGTAAGTGCAGGCATCTAACAAATACTGCAGACTAACTGACTTGTGATCCATCACCATCCAACTACAAGAGACTCTCAATCGGAGATGAATTCATCTCCGAACTCGGATTGAAAAAAAATTGAAATCTGACTAAGCATAGTACAACCGTGAAAAGTTAGATACTTGAAGATATTAACTTTACAACTTGTCGTATCCAAACCAAAAATTAAGGTAAATTGTGTACTTTATCTGCTTGGATTTCACAAATGCATTGGATATCCACTTTATTAAGAACTTCGGAGTCCTTCACAGCTGCTACTGACATTTCTTACTGCTGTTAAACAAATGCTGAAATTAATACATCCTCTTTAAGGTCATATTACATAAGCTTCATTGAGGACATCATTCCTTAATAGCATTCTAGACATAGACAATTGACCTCCATTGTATCATCCAAAATTTCTAGGCGCAATTAATTGTGCCATGTTGAATTAAACAAGGTCGATAGTCAGCCCTTCTGCATAGTAATTGTAGAGAATATAATGTGTGCATGACCTAACAAATTTCAAGGAGTGTAATTAGTGGTGACTACATGATGTTTGCATCGACAAAAGCGATATTCCCATTCTCGGTTGACAGTAAGAAGGAAAAAGGGGGACCACAAAGAATATAGGATGGAGAGTAAAATGGTTATATGTCAAAGCAACTTCAGAACAAGGAGCCTAAATGCAGGGCACTAAAAAAAGGTCAATGGGTGGATCCTATTTCACACAAATCAAATTAGAAGCAACATATCGGAATTATCTGCAGGGAAAGGAAAGTACTCATGAAATAGGAATTTCAGTGAACTAGCTAGTAGTAAGAAATCCATAAGTGAGAACATCACAACAAGGCGTATCGATCAATGATGTTGGCTAGACGGATCAATGACCTAGTCCTTTACAGAAATCTAATATAACGGCACAACTATCACTGACATGTTCCCAGCGGTTTCTGATAGCAAATCACAGTTATCCAATCCTTGAATAACGATGGTTTCTGATAGTGAATCTCAGTTAACCAATCTTTGAATAACGATGATATACGTTTTGTCTACTCAGATAGCAAATCCATCTTTGAATAAGATTAGATACTTTCACCCAACTCCAAGCATCCAAACCATATTGCATATGATAAATAATTGATGAGAGTTAACAAGTAAGCTTCACAATTCTCAAATTCTCATTCATATTTCCCAGTAAAATATAAGTACATGTAGAAAATGATGCACTATAGACACGTTCATGACATCAGAAGATGGATACACCGTTTACACTTCTGCGCTTTCTTCCAAACCATAAGAGAGAAAACACAGACTTTTATCGCTTTTCTGTGTCCATCTTTTCTTTGTATAAACATCTAACATATTATAAACAACGACAGCATCAAAACTAACCTTAAACTGGGAATGAAACGGGTGATGATATCCATGATTAGGAGGATACCCCATTTTCGTCGCCACCACAGAATTTCCTTTCCCAGCACCAGCTTCTCCACCTTCCTTCTTCTCCCCTTCTCCTCCAGCAGCTGCAGCCGATTCGTCCCCGCCGCCCCAATCCGGCTCTTCCATAGCTTGAATCGGGTCCCCATCCGCCACAATCACCAAAGGCTCACCATCTTCATCGTCGTCTTCTCCCATCATCGATCCTCTTTCCATCCCCATCGGACCATGACTGGCATCGTTTAACACAATCTGTAAATCATCTTCACTGTCACTGTCTTCCTCCTCCCACTCTTCCATGCCAATGCCCGGCGCCACTGTTGCATCCCGACTCGTATCGTCCACATCGACGCCGCCTAGTCCAGGAATCATATCACCGCCGTTCGCTTCCTCTATGTCGAAATTCATATCGTTATCTGGCTCCCCCGATTGGAAATCAACCGAACGCGCAGTCGGCGCCGTTGCCGGCTCCAAACCCTTGTTTTCCCCCAACGAGAGCTTGCCATCGGGGATCAAATTATTAGGGGCGGAATTCGCTAGGGTTTGGTCGCGGCTGGATGCGCCGTAGAGAATCTCGTCATCGTCGTTATTGAGATCGATTGAAAACGATTGAGGTGGCGGAGAAAGAGTCGACAGTTTCGTGGGGTGGTGTTGCTGTTCGAGCTGAAGCAGCGGCAGAGGCGGCGGCGGAGGAGTAGAGGAAGGAAGAGTTGAGGAGGAGTTGGAGAAAGGCTGAAGGACGTCGGTGTAGAGATCTCCGAATTCATCGTCTTCGTCCATTGAGAAAGACGAAAGAGAGAGAGAGATTGTAATGGAGAGTAAGAGAAGCTGTGGGGAAAGAAAGGAAGAGTAATTGGGAATGGACTATGGAGGGAGAAAGGGTTTTGAGTATTGAGAAAGATGAAGAACAAGGAAGGAAAAGAGAATAAAAGAGCTTTTGCGGCAATCGGACTCGGAGCTCCGGCTCGGTTTCTTTTGGGCTTTTTTGTCTCTCTTCTTACTTGGACGGCAAACCGAGTAGCCTATATAATTGCAAAGTTTGGGAAATTTGATGTACTTGTCACCAAAGTGGGCTAAGCCTCAGGTGCTGAATGCAGCACCATGCTCAATTGTTTCCTAGCCGTATAATTAGGGCTATATACGAGTCGAGCCGTTCGGATTCGAACTCAGTTTTTTTTTTCAAAAGAGCTCGTACGTAAGATCAACTCGTCATAAGCAAGCTGGCTCGTGAACAGGCTCGTCAGCTAAATGAGCCGAGCTCGAGTCAGTACGTTGGTCGACTTGGCAGACTCGTGAGCCAGCTCGTTTTGTTAGCTCGTGAAGCCATACTCGCGAGCCAGCTCAATTTTAACTCGTATAGCCCTAATCCCTAAATGATAATTAAATAATCAACCCTAATAGTGTAATAAACTAATACCTAAAAGAAGTAATACGGTAATTACTAATTATTTTAATAGCTAATATCCTAGAATTGCTCTATTCCCTACTCTGTGAGTCACTATATGGCTTTCTTATATTCATTAAGTTTAATTTATAAGGCACCCTAGATTGGCTTTCTTATAAACTTATTAGTTTATTGGGATTGATAGATCGTTACTTTTGGTCAAGCGGCTTGAGATGTCACGTTGGAAATATTGATATGCCTTGGAATGTGCGATTCTTTATATTTACGATTTTGTAGCACCTATATCGTATTTTTTTAGAATGTTAAATTTCGTATATTTTCAATTTTTTATCTCGAGTTTGGTTTGTTCGTGATGGTAAACGAGTCTAACTTGGACGTGGCTCGTTTAGCATTATAAATGAGCCAGACTCGTTTAACATCGTAAACGAGCTGATCCCGAGCTGTATAAACGATCCAAATCCGAGACAGGCTTGTTTTTTAACATCGTAAACAAGCTGATCCCGAGCCGAGCTCGAGACGAGCCCGAGCTAGCCCATCCGAGCTCGTAACGAGCCCGATCAAGAAAAAAATTAGGCGAGCCCGAGCCCGACCTTGGTTGATGCTCGGCTTATATACAGCCCTACGTAGGATCAATCTAATGGTGGGGAGGTGAGACAAATAGACATGGGTATTTTGGGTAGAAGAAAAAATACGAATTTTGACATTAAACAGTACGAATCTGACATTAAATAGTACAAATCTAACATTAAAAGGTCAGTATATAGTTGATAAGTCATCATTGTTTCTTTCTCCATTTCCAAAATTCAAAATTTCTCATTTCTCTTTCCTTTTTCTCTCAAATTTCATGAACAAAGAAGAGATTTTGGAAGAAAATTTTGACTTTTCGCATTCGTCGAAGTAAGGCGTTTCTTCGCCGGATGATTGTGTGTGAGTGGTTGCGCTACTCACAGGCAAGCCTCTACGTTGATCTGGTGAGGGTACCTAGTACCGTAGCGGTTCCTTTACCTCCGAGTTCGATTCTCATCACAACTCTTCTTGATCGGTTTCTCATTTTTTAGATTGGACAGAAGGATTGTTGAGTCGTTCTGTTGTGGGTGTGCTCCGGCTGGGTTCTAATTCTTCTTCCTAACGGCGACCACCTAGCGTTTTCTATGACTGGTGTGTTTGTGTTCGCCTATGGTAGGACAGGGTTATTCTGGTCCTTCTCCGTCTGTTGGAGAGGGGAAATCATGGGTAGAGATTGCGGGGGAGGGCGTAGAGCCAGATCTTGAATTCTTTCCACTGGATCTGGTGGATGGCGTTCTACAATTTCCGAAGGAAGTGATTGATTTAAGCTTGGAAGCAATGAAGAAGTGTCTCATTGGCTAGTTCTTGGCACTACAACAATGTGGATATTTAGTCGCAGGCTGATTTGACGCCTGCGACTAATAGAGTGGCTATAGTGGCAGGCGCGCCTGCGACTAAAAATGGGCCTGCGACTAACTTAGGCGCAGGCGCCTGCGACAAAGCATAGGGCCTGCAACTATGACCATTCTGCGACTAAACAAATTGCATGACCTCCCCATCCGAGTCATCATAATTCATGTTTTCTATCATTTTCTCTTGATTCCTCTCGTTTTCTCTCATTTCCTCGCGTTTCCTCTCGTTTTCTTCCATTGGAACGAGCATATTTCGATGGATTCTCGAACTTTTTGGTAAGTATTTCATCCATAAATCTTATTTGTTTAGTTATTATGTTGTTCTCGAGTTAATGTCGATTTATATCGATTTATTTCTGAAATTTCTTCTTCTAATTCTATAGGAGATGATGTCTCCGACCACCTCTCGTTTTTTCCTAAGCGAAGTCTTGTCTCCCTAGCTCGGATCGAGGAGCACGACTTTGGGAACACAACCATAACCGATGTCTTGGAGACCACCTCTTGTTTTTGTATAATGAATCTCATTTTTTTCATTATCAATTATCATCATCATCTAGTAGTTCTCATGGGTTTGGTTTCAATTAGTTCATCATCACATCATTATTGTGTTGATTATATGAGAATATTATGCAGCAATATACATCAGATTTTAATTTTAGATTTTGATGATCCAATTTTTTTTTAATTTTAATTTGAAGTTAGTCGCAGGCGCCTGCGACTAAGAAAAAGCCTGCGACTAATTAGTCGCAGGCGCGCCTGCGACTAAGCTTGGGCTTTGTCGCAGCGACTTTAGTCGCAGGCGGCCCGTTCTTAGTCGCAGGCCGCGCCTGCGACTAAATACAACCTTAGTCGTAGGCCTGCCCGCGACTAAATGTGGTCGCGCCTGCGACTATATTCTTGATCTGTTGTAGTGTGGGGAACTCTCCGCCAATTAAGGTTTTTCATGCTCTCGCGAACCGCCTGTGGGGTTATAACAGGTATGTATCGTTGTCGATTCTCCCTTCCAAGCTATATCAGATTGAATTTCCTACTATTTCACTTTGTTAGTGGGTTTTGACGAGGGCTTGACATGTCCATCACCTCTCAATTGTGCTCCGGAGGTGGACTATGGATGTTAAGCCAATAGACATTCAACCAACGGAGAATCCAGTTTGGGTGAAACTCTTGAATGTTCCCCCACACCTTTGCACACACCTAGGTATTGGAAGGATTGTAAGTTTGTTGGGCACATCAGTTAACAAATATGTTTGGACTGATGTTGAGGTTAAAATGTGTGTGTTGATGAAGGTTGAATCTAATCGAAAAGCTTCTGTTATGGTTAATGTGGAGATGAACTGTATGAAATCCTATTAGAATATCCCACTGCTAGTTCATATCGTGAACAGGGGTGCCCTGTGTTGAAAAAAGTATGGAAAGTTATGGAAACTAAATCAGTGGAGAAGGAGACTGGACCATAAGGAGAACCAACAGTTGTAGTTGACAACACTCCTTCCTCTGTGGTTGGGGATTCTGTACAAATTGAGGTTGTTCAAAATATTGTAGGTGAGAATGATGAAGGGGTGAAAACCTCATAATGTAATGAAGAGGTAGTTCAGCCATCCTCTAGGGTTGAAGTAGAAGATATTACTGAGGTGGAAACAAATAAGAGAGAGTTGAATAACAATCTCACCTTAAATGGGAACTCGTTTGAAGTCCTAAGCGGTTTGGATAATCTAGCTACCAAAACTGACACATAGAGACCTCAGATACACTAAACGAGGCTCACCATTTCAAGGTAGAGGTAGTGGGAGAGGGAATAGAGGTAAAGATAAAAGATCAATATTCTCATTTGGAATATAAGGGGATTGAACAGTAATGCTAAGCAAAATTTCCTTAGAACTTTTATAGCTAAGTATAATATAGATATTTTAGCTATTCTGGAAATGAGGGTTGGTGAGAAAAACATGGATTATATCATGAAAACTAAGTTTGTAGGATGGGAGGCTAGTACTAACTATAGTTATTCTTACTTGGGAAAGATATGGATTCTGATAGGCCCAGCCCCAGCGATTTTCGGCCTCGAGGCAACCCATGAGCAAACCTCCTCAAAAGACAGGTATCAGCGACAGCAGGTCTGACGATTCGATGAACGGGGCCCGACCCATGAACAATCTCTGTAGTAGCCCAACAAGGCCTAGGGTTACGAGGACACTAGGACACGTGTCAACATCCTAGGAAAACTGATGGGCGGTTGAGATTCAGCCTTGGAGATCAAGACATGGACTATAAATACCCCTCTACCATCACAAGGCTCAGACGACACTTTGACACAGCGGACCAACCCTCCGCGGTACGTAATCTCATTCCCTTACCCTCACTACTCCAATCGCCTACCCATACTTCATTGAATTGACTACTACTTTCCCCTATTCACTACGAGGTACACCGACGAACTAAGGACCATCCTGCTTGGGCCTTCAACATCTATTGGGCCAGGCGACTAGTCTGGAACAATTGGCGCACTAGATAGGGGAAGTAGCAGGCGATTCTCAACTCACAAGGCGAATGGAACCAGGAGATGGGTCCTCTCACCCTGGAGGAAACGGAGATGGGATTACACCACTCAAACATGTGACCCCTGATCCCAATGTGATTCCAGAGCTCACCAGAAACCTAGAAGAAGAATTCAACTCAGAGCCTCAGACACAGGACTCGAGGCCGACATCGGAAGCATACAACATGCTAGAACAACGGTTCCAGAATCTGGAGCAACAAAATTTGGAGCTAACTCAGCTAGTGAAGACGCTAATCGCCCAACAAACTAGAGCTACTCCTCTCAATGAAAATAAGCAGCCACCCCGAGGGACTGCAACTGAAATCTTATAGCAGTTCATTCCAGCGGCACAAGCCACCCCTACTCAGCTAGTCATTTGACAGCCGCTCGCCCGAGCAATCCTCGCTGAACAGCTACCCCTAGGGCTTGTTCCCCCTAACCTGGATAAATACCTGGGGACGGGGACCCAGATGACCATCTCCAAGCTTTTCAGATCGCTATGCAAATGCAACAGGCAAGCGACTCTGCCTACTATAGAGCCTTCCCAGCCACGCTAGAAGGAAGGGCCCGAGAATGGTATATGAATCTACTTGAGGGGATCATCAATTCATGGGAAGGATTTGCCTTGATCTTCTCACAAAAATATAAGGCCGGGAGAACCAGGACTATCCCGCTACACGCCTTAGTAAGCTTGAGGCAGGGGGCGAATCAATCGCTGAAAGATTTATTAAACCAATGGACGAGGGTAGTCCAGTCCATTCGGAAAGTGGATCATGAAATCGCTGCAGTGAGCTTATTTCAATCGATACACAATGAGAGACTGCGGGAGTCCCTGCTAGATGTAGCGCCCACATCGTTATCCGACCTAGAAGCAAGAGTTCACAAGGTCATTCTGATGGAAGAACAGCTAGCCGAACCTTAGGTGGGAAAGACAGTAAAACGGATAGGCCAGAAGGCAAGCAGATAGACAGGCAGCCCAGATGGTCACTAATGAACTTGCAGAACAGGGTATCAAATAACTACAGAGCTAGAAGCTAAGTAGATCGTATTCCAAGGGTCTTCTAATAACTGTCTACTCAAATATAAAGGCAGATTACTCAGGTAACACGTTGTGCGTGGTGTGAGTTCCACGACTTCTATTCTAGAAAATGCAAGCAAATTAAAACTTGAATTGAAAGAAAGATTGAAAGATTGGTTGACTTAACAAAGATGACAAACAAGCTTAGACTTCGAATCCCCCTTAGTTCACCAGAGCATTGGCAATCAACAAATCAGCGGATTTCAATTCTCGTTCAATCAATTCTAAGACACCACCATAACTCCTGACCCTTAGGTTTAAAACTGGCGAACGTTCGCTCTATCCGATCTAGCTACCAAGATTAATTAGTCGCCCGGGTACGGTCGTCTCTCGCAACGACTAAATTAACTGGTGAAATTACTAACGATTTATGACTTACTCTTGCAGTGGATTAACCCTAACTAGTTCCTACGAAAGGCACACTCCAATGAATAGGTTAATTGTTGATTTGGGGTTTTAAAGTAAAGCGAGCGTTCGCTTCTATCCTTAGCTTAACAAGAATCTAATCTAGGTGATCAATCCAGACAAGAAACATAAACAACGAAGAACAAATCAAACATGAAAGAGAAACTGATTGAACTTTGAATCTAATCACCGCCGATCTGTGACCGCTTTAAAGCCCTGGGTCACTCAGGGTTCATCTAGTCTAAGCTCTACGAGTTTAGCTACTCATGTTCATAACTACATAATCAAAGTCAGAAACAAAGTTCATCATGAAAAGATAGAACATATAGAAACTGTAAAACCTAATTAAGACGACTCTGGCAAAGCTTCGCTCTCCGGTAATCTTCAATCCTAGCTCCGAGTCTCCGAGGTGAAGGGATGGCGTCACGATCTCTTCCTCGCTCTTCGAACTCTAAAACTCTGCTCTCTCGAACTCCTTAGGTCTTGAACTCGTGAAAGTTCTGAATTATGAGAGATGCTCATTGTTTTGGGCCGCCGGTTTAAGTATTTATATTTAACCCTAAGTCGCCGGATTTTGCCTGGATTTTTCGGCGAAAACGTGATGAGTTTTCACCGAAAACTTCAGTGTAAATGAAGGCTTCCATCGGCTGATTCTCCTGTGTTTGTGAAGTCTAGAGTTTTCGGCGAGAACTTGACTTCTCGCCGAAAACTTCTTCTTGTAAAGCTCTGCCAATTCTTCTGGAGTTTTTGTCGAAAACCTGAGTAGTTTTCGCCGAAAACTGTAGTGTAAATCAAGGCAGGATTTATGTTGAGTTGATTGACTTCTTGGGCTGGTTCCGGTGCGGTTTCTCGAGGTTCCAATGCCTTAGACACGTCCTTGGCTACTTATATGACGGCAAAAACCTGTGCTATCATGAAAACACTAGAAAACCATCAAATAGACCCGAAACGGGCCAAAGTAACACAAATGGCACGAGATAGAGCAGTTGAGTGAATATTCGCTATTCTACCCTAAAAACCATGTCTTAAGCAAGGAAATGTCGCTTAAATGAGTGTCATCAAAATACTCCACACTTAAGCTTTTGCTTGTCCTCAAGCAAACTGAACAGGACATGCTCACGTTCACAAATGATAAGATCGATTAAATTGAAGTTCAAACATACACAATGAATTATTAGACAGATAATTCCTAAAACAAGAAACCTAACATGCATACTGATCAGCCAAACAACCTGGTCTCAGTAAAAACTGCACACGACAAGTAATATTAACCAATTATGCACGAATTTGACCTGACCGACCAGACTCCTCACACAGGAAATATTTAGTATAAGGGAAACTCTCACTCTCTGTGTTTAAGGACGTGTTTCTGCTCTCAATCATTTTTTGTTACTGAATTCTGTCATAAGTTTGCAATTCGACCACATCTCCACCACTGTGACAACACGAGGAACTAGTCAAGAAGGACTTCCCTGCTAGGACTGTAACGAATTCTACACTACAAGGGTTAAAATGAGATGGATGAAGGGAATGTATGATGATGGCTTTGGTGCGGTGTAGCTTTCGACTAACTTCCCTCGAATCTAGCTTATGGTTTCCTACCGTCTAACCAGACACGGGTGGAATAGTGTACGCTCGTCCTATGATACCCTCAAGCAACCTAGCACTTTATTTTCTTTTCACATTTTTTTGACTTTTCTTTTACATTTTCTTTCGACTTTGTTCTTCCATATGTAGGGAGAAGAACGTTATTGAACTAAAACTTGAAACTTTTCTGATTTCTTTTTTTTCTTCATATTTTTTCAATTTTTCTTATTTTCTTCTCTTTTTTGTTTTCGTGCCGATTTTTTCTTTTAGTTGCTAGAGGGGTTTACACGTCTGGACATAATAGCTAAGACCACCGGTTTAATGGCTATAGGCAAGTTACCACAAACCGACTTCCGATAGGCTAATCTAGAACTACAACAACAGGGGACCAATGGGGAATGAAAGAATGGGAATTGGCTGTAATGTATATCGAACCGAAAGAACAGGCCAAGCTCAAGGGTTTAAACCTAATGGATTTAACGTTAGGTAGGCTATCTGGCTTAGTAGCTGAATCTAGGTGCCCCTATCATTCTAGAACTCGTGTCATCGTGTGGTCTCAAGTAGGTCTCATGCAAATTCTAACTCATTCAAGCAAACAGAAAACCCCTCAAAAAGAATTGAAATTGCAAGTTACGTGCAATGGATCAAAAGCTCACATTTGGTTTGCTAGTCAGATTCGGTCATTTTCATGCAATCAAGGCGACAAACTACAAGTGTGATTTTAAAAATCTGTTCTGACCAGGCAATTTAGCATCAAAGTATACATATTGGTTCTCAGGTTCTAGGTTAAGCAGTCTAAGCATCATTATGACGGATTGAACAACAACTTAACATCAAAAATCAATAACCGAGCAATTCTAATGCTAGGGAAACTGGAAAGGAACCACAGAACACACAAAAACACAATCAAGGGCAATCACGTTCATGCAAGGTTCTCTAGCATCCTACCCCACACTTAAATCGTTCTGTGTCCTCACAGGACTTAAAACTAGAGTTGAGAGTGAAATAGAAGAACCTGGACCGAGATGGTTGGTGTAGGGATGAACACGGGTCCTCGGAGCAGAGGGAATCTACCAAAGCGAAGTAGAAGGTGGTAGACCCTAAGCAAAGGGAATCTCCCTAACTACCTGCAAAAAACAAAAACAAATGAAAGATAAAAAGGAAACCAGGACAAGTATCCCGGATCCACACAGAAAAAAAGTTGGATCGAAATCCGAAAAGAAGAAATAAAAAGAAAAGACAAGGAAAAGGATACAACCCAATCACTATTGGTCAGGTGCATCGGGAGGGGGAATGTGGAGGACGTCGTCGACCTGCCGCTGCCACGCCAGTTGTGCCTCGTATCTCTCGTCAGTGCGGCGCATGTGCTGCTGCATAATAACCCATCTGGCATCCTGAGTGCAGGTGTCTGTGACTCGCCACTCCTGGAGTCGCTCGTACAGCTCTCCAATATTAGCTGGATGCGGTCGGTGCTGAGGGTGAGGCGCCTGGAATGGATCTGGAAGGGGCGGCTGGTACTAGTATGCATACCCTGCCTGCTGCTGTGGCGAGGGTATATGATCGTCGAACACCGGCTCCGGCTGAGGAAGCTGCTCCTTAGAATCATCTTCTTCCTCTGACTCTTCCTCGTGTTGGAGAGGAGGAGCTACCGCCTCCTATGGACCAAGGTCCAGCTGGAGGGCGTACTTGATCGCTAAATCACCACCTACGGTGTGTACTCTGTGTCGTCCGGGCCATATGACTGGCTGAGACTGAGGGAGATGATGAGTCGGCCTACAAAGTTGCCGCCAAGGAGTGAGCGAGGCGGACTCGGCTTCTGAGTCTTCTGGCGGAATAGGCGTGCAAGCACCCATCCGGGATGAAGAGGATAAGCCTCCCAGATGGCACGTAGAAGCAGGAGCTCCTCTTTGCTGATGTGGTGGCGGCTCTTCTCTGGAGCAAACAACAGGGATCTACGCCAAACCATATGAATAAAATGATAGAGAGGGTGAGAGAGTGACTTAACAGAGTTATGGGTCGTAGTCTGAGCATCTGGCACTCCAGTCATGTGGCTCCAGAGCGCGTCATACTCCTCTCCGTTGCCAGTGTTGTTCTCCCAGCCGAGGTGGTGACCCTCGTAGTGCTCCCGGGGGATGCCAAGATGAGCTGCAAACTCATCGTAGGTGAATTCTTTGTACACCCCGCTAAAATAGAAGGAGACGACCTTCTTGTGCTGCCTCCTCTTGTGCTCATCCAGCTCGAATGTAGCCCAGAACTCCTGGAGAGCGACGTTTGGAAAGTCAGCAGCTAGGGTGGTCAGCTCCAGAAGTCCTGAAGGTGCCAATGAGGTGAGCAAATCTGGTGCCAATCCTCATCGTGCTCGAGGAGGGAGTCCATGGATAATGGTCGCACGTCGGCTCCGGGAACATGCTCGAGCCTCTGGTAGCGCTAGAAGTAATGCACGGGCAGGCGGGCAACAGTGGGGTGGTACCCAACACGGCCAGGAAATGTTGGTGGAGGACCGGAGACAGCAGGTGTGACGGGGACCGGAGCTCGGGAGCTAGAGGCGGTGTCAAGTCTCGCCTTAGTCCTGCGCTCATGAGTGACATTCCTATAGCAAGAACGAAACCAGATTAGTTAACTAATAACCCACCCCACACTTAGTAGAAAAACTCAATTTCACAAAGAAATGAGGAAAACCGAGTGGGGGTAAGCAAAGTAAGTAACCAGTAATCACAATGAATGACAAAGCATGCATAATGTCTAGCCGGAATGTTCACATCACAATTAGAGTTCAGAAGTCAAACCGACAATCAAAAAGTCAACATTGGACACATTGAACCCTAATCATGGCAATTACTAGCTCAAAGCGGGAAATGACTGCATAATATCATTTAGCAAAGAGATATGAACGTGAATGAACAAACATGGCAGCCAAATGAGCCTAAAAAGTTCATGGTCAAATCGACATTTCTCAAAAGTCAACGCAACAAAGAATCAATCTTTAAGCATAGCAACATATGATCAAATGGTATTATAATTCAGCACAATTCTCCCTAAGCATGTTAGATCAGTCCAAAGCAATCAGCTAACCTAAATTCACACGAAACAGTCAACACACAAATTGAGGTAGACCGAAAAAGTCAACCGAAGTCAACCCTGACGAAATTCAGCATTCAACATGTCAAAAGACTTGAAATGAAAAGCTCTACAACTTACCTTGAAGCCATGCTCGCTGAAAACGAACAGAATGAGAGTAACTTGAAAAACTAGGTTTCGGTGGAACTGGAGCTCTAGAGCTCCGATTTGGACGATCTACGGCTTGAAATGATCAGGAGAGAGAGAGGAATGGTGTGGCGGCGGTCGGCGATTTAAAATGGGGGGGGGGCTGTTTTCGGCGTTCAAAAATGAGTGAAGGGGAGAGAGAGAGAACCGGAAAAAAGAAAAGAAATAGGGGAAAAGTTTTTGGATTTTCTCAGATTTTTCGGCGAAATGAAGTGCAAGTTTTCGCCGAAAACTCAAGTTCAAAACGTCTACCGATTTTCAAAGTTAGTTTTCGCCGAAAAGTAGGGTACTTTTTCGTCGAAAAGTTTAACAAAAATCGGTCAGAAAACACAGTGGGATTTAAAGGGCAGCTTTCGCCGAAAAGTGAAGTGCTTTTCACCGAAAAGTTTGACCTGCACGATTGAAAATATTTTTGCAATCCTGGCAAACTTCAGAAAATCTGAATTAAATTGACAAAAATCGGAACAACCTCAAACAACTTGCGATTGAAACGATGACACACAAGCTACACACGAAAATAAGAAATCATGCAAACTGACACTTTTGGCTCCCCCGAACCGACTCTAAAACAAGGAGTTCGACATAAATTAAAAACTGACTCCAGCTGTGGGTTGCCTCCCACGAAGCGCTCTTTGATTAACGTCCTTGAGCTGGACGATACCTGGACGGTATTAGGAGACATCCCAAATCAGTTCTCCTTAACGCTAGCGTCAGAATTCATGAAGTAGAGCTTTGGGGTATCTCCGTCGAGTGTAAATCTCTTCCCGTTAGCATGAGTGAGCTTAGTGCGTCCATCGGGAAGACGATCAGTGATCTTGAACGGTCCAAATAGTTCTCTCGAGGGATCATCCTTCGTGAGTGTTACAATGGAAGGAATGAGGATAGTGGGCTTCATCTTCTCTTTGACCTCCAGCTTCATTTCACTGGGATCCGTGATCTTTGGCGCTTCCTTGGGAGATGCTTTTGGCTTCTCCTTCTTTACTTGCTCCTGCGCCAGTAGCTTGACAGGGACTGGTGGTGTAGCTGGCTCGGAAGAGGATGGCGGAGCAACTGGCCTCTAGGCCATTTGAGTCTTCTTCTTCTGATTCTTCCTCCGTAGCCTGCCAAGTTCCTTGCTTGGCGGTGAAGAAGAGGCTTTCAGTTCCTTCTTCTTGGGCGGAACTTGAGATGAAGATCCTGGTTTCTCTTCGTAACTTGTTCAACACCTGCAACAACGATTGATCTGGAAACACTGGGGGAAACATTAGTGACGGAGTTGACCGGAGTCAACTCCACAGTTTCAATAGCACGATAGTGAGGTTCTTCATTCATAGGAGTATACTTCATTCCGTCCTTAAGGCGGAATGTTATCGTTTCCTTACCAACCCTCAAGGTCAACGAACCACTCGGAACATTAATTTGCATTCCGGTTGTTTCCATGAAGGGTCGACCTATAAGAATAGTAGAATCCTCCTCGCTAGTATCTATAATCACAAAATTAGCTAAGAAAGTGAAAGGACCAAATTTAGTGACAACATCCTTAATCTCTACTCTAGGTGTTTTCAATGATCTATCAGCAAAGACCAGTTGCATGCTAGTCAGTTGAAGTTCTCCTAGATTCAATTTCTCAAACAAACTCATAGGCATAACATTGACAGACGCGCCTAGATCAACCAAACTACTTTCTATCTCAATATCATTAATGATTAGAGGTAGTGTGAAAGAACCAGGATCAGAACACTTAGCTGGGTATGGCGAGGAAGGCTTCTTGCTACAGATGGTAGGATATCCTTCTTTGTTTCCCCACATGCCAGTCTTGATCCTTGCGTTCGGTAGCAGTGCTCTTGGAAAAAGAGGCATCTCATAGTACGGAGCGAGAGGAGGATCGTACTCCTTAGGCGCCTCTTCCTTTGCTTCCTTCTTCTCCGGAGCTTCAACGATCCTGCATAAAATAGAAGAAGGATTAGTAGGTGAGTTCGTCAGATCTTGAATAGATACCATCTTAGCTTGCTCCTTTCTCGGATTCGGCTCAGTTTGGCTAGGGAGCTGGCCAAATGGTCGACCAGATGTTAGCATGCTAGAGATCTGGTTCACTACATGCTCTATTCTTTGACCGGAAGCAATTTGTTCTCGGTTGAGGAGAGCTTGAGCTTTGAACTGACTATCATGAACGTCAAGTCTGGTGATGATCTGATTGAGCTTCTTATCGAGTTCATTGACGTTGTTCTCATTCTGATGCTGCTATCCTGTATAAGTATTGTTCAGATATTGATTCTGGCAATTGCCAGAAGCAGTTCCATAGTTACCCGGATTTCGATGCGGCGGCTGGTAGACACCTCCCGAGGGATGGTTCAGCTTCTGATCCTGAGCTGGACCAGGTGGTTGGCTGTTCTTGTTCTGGCCTTAGTTCTGGTTGGCACCGACATTGTAGGGAGGTCGATCTTGGTAATTTCCTTGTCGTCTGTAGTTGCGGTAGCCAACATAACCGTTCTGATTGTTGTTGAAGCCTTGAGAAACGAAATTTACCTCTTCGGCAGACCAGACTTCTGTTTTACCAAAGTTCTGGCATCGGCCTCCGTTATGCGCACAAGCTCCACACCACTTACAATCAGGAACGTAGATAGAGGCTGCTGACGGCTTGATGGGTGTAGAAGACTTCTTCAGATGCTTCTCAACTTCTGCTTTAATGGTCGCTTCAAGATCGAGCTTGCTCCTTGATCCTTCTGATTGTCGTTCCCAGTTCCTTGACTTGGAAGCACAATTCGCGAAATGAAGAAGAGCAGCTTCAGGTGTGAGGGTAGTGCAATCCCCTTCAGCTAGGGAATTGACCCATTTGGCAGATTCTTCACGAAGACCTCGAGCAAAGATTTTAGCTAACTGTCTCTGCTCGAAACCGTGGTGAGGACAGTTGTAGAGAAGTTCTTGGAATTCATTCCAAGTATCATATAAGCTCGCTCCTTCCTTCTGAGAGAATCTGGCGATGCTGTCCTTGAAGGCTGTTGTTCTGGAAGGAGGGAAGTACTCTTCGACGAAGTCTTGAGCAAGAGTCTCCCAGTTTGTGTAGTAACCAGGTGGTTTGCCAGTGAGCCACCTCTTAGCTGCGCCTTTCAGTGAGAACGGGAAAGCTCTCAAGCATAGAGTGTTCTTGTCGAGATTCCCATTCTTGAAAGTGCCGCAGAGATCAATGAAATCTGCCAGATGCGTGCATGGATTGTCTAATGGCCTGCCTTCAAATTGTAGATCCCTAGAGATCATAGTCAAGAAAGGAATCTTGATCTCATAGTCAGGATCTCCTTCGATGCGTGGCACTGCAATAGAAGATCGAACGCTAGTCGCGCTTGGCTTGTTGTAGTCAGCTAGACTCTTTGGTGCACCCGGTGGTGGTGGTGGTTGACCGCCTGGTGGTGGTAGTGGTAACTCATCACCCATCCTAGGAGATGGAGGAGGTGAAAGTGATTCAGTGTATGAAGATGACGGTGAAGATGAAGATGAGGAACTCTCCTTCAGTTCCTCGATCTTAATTGGAGTGACGGATGGTGGTGGATTAGTTCTGCCTCTTGTTGAAGTTTGTGATTGTTTTGGCGGAGCAGAACTGCCTGGTCTCTCTACACTCTTAGCCTTGTCGTTCTTGGCAGTTTGAGAGCGCGTGAGAGGGAGGTGGTGCATAAACCTGTGAACAACCTACAAATGACAAAAACAAGCAAACTAGTGTAAAATCGAAGTGGATGGAAAAATGAAAGATGGAAAGTAGAAGAATAAAATGCCAGTTCTTTTTTCAAACAATTAAAAGAAGTCCCCGGCAATGGCGCCAATTTGATGAACTTGCAGAACAGGGTATCAAATAACTACAGAGCTAGAAGCTAAGTAGATCATATTCCAAGGGTCTTCTAATAACTGTCTACTCAAATATAAAGGCAAATTACTCAGGTTTAACACGTTGTGCGTGGTGTGAGTTCCACGACTTCTATTCTAGAAAATGCAAGCAAATTAAAACTTAAATTGAAAGACAGATTGAAAGATTGGTTGACTTAACAAAGACGAGAGGCAAGCTTAGACCTCGAATCCCCCTTAGTTCACCAGAGCATTGGCAATCAACAAATCAGCGGATTTCAATTCTCGTTCAATCAATTCTAAGACACCACCATAACTCCTGACCCTTAGGTTTAAGACTGGCGAACGTTTGCTTTATCCGATCTAGCTACCAAGATTAATTAGTTGCCCGGTACGTCGCCTCTCGCAACGACTAAACTAACTGGTGGAATTACTAACGATTTATGAGTTACTCTTGCAGTGGATTAACCCTAACTGGTTCCTACGAAAGGCACACTCCAATGAATAGGTTAATTGTTGATTTGGGGTTTTAAAGTAAGGCGAGCGTTCGCTTCTATCCTTAGCTTAACAAGAATCTAATCTAGGTGATCAATCCAGACAAGAAACATAAACAACGAAGAACAAATCAAACATAAAAGAGAAACTGATTGAACTTTGAATCTAATCACAGCCGATCCGTGACCGCTTTAAAGCCCTGGGTCACTTAGGGTTCATCTAGTCTAAGCTCTACGAGTTTAGCTACTCATGTTCATAATGACAGAATCAAAGACAGAAACAAAGTTCATCATGAAAAGATAGAATAGATAGAAACTGTAAAACCTAATTAAGACGACTCTGGCAAAGCTTCGCTCTCCGGTAATCTTCAATCCTAGCTCCGAGTCTCCGAGGTGAAGGGATGGTGTCACGATCTCTTCATCGCTCTTCGAACTCTAAAACTCTACTCTCTCGAACTCCTTAGGTCTGAAACTAGTGAAAGTTCTGAATTATGAGAGATGATCCTTGTTTTGGGCCGCCGGTTTAAGTATTTATACTTAACCCTAAGTCACCGGATTTTGCCTGGATTTTTCGGCGAAAACTTGATGAGTTTTCACCGAAAACTTCAGTGTAAATGAAGGCTTCCGTCGGCTGATTCTCCTGTGTTTGTGAAGTCTAGAGTTTTCGGCGAGAACTTGACTTCTCGCCGAAAACTTCTTCTTGTAAAGCTCTGCCGATTTCTTCTGGAGTTTTGCCGAAAACTGTAGTGTAAATCGGGACAGGATTTCTGTTGAGTTGATTGACTTCTTGGGCTGGTTCCGGTGTGGTTCCTCGAGGTTCCAATGCCTTAGACACGTCCTTGGCTACTTATTTGACGGCAAAAACCTGTGCTATCATGATAACACTAGAAAACCATCAAATAGACCCGAAACGGGCCAAAGTAACACAAATGGCACGAGATAGAGCAGTTGAGTGAATATTCACTATTCTACCCTAAAAACCATGTCTTAAGCAAGGAAATGTCGCTTAAATGAGGCTAATAATGAGATGTTGTCCTTCCTAGACATGTTCTTAGGCTATCATCAAATACCACTAAACGAAGAAGACGAAGAAAAGACAGCATTTATGACACCCACGGCCGAAGTAATGTCGTTTGGTCTAAAGAATGTGGGAGCCATATATCAAAGAATGATCGACACAATCTTCTCAAAGCAGATTGGGAAAAACTTGGAGGCACATGTTGATGATCTGCTGGTCAAGAGCAGAAAGTTTGGCGATCACTTGAGCGACTTGAGAGAAACTTTTGACACGCTCCAGCAGTTTTCTCCCAGGCTTAATCCACTTAAATGCATTTTCGGAGCTACGTCAGGAAAGTTCATGGGGTACCTTATAACGAGAAGGGGAATAGAGGCCAACCCAGCTCAGATAGCAGCAATCACGGCAATGACGCCCCAAAAGACCGTAAAAGAAGTACAGGTTTTGGCTGGACGCCTCACAACGATCAATCGCTTCGTACCAAGAATAGGAGATCGCTGCACACCATTTTTCACAACTTTGAAGAACGCATCCAAGTTCGCCTGGAATGAGAAGTGCAACAAGGTGTCTGAGGAGCTGAAGCAATTTCTGGTCACACCCCCTGTGCTTGCATCACCTAAGCTAAATGAAGACTTATTTCTATATATCGCGATATCTTCTAGAGCGGTCAGTGCTGTATTAGTCCGTTGGGATGACAAAAGCGAATACCCCATCTTTTACACAAGCAAAACGTTGATCAATGTCAAGACAAGGTACCTAGTGATCGAGAAAATGGCATATGCAGTGGTATGCGCAGCCCGAAAGTTGAGACCATACTTCTAGGCACACGTTATTCACGTACTCACAAATTTGCCAATCAAGAACGCCCTGTGATCCATGAGTGTAGCAGGAAGATTAGCAAAGTGTGCGATTGAGTTAAGTGAATACGACATAAGATACGAACCAAGGACGGCGATCAAGGCTCAGGTTTTGGCAAACTTTGTCATAGAAGGAGCGGTTCAGGAAGAAAAGGAGGAAGGATAAGAATGAACATTGTTCACGGATGGTGCGTCCAACAAATGAGGGGCTGGCGCAGGAATAGTATTGAAATCGCCTAGAGGAGTACTCCACGAAGTAGCCTTGCGATTCAAAACCAATAGAGCGAACAAAGCTGCAGAGTATGGGGCCATGGAAGCGAGGTTGTGAATCGCTAAAAGTATGGGAGTTGCTAGAATTAAAGTATTTTCAGACTATGCGATTGTCGTTAACCAATTAAATGGCAGCTTCAAGGTCAAAGAAGAATCACTTCTCCCATACTTCGATGAGATCAAGTTACTCATGTTCGAGTTTGTAAAGGTTAGCATTGAGCAGATTGCAAGGGAGGAGAATTGTCATGCAAATGCACTTTCCAAATTGGCAACAACAATCGATTTCACGAAGGACGAATGGTCACTATAGAGAAAGAGGTGAAGTCAAAACACTGCCTACAAATCAGTCAAGGCACAGGGCAAGATGATTGGTGAATGCCCATCGTTCATTTTTTTGAGTCAGATGTGGTCCTAGATGATCATAATGAGGCGACCAAATTGCGACGAAGAGCAGGAAGATGCATCCTCTTGGGTGGAGAGCTATACTGGAAATCAGCAATGGGTCCCTACCTAAGATGTCTAGGTGAGGAAGACGCCAAATGGGCATTGGATGAGGTCCATGCAGGCGTATGTGGAACTCACTTGGGAGTCATGAGCCTGGAAAAGAACTTAATTTACCAAGGTTTCTACTGGCCAAAGATGAGGAAGGAAACGGGCAAGCTGGTTGATGAGCTGCAGATTAGTGATCAAATAACTATTAAGCTAAAAGCTAAGCAGATCGTATTCCACGGGTCTTCTAATAATTGTCTACTCAAATGTAAATGCATATTACTCAGATTTACACACATTGTGCGTGGTGTGAGTTCCACGACTTCTATTCTAGAAATGCAGGTAAATTAAAAACTAAATTGAAAGACAGATTGAAAGATTGGTTGACTTAACAAAGACGACAGACAAGCTTAGACTTCAAATCCCCCTTAGATCACAGAGCATTGGCAATCAATAGACCAGCGGTTTTCAATTCACGTTCAGTCAATTCTAAGACACCACTATAACTCCTTACTCTTAGGTTTAAGACTGGCGAACATTCGCTCTATCCGATCTAGCTACTAAGATTAATTAGCCGCTCGAGTACGGTCGCTTCTTGCGACGACTAAACTAACTGGTGGAATTACTAACGATTTATGAGTTACTCTTGAAGTGGATTAACCCTAACTGGTTCCTACGAAAGGCACACTCCAATGAATAGGTTAATTGATGATTTGGTGTTTAAAGTGAGGTGAACATTCGCTACTATCCCCAGCTTAACAAGAATCTAATCTAGGTGATCAAGCCAGAGGAGAAACATAAATAATGAAGAACAAATCAAGCATGCAAGAGAAACTTATTGAACTTTGAATCTAATCACTGCTGATCCGTGACCGCTTTAAAGCCCTGGGTCACTTAGGGTTCATCTAGTCTAAGCTCTACGAGTTTAGCTACTCATGTTCATAACAGCAGAAACAAAGACAGAAACAAAGTTCATCATGAAAAGGAAGAACAGATGGAAACTGTAAAACCTAATTAAGACGACTCTGACAAAGCTCCGCTCTCCGGTATTCTCACTCCTAGCTCCGAGTCTCCGAGGTGAAAATATGGCGTCACGATCTCTTCCTGGCTCTTCAAACTCTCAAAACTCTGTTCGCTCGAACTTCTTAGGTCTGGAACTTGTGATAAGTTGAGTATGATAAAAGTCTATCTTCTTTTGAGCCGCCGGTTTATATTTATACTTAACCCTTTCCCGGCTGGATTAGGTTTAAGGTTTTCGGCGAAAACTTAAGGACTTTTTACCGAAAACTTTTTTGAAAAGGTTGGCTCCGGTCGACTGTTCTCCTGTTGTGTTTTTATCGAGAGTTTTTGGCGAAGACTTTGACTTCTCGCCGAAAACTTCTCCTTCAACGCTCTGACGGTTTCTTCTTGGGTTTTCGCCAAAATCCTTAGGTCTTTTCGGCGAAATCATCTTTGTAAAGTTGGGCAGGATTTGTGTTGACATGATTGACTCCTTGGATCGATTCTGGTGCGATTCCTCGAGGCTCCAATGCCTTAGACATGTCCTTGGTTACATTATCTGACGGCAAAAACTTGTGCTATCACAAAATACTAGAAAACCATCAAATAGACCCGAAACGGGCCAAAGTAACCAAAATGGCACGAGATAGAGCAGTTGAGTGAATATTCGTTATTCTGCCCTAAAAACCAAGTCTTAAGCAAGGAAATGTCGCTTAAATGGGTCTGAAAATCAAGTCAAATCGAGTGTCATCACTGGTGAAGATATGTCACAAATGCAAGAGTTCGCCAACTACTATAAGTTGTCAGCAACAACTCTTCAGGCGATAGTCAGTCCATGGCCATTCGCTAGGTGGGGGAATGGATATCTTGGGACCATTCCCAGAGGCGTCGGGTAAAAGAAAATACCTCATAAGAGCAGTGGACTACTTCACCAAGTGGATAGAAGTGGAAGCAGTTGTCAGCATCACGACTAGACAGATACATAAATTTGCCTTTAAGTATATCGTCACGAGGTTTGGAATCCCGCAAAGCATCATATGCGATCATGGAACTCAGTTTGACTGCCAAATCTTCAAAGAATTTTGCGACGACTTGAAGATAAACCTGAAGTTCGCCTCGGTCGCCTATCCCTAGGCCAATGGACAAGCAGAGGTGACTAACAAGCTAATCATTCAAGGCCTCAAAAAGAGAGTAGATGGGTGCAAGGGCACGTGGGTGGATGAACTAGATCATGTACTGTGGGCTCACAGAATAGCCTACAAAACCGCAACAGGAGAAACCTCGTATACACTGACGTATGGAACAGAAGCCATTCTCCCTGTAGAAATATCCATCCCATCTATTCGCATACAGGCTTACAGGGACGAGGTGAATGAACAAGAGTTGGTGCACAACGTTGACATGATTGAAGAAAGAAGAGAGGAGGCACAGCTACGACTGATCACCAAAAAGGAGCAGCTGGCCAGGCGGTACAACTTGAAGCTCCGACCACATCACATCGCCGTCAATGACTTGGTGCTCAGAAAAGTCTTTAGGCCAGCGATCGGAGCTGCCAAACTGAATCCCGAATGGGAAGGCCTGTACAAAATTCGAAGGGTGGTATGCGCTAACACTTTCAAACTCGCTGAGATGGATGGGACGAAAATCCCGAAGACTTGGAACTCCATGCATCTCCGACGGTATTACGAGTAGTTGAAATTCCTTTCTTTTCGTTATTTTTACTTTTACTTTGAAAGACTCATTTTTGAATCAAATAAAAGCGTCTGACAGTAGTGATCGCTGGACGCACCTTCAGCACATTCCCCTGATTACACATCGCTAGGTAACCTACGAGCACTGAATCGCTAGGTAAGACCTACGGGCACTAAATCACTAGGTAAGACCTATGGGCACTAAATCGCTAGGTAAGACCTACTGGCACTAAATCGCTAGATAAAACATACGGGGACTAAATCACTAGGTAAGACCTACGGGCACTAAATCGCTAGGAAAGACCTACGGGCACTAAATCGCTAGGTAAGACCTACGGGCACTAAATCGCTAGATAAGGCCTACGAGCACTAAATCACTAGGTAAAACCTACTACGGGCACTAAATCGCTAAGTAAGAACTACGAGCACTAAATCGCTAGGTAAGACCTACAGGCACTAAATCGCTAGATAAGACTTACGAGCACTAAATCGCTAGGTAAGACTGATGACACTGACGTGATTATCAGCCTCATTTGAGCGACATTTCATTGCTTAAGACACGGCTTTTAGGGTAGAATAAAGAATATTCAATCAATTGCCCTATCTCGTGCCATTTGTGTTACCTTGGCCCGTTTCGGGTCTATTTGATGGTTTTCTAGTGTTTTTATGTTAGCACAGGTTTTTGCCATCGAATGCGGTAGCCAGGGACGTGTCTTAGACGTTGGAATCCCGAAGAATCACACATAAATCTACCGGAGAAATCACTCAAGGCAAACGAATTCCTGCCCCATTTACACATATATTTTCGGCGAAAATACCCTTTGGTTTTCGCCAAAAATGGAAGAAGAATCCACTGACCCGATCAAGAGGGAGTTCTCGGCGAAAATACATGAGCATTCTCGGCGAAAACCCGAGGCCAAATCAACCAGGAGAAATAGATGGGTGAAGCCACATTTGAACAGATACTTTCGTCGAAAATTTCCTTAGATTTTCGGTGAAAATCCCAGTGAAAATTCAGAAACCGCCGGTTAGGTATAAATACTGAAAACACGGGCATTCGAGAACACTTACGACTTACAACACACAACTAGAAGGAGGAGAGAGAAAAAACGAGTAGAGAGAGTTCGAGGAGCCAGGAACGGATCGTGACGCCATCCATCCATCTCGGAGAACCGGTGCTAGGAGTTGAAGATTCAACAGATTGAAGCTGCCAGGAGTCATCGAAATTAGGTTTACAGTTCTTTTCTGTCTTCCCTACCTGAGATGTATTCATTGTCCGTCTTCGATTCTTCTGTATTGAATATGCGTAGCTGAACTCGTGTAGCTTAGATTAGATGAACCCTAAGTGACCCAGGGCTTAAAGCGGTCACGGATCGGCGGTGATTAGATTCGAAATTCATTCAGTTTCATCTTTCATGTTTGATTTGTTCTTTGTTCTCTGTGTTTCTTGTCTGGTTTGGCCACCTAGATTAGATTCTTGTTAAGCTAAGGATAGAAGCGTACGCTCGCCTTACTTTAAACACCAAATTGAACAATCAACCTTATAATTGGAGTGTGCCTTTCGTAGGAACCGATTAGGGTTGATCCATTGCAAGAGTAACTCATTAATCATTAGAATTTGCACCAATTAAGTTAAGTCATTGCGAGAGGCGACCGTACCCGGGCTGCTAATTAATCGTGGTAGCTAGATCGGATAGAGCGAACGTTCGCCAGTCTTAAACCTAAGGGTCAGGAGTTATGGTGGTGTTTGTGAACTGAATGAACTAGAATCGAAAATCTCTGGTCTGTTGACTGCTGTTGCTCTGGTAATCTAAGGGGGATTCGAAGTCTAAGTTTATCTGTCATGTTTTTAGTCAATCAACCTTTAATCTTTCTTCGCTTTAATTTCATTTCAATTTTCCCCTGCATTTTAGTATAGAAGACGTGGAACTCACACCATGCACAACGTGTTTAACCTTGAATTATTTTGCCAACACCTTTGAGTAAGGAAGTAGAGGAACCCCTGGAATACGATCTACCCTAGCTTCACAGCTTGGTAGTTATTTGATCGACCGCTATTCTGCAGCTTATCAAATTGGCGCCGTTGCCGGGGACTCTTCTATTTCGTTGAAAGAAGAGTTGGCATTGTTATTCTTCTACCTTTCCATCTTTCATTTTCCATCACACTTCGATTTTACACCGGTTGTGTTTGTTTTTGTCTCTTGCAGATCATAGCAGGTACAGAAACGGATCACTTCCGTTCCATCTTCCTTTACCGCAATGGTTAATCTTAAGAGTGTTGCGGACTACAGTAAGCCACGTGCATCCAACTTTCGATCCCCCATCACCCTGCTTTCTAATGACGATGATCCTGACTATGAGATTAAGATTCCTCTCCTAGAACTGATCTCTAAGGACGTGCAATTCGAAGGGAGGCCGGATGATAACCCCTGCACCCATCTAGATGACTTTTTGGCTGTCTGTAACACCTTCAAGTCTGGGAACCTCAACAAGAACGCTTTATATCTCCGAGTTTTTCCTTTCTCTCTCAGAGGTGCAGCTAAGCAGTGGCTTGGAAGCAAGCCACCGGGTCATTACACTAACTGGGAGGCATTAGCTCAAGATTTTGTTGAGGAATACTTTCCTCCCGCAAGAACAACTGCTTATAAAGACCGCATCTCCAGATTCACTCAGAGAGAGGATGCAAGCTTGTATGACACTTGGAATGAATTCTAGTCTCTTCTCTTCAACTGCCCTCACCATGGGTATGAACAAAGACAGCTGGCTGAATTCTTTGCTCGTGGTATGCGCGAAGAATCTGCAAACTGGGTCAACTCTCTAGCTGGCGGAGATTGCACCGCCCTTACTCCTCAGGATGCTCTTCTGCATTTTGCTGATTGTTCTTCAAAGTCTAGAAACTGGGAGAGGCAAGTAGAAGGAAACAAGACTCAGAGTCAGATGAGTGTTGCAGAGCAGATCAAGGCAGAGGTCCAGAAACATCTACAAGCAGCTGGTATTCCCCTAGATCCTCCGTCAGCCACCATCTTTTCAGCTGACTGTGGATGGTGTGGGTCCTGTGCTCATAACGGTGGAAGCTGCCTCAACTTCGGCACAACAGAAGTCTGGTCTACAGAAGAGATAAACTTCATCGATCAGGGTTTCGCTAACAATCAGAAAGGCTATGCCGGTTACAGAAACTACGTGCCACGGAACCAGAGTAACCGGTTAGTAGATCCTTATTATAGACCTCCGTGATTCATTGGAGGACAACACCAGTCTCAAGCAAAGCCGTACTACAATAGAGACATGGACTATGTGAAGAAGTTCGATCAGATTATGAGCAGACTTGACGACCACGACATTCAACTAAAAGCTCAAGCTGCACTCAATCAAGGACAGAGAGCTCAGAGCCAGAGGATAGAGGATGCTATAAGTAATATGACTAAACTCTTTACTAGCAATCCTCTCCTTAATCCAGAAGTATTTCAAGCAGACTCCGGTACAAAGAGCGAACACGCTCAAGCTATTACGACCAGGAGTGGCAAGCAAACAATTGATCCAAAGGCTCCGAAACCTGACGTGATACCAGATACCAGTGCTGCCATGGATATGCCAGAAATTGAAGATATCACAGAAGAGGAAGAAGAAGCATCTGCTCCTCCTCCTCCTCCGCCCAGGACAGCTCCTGAGCCTGTTTTGGCGCCATATGTTCCTCGGATTCCCTTCCCAAAAGCTGCAAGGAGCAAGGCTAAGGATCACGACACTTAGTACAAGAAGTGGTACAATGTTCTTAAGACTGCAGAGATCAAGATACCAGTGACTGAAGCTGTGGAAATCATACCACCACTTGGGAAGTTCTTTAAGGATCTCGTGAAGAAAGTGAAGAACGAGGAGGCGTACTCTATCACGCTAACTAATGAATGCGTGTCTATTCTCGGTGCGCCATCTCCCATTCGGCAGCCGCCACCACCCCCAGCTAAGTGTCCTGATTACGGTTCTTTTACATTACCGTGCATTATTAATGGCATTAAAATTGATCGCAGTCTGGTGCTTCTATTAATGTTATGCCTGTTTATCTATATGAAAAGCTGAATCTAGGGCAATTAAAACCAATTACTCTGCATCTTGTGTTAGCTGATAGGTCTGTCAAACTACCTAGAGGTATAGTAGAAGATGTAGCTGTTTGTTGTGGTCCGTTTACTATAATTGCAGATTTCGTTGTTTTAGATACTCGTGAGTTAGACGGAACACTTATCCTAGGTCGACCTTTCTTAGCAACTGCTGGTGTAATTATTAACTGCAAACAAGGCCTGTTAACTTTAAGTGTAGGACAAGAGAGTGTTGCATTCCACATTAAAGATAGCATGAGATATTCTGTTGCTCAAGATGATAAATGTTATACTATTGATCCCCTAGAGTTGGCCTCGGCCGACTCCTTTACTAATGCTTTATCTAGTGATCCGCTAGAGTTGTGTTTGATTTCAGGGATTGATAATGCGTTAGAAGATCCAGAGCAGCGCCTATGGCAAGATGAGTTAGACGAGCAGAAAGCGCATTCACACCCATCACCACGCCTACACATATTGAGCCAGCATCGAGTCGGATTACTACCTCATACGAGGATCCGCCAGAACTTACTTTAAAGGAGCTGCCTGACCACCTAGAATACGCATTTCTGGGGAAGGACTGTCAGTTACCAGTCATCATCAGTTCGAATCTATCTCCCGAGCAGAAAGAGCAATTGATTAGGCTACTCAAGAAGCATGTCCGAGCTATTGCCTGGCAGTTAGCAGACATCAGAGGCATCTCTGAAACCTTCTGCAAACATCGGATAGTTGTTGATGAAGAATTCAAACCAGTTAGACAACCACAACGCCGACTTAACCCTTTGATGCAGGAAGTTGTGAAGAAAGAAGTACTCAAGCTTCTAGATGCCGGTATCATCTATCCTATTGCCGACAGTCCTTGGGTCAGTCGACTCAAGTCGTTTCCGAAGAAAGGAGGGATCACAGTCATCCCTAATCCGAAGGGTGAACTCATCCCTACCCGCACAGTTACCAGATGGAGAGTCTGTATCGATTATCGACGACTCAATGATGCCACCAAGAAAGATCACTTCCCACTGCCGTTCATTGATCAGATGCTTGAACGATTAGCTGGTCATGAATACTACTGCTTCTTAGACGGGATGTCCGACTACTTTCAGATCCCCATTGAGCTTGATGATCAAGAGAAGACGACCTTCACATGCCCGTTTGGTACGTTTGCTTATCGTCGTATTCCTTTTGGTTTATGTAATGCTCCCGCTACCTTTCAGAGATGCATGCTTGCTATATTTGGAGATCTGGTAGAGAATGTGGTGGAGTTGTTCATGGACGACTTCTCCGTCTATGGAGATTCATTTTCAAAATGTCTGGCTAATCTGGATAAGGTGCTAGCTCGTTGTGAGGAGACCAACCTAGCTCTTAGTTGGGAGAAGTGTCACTTCATGGTTACAGAAGGTATTGTTCTTGGCCACAGGATATCTAAGACAGGTATAGAAGTCGATCGTGCCAAGCTTGAGACCATTGCCAGCTTACCACCGCCGACCTCAGTTAAGACGATTCGAAGTTTCCTGGGTCATGCTGGATTTTACCAAGATTCATTAGAGATTTCTCCAAGATCACTCTTCCAATGACGAAGCTTCTTGAGAAAGATGTTCCTTTCGTCTTTGATAAAGCCTTTCTTGAAGCTTTTGAAACCTTGAAGACTCAACTCACCACCGCACCAATTCTAACAGCACCGGATTGGAATCTTCCACTCAAAATTATGTGCAATGCTAGCGACTTCGCCGTTGGCGCGGTTCTTGGTCAAAGGAAGGAGAAGAGATTTCATCCTATCTACTTTGCGAACAAGACACTCAATGATGCTCAGAGAAACTACACTACTACGGAGAAAGAGCTTCTGGCTATTCGTCTTCTCCTTTGACAAGTTTAGACAGTATCTGGTTCTGTCACATACCATCGTCTACACGGATCATGCTGCCCTGCGCCATTTATTAGCCAAGCAGGACTCGAAGCCACGTCTCATCCGATGGATCCTTCTCCCCCAAGAGTTCGACATTGAAATTAAAGATAAGAAGGGAGCAGAGAATCTAGCAGCGGATCATCTTTCCCGACTGGAGGAATTGCAAACAGGTAAGTCTACTACCCCTACCAATGATTCTTTCCCTGACGAGCTGTTGCGTGTTGAAACATATGAACAGGTTAACAGCATAGCTATCGAGCCCTGGGCAATCCCTCACGCTCAAGATCTGAGTGATGCCGCCGATTCAGAGGAGCCTTGGTATGCAACTCTGGCTAACTATCTCTCACACGACATTGTACCTCCTGAGCTGGATTTCAAGCACGCAAGAAGCTCTTTAAAGAAGCCAAGTCATACTTCTGGGATGAGCCTTTCTTATACCGCATCAGTCTTGACGGAATGATCCAGGAGGTGTGTCTCTTACATCGAAGCAGCTGACATTATGGTAAGTGCCATGAAGGACATTCGGAGGACACTTTGGAGGCAACCGCACGGCAAGAAAGGTACTCGAAACAGGTTTTTACTGGCCTTCAATCTTTAGTGACTGCGACGTTTTTGCTCACGTTGTGATGCATGCCAGCGATAGGTAACATCTCTAACCGCAATGAGATGCCCCAAATTGTTTCTTTAACTGTTGAAATTTTTGATGTTTGGGGAATCGATTTATGGGTCCGTTCACACCCTCCAACGAAAACAAGTATATTCTTGTAGCCGTTGATTATGTTTCTAAGTGGGCTGAAGCTGAAGCTTTACCCACTAATGATTCTAGAGTGTTGGGTCGGTTCCTTACCCGTCTTTTCACGCGTTTCGGTTCACCACGCTTCATCATAAGCGATAGGGGTACCCATTTCCATGGACAATTCGACCGGGTGTGCAAACGCTTTGGCGTCACCCACCGAATGTCCACAGCTTATCACCCTCAAGCGAATGGTCAAGCGGAAGTGACGAACCGTGAGCTCAAGCGGATTCTTGATAGGACAGTTGGCCGGTCTCGCAAGGACTGGTCATCTAAGCTCAATGATGCCTTATGGGCTTATCGAACTGCCTATAAGACTCCCATCGGTACCTCACCGTATCAGCTGGTCTATGGCAAGGCATGTCATTTACCAGTTGAGCTTGAGCACAAGGCATTCTGGGCTAACAAAGAGTTGAATATGAGCTATGCAGTAGTAGGTAATAACCGCCATGACCAATTGCTGAGCTTGAGGAGCACCGTCTCCACGCTTATGAGAGCACGAAGCTATACAAAGAGCGCACGAAGAGAATTCATGACTCTCAACTAAAGACGATCAAGCAGTTTTACCCTGGAGAAGAAGTCCTCTTGTATAACTATCGTTTGAAGCTTTTTCCAGGTAAATTGAAATCCCGATGGTCCGGCCCTTATACCGTGGTCCGGCAGACACCCTTAGGCAGCGTCTACATTAAATTGCACGATCAAGAGCCGTTTGTGGTCAACGGGCATAGGCTTAAGAAGTACCTGCAAGGATTAGTGATCTCTTCCATCGACATGCACTACCTCACGACGGATCCGTGATCTGAATCCAGGTATCGTCTGGCTCACGGACGTTAAACAAGAGCGCTTCGTGGGAGGCAACCCACGGCTTGAGTCAGTTATTTTTCATTTTGAGTCGTTTTGTTTTAAAAACTTCATGTTTGAAAAAAAAGAGAAAAAATAAAACACTGCCGCCATTTTCAAGCACATTTTTCGGCGAAAATGTACCATTATTTTCGTCAAAAATTCCTGTTCAAAACATCCTGTTTCTCCTGTTCCAACTTTACGAACCGAGACTACCATCTTTTCACCGAAAACTTTTCTTCATTTACACTGAGATTTTCGCCAAAAATCTATCAACTTTTTCGCCGAAAATTTGCCCCCTTTTCACCGGTATATAAGACCCTTCGGTTTTTGTTTTCGCGAAATCACAACACCCCCATCCGAAAAATTTCCCTTCAGCACTCTCTCTCTCTGAGTTCACCGCCGCCGCCTTCCAACCGTTCGCTGCTCCGCCTGCCCGCCGACCGCCCACCGCCGCCTGATTGGTCGCCCTTCTATCTTGCCTAGCCCGCGGTTCAAACCCTAGAATCGGAGCTCCACAGCTCCGGTTCCTCCCGACCTAGTTTTCAAGCTCTTTTCGTCATTTTCCCGTATTTCCAATCGTTTTCTTGAGTCATGTCTTCACGATTAGTTGTTCAGCCCTTGATTGTGAATCTTTTGGCTTTTTGACTTTCGGTTTTCGGCATGGTTGACTTCGGTTGACTTTTTGGTTTCCCTCGATTTTTCATGATTGCTTTGTTGATGTCAATTGGCTAGGTTTTGGCATTCCCTTGTGACCTTTTTAGGCTCGTAACTTGTTGTCTGTGCGTTCGTGTTCATGAATCATTCCATTCCTCATGCCTGCTTAATTGATTGACAGCTCTCTCCTGCTATATCTCGATTCGATGTTCTCTCGATTTTATTGGCTTACCCCCGCTTGTCAACCTAAGTGTGGGGTAGAAGTCTTATCTTCTGATGCTGGGTTTTTCCTGAGTTGTGTTTTACAGGGCTCCCAAACGTTTTAAGACTACCAGTGCAGATAGAGCGCAGCGATCCTCAACTCGCCAGAACAGGACACCACCCTCCCGACGACCCGCACCAGCTGCACAAACATCGAGGGCAGTAGCCATCATCCCCGAGGTTGCACCAACCCCTGTGACTCCTATCTCATCTATCCCTGCACCTGCCAATGGGGCCCTACATCCTTTCATTGCAGCTCTGGAGCCGCACCAACTAGAGATCTTTCAGAAGATCAAAGACATCCCTCCAGCTAAAGTGGCAGTTCTTTCTCTAGACAGTCTCAAGGCGCACAATTCGGCTTGGCACTCCACCATTGACACCGCCCTTCATAAAGCCGGTTTACGAGTGCTGACCGCTCATGGTTCCCCCTACCCGCTTGTCGCTCTTCATGAGTTCTGGAGTTTGTTCCGGAGCCTCACCCCGAAGCCCATACGTGAGCAGAAATTCATATCATTCCACCTCGGTGGTGTTCTCCACGAGAAGTCCATTCTCGAGTTCGGCCGCCTGCTGGATCCGCACGTCGACCTCAATACAACATCCGCTGGCCTCAAGGACACATACTCCATCACAAGTGCTCCTTACCCAGACGTGTGGAGATGGGCCTGCTGCGAAGATGAGATCTCACCTATCGTCAACCCCACGGTCGGTGACATCTTTCACCCTATTCTTAAATTCTTGCATTACGTTTGGGTGCAATCTCTGTGTTATTGCAGCAAGACGAGCCGTCACCATGTTTCTTTGGAGGAGCTCGTTTTATTCCGTGCTTTAGAGGAGGATGCCAACCTGCACCCCGGATGGTGGCTTGCACGATTCTTTCACAAGCGCACTACCGCCAAGAAGCTTCCTTCTGAGCTTCCAGGGGGCCTTTCATTTCAATTCTGATCGACAATCTCCAGCTCGGTGACAAATGGGGCCCCGATATCCCTCGTGCCCCGATTGAGCCCATAGGTGCCGACCTCGCCATAGCACGGGGCATCGACCTTTCTTTGGATTTTGAGCATTGCAAATCACTCCCTCACTGCATTCCCCAACCTGTTGAACGCCCGCCATCGCGAATGCAACTCACCGCGGAGATGAATGAGAGGCTGGCGCGTATTGAGAAGTGGCAGCTAGACTACTCGGTTGGTTCGCTTCAATGGCAGAAGGACCGAGTAGCACATGAGGAGACTCAGAACAAGCGTTGGTCCATTCTCCAGAATATCATGGCAGACCACTCCACCCGACACACGGATGATACCGCATGTCGACAGCAGCTGGAGCAGCGACTTGGCATTTCCCCGCCTCCACCCCCACCCTCGGAACAGTGATCAGGTTGTTTCTATCCTTTCCTTTCCTTTTCTTTTCTTTCTTCTTTTCGGATCTCGATCCACTTTTATTCTGGGCGGATCCGGGGCACTTGTCCCGGTATCCTTTTGTTCTTTTTGTTGTTTGTGTTTTGTAGGATTTTGAGTAGCTACTCCGCCCTGGCCTCTCCGCGTTCATCCACTACATCGCCCTTCACCTTTCAGGTTCCTTGTTTCTCTCTACTTTAGTTTGGTCCTGTGAGGACACAGAACAGTCTAAGTGTGGGGTGGGATGTTAGAAAACCATGCATGATCATGATTGCCTTTATCTTTGTGTGCTTCGTGATTCCTGTCCTGTCACTCTAGCATAGAACTGCTCAATTCTTGACTTCTATTGTTAAATTGACTTCAATTTTGAACAATGACGTCTAGACTGTTCCACTCAGAACCTGTAACCAATGTGTCGGAACTGAGATAAAATGAGTCTAGGTCAGAACAGATCATACATCACTCTTGTAGTTGACATTTGAATCAATTAAAAGTTTTGCTTGTTAATCATAAAGCTTGTTAACACCGTTCTAAGATGATAAATGCTAGCTTCTTCCATGTTTTTCACTCCATATTTGATCACCTGTGATTGTGGCTTGAGATTAGACGGAAATCCAATTCGAAATCTTGTGTAAAAATTTATAACTAGCTAGGATTAAATGGTTAAATCAAGTAATTGAGTTAATCGAATCAATGCTAAGCTCTTTAAAGTGCTGAAAATAAAGCTAGGCAAGCCCGACACCTAAGTGAAGTGTTCAGGTTGAGCACTAGCAAAGGCACAAATACTGTGAGCTAGGCAGGTCCAACACCTAAGTGAAGTGTTTGGTATCGGGCACTAGTATGCAGTAAATAATAGGAGAAAGTGTGCATCTTTCAAAAAAAAAAAAGAGAGAGACGAATTGATGCTTAAATCAGTCCTAGCTAGAACATGTAACGTACAGATCCAGAAGCGGATGAAGTCGGGTCGATAGCCACGTCATTTTTCCTACCTCCGCATCCACATCATGGCTAGAGCTTAAAGTATTTTTTATTAGAATTGGTGTTATCGCAATCTGTAAATTATGATTCATTTGTTTTGCCAAGAAACGTGGTTTGTTAAAACTACTACTTGAAGTGTGCAGAAAACAGTGAGATTGAAACTTGTTTAGTCGATGTTCTTGCATGTGTAGGTCACCTTTTCTACGTGGAACAGTCTAAACCAAATTGTTAGAACTGAATCTCAATTTAATCTCGTGTCATTAGTGAATTTGAGTGTGTTCTAATTTAGTTTGCTTGAGGACAAGCAAAAGCTTAAGTGTGGGGTATTTTGATGACACTCGAATTGACGTGATTATCAGCCTCATTTGAGCGACATTTCATTGCTTAAGACACGGCTTTTAGGGTAGAATAACGAATATTCAATCAATTGCCCTATCTCGTGCCATTTGTGTTACCTTGGCCCGTTTTGGGTCTATTTGATGGTTTTCTAGTGTTTTTATGTTAGCACAAGTTTTTGCCATCGAATGCGGTAGCTAGGGACGTGTCTTAGACGTTGGAACCCCGAAGAATCACACATAAATCTACCGGAGAAATCACTCAAGGCAAACGAATTCCTGCCCCATTTACACATATATTTTCGGCGAAAATACCCTTTGGTTTTCGCCGAAAATGGAAGAAGAATCCACTGACCCGATCAAGAAGGAGTTCTCGGTGAAAACCCGAGGCCAAATCAACCAGGAGAAACAGACGGGTGAAGCCACATTTGAACAGATACTTTTGCCGAAAATTTCCTTACATTTTGGGTGAAAATCCCAGTGAAAATTCAGAAACCGCCGGTTAGGTATAAATACTGAAAACACGGGCATTCGAGAACACTTACGACTTACAACACACAACTAGAAGGAGGAGAGAGAAAAAATGAGTAGAGAGAGTTCGAGGAGCCAGGAACGGATCGTGACGCCATCCATCCATCTCGGAGAACCGGTGCTAGGAGTTGAAGATTCAGCAGATTGAAGCTGCCAGGAGTCATCGAAATTAGGTTTTACAGTTCTTTTCTGTCTTCCCTACCTGAGATGTATTCTTTGTCCGTCTTCGATTCTTCTGTATTGAATATGCGTAGCTGAACTCGTGTAGCTTAGATTAGATGAACCCTAAGTGACCCAGGGCTTAAAGCGGTCACGGATCGGCGGTGATTAGATTCGAAATTCATTCAGTTTCATCTTTCATGTTTGATTTGTTCTTTGTTCTCTGTGTTTCTTGTCTGGTTTGGCCACCTAGATTAGATTCTTGTTAAGCTAAGGATAGAAGCGAACGCTCGCCTTACTTTAAAACACCAAATCGAACAATCAACCTTATAATTGGAGTGTGCCTTTCGTAGGAACCGATTAGGGTTGATCCATTGCAAGAGTAACTCATTAATCATTAGAATTTGCACCAATTAAGTTAAGTCGTTGCGAGAGGCGACCGTACCCGGGCAACTAATTAATCGTGGTAGCTAGATCGGATAGAGTGAACGTTCGCCAGTCTTAAACCTAAGGGTCAGGAGTTATGGTGGTGTTTGTGAACTGAATGAACTAGAATAAAAAATCACTAGTCTGTTGACTGCTGTTGCTCTGGTAATCTAAGGGGGATTCGAAGTCTAAGTTTATCTGTCATCTTTTTAGTCAATCAACCTTCAAACTTTCTTCGCTTTAATTTCATTTCAATTTTTCCCTGCATTTTAGTATAGAAGACGTGGAACTCACACCATGCACAACGTGTTTAACCTTGAATTATTTTGCCAACACCTTTGAGTAAGGAAGTAGAGGAACCCCTGGAATATGATCTACCCTAGCTTCACAGCTTGGTAGTTATTTGATCGACCGCTATTCTGCAGCTTATCAAAGACCTACGAGCACTAAATCGCTAGGTAAGACCTACGGGCCCTCAATCGCTAGAATAAGACCTACGGACACTCAATCTCTAGATAAGACCTACGAGCACTCAATCGCTAGATAAGACCTACGGGCACTCAATCGCTAGATAAGACCTAAGGGCACTCAGTTGCTAGATAAGACCTATAGGCACTCAGTCACTAGTGAGGTCCTACGGGCAACCAATCACTAGGTAAGTCAAACCAACATAAACCTATTGAACAAATGGCAAAAAATTATCACCGTATAGATATCCAGGACAAAGAGGAAACAGTTAAGATCGTCATTAAAACATTGAATCTGGGTACAAGGATAACAGAATAAAGAGCAAAGGAAGAAATCGCTTATGGAGCATGTCCCTTCAACTTTCCATCGCTTTCAGGCAGAGTAGTGCCAGGCGTCGAAGCATCACCAATCGCCAGGGGCATGGAAGCAGCTGCCTGAACGGGGGGACAAACAATCCCTTGGTCAAGCTCTTCAAGGGGTGAGCTCAGGTAGCCCCATGTCTGTCGCTCCTCAAAGATATAGACCGCTTCCTCATCCCACACTTCCTAGTAGAAGCTTTCGCCATGACTAAAGGCATCCTCTTCATTAGAGCCAGCGGGATCCTCAATGCCAGAGTTATACCGATGAAGGCCCCTGAGCACAGCCTTAAAGACTTTCCGGTAAGGCCAATAGAAAGACGGGTGGTCAGCCAGGATCTCCTTATGGCAACTTTGTAACACCACTCGCATGCTCTCCCCTAGGGTATCGTTACAGTACTTAACTATTTGATCATTGAGGGATCGTGTCGTCACAAGGTCTTTCTCCAGCGACTCTTGCACGGCGAGCGCGTCGTTCAGCAGCGACTTCGCCCCTCATCCTTCTCCTTCCAGTCTTTGATAGCTTGGCCTTGGACGATAAAGCGGTCACTCTTAAGTTGGGCGACGTTGCGGTTGGCCAAAGCCAACTCAGATTTCAGACGATCAATCTCAGCCTGAGAGGCAGTCACCGCAGCCTCCAACTCGATGACACACCCTAGGGCCACCTCAGCTCTCTTCTGTTGGCACTCACAACTCACCGACAAAGCAACGTTATTTTGCTGAAAGATTGGAAATCGCAAGAGAAACTCAAAGGAAGAAGGGAGAGAGAAAAAGAAAAGAAAGGAAAATGAAAGAGAAAATGATCGCCATACCTTCTCTTCATTATAGCGCACATTAACTTGGCGGCGAATCTCACGCAAGCTTGCCACCTCCTTCTTCAAGACTTCTTTCTCACGCTGGAGCTCCTCACTCTGAAGCTCACGTAAGCCGGCTATTTTCCACTTCAAGACCTCATTCTCCTGCTAGAGCTCCTCGATCTCTCGCATATTTTCCCGGCAAGTGACGAAGAGATTGACCATCTGGCAAACGTGATCGCCTACAAGCAACACATGATCGCCAGCGGCAAACATGAGCCAGTGAACGAAAGTAATAGCAGAAATTGTCAAAATGGAAGAAACATAACTAACCTGGAGAAAAGGAAGAGAAGTGGTTCCATGCAAATTCAACGCATCAGCGCTCCTCACTGGAGCCTCCCGATGAGGAAAAACTCCATCTGCATATTCAGCCATGACATCGCTGACCATCTCCTCAAAGATATCCGCCCTGGCGGGATGAGATAGGGAAAAATAAGGAAGACGAAAGGGCCCTTCGCTCTCATGTCCTGTGGGTGCGTCGACCAGAAACACGAAGCTGGCAAGACTAGAATATCTCCTTCGGCAATCACGATCAGAGCGAGGAGAAGGGGGCCTAGGACGAGAAATCTCGGGAGCGTCCACTGGGTGATCCTCCCCCTCAAGATTGAGCTCAGGATGCTCCGGATCCACAGTGGGAGACGGCACAGTCTCCAACGACTAGGCGATCAGAGTGTGCTAACCGTCTGGTCGGGGACAGCACGAGCGGCGTGAGCCAGCAGGTTGCGAACGAACATGTCATCCTCGTCTCCCTCAGTGTGCTGGTGCGGTTCTGGTGAGTCACAGATTTGAATGAGGGTATTAGGAGGAGTCACCTCAGGATGGCCTGACGCCTCCTCTGACGACTTCTAAGATGGAGTCGCTTGGCTCTTATGCCTCTTTGAGGAGCCAAAGCCATCCGTCTTTTTGGACTTACGCTTCAAGGGCACCTCCTCCTCCTCATCAGCAGACCTAGAAGGCTCATTCACTTTCCAAGGCTTAATCATCCGCTGTTTAACAGATCACTTCTTTCGAGTAGCGGGAAGAGCGGGAGGTGGCGCACCATCAGCCTGAGGATGCGTATCGCTGGCGAGGCCGCGAGTAGTAGTGTTGATTAGGGCGCTAGACAAAGAGAAGACACCTGTAAGAAAACACAAAAAAAGTAGCGTTAAAAGACAGATATAAGGCACAATAAAATGCATCAATCAAGTCACCTAGGCGGTGACAATACCTCCAGGAATTCCCTCCAAAACGGCTTTGAAGCTGGCTGATCTATAAATATCGTGGCAGTTAAGGAGAATCTGCCTTCTCTCGGATATCTCTTGAGTGGAAAGGTCGAGGGTGATGTTGAAGCGATCAGGGTCACAGGGGGTCTAGGTGGAGGGAAGCAAGTCAGTCCATGGGCGATCAGAGTCGTTGGGCTTAAAGTAGAATAAGGAATGATACCAGGTTGGATGAGGCTTAGCAGAATGCAGAATGCCCTTTTGTGCGAAACTCTTTTTGGCAAACGAACCGTAATCCATTCGGAGTAGCTTTTGCGCTTTATAGAGATCAGAAAAGGCGCAGAGTGGGTACCACTTCCACCGTGGCGCAAGAGCACTCGAAGGCAGAGACCCCTGACCATGACACCCAATTAAAGGCACCGAGAGAAGCGTTGAAACAGGCCAATAGTTCGCTGAGAAACGGAGAAGATTGTAAGTGAAGTCCATTGCTAAAAGACTCCGTCCAGATGCCGTACCAACCTAGAGGGAAATTCCCTATAGTGGAAAGTCGGTACGCAACGGCGAATTCCCAAGTAGCAGGAAGCAAGGACGTGGGAAGGACCTTGGCAATTCAAGACGCTATACTAGAAGGGAAATATTCGGGGCCTATGACTCGTCTCTCCTCACTAGAGGCCCCTTGCCACATATAACTCCAATCACCATGTAACCACCTCTCCGGTCAGTGGCTTCAGGGTTGATTTCAAATTTGTGGAGCGCTTTGGTGAAACCTACCTGGTGAAACCCCCAGTAGGGCAAAGCAGGCTCAGTAGAAGAGGTCTTCTTTGTGATTTCCTTCATCATCGGATGGGGAAGGAGAAGAGTGGCATGAGGGATGAACATGAAGAGGAAGAATTACCATTTCAGTAGAGATAGTGGCGGAGGTTTAAGGAGAAGAAGAGGGATCAGAGCCTAATTCGTACGAGTACTCTCAGTTTTGGCTATCAGTAGAAGAGCTCATCGAAAGAAAAAAAATACACAACTACAAGAGCACACTAAGGATAAGAATAGAGGGAAATGGAGGAATCACATACCAGGTGGGGGGCGTTGAGGAGCGCCAGACATCCTAAGTATGTGATAGTGAGAAAAGGAATAAGCAATTCAGAAGAAAGACAACGAAAATTGGCACAAGGAAGATGGTAGATGAACAGAGAACAGAGAGTCTTAAGAAATTGGGAAGCATACAAAGAGGAGAAAGAATGAGGGATTATAAAGAATAGGAAGAAGCGTCTATAGCATGGGGAAGTGAATCAACGACAGTTAGGGAGTGGCTCACGCGCGCGGCTGAGTAGACAGGCTACATGCCTAGGCGAATGATGATGCAGACAAAGTTACGAAAAGCCGTGACTTCCTCGGCAAGTTTCGAATGAAGTTACAAAAAAGCCTAGGAGAGGAAAAGGCGCACGTTCGGAAGAGAGCGACACATGGGAGATAGTGGAAAACCACAAGCGATCGCTAAAATAGGTCGCGGAGGACAGCTAAGCAAGCACCAACTCCACAGGCTCGGCAATTTCAAGCCCTCACCTAAGCATATGCTTAGCTAAAGGACTTGGGGGTAATTGATAGGTCCGCCCTGGTAATTCAGAAGCCCAGAATCTCACAAGAAACGGTGAGACGATCACTGACCTCTCAGGCCAAGCGACCTTAAGCCCTTACCTAAGCTCATGCTTAGCTAAAGGACTTGGGGCAATCGATAGGACCAGCCCCAACGATGTTGGGCCTCGAGGCAGCCCACGAGTGAACCTCCTCAAAAGACAGGTACCGCGACAGTAGGCCCGACGATTCGGTGAATCGGGCCCGACCCATGAACAATCTCTGCAGCAGCCCAACAAGGTTACAAGGACACTAGGACACATGTCAACATCCTAGGAACACTGATGGGCGGTTGAGATTCAGCCTTAGATATCAGGACAAGGACTATAAATACTCCTCTACCATCATAAGGCTCAAGATGACACTTTCACACATCAGACCAACCCTCCGCGGTACGTAATCTCATTCCCTTACCCTCACTACTTCAATCTCCTACCCATACTTCATTGAACTGACTACTACTTCCCCTATTCACTACGAGGTACACCGACGAACTAAGGACCATCATGCGTGGGCCTTCAACATCTATTGGGCCAGACGACTAGTCTGGAACAGATTCTTTGGAAAAATAAAGATGTTCAAATAGTTGTTAAAAAATTGGAAACAGTATATCATAGCCGAAGTGAAAGGACATGATAACTTCACCTTGGTGATAGTTTATGGTTCTAATAATGTCACAAATGAAGCCAAGCTGTATGATGAGGTGAATATCCATCACCTTAATGGCCTTGTAGTTTTAGCAGATGACTTCATTGCCATCACCAACCCTTTTGAAGCTTCTAACAAAGGTACCATTACCTCTAGCATGAGGAACTTCTCTAATTGGATTGCTATGAGTGATTTATAGGAGCATCGGTTCTCTGTCGCCTGGTTTACTTGGACAAACAAGAACCCTGTAAACCATGTGGCTAGAAGACTTGATGGAGTTCTTGTTAATAGTAATTGGTTAAATGACTTTAGTAAAAGTCAGGTTGAGGTCCTGCTGCCATGAGTTTCTGACCATTGTGGTTTGCTTATTCGAACAGCTGTTAAAGTGGATTCTATAACAAAACTATTCAAGTTCTTTAATGTTTGGTGCAATCATACTGGTTTCATTCCTTTGGTTAATAGCATTTGGAAAAGGCCCTCTTATGGTAATAATAATTTCAAGAAGCTCTATTATAAACTCAGAATTGTGAAAGGTGCTTTGAAGTTGTTTAATAAGGAGGAGTTTTCTAATATTGATAGAAGGGTGGTTTCTGCAAGGCATTCTTTGATATTGCTCAAGAAGATTCTTTGAAGTATCCTAGTAGTGAAAAATTTGAAGAGGAAATAATGCTAATGAGAAAATGGATTGAGCTTAGAGATGCAGAAGAATCAATAAAAAAATAGAAAGTAAGAGAGTTGAGGATTAGGTTAGGAGATTCAAACACAAAGTATTTCCACGAGCTCATGAAGACTAGAATGGGAAGAAATAGTATCACAAAGCTGATTACATACACATGTGAAGAGCTCTCATTAGTAGCAAGAATTTCAAGAGAGGGAATGACATTTTATACCAATCTGCTAGGAAAAGGAATACAGAAGTCACTGGGGGGACTCCTGAAATGCTTAAATAGTACTTGTTTCACTTCTTCACTACTGAGCAAGCTAAAGAGCTCATTGCCCCAATTAGCATAGTGGAAATAAAAAGGGCTATGTTTAGCATTGAAGGGGACATGAGCCCTGGCCCAGATGGCTACACTTCAACAATTTTTTAAGAAGTGTTGGCACATAGTGGGGGATGAAGTTGAAGATGTAGTGACCTACTTCTTTACTACTGGTCACATTCCTGAGGAAGTTAATGCAACTATCTTAACCTTGATTCCAAAAGTACTAAATGCTTCCAAGATGAAGGATTTTTGTCCCATCTACTGGTGTAATGTGTTATACGAATGAGTCACAAAGATCCTGACCACCAGGCTTGGTATGTGTCTCCCTCATCTAATCAGTCATAGCTAGTCTGATTTCGCTAAAGAGAGGATATAGTGATAATATCTTCATGGCTTATGAACTTGTAAGTGGCTATCATCTGAACAAAGTGACCCCTAGATGTGCTATTAAGGTAGACATAATGAAAGCTTTTGATTCAGTGAGTTGGAAATTTCTGGAAAACACAATGCTGGCTATGAGAATTCCTCCCATGTTTGTTGATTGGATTATGAATTCTCTGAAGTCAACCATGTTCAGTGGTAGGGGTTAAATGGTGGTTTAGTTGGTTTCTTTAGATTTGAGAAGGGTTTGAGGCAGGGAGATCCTCTCTCCCTTGGTTTGTTTGTAATATGCATGGAAGTAATGTGATGAACGTTGTAATGCGTGCGATCAAATAACTACTATGCTGAAAGCTAAGTAGATCGTATTCCACGGGCCTCCTCTACTCGTTTACTCAAATATGTTGGCAATTCTATTCAGGAATAAACAATCTATGCGTGGTGTGAGTTCCACGACTTCTATAGTAGGTTGCAAAGAACTAAAATGAAATTAAAATGCAGAATGATTGGTTGATAGACTTAGACAGGCGACAGACTGGCTTAGATTTTGAATCCCCCTTAGATCGCCAGAGCATTGGCAGTCAACAGACCAGCGGTTTTCAGTTCTCATTCACTCAATTTCTAGACACCATCATAACTCTTTACCCTTAGGTTTAAGACTGGCGAACGTTCGCTCTACCCGATCTAACTACCAAGATTAATATATTAATGATTCATGAGTTATTATTGAAATGGATTAACCCTAACTGGTTCCTACAAAATGCACACTCCAATGAATAGGTTAACTTTTGATTTGGGGTTTTAAAGTGAGGCGAACGTTCGCTACTATCCTCAGATTAACAAGAATCTAATCTAGGTGGCCAAACCAGACGAGAAACATGAACAACAAAGAACAAACCAAACATGAAAGAGAAATTGACTAAACATTGAATCTAATCACCGTCGATCCGTGACCGCTTTAAAGCCATGGGCCACTTAGGGTTCATCTAATCTAAGCTCTACGAGTTTTAGCTACTCATATTCAAGACAGGAGAATCAAAGACAAACCGGGAATACATCTCAGGTAGTGAAGACAGAGAAGAACTGTAAAACCTAATTTTGACGAATCCGTGGAGCTTCGATCTACTCGATCTTCAACTCTTAGCACTAGAGCTCTCCGAGATGGAAAGATGACGTCACGATCTTCCCCTGGCTCTTCGAACTCTCTTTACTCTTTCTCTCCAATTCTAAGTCTTGGAATTTCCGTCCAAAAAGTGTATATACCTCCTTTGCAGCCGGCGATTTTTCTTTTATAGTAGTCCGTACCCGGCTGGGAAAAAGGGATAGTTTTCGCCGAAAACTCAAAGTGAAATTTCTGGGATTTCTTCTGTCTTCTCTGTCCAATTTTGCTTCATAGTTTTCAGCGAGAAGTAGGGTGTTTTCGCCGAAAACCTTGGCATAAGTAGGGATGGTTCTGACTTCGACTTGATTGCTTCATTGATTGATTACGGGTTACTTCCTCAAGGTTCCAATGCCTTAGACACGTCCTAGGTTACACTAATTGATGGCAAAAACCTGTGCTATCACAAAAACACTAGAAAACCATCAAATAGACCCGAATCGGGCCAAAGTAACCAAAATGGCACGAGATAGAGCAGTTGAGTGAATATTCGTTATTCTTCCCTAAAAACCAAGTCTTAAGCAAGGAAATGTCGCTTAAATGGGGCTAAAAATCACGTCAAATCGAGCGTCATCAAATACCCCACACTTAAGCTTTTGCTTGTCCTCAAGCAAACTGAATAGAAAATGCTCAGGTTCACAAATGATAAGATCGGTAAAATTGAAGTTCAAGCATACACAATGAATTATTAGACCGATAATCCCTAGAAGAAGAAACCTAATCATGCATACCGATCAGCCAAACAACTTGGTCTCACTAAAAACTGCACACGTTAAGGAGCAATCATCAATCATGCACAAATTTGACCTTACCGACTAGACTCCTCACACAGAAAGTATTTAGTACAAAGGGGAAGTCTCGCTCTTTGCGTTTAGGGACGTGTTTCTGCTCTCAATCATTTTCTGTCACGAAATTCTGTCATAGTTTTGCAATTTGACCACATCTCCACCACTGTGACAACACGAGTAACTAGTCAAGAAGGACTTCCCTGCTTTGGACTGTAATGCATTCTACACTACAAGGGTTTATAATGAAATGGATGATGGGAATTATTGATGATGGCTCTGGTGCGGTGTAGCTTTCGACTAACTTCCCTTGAATCTAGCCTATGGCTTCCTACCGTCTAACCAAACATGGGTAGAATAATGTACGCTCGTGCTATGATACCCTCAAGCAACCTAGCACTTTATTATGAATTTTCTTTTACATTTTTCATTTGACTTTGTTCTTCCATTGTAGGGAGAAGAACGTTATTGAACTGAACTATAGACTTGAAACTTTGAACTTTTCTTATTAATTTTTTTTTCGAATTTTCTCTTTTTCTTTTCTTCTTCCTTTTTTTTCTTTTGTGCCGATTTTTCTTTTAGTTGCTAGAGGGGTTTCCACGTTTGGACATAATAGTTAAGACCACCTGTTTAATGGTTATGGGCAGGTTACCACAAACCGACTTCCGGTGCCCCTATCATTCTAACTCGTGTCATTGTATGGTCTTGAGTATGTCTCATGCAAATTCTAACTCATTCAAGAAAACAAAAAACCACTCAAAAAGAATTGAAATTGCAAGTTATGTGCAATGGATAAAAAGCTCACATTTGGCTTGCTAGTCGGATTCGGTCATTTTCATGCAATCAGAGAGACAACTACAAGTGTGATGTTCAAAAATTCTGTTTTGACCAGGAAATTTAGCATCAACGTAAGCAGTTGATTTGCAGGTTCTAGGTTAAGTAGTCTAACCATCATTATGACATATTGAACAACAACTTAACATCAAGAATCAAGAACCGAGCAATTCTAAAGCAAGAGAAATTGGAAAGGCATCACGGAACACAATTTAGGGGTAATCAAGATCATGCATGGTTCTTCTAACACCCTACCCCACACTTAGATCTTTCTATGTCCTCACAAGACAAAAATGAGATTGAGAGTCACGGGGAACCTGGACACAAATGGTGGTGTAGAGGATGGGCTCGGAGAGCGTGGAGTGGAGTGAGGCAGCTACCAAAAGAGACCTACAAGACAGAAACAACTAAAAGATCAAAAGGAAACTGAGACAAGTGTCCCAGATCCACACATAAAAAAGTTGGATCGAAATCCGAAAAGAAGAAATAAAACAAAGGAAGGGGATGGAAACGACCCGATCACTGTCCCTCAGGTGGGGGTGGGGGTGGAGTCGGTAAAGGTGAGACGCCGAGTTGCTGCTCGATCTGTCGTCGCCAAGCGAGCTCAGCCTGGTATCTAGTGTCCTGGTCGATCATGAACTGGTGTAAAGTGGCCCATCTTGCATTCTGTGTCCGCTAGTGCTCTACTCGGTCCTTCTGTCATTGAAGTGAACCGACAGAGTAGTCTAGCTGCCATTGCTCAATGCGGGCCAGTCTCTTGCCAATCTCGTCGGGCATCTGTGGCTGAGGCGGAGGGGGTAACTCCAGCAGGGGGCGTGGGGTACTGGAGCTGCAACTGGCGGTGGAGGCGCCTTCTTTGGGCGGCGAGGTAACAGTCTGTAATCGTCGATACTGCCCGAAAGGTCGAGACCCCGTGCTATGGCGAGCTCAGCACCTATGTGCTCAACCTGGATGCGAGGGATTTCACGGCCCCATTTGTCGCCGATCTAGAGGGTGTCGATCAGATAGGAAATGAAGGGACTACCATGAAGTTCACTGGGGAGCTTCTTGGTGGTCGTGCGCTTGTGGAAGAATCGTCCAAGCCACCATCCGGGGTGAAAGCGAACCTCCTATTCAATAGCACCAAACAGTACGAGCTCCTCCAAGGAGATATGGTGACGGCTCGCCTTGCTGCCATAATACAGAGATTGCGTCCAAACATAATGAAGGAATTTAAAGAGAGGATGAGCGATGTCACCTACCATGGGGTTGATGATAGGTTTGGCCTCGGGTTGACTAGAGATGAACCTCCATATTTCAGGGTATGGGTCATGTGCGATGGAGTAGACGTCTGAGAACCCAAGGGTGGCGTCCTGGACGATGGCATGGGGGTCGAGTAGGTGGGCAAACTCGTTGATGGTCTTCTCATATCGAACACCCCTGAGGCGGAAGGATACAAACCTCTTGCGGCTGTTGGGTATTGGTGAGTGGCACTCAAATGAGCTCCAAAACTCCTGAAGGGCGACCAGAGGATAGGGGGAGCCAAAAATGGTCAAGGAGCGCAAGCCGGTTTGCTCAAGGATGTGGTTGATGTTGGAGTGCCAATCCGGATTATGGTTCTTGAGACTGTCCAATGAAAGGATTGCCACTTTTGCCGGAGGGATGCCCTTGCTATTCATGTAGACCTCTAATTGGTTTGGGGAAGGGCGGCAATGAATGGATGTAGGGTCTCGGTGTTAGTGGCTGGAGCACTCAGGTTAGAGGCCACCAGAGCTGGAGCACCTCATGGGGTGAAGTCTGGCGGTATGGGACGTGGGGCGGAAGGCGCGGGCGGTTGAGAGGGCTGAGCCTTGTCCTGTCGAGCCTTGGTTCGTTTCTCTCTATCCGCACCGGTGGTCTTAAAACGCTTTGGATTCCTGCAAAATGCAACTCAAAGCAGACCAGAATTAGATGACAGGAATTCCACCCCACACTTAGTTTGAAACCTCAGTTCTGCGAAGAACGGATGGAACAAGTGGGGGTAAGCATAGTAGTTATCTGACCACAATTGAAAAGCATATGACAGGCGAGACGACAAGAAGATCTGTAGAAAAACGGCCAGCATGCAGGGGAAAATACGGCATTCAATACTAAGCAAGTGAGATTGACGCAATTCGATGGATGGTAGAGAAAAGGCAAATTATTGGCACAAGATCATTGAAAATCACCCACAAGGAAAATCTAGACCAAAGGGATTCCAAGAGTTGAGCAAGAATACACTGAAATAGCAGACACGCAAAACGAGGAAAACTGAAAAGTCAACCAAAGTCAAACATATCGAAATCCAAAATTCAACAAGCCAAATGATTCAAAATTAAGGGCTGAACAACTAACCATGAAGACATGACTCGAGAAAATGGTTGGAAATTGGAAAAATTGACCAAAAGCTTGAAAACCTTATTTCGGCGGAACCAGAGCTATAGGGCTCGGATTCGGAAGATCGAGGGTGCAAACAACTCAGGAGGGGGAGGAGGCTTGAGCGGCGGCAGCGAACGGCAGTGACGGACGCGAAAAGAGGCGGCGGCGACGGATGCAAAAATGAGAGGGGTTTCGGTGCTTTTGTCTTGCGATTTTTGAAAAGTGCTTTCTGAAATAGAGAGTGAGAAGGGTTTTAAATCAGGAGGTCGGACTCAGATTTTTTGGCGAAAACTTAAGGGGTTTTCGGGAAAACTCCCTTTTAAAACAAAACGACACCGATTTCAAAAATTTAGTTCTCGCCGTGAAGTCACGTTTTTGGTGAGAAAATTTTCGAAAAACAACGCAGGAGAAATTGAGGGATTTAAAACCACAGTTTTCGGCGAAAACTCATTTGAAAAAAATGGGTTGACACAGTTTTGAAAAGGTTTAAAAGAAAAATGAAAAAAAGACTCAAAACAAACAAAACTGACTCCAGTCGTGGGTTGCCTCCCACGAAGCGCTCTTGCTTAACGTCCGTGAGCTGGACGATACTTGGATCGGAGTTACGGGGTTGATGAGAAATAATGCACGTCGATGAGGGTGACAGCTAATCCCTGCAGGTATTTCTTGAGCCTATGTCCATTTACCATAAACGGTTCTTGACCAGGGCCTTTAATTTGGACGCCTCCAAGCGTCGTTTGCGAACAACGGTGTAGGGGCCAGACCATCGGGATTTCAGCTTACCGGGAAGAGCTTCAGGCATGAGTTATATAAAAGGACTATATCACCGGGGTAGAATTGCTTGACCCCTTTAACTGAGCGTCATGGATCCTCTTGGTGCGTTCTTTATAAATTTCGTGCTCTCGTACGCGTGGTGACGATGTTCCTCAAGCTTAGAGATCTGATCGTGGTGCATATTCCCTGCCACTGCATATTTCATGTTCAACACTTTAGTAGCCCAAAATGCCTTGTGCTCAAGCTCAATTGGTAAATGACATACCTTGCCATAGACTAGTTGATACGGTGAGGTACCGATGGGAGTCTTGTAGGCAGTTCGATATGCCCATAAGGCATCATTGAGCTTAGATGACCAGACCTTGCGAGACCGGCCAACTTTCCTATCAAGAATCCACTTGAGCTCACGGTTCGTGACTTTCGCTTGACTGTTAGCTTGGGGGTGATAAGCTGTGGACATTTGGTGGGTGACGCCAAAGCGCTTGCACACCCGGTCGAAATGTCCATGGAAGTGGGTACCCCTATCGCTTATGATGAAGCGCGGTGAACCAAAACGCGTGAAGAGATGAGTAAGGAACCGTCCCACCACTCTTGAATCATTGGTGGGTAAAGCTTCAGCTTCAGCCCACTTGGAAACATAATCAACGGCCACAAGAATGTATTTATTTCCGTTGGAGGGTGTGAATGGTCCCATAAAATCAATTCCCCAAACATAAAAAATTTCAACAGTTAAAGAAATAGTCTGAGGCATCTCATTACGGTTAGAGATGTTACCTGATCGTTGACATGCATCACAATGACGAGCAAAAGTGTCACAATCACTAAAGAGAGAAGGCCAATAGAATCCGGTTTCGAGTACCTTTCTTGCAGTACGGTTCCCGCCGAAGTGTCCTCCAAACTGGCCTTCATGACACTTACGTATAATTTCAGCTGCCTCAATGTAAGAGACACAGCTGCGGATCATCCCGTCGATCCCAATACGGTACAAGAATGGCTCGTCCCAGAAGTAAGACTTGGCTTCTTTAATCAGCTTCTTTCACACATTATAATCCAGTCTCGGAGATATTATATCACGAGAAAGATAGTTAGCTACGGTGGCATACCAGGGCTCGTCTGGTGTGGTTGCATTACTCAATTCTTGAGCGTGAGTAATCTCCCAAGGCTCGATGGCTATGCTGTTGACCTGTTCATAGATTTCAAGTCGCAACAACTCGTCAGGGAAAGAATCATTAATAGGAGTAATAGCAGACTTACCTGTCTGTGATTCCTCGAGTCGGGAGAGGTGATCGGCTGCTAGGTTCTCAGCTCCCTTCTTGTCTTTGATCTCTATGTCAAATTTTTGTAGAAGGAGAACCGATCGGATAAATCTTGGCTTCGAGTCCTGCTTCGCTAGGAGATGGCGCAGAGCAGCGTGGTCGGTGTAGACTATGGTGTGTGAGAGGACCAGGTACTGCCTGAACTTATCGAAAGAGAAGACAATAGCTAGGAGCTCTTTTTCTGTAGTAGTGTAGTTCCTTTGAGCGTCGTTAAGTGTCTTGCTAGCAAAATAAATGGGGTGGAACCTCTTCTCTCTTTTCATTGTCCAGAACAGCACCAACGGCAAAGTCACTAGCATCGCACATGATCTCAAATGGAAGACTCCAATCTGGTGCTGTGAGGATCGGTCCGGTGGTGAGTTTGGTCTTCATAATCTCAAAGGCTTCAAGACATGCCTTGTCAAAAACGAAGGGGGTGTCTTTGTCTAGAAGCTTGGTCATTGGAAGAGTGATCTTGGAGAAGTCTTTGATGAACCTCCGGTAGAACCCGGCATGACCGAGGAAGCTTCAAACTGTCTTGACCGAAGTTGGCGGTGGAAGACTGGCGATGGTTTCAAGCTTGGCACGATCGACTTCTATTCCAAGCTTGGAGATCTATGGCCAAGAACAATGCCTTCGGTAACCATAAAGTGACATTTCTCCCAACTAAGAGCCAAGTTGGTTTCTTCACAACGGGCTAGTACCTTATCCAAGTTAGCTAGGCATTTAGAAAATGAGTCTCCATAGACAGAGAAGTCGTCCATGAATACTTCTACCACGTTCTCTACTAGATCTCCGAATATAGCAAGCATGCATCTTTGAAAAGTAGCGGGAGCATTGCACAACCCAAAGGGAATACGACAATTAGCAAACGTACCAAACGGGCAGGTGAAGGTCGTCTTTTCTTGGTTGTCGAGCTCGATAGGAATCTGGAAGTAACTAGACATCCCATCTAAGAAATAGCAGTAATCATGGCCAGCTAACCTTTTTAGCATCTGATCAATGAACGGCAGTGGAAAGTGATCTTTCTTTGTAGCATCATTAAGGCGTCGGTAGTCGATGCAGACTCTCCATCCAGTAACAGTGTGAGTGGGAATGAGCTCGCCTTTCTGGTTAGGGATGACTGTAATCCCTCCATTCTTTGGAACAACCTGAGTTGGACTAACCCAAAAGCTGTCGGCGATAGGGTAAATGATTCCGGCATCAAGAAGCTTAAGGACTTCCTTCTTCACAACCTCCTACATCAGAGGATTTAATCGGCGTTGTGGTTGTCTGACCGGCTTGAATTCTTCATCTACAACTATTCGATGTTTGCAGAAGGTCTCGGAAATGCCTATGATGTCGGATAACTACAGGCTATAGCTCGGATGTGCTTATTTAGTAGTATGATTAGTTGTTCTTTCTGTTCGGAAGATAGAGCCGAGTTGATGATTACTGGTAACTAGCATTCCTTTTTCAGGAATGCGTACTCTAGATGGTTGGGGAGCTCCTTTAATGCAAGTGCAGGCGGGTTCTCGTATGAGGTGGTGATCCGATTTGAAGCTGGTTCAATACGAGGTGGGCAGAAGTGGCGGTAGACGTCATCTACTGGTCGTTTAGTTCATCTTGCCATCGGCGCTGCTCTTGATAATGTGTTTTCAATTCCTGAAATCAAAAACAACTCTAGTGGATCACTAGATAAGGCATTAGTGATGAAGTTGGCCGAGGCCAACTCCATAGCATCAACAGTATAACATTTATCATCTTGAGCTACAGAATATGTCATGCTATCCCTAATGCGGAAAGTAACACTTTCCTGTCCTACACTTAAAGTCAACAAGCCTTGTTTGCAATTGATATTTGCACCGGCGGTTGTCAAGAAAGGTCGACCCAAGATAAGCGTTCCATCTAGTTCATGGGTATCCAGAAAGGGCCACAGCGAACAACTACATCTTCAATTATACCCCTAGGCAGTTTGACAGACCTATAAGCTAGCATGAGAAGCAGAGTAAGTGTTTTAATTCTCCTAGGTTTAACTTCTCATAAAGATAAGCAGGCATAACATTAATAGACGCACCGGAGTCAGCTAGACTACGATCAATTTTAATACCATTTATTATGCACGGTAATGTAAAAGGACCGGGATCAGAACACTTAACTGGAGGTGGCGGTGGCTGTCGCATAGGAAATGAGTTACCGAAGAGGGATGCACACTCATTGGTGAGGGTGACAGAGTACGCCTCTCCATTCTTTACCTTCTTCACGAGATCTTTGAAGAATTTTCCAAGTGGCGGTATGATCTCTATAACTTCAGTTACTGGTATCTTGATCTCCGCATTCTTCAGCATGTTATACCACTTCTTATACTGGGTGTCGTGATCCTTGGCCTTGCTCATTGTAGCTTTTGGAAAAGGGATCCGAGGTTGATAAGGTGCTAAGGCAGGTTCAAGAGCTGTCTTGGGAGGAGGAGTCAGTGCTACTTCTTCCTCTTCTGTGATATCTTCAATCTCTGGCATGTCTATGGCAGTAGCATCTGGTATCATATCTGGTTCAGGAACCTTCGGATCAGCTGTTTGTTTACCACTCCTGGTGGTGATGGCTTGAGCTTGTTCACTCCTAATGTTGGAGTTGCCTTGAAATGATGCTTGATTGAAGAAGGGGCTGCTAGCCAACAACCTAGTCATACTGGTCACTGCATCTTACACTCTTTGGCTTTGGGCCATTTGTCCTTGATTGAGTGCAGCTTGAGCTTTGAATTGATTGTCATGTTCGTCAAGTCAAGTCATGATTCGGTCGAACTTCTTCTCGAAATCTTCGTCTCTGTTGTAATAAGGCCTTGATCGACAATGTTGCTCTCCTCCAATGAATCCGGGAGGTCCTTGATATGATTCTGAGAATCGGTTGTTTTGGTTCTGACCCTGAGGCTGGTAGTTCCGGTAGTTAGAGTAGCCTCTATGGTTGTTGGTGAAACCTTGACTAATGAAGTTCACCTCTTCTGTAGACCAGACATCTGTTTTACCAAAGTTTAGGCAGCTTCCTCCGTTATGAGCACAAGTTCCGCACCATCCACAGTCAGTCATAAAGATGGTAGCTGACAGGGGATCGAGGGATACGCCAATTGTTTTTAAATGTTTTTGAACTTCTGCTTTGACTTGATCCGCGATGCTTAATTGACTCTTGGTGCCTTCTCTTTGTCTTTCCCAATTTCTTGACTTTGAAGCACAGCTAGCAAAATGAAGGAGAGCGTCTTGAGGTGTAAGAGCGGTGCAATCTGCCCCAGCCAGGGAGTTGACCCACTTTGCAGATTCCTCAGCAAACCCCAAGCAAAGAATTCAGCTAGCTACCTTTGTTCGTAACCATGGCGAGGACAATTGTAGAGAAGCTCTTGGAATTCATTCCAAGTATCGTATAAACTTGCATCTTCTTTCTGAGCAAACCTAGAGATGCTATCCTTGTAGGCAGTTGTCCTTGACGGAGGGAAATATTCCTCAACGAAATCTTGAGCTAGAGTCTCCCAATCTGTATAATAACCGGGTGGCTTACCACTAAGCCATCTCATAGCTGCACCTCTGAGAGAGAATGGAAAAGCTCGTAGGCACAAGGTATTCTTGTTGAGGTTCCCACTCTTAAAAGTTTCACAGATAGCCATGAAGTCGGATAGATGAGTGCAAGGATTATCGTCTGGCTTTCCTTCAAATTGCACATCCCTAGAGATGAATCCCAGGAAGGGGATCTTAATCTCATAGTCAAGATCATTGTCATTATAAGGCACAGCGATGGAGGACCGAACGTTAGTTGCGCTCGGATTACTGTAGTCCGCAAGACTCTTTGGAGCAGCCATTGCGGTAGGGAAGGATGAAACGGAAGTGACTTGATTCTATACCTGTTATAATCTGTAAGTGACAAAAACAAACACCACCGATGTAAAATCGAAGTGTGATTGGAAATGAAAGATGGAAAGGTAGAAGAATAAAAATGCCGACTCTTCTTTCAAATGAAATAGAAGAGTCCCCGGCAACGGCGCCAATTTGAGGAACGTTGTAATGCGTGCGATAAAATAACTACTAAGCTGAAAGCTAAGTAGATCGTATTCCATGGGCCTCCTCTACTCGTTTACTCAAATATGTTGGCAATTCTATTCAGGAATAAACAATCCGTGCGTGGTGTGAGTTCCACGACTTCTATACTAGGATGCAAAGAACTAAAATGAAATTAAAATCCAGAATGATTGGTTGATTGACTTAGACAGGCGACAGACTGGCTTAGATTTTGAATCCCCCTTAGATCGCCAGACCATTGGCAGTCAACAGACCAACGGTTTTCAATTCTCATTCACTCAATTTCTAGACACCATCATAACTCCTTACCCTTAGGTTTAAGACTGGCGAACGTTCGCTCTATCCGATCCAACTACCAAGATTAAAGATGTGACTTTATTTGGTGCATTTTAAGCCTTTGATTAGCCTAAGGAACTCCCATGTTTGATCTCATTTTGCTATGATTAATATGCTTTTATGGAAGTTTTATGCAAAGTGCTCTTTGGTTGTCCGGTTGCCACTTTCAGGCCAATTTTGTGTCTATTGGAGTTGTTTTCTTTGCATTTTCAGGATTTGGCATTTAAGTAATGGTGACAAGGAGCACGTAGGATCAAACAGGAGGTCAATCGGAGCTAGGACGGAGGAGTTATGGCCGATACAAGTTTGAGAAAAATGCATTATTTCTAAAGGAGTTTTCGGCGAGAACTCTATGTTCTCGCCGAAAACTATGGGCCGTCTGCAAACAGTGGAAAGCCGGACTTCTACAGCCGATTCCTGAAGAAGTTTTTGCCGAAAATCTTCCAGAGTTTGCGCCAAAAACTTATGAAGAAATGCAACGCCAGCTCAGGGATTTTCAAAGAGATTTTCGGCGAAAATCTTGTACAGTTTTCGCCAAAAACTCAGGGCTATTCCAGCAGAGTATTTAAAGTGAAGACGGTGGAAATTTGAGGGACAATTCATTAATTTCAGAAACCTCTCCTTCGTCAAAAACCTCTCTCTCAACCCTCTCTCTCTTTTTCCATCACCAATCCATCATCAACCCTAGAGCAAGGTGCAAATTGGAGTGAGCAGCTTGGATTGAAGCCCACAACCTTGGGGAGAGGAGCTTGCAAGAAGAGGATTGCCATGGAGCTCTTGGTGACCATCTCTCCTTCTTTCTCTTTTGTACCCTTGGCCATGTGTGGCTGATTTCCTAGGTTTGCTTGGATTGATAGATAGTTGTGCTAGGATAGAGGTGGATTGTACAAATATGCCATGATTGATCTTGGATTGTAAGAGGATGATCTCTAGACTTGTTGTTAATTCCAAATTGTGTTATGTGCTTGATTTGGTCTATCATTTGTGATGTAATGCATGAGAGTTCTTACATTACATGGTTTGTAGGTCTAGGGATTGAAGGGAGTGTGTTCTAAGAGATTATATCATCTCAATTCAACCATAGTTGCATGATTTCTCACTTGTGCATTTTATCGAACACTTGGTGTGCATTAGGTTTTTCATTCAATTGAACTTTGATTAGTCTTTTGATGATTCTCTTAGTGTTAGGAAATTGACATGAGAGTGTGGTGTCTAGCCTAGTGGTCATAGAGTCATAGGAGAGGGTTTTGTAGCTTGGCATTTCATCAAACACCTTTAATGCATCATTAGTCACTTAGCTTGAGAGCGAGAGCCTAGGTTGAGTGGTTCTAGGATAGGGACTTAGTGCGACGAGAGTGCATTGAGTCTATAGAAGGGATTTGTGTGGTCATTCGATTGCAACCTCGATCATGTTTGGCTTGTTTGTGCATTTGTTCCTCTTGAGCATGATGAAGCTATCTTTCCAAGTGAACCTCCTTATCTTTGTTTTGCACCATTTTGTTTGCTTTCTTGCTTTAGTTTCCTTTATGTTTTTGATTTCATTTCTTTCAAACCAAACTCATTTTAAATGAATATACCGTCCATGAACCGTGTGAGTATAAGCTTTTGAGAGAGCCCTCGTGGAATACGACCTTGATTGTTGTGAGTTAAATCTTGCACATCAAGTTTTTGGCTGCCGGGGACTTTCTCAATCCTTTGAAAGCATTTAGTAGTGGACCGTTCAATTCACTTCCTTCCGTTTTAGTTTTGCTTCTTTGTTATTTGATTTTGTGGTTTTGTTATCCCGCATTGTTGTACTATTTGGTTGTGTTTGTTGTGCTTGTTTGTAAGGATCCACCTATCCTTTCTCCACCTCATCTAGTTCATGGGGGCAAGGTTGCAAGTAAGATGAACTCGTGGAATGGAGGTAATGGTTATGGTACCTATCAAGGGTGGAATCCGTCTCCTAACCCATACTATGGTCATCCTACTCCTTCCAACTACTACCAAGAAACTTGTGAGGAAGATAGCCAATGGTGGGGTCAAGAACAACAAGTTTCAACACCCATGTGGAATGAGCAATGTCCCTATCCATCTCCACCCTACCATCAAGTCTTGCCGGAGTATTATCAAGAGGATTTCACAAGCCATGAACAACTTTCTCCACCCCCTTCTATGCTAGAGGAGCTCTTGAAAATGGTGAAGGAAAGTGAGCGTCCTCGAGAGGAGTTCGTAAGTTATGAGGATCCTTCTCCACCTCTTCCCACACTTGAGGAAGCTTTTAAGATTGCAGATAACAATGCGAACCAACTTAATCGCTTAGCTCAAGGCATGACACTCATCAAGGAAGCTCTTGAGGATGAACAACATTCTCCACCTCCCCCACGATTGAGGAGATGTTGCAAATTGCGGAAGATAATGCGGCTCGGTTGGATCGTTTAACTCAAAGTGTGAAGCTCATCACTGACACCTTTGAACCGGAAGTGCTTGTCATGGAAGAAGAAGAAAGTGAGTCTCCCCGAGAGGAGTTCATGAGCCATGAGAAACCTCTTCCACCTCCTTTCATGCTAGAGATCTTGCAAATTGCGGAGGATAATGCAAATCGAGTTAACCGCTTATCCCAAAGCATAGAGCTCATCACGAAGATTCTTGAGAATGAACGACATCCCAATCATTTGGAGCAAGTTTATGATGATGAAGATGACACTTGTGAATTCAAGGAGCTTGACACGGAAGAAGAGTTGGTAGTGGAGGAGATTGAAGAACATGTTCTTCCCGAGGACACACCAAGTAACGATGATGTGAGGATAGAAGAATCAAGGAGACTTAAGGATGATGACCCTTTAGAGGAGGTGAAAGATGATTTGGAGACGCTTCAAGAAGAGGTGGCACCGAGAGTGGAGCACGAAAGTGAACAACACCACCCTATTGTGGCCCCACCAAAGATTGTGAGTACTCTTCAATCTTCTTGCTTGATGAAGTACTTGTGTCAAGAGACAGACACAAGCTTCATAACCTCTCCTAAGGTAACCATGGAAGTGGAGCCACCTCTACTTGAACCGGAAGACCCCTTGAGTGGTATCACCAACGTGGAGACGACGGAGCTCAATGGTGCCCCCCTTCCATACATTCTTCCTCAAACTCCTAAACTCAATGGTAGAAGGCCATGGCAAGGTAACAATTGGAACTCAAGCTTAGCTCATTGGTCATTCTACCATTTGCTTCTATCGCTACTTGGAGCTCAAATTTCATCATGGAAGAAGCTACTTGACATCAATGAGGTACTAAGTTGGACACCATAACACAGGTATCGTCGAGCTTAAGACAGTAACCAAGCGCTTCTTGGGAGGCACCCCATGTTATCTTTAATTTTTCGCTTTTAATTGTTGTTTGAGGTTTTTGTGTTGTTTTAGCTTTTTGAATAAGGTTTGACAAGCATTTTGGATCACTCTTCACCAAGGATCATCGTGGAACTCTTTCACCACTATCACGTCCTATGCTCCTCTCTACCAACGCGGTAACTTCGTTCCACCTTACCCTCTCTCTCTTGATCATTGAGGACAATGCTCATGTTAGTCTTAGGGGGAGTTTGAGGTTTGGTGTGATTATTTGTTGTAGAGATGTAATGCTATGCTTTGATGATTTGCATGATCCTGATTGAATGTCAAATTCCTCTATTGTAGAATCATTCGGTTCTTGACTTTTGGTGTTTAGTTGACTTCAAGCTTTCATCAATGATGTTTAGACTGTTTTACTTAGAACCTATAACCAGCATGTTGGCACTAATATCAAATGAGTCTAGGCCAGAACAGATATTTTATCACTCTTGTATGTTGGTTGATTGGTTTGATACGTGTTTTTGTACCGCTCGATAACACACGGTCTAAGATGATGAAGGAAATCAGAATTTTCACCCCCCTTTTCCATGTTTTTCTTCAACTTTTTGATCCCTCGTGATTGTGGCTTGAGATTAGACGGAAATCCAATTCAAAATCTTGTGTGGAAGTTTTAATGGGCTAAGGATCAAGTGGCTAGTTTGCGAAGAAAATGTTCAAAAGAAAATGCTCAAAAGAAAAGAAAAGCTAGGCAAGCTCGACACCTAAGTGAAGTGTCGGGTTGAGCACTAGCAAAAGCAAAGGATGTGAGCTAGGCAGGTTCAACACCTAAGTGAAGTGTTGGATCGAGCACTAGTATGTAGTAGGAAAAAAAACAAAAAAAAAGAAAAAAGAAAGAAGAGTTCTCAAAAGTGGCCCTTGTTGTAATGATCCTAGCTAGAGCTTGTAAAGTGCAGATCTAGAGGCGGATGAAGTCGAGTTGATAGCCACATCACGATCACTTACCACTTTCCAAAATTTTCCTATCCCCACCTAATCCATTCCATTTCCCGAGTTCAAGTCATTTTGATTAGAGTTGGTGTTGTCGTGGTCAGTTATTCTGTGTCCCAATTAACCACTACTTGAAGTGTGCAGAAAATAGTGAGGTCTAGACTTGTTTGGTTGACGTTCTTGCATGTGTAGGTTAAGTTTGTTCGTGGAACAGTTTAAGCCAAATTGTTATTGCTTGAATCTCAATGGGACCGATCTTGTCATTTGTGAACTTGGATGTTTTCTAATTCATTTGCTTGAGGACAAGCAAAGCTTAGTCGTAGGGGAATTTGATGTGACTTTATTTGGTGCATTTTAAGCCTTTGATTAGCCTAAGGATCTCCCATGTTTGATCTCATTTTGCTATGATTAATATGCTTTTATGGAAGTTTTATGCAAAGTGCTCTTTGGTTGTCCGGTTGCCACTTTGAGGCCAATTCTGTGTCTATTGGAGTTGTTTTCTTTGCATTTTCAGGATTTGGCATTGAAGTACTGGTGACAAGGAGCACGTAGGATCAAACGTGAGGTCAATCGGAGCTAGGACGGAGGAGTTATGGCCGATGCAAGTTTGAGAAAAATGCATTATTTCTAAAGGAGTTTTCGGCGAGAACTCTATGTTCTCGCTGAAAACTATGGGCCGTTTGCAAACAGTGGAAAGCCAGACTTCTACAGCCGATTCCTGAAGAAGTTTTTGGTGAAAATCTTCCAGAGTTTTCGCCGAAAACTAATGAAGAAATGCAACGCCAGCTCAGGGATTTTCAAAGAGATTTTCGGCGAAAATCTTGTACAGTTTTCGCCGAAAACTCAGGGCTATTCCAACAGAGTATTTAAAGTGAAGGCGGTGGAAATTTGAGGGACAATTCATTAATTTCAGAAACCTCTCCTTTGTCAAAAACCTCTCTCTCAACCCTCTCTCTCTTTTTCTATCACCAATCCGTCATCAACCCTAGAGCAAGGTGCAAATTGGAGTGAGCAGCTTGGATTGAAGCCCACAACCTTGGGGAGAGGAGCTTGCAAGAAGAGGATTGCCATGGAGCTCTTGGTGACCATCTCTCCTTCTTTCTCTTTTGTACCCTTGGCCATGTGTGGCTGATTTCCTAGGTTTGCTTGGATTGATAGATAGTTGTGCTAGGATAGAGGTGGATTGTACAAATATGCCATGATTGATCTTGGATTGTAAGAGGATGATCTCTAGACTTGTTGTTAATTCCAAATTGTGTTATGTGCTTGATTTGGTCTATCATTTGTGATGTAATGCATGAGAGTGCTTAGATTACATGGTTTGTAGGTCTAGGGATTGAAGGGAGTGTGTTCTAAGAGATTAGATCATCTCAATTCAACCATAGTTGCATTATTTCTCACTTGTGCATTTTATCGAACACTTGGTGTGCATTAGGTTTTTCATTCAATTGAACTTTGATTAGTCTTTTGATGATTCTCTTAGTGTTAGGACATTGACATGAGAGTGTGGTGTCTAGCCTAGTGGTCATAGAGTCATAGGAGAGGGTTTTGTAGCTTGGCATTTCATCAAACACCTTTAATGCATCCTTAGTCACTTAGCTTGAGAGCGAGAGCCTAGGTTGAGTGGTTCTAGGATAGGGACTTAGTGCGACGAGAGTGCATTGAGTCTATAGAAGGGATTTGCGTGGTCATTCGATTGCAACCTCGATCATGTTTGGCTTGTTTGTGCATTTGTTCCTCTTGAGCATGATGAAGCTATCTTTCCAAGTGAACCTCCTTATCTTTGTTTTGCACCATTTTGTTTGCTTTCTTGCTTTAGTTTCCTTTATGTTTTTTATTTCATTTCTTTCAAACCAAACTCATTTTAAATGAATAGACCGTCCATGAACCGTGTGAGTATAAGCTTTTGAGAGAGCCCTCGTGGAATACGACCTTGATTGTTGTGAGTTAAATCTTGCACATCAATTAATTTAACCGCCCGAGCTTTTGCTTCTTGCGACGGAATAACTAACTGGTGCAATTACTATTGATTCATGAGTTATTCTTGAAATGGATTAACCCTAACTGGTTCCTACAAAATGCACACTCTAATGAATAGGTTCACTGTTGATTTGGTGTTTTAAAGTGAGGCGAACGTTCGCTACTATCTTCAGCTTAACAAGAATCTAATCTAGGTGGCCAAACTAGACGAGAAACACGAACAACAAAGAATAAACCAAACATGAAAGAGAAATTGACTGAACTTTGAATCTAATCACCGCTGATCCGTGACCGCTTTAAAGCCCTTGGTCAGTTAGGGTTCATCTTATCTAAGCTCTACGAGTTTTAGATACTCATATTCAACACAGGAGAATCAAAGACAAACGGGGAATACATCTCAGGTAGGGAAGACAGAGAAGAACTGTAAAAACTAATTTTGATGAATCCGCGGAGCTTCGATCTTTTGGATCTTCAACTTTTAGCACTAGAGCTCTCCGAGATGGAAAGATGGCATCACGATCTTCCCCTGGCTCTTCGAACTCTCTCTACTCTTTCTCTCCAATTCTAAGTCTTGGAATTTCCGTCCAAAAAGTGTATATCCCTCCTTTGTTGCTGGCAATTTTTCTTTTGTAGCAGTTCGTACCTGACTGGGAAAAAGGGATAGTTTTCGCCAAAAACTTAGAGAGTTTTCGCCGAAAACTCAAAGTGAAATTTCCGGCATTTCTCCTGTCTTCTCTGTCCAATTTTGCTTCATAGTTTTCGGCGAGAAGTAGGGTGTTTTCGCTGAAAACCTTGGCATAAGTAGGGATGGTTCTGACTTCGACTTGATTGCTTCTTTGATTGATTCCGGGTCACTTCCTCGGGGTTCCAATGCCTTAGACACGTCCTAGGTTATACTAATTGACGACAAAAAGCTGTGCTATCACAAAAACACTAGAAAACCATCAAATAGACCCGAACCGGACCAAAGTAAACAAAATGGCACGAGATAGAGCAGTTGAGTGAATATTCGTTATTCTGCCCTAAAAACCAAGTCTTAAAGCAAGGAAATGTTGCTTAAATGGGGCTGAAAATCACGTCAAATCGAGTGTCATCATAATGCACTATATGTTGGTTCGTTATGTTGCAGCAGGCCACTTGCCTTATCATCCTAGATGCAAGCATCAACAGGTAACTCATATGTCCTTCGCAGATGATCTAGTGATTTTCAGAAATGGTACAGTTTGGGGGGTTGAAGTAGTTTGTGCCATTCTGAAGTAGTTTTATACTCTTTCTGGACTTCAAATGAATCCTGGTAAGTTAGTAGTTTATTGTTCAGTCTCTATTAGTTAGATTGTTAAAGATGTGATTACTGTTAGGTCTAGAATTGTAGTTGAGGAACTCCATATCATATACTTAGGTGTTCCTTTGGTCACTGGAAATATTTCACAGAAAGATTGTGATTGGATCATAAAAAATATCATTGCTAGGGTTAGCTCTTGGTCTGCAAAATTACTGAGCTCTGCAGGAAGATTGCAGCTTGTTCACTCAGTCATCTCTGCTATGAGCAAATATTGGATAGTTGTGTTCATCTTACCACAATCAATAATCAAGGTAGTGGAAAAAAATCTGTAATGACTACTTGTGGAGAGTTGATGGAGTGCATAAAAAGAAAGCTAAAGTACTCTAGGACAAGATCAGTTACCCTAAAACTAAAGGAGGTCTAGGATTGAGGAAGTTGGGAGAATGGAACACTACCTGTGTGATAAGACATATATGGAATATCATCTCTCAAAGTGGATCACTATGGATAGCATGGATTCAAAGGTATAGATTGAAGGGCAGAGATATCTGGGACTGTTCTCTAGTTCAACAATCCTCTTGGACTAGGAAGAAGATTCTCAATGTAAGAGAGGTTGCAAACCTTTCATTACAACTTCTCCTGATCCAAGATGGGAGAACAAGCAAATGAAGAGGTACTATGTGAGTGTGGTGTGGAATAATATAAGAAGGAAGCAAGATAATGTGGACTAGTTTAACATAGTCTGGGATAGACCTTCAATGCCTATGCACTGTATGATCCTTTTGCTAGGTGAACAAGGGAAATTAACTACTAAGGATATAATGGATTCTTGGGGACTTTCTGTTGATGTGAGGTGTTATTTGTGCAAAACTGGAGTTGACAACAAAGAGCATATTTTCTGCCATTGTGAGTATATCAATAACCTTTATTGAATTGCTGTTGTCAATCTTACAACAATAACAACTTGGAGTGATCTCATTAAGGAGGTGCAATATAGATGGAAGGGAGATTCAATGGCAAGTAAGAGAGGCAGGCTGATGTTTAGAGCCATCATAAGCGATGTCTGCTATGGACGATGTGGAAGGAATGCAGGAGAGAACACAAGGGATGATGACAGTCTTTTCAGTTGCATAATCAAAGAAGTTGATTGTATTGTGTAGTTTTTATTGTGCTATCTTTTGTTTTGTACTAGTTCCCACCTTTTAGAGGAGATGATTTGGACACCTAGATGCTAGTTGGAGATGAGGATTCGAGTTTGAAAGGTCGGTGTCTCGTTTGTTCGGGTTGAGGTTGGTAGGTTGTGTCTTGTATGTGGTTCTCCCTTTCTAGGGGTTTTGTTGAATAAAACAGATCCTCATTATTCATAAAAGGAAGAGATTTTTTGTTCATTATGACGGGAAATAAGACGTCGGAGCTGGATCTACGCATAAAAACGTCGGGGGGAGTGCATACAAACCAGCTCATAATGTGTATGAATCTATATATTTTCATTTTTTAGTTAAAATTTCTAGGTTTTTGTGTTCTTCATATTCTTTTCTAGTAGTATGGTACCAAAAATTGATTCCTTTGTTTTGTTTGCATTTTTTGGGTTTTTGTGTGTTTCGTGTTCTTATTTTGTATTTTCCAGGTTCATTCGTACGAAAAATGGCTTGTTTATTCGTACGAATGAGACGAATGAAAAAAATTCTTCTGTACGAATGAGATAGTTCTTTCATACAATTGTGACCAAATGCAAAAGAACTTTTTTATTCATACGAAAAAACTTCTTCATTCATATTGGTCATGTTTTTTATTCTTGGTTTGCATTATTGACTTTTGTGTTTCTATCTAATGAGTTTCATGTTATTTCTTATTGCAGAGAGTACCAAAATAATAAAAACAACGAGCCTTGATTTACAAAATTTTGATGCATTTCAAATATGTAAATAGTTTTGTATGTTTAGTTTTTATGGATGTACACATTGTATTATTTTATGAATTAATAAATTTATGTATTTATTGTTTTGATAGCTTATGTAAATTAAATAAAAACGTGTGAATCACACTGGTGTAAAAATGTTATTGGATAAGACATACAAAAATTATGGATACAAACGTATGAATTCAATGATACAAAAATGTTCTAATTTATGTCAATATGTACGAATTCGTAACATGTTTCACACAAATTTCTAACGTAATTAATATGACGTCCTAACATACAAATTCCTGAAATGATTTATATAAAATCTAAAAATGATTAATTTCTTAAACACCATCATTAGATTAATAATTTAATTACAAGACTTTCTATGTTAAAATTACTAAAAATAATTCATACTATAAGAGTTATGTTAATTTTATGTCATTAAAAGAAAGATAATATGGAAGAGAGTATGTTCTTTAATGAGTTTCTATCACTTTCCCATCACATTAGCACATCTAATGTGATGGGAAAGTGACAGAAAAATAGGAAAGTGAATACTCTCTTATATAAAGGAATTATTCATTCATACAAAATAACTTTTTCTTACGTATGAATGAATAAGTTCTTTTGTACCAATGAACAAATTCATACATATGAATTCCTAAATAGACCATACAAAAATTTCTAACATAATTTTAAAAAATGTCTAACGTAATTATTACGAAGTCCTACAATAATTCACATGAATGCCTAACATAATTAATACGAAGTCCTAACTATACGATTTCCTAACATAATTTATAAGAAATATAAAAATGATTAATTTCTTAAACGCCATCAAGAGTAGTATGGTTAGATTCGTAATTTAATTACAAGACTTTTGATGTTAAAATTACTGAAAAATAATTTAAACAGTAAGAGTTACGTTAATTTTTTTGATCTTTTTGGAAGAATGAGAATAGGGAAATAAAATACTCTCTTTCCTACTTTTTGTCACTTTCTCATCACATTAGCACATGTATAAGATGACTATTTTATCCTTTTGACACTTCCACTACATATATTAAATAGGATTTAATCATAGCCTTTAATTTAGGCCTCACAAACGATCAACGACTCAGATCGAATTCAACACTGATGTCATTCGGCACCTGACAAATTACCACCAAATTGTAGCATCACAAATTATAATTAGTTAGCTAGACTATTCTGAGTCACTAGTCGGTGAAAAAAATATTGATGTCCATTTTAAATTGGTGATTTGATGTGCCAAGACTAGGGTTGGCCAAATCGAATCAGTTTTCGGTATGACCGAAAATCCTCTGAATTGAACTCTTTTTTGGACACCGAATGACCGAACTCAGAGGTTCAGTTTCAGGCATAGCTATTGGGTTTGGGAAAATTTTGGTCATCAACCAAATTGGTCATTTTCGGTCATTGACCGAATTGGGAAACTCTGCCTCACTCCCTGCGTATCTCCTTCTTCTCCCTCCTCTATTCAAGATCCGGTTTCTTTATTCTAGATCACGTTCTAGTTCTTCAAATCCTTTTAAGTCGGCATCGTCGTCGGTGCTCCATTCTCCAAGCCGTGTCGGAGCCTCTTGCCTAATAGTCTACGATTAAAAACATATCAAAAGCCGATCCTGTAATTCAACTGATCAGAACTCTTGCGAAGCTGATCTAATGTCGCCCTTCCCACCAGCCTTCTCTGGGAGGAGAGTGTTGTAGATTTTGGGAATCACTCCTCCGTTCGTGATCATCAATGATCCGACGAGTTCCAAAACCTAAAGATCGGGAAGAGGGAAGTAATTAGAGATCGTCGAATTTGATTCAGTAGAATCACGAAGAGGGGAAATGAGTTAGGGGTTTTGATTTACAAAGTTCAACGACGAGATACACGAGGATGACAAAGAGGTAGACAACTTTGAGGGACCTACAATTTTTCTGATGGGGAACTGCAATTCGGCCTTGGATGACCTGGCATGATTTCCTATGACCACCACCAACTCCAGAAGTCTGGCGGGAATATCTCATTCGTTCAACTAAATCTGCCATGAACTCGTTCGGTCGCTTGACCGTGACTGATTATGAATTCGGCATGGTTGGACGATTATGAAAGCGGTCTCGGGCACGATCATCTGTTTCATGCGTTATTGCTCCGGGTCACCGATCGAATTCCATCATATCCAAGACCAAGCGGCCAAGTACTATGACTAGTATTGTAGAAGAGGCGATTCAATATTTTCTAGACAAAGGTCATGAAGGGTGATTAAAAGCGGAAAAAATTTCCACGTATTGAAACCTTATAATCTAACGTTTGTAATTTTGTGGACTCATCTGACGGTTTAGATTAAGGCATCGTTTTCCTGCTTAATGGGCAAAATCTGCCGCAATTAAGTTTCCGGCGGAATTGAATACCCAACAAAATCCGCTCAGTAATTCCATGTTTTCCTGCGAAATAGACTATATGGAATTGAAATTTAACTTCGTTTGAATTAACTAAATTATCCCTATCATAATCCACACTTTTTCAATCGTCTTCCTTTATCGACCTTTCTCAGCCAAACGATGACTCCTTTTTCCATTCGCTCCTTGCTTCGATGTTGTCAGACGAACGACGAGCCGTCGTTCTGCTCCGCCGGCATTCCCACGTCCACCCGCCGTCATCAACGTAGGTTCCTCTCGCGCCCTTTGCCTTTAATCGATACCAAAACAAAGCTTTCTAGATTTGGATCCAAAACAAGGCAATGTCAAGCATACCACTACTCACGAACGAAAGAAACCCAATAGAAAGAGATAAATCTAATGGGAAAATGCTTTCTAAAAGGACTCAACAATTCAATCAGTGAAGAAGATAAAACTCACAGATCTGTAAAGGATATGAGTAGTCTAGAGAAAACGGAACTGAACCGTAGAGAGCTTGGAAAAACAAATCGGAGGATATTAGGGCTAAACGATCGTACCTTTTAGAGGGAGGACCTTCTCGACTTCGGCAGTCAAGACGTCGGTGGCGGAGCAGAGTATGGGGAAAAGGGAGATTTAGGAGAAGAGAAGATGGGGGAGATTGGGTTTCATTGTATTGGTTTGAAGATTGAATTGAAGAACAAACCTAAACTAATGAGAACTGATGAGGGACTGGCCGGCGGTCACGACGTTGGCGGCGGAGTAGAGTATGGGAAGAAGAGAAGGGTTTCGAATAGAGAGTGAGAGCAGAGGTGGAGATGGGTTTCGAACACACACAGAGAGAGAGAGAGAGAGAGAGAGAAGGAAGAAGAGAGGGCAATTTGGACATCAACACATAATTCCAGCAGAATCGGACGATTCCGTCCAGTTTAGGCAGGAATTATCGGGCCGTAATTAGGCCCTAAATGAATTTAAATTTCGTTGGAATTGGGCCACTGAAAATTGAGAGGAAAACACGGAATTTGCAGATTCCATCGCATTTAGATGATTCCTGCAGCGAAATCCTGGCAGGAAAACGTGGTCTAAATGTCTGTTGTTAGTGGTGGGGTCATAAATGAGAGGGGTAATATGCGTTTTTCGGTGAAGTGACATATGTAGTGGAAGAGTTGCCGAAGAAGTATTAATTTATGTCAACTCACATTCTCTCTTACTTTTCACACATTTGTATAGTTTTATTTTGTATAGTGATTAAACTTAGTATGATTATTTCATTCTAAATACGTTTTTAATAATTTAAACGTCAAAATTTTCGATATTTAACAATGAATCTTACGAGAGCACTTTTGCTACAATCTAAGAAGTATAGATAATATATGGTATAAGTATAAAGTTTTCTATACGACGTATGAATAAACACAATCAAAATACATACGACGATGGAATAATTCAGCCACAATTTATATGACAAACATATGTTTCCAATACGACGTATGAATAAACAGTTAGAACATACTATGTATGAATAAATCAATCACAATTTATACATGACGAAATAAAGTCAACCATAGTCTATACAACGTACTAATAATATGTACGTCGTATGCATTAATACATTAAGCATTGATCTATACGACGTATGCTTTTAACTCATTCGACATATTCATCAATTAATTCATACGTAATACTAATTCATACTTCAAAACACATTCATACGACGTTCACTTTTGAAAGTATTAGTTCGAATAGTTTGTCAACGTACATTTTCTTAAAAAATTAAAACAAAATACACTTTTCAATTCGTTACAATGATCTATGTACAGTACATTTAGAACAATACGTGTGAATAATTAAAACATACCACATGTGAGCAGCATAGATCTATAGATAATACATATAAATACATATTACGTATGATTAAGCAGGCATGTTTTGCACTACGTATGATTTCAATCAACATATGAATGATTGATTTCAGGGATAAACACGACCAACGATTCAAGACTAGATACAAATATTTGGATACCCAATACGTATGTTTGGAATGTTGGGTATGAATAATTAATACACTTGTCAATTTGTTATAATGAGCTATGTACGTTTGGAATGCGACTGATGATACTATATTTATAGTGTTTATCTTCCCAAATTAAACTACATTTCACATCCATTGATGCAATTATGATGAGTATTTGGTGTAAATGTGTTAACTATGCGATTCTCGGCTCCAAGTGCATACATTGTCCATATTTTGGCTATTTTTACCTTGTTTGTGAGGTTTTTTGTTGAGCCTTCAGGTTATCATATTGTAAAGGACTCTCTCACGAGTCAAGCGCTTTGAACGCGAACCAAAATGGAGTTCAAACGGAGCGAGAATCATCAAAACAACGAGGAGGAATTCTACTCAGGTCACAAGTTCTCGGCGAGAACTTGGCCGTTTTCACCAAAACCGTATATTAGAAGAACCCAAACCCTCGTAACATTCTAGAGCCATTTGTGAAGGAGTTCTTGGCGATAAATCCCAAGTTCTCACCAAGAACTCCCAAGTTCTCATCGAGAACTCCCAAGTTCTCATCGAGAACTCCAAGTTCTCATAGAGAACTCCCAAGTTCTCGCTGAGAACTTGCCTTTTTCATGATCCAACGCAGAAATAGATCAGTTTCAGCCCTATTTAAGCACCCCTTCAGCCCCTGATTCAACACCTTCAGTTTTTCAGACTTCACACACTAGAGGAGATAGGTTAGACTATTTCTGGAGTTCTCGGAGAGATCATTACACAATCTTTTCATCCCGGAGGTGCTCGAAGCTAAGAGTTAAAGAGTTTCTCGAGATCGAAGCTGTACAGAATCGTCAGAATTAGGTTTTACAGTCTTCCACTGTTCTTCCTTCTTAAGATGAATTATGTTGTTGTTTTTTATTCTCTTATCTTGAATATGATTAGCTAAAATTATTGAGCTTAGATTAGATGAACCTTAACTGAACCGGGGCTTTAAAGCGGTCACAGATCGACGGTAATTATGTAACATCCATCCCAAACTGACCCGGGTTGAATCCACGGTCGAACCGGCATGAACATAACTCGAAGATACAACAATAAAATAAAGGAGAAAACGACACTGAAATCGAATTAAAACATAAACAAGAGTAAATCAGAAGCGACTCCATTATTCAAAATATGATTGCAAAGGTACAGTTCAAACCAAGATTTCCTTTACAATCACGAAGTTCAAAATCAAACCAATACAAAACATCCCAACCCAAAATGGTCAACATAAAACAAGAGATAGTCAACTCCTGGTCCAAGCGTTCGAAGATCTTTTCCACGCCAAGGACACACTGGCACTCGACACACAACTGAAGCACCTGAATTTTAACTCACTCTCTCTAACCACGCGAACCTGAAAGGGGAAGAGGGGGGATTAATTTCCTATTGAAATTGAGTGAACCCACTGGGTTTAACTATGAGCCGAACCTAACCAAAAGGAGTGATTCCAACTCCTCACGAAACACCATCAATGGAATTAGACTCAGCCTTTACCGGTTTTAATTCCCTAAACATGCTAGGTGATCACATAGGTGCATTCCTCAATACAACATTCGCAAATCACAATTACACAATATAACCAGAGTCCTCAATTCACAATTACATCAATATAACCAAGTCATCATGCACACAGTTTAACTTTACATCACAATACATCTCACGATTATGATTCAACCCTTCCGCTCACACATCAATCATACGCATTTACATTACACACATTCACAGCTCACAACATAAATCCACTAAATGAGTTACTAGACTTCCCTAAGCCATTTAGGTTATTACCCAAGTGTAGTTTCCCCACGCTAACAATTCACAATTCATAACCTCGTCATACACATGAACCAATCAATATCAATCCCACAGCTCAACACAACAACACCGTACAGTTCACATATCAATCCATCACAGACCACAACACATCACATCACATGTCAGTTCACAAACTCATCAAACACAACACACACACACACACAAAAAGCAGTTCATACTTCATTTAACTAGGTGAGCTAATTAGGCATCATAAGGAGTTGTTCCCCGCTACCCCGCCGGCCTGATGCACATCCCTACTGTATGGGAGGTCTTCGTGCTCCCCTACCGCATGGGGAACACGTCACAATTTCCATAATTCCACTCCTGTCGAGAGGCTAATCTACCAGTCCGTCGGTGGGTGAAACACAATCTTATGGGGTAACGTTGGCTCCTTCCGATTCTATCATTTTAATTCTATTTAACACAATCACAACTACACACATCAACAAAACAATTCAATTTAACCAACTCCATTCAATCAGTTCCACTACCCAATTCCACAACACAATTCCATGTCACAATTCCACAACCGACAACGATAGGTACTGTTACAAAAATTATGCTCATCCCATCCCTTCCTATCTCACATTTCTAGTTCAAACTCATTAGCCATCAACTTTCAACCGAAGCCCCACATCACACATCAATCATCACAATCATGACACAGCAATCACAAGACAATTATTCAGTTTTACCCTCATAGGTTCATGCAAGACATTATTCCATTCTAAGTCGAGTTTCAGCTCCTCACTCTACTCATGGTGTCCTGACGACGCTAAGCTAAAATACAATCACATAACTAAGCACACTTAGGAATGAATTCCCAATTCTAGCCCCTAGTCAACCATATATTCACATAAGTCATCCATACATTCACAGAAGTCAATCATCCATTCAGACAAGTTGATTCAACACCACATATCAGCAACAATCACAAAATATCAATTTACCATTTTGACTCTCTAGTTCATGCAATCCTATATTTATCCGCATAATTCATCTATTTCACATATTTCATTTAACACGATTCCTAGCCACAATTCATCCAATTCTGACACAACTCATGCACACTTTGAAAATAAACTCACATTTCAAGCCACCTAGTCAACCATACATTCACACAAGTCAACCCTACATACCGACAAGTCGATCATTCATTCAAACGAGTCACTCAACACCAAATAACAGCAACCATCACAACAACATCCATTTACCGTTTCAACTTCCCAGTTCGTGCATTCCTAAATTTAACTAAACAGTCCATCTAATTCCACATATTTCATTTAACTTGAATTCCATCCACAATTCATCCAATTCTGACATCCTCATTCTCTTCAATCATTTCTCAATTCACATTTAGGACTCCAACCTTATTACAATAAGCACATTACACGTTTTCAATCACCAACACACATAACACCCAAACACCCAATCCAACTAATCACAAATTGGCACTTCATTCGATCACACTCAGAATTCAAACAACACAACCAATCAAGGGCAAATGGCTAGCTCACCGGCCACCACCACCTGCAAGTACAGGGATAGCCATGTCGTGAGTCTAGGGTTACCCTCTTGTTCTTCCTTCATAGGACGACCCCACATTGGCAGGGTCATCCACCTGTTCATCATTAATAGGACGACCCCAGATTGGCAGGGCCATCCTTCTGCAACCGCAATTGACAATAGCAGAATACATATGCTAGTTCAGAATATCATAATCCCATCCCTCCTATCGCTCATTACTACTTCTGATTCGTTAACATTCACATTAATCACTTACTCCAATCCCAACACAAAGCTTCATAGAATTCAGCATATAACAACAACAATCACTTGACAATCATCAACAGTCAGTCAATTGACAATCACATATCGATTACCCCATTTTACTCTCTTCAATTTCCATGCATCCCTAATTTCATCTAGGTCAGAATTGCAACTCCTCACATCTACCAGCACTACCTATCGTACGCTAAACCCTCACCTGACAAGAAGACGAGGCTCTAAACAACTTCTAGAAACTCGAACAACCAAGCTCTCCTTCTCTAAAAACGTAGAATCTTCCTTCTGCCATTTACAGCGTCTAACTCCAAAATACCCAGAACCGAGAGGTGCGATCTCTTCCTATTGTCACCAGGAATGCACAGGAGAAAACTGATCATCAATCGGACCTCTGTAGCTCCCGGAATCAAGGTTTGAAGTTTGGGGGTTTTTTGTTCGTCAACGGGGTTTCAGGAGGAAAGAGAGAGGGGAAAGTCATGGAAATCCGCCAAAACCCATTATTTATAATCAGACCAAGACACACAGCCGTGTGTTTATAACACACGGTGTGTGTTATGAAGACACACGGCGTGTGTCTATAACACACGACGTGTGTCTATAACACACGACCGTGTGTTTCAGTCTGGCACCCTCAATGAATTTTCAACGTACTCGCTTGTAACTTCAACCCGACACAATTATGAATGTCCCGGACTTTGATGGGGCCTCAAGAACATTGTTTCCAATGTCTCAATCATCCAAACTTCAGTTCCAAATCGTCCGGTTGGGCGGGGATGTTACAAATTAGTTCTTAATTCAATTAGTTTCTTATTCATAATTGATTTGTTCTTAATTTGTGTTTCTTTTCTAGCTTGACCACCTAGATTAATTTCTCGTTAAAATAAGGATAGTTGGTGAACGTACGACTTTTTTTGGAACTTTAAATCAATTAATTAACCTATTCAATGGAATCATTCCTCTCATATGAACCGTTTAGGGCTAATCTGTTTCAAGAGCAGCTCACTAAAATCAATCAGGTGCACCAATCAATTATCCGTTGTAGAAGTAAACGCACAGACGAATAATCGATCTTGGTAGCTAGTTCGATAGAGCGAATATTTGCGGACTTAGACCTAAGGGTAAGGAGCTATGGCGGTGATTAAGAACTTAATGAATAAGGACTAAAAAGTCACCGATTTTGTGATCGCCAATGTCGTGGTAAACTTAAGGGGATTCGAGTCTAAGCTATCATCTCTTTAATTGAACAAAACCAATCAATCTGTCGCTTAATTCAATTTCATTTTCCCTCGCATAATAGTTTAGAAGTCGTGGAACTCACACCACGCAATTTGATTTAAACCCGAGTAATTGTGAATTTCTTTGAGTAAACAATTAAAAGAAACCCCTTGGAATACGATCTACCTTGCTTTAGTAGGGTAGTTATTTGACCGCTGGTTTACATGTTATCAAATTGGTGTCGTTGTCGGGGACTCTTCTTATACGTTTGAAAGAAGAGTTGGAAACTATTCTTCTACCTTCCATCCTATCATCTCTTTTCTCTCCGTCTTTTTCATGAATTACCTGGGTAGTGCTTTTGAGTTTTGAGATGCAGGATAACAGGATGGATGGCCAATACCAAGGGTGGGGCATCAATGGAGCACCATCCAATGAACACCAACAAGGATAGAGTATATCAGAACAACCATCTATGACAATTTGGTATGAAGAACCTTCACCCTAGCCAAAATCTACACACTACCACTAAGATTACAAAGAGGAATATCTACATTCCCACCAGTTAGGGGTGGGAAACCCGGCCCGGCCCGGTCAAACAGGGTTTCGGGTAGCCCGGAAGCCCGGTCAAACATTCATAGGGCTGGGTTCGGGCTTAGAAAAATGAGAGATTCAGGCTTCGGGCTTTTCGGGTAAAGCCCGGCCCGAATAACAAAAATCCAAATTTGTTTACTATGAAACCTAATTATCTATGGGCTGAGTAGAAATAAACATATTTTGGCCTATCAATTTGAACCCATTTTAATAGCAAAACCCTAATAAGATCCAATCTCTCATCTTCTCATACCTTCACTTCTGCTGCCGCCTCCCATATGTAATCTTCATCTTCCATTTCATTTTCTTCTCACTTACAAATCACTCCCTCCTCCCTTCTCCAATATTCATCTTCTTCTCAATCAGAAATAATTGGTCTCTAATCTTTTCTTCGACACAAGTCTCCAACAGCTCCAATCTTCTACTTCTTTTTTTTTTATGAATGAGTGAGTATATATAAATGAAGAAAGACTATTCCTGTACAAAGCAACAACCCAAAACCTGCCTCAACCCCAACCGAAAATACAAGCAGCATCTATCAACATAGAGCTTTGCCTCCCCTGAATACATGAGCAAACAGGGTCACTAAACAAAGCACCCAAAAACAGTCTCCCCTGCCAACTACTCAACACGAACACAGTCACACAAGACAGCAGCAGTCAGCAGGGCAAACAGATTAATAGCTCCTATCTTCTTATTCTTCTTCTTCTTCTTCTTCAATTTTGCACCTCATCCAAAGCACCATTCAAAGGCAACCTAGCCCCAATCCCGTGGACTGTACTGTGAGGATTCGAGAGAAATCAGTCCTTTGGTGGCGTAGGAGTGAGGTGGGAGGTGTAGTGAAGAAGGTAGATAGAGCTCATTCATGAAGGATGTTTGATAGGAAGACGAAGAAGAGAAAGAAGACGGAGAAAAAGAAGAAAGAAGAAAAATGAGGAAAGATTTTCATAGATAACAAAATAAGGGAATGTTAAAAAAATATTAATATACATTTGATTTTTTCGGCAGTCAACCGGGTACCCGGGCCCGACCCGGACCCGCGTTGACCGGGCTCCGGGCTACCTGGTCACTACTCTCGGGCCGGGCCCGGGTACATGAATCAGCCATCCGGGCGGCCCGGAAGCCCGATTGACCGGTCCGGGCTTAGCCCGGCCCGGCCCGATTCCCAGCCCTACCACCAGTACCAACAACATAAGACTTATACAGATTTCTCCTTGGAGAAGATCCTTTCAAAACTACAAGCTCCTGGTGTTGTGGACGTCGAGTTTGAGCAATCAAATCAACTGATGGAAGAAGATGCTTGAGAGTTGCTAGAGCAAGAACATGATAATCTAGCCCATGACTGTTGTGAGCTAGAGGTATCTGATAAAGAATCACTGATAGTGGTGGTTGATGAAGATGTAGAGCTTATCCATCTTGTAGTTGAAGCAGAAGAGGAGCATGTGGATATTGAGGAGTTACCTTCATTTAAGCTTCCATCGAGCCAGCCTATAGTTCAAGCTAGAGATGAGCACGTGGAAATTGAGGAGGTCATAGATTTGGAGGCATACATTCTCAACTCTGAGAGCAACCTGGATGACTCTCGGGTGGAGAAGACTAGGTTCATTGATTGCGACACACCATACTATCTCTTTCCTCCTCCAGTAGGAAGATTCGAGAAGAAAAGATCAGTCAAGCAGAACCATGATTTACTTGGGCTTCATCGGCTACATCTTCATCCCTGAAGAAGTTGATTGACTTCAAGGAACTCCTGAGTTTGGACGCCTCTTGATCCTTATCCAGGTTTCGTCCAGCTCAAGGACGTTAAACAAAAGCGCTTCATAGGAGGCAACCCACCGCTGGAGTCAGTTTTGAGTCAGTTCTTTGTGTTTTCATCATTCGAGTCGGGTTCGGGGAAGCCAAAGTGTCAGTTTTGTTGTTTTTCGTGTTAATTGTTTTTCTGCCATGTTGAATGTTCTCGCCGAGAACTCTAAATTTCTCGGTGAGAAGGTAGCTTTGTGTGGGCATAATTTTCTGAATATATTCAAAGAAGTTCTCGTCGAGAACTTCCAAGTTTTCGGCGAGAACTTGTGAACTGTCCAAAAAAATTAATTAATTTTTCCAAATAAAAAATTTTCAAAAATTTCCCCTAACCCTATTCGTTTCAACTTCATTTTGTGTGGATCCGGGACACTTGTCCCGGTATCCTTTTGATCTTTCTTTTGTTTTTGTTTCTGTAGGACTTGGTAGCTACTTTACTCCGCTCTGAGCTATCCATCCCCATCGTCGACTTCCTCCGCCACTCTCCAAGTATTCCGTATCGCTTGGACTTTTCTTTAGTCCTGTGAGGGCACAATCCCGACTAAGTGTGGGGTGGAATTTCATTTTATGAGGGGTGCTTCTTTCTTCATTGTGTTATTTTTTGTGATTTCTCTGTTTGGAGTATGCTCGATTCTTGACTTGCAACGTTAAACTGGCTTTAATTTTTCACAATGACGTTTAGATTGTTCCACTTAGAACCTATAACCAGCATGCCAGCACGGATATTAAATGAGTCAAGGTTAGAACATATTAAAGATCACTCTTGTAGTTCAAAATTAATTCTTATCATCCATGAATCTTTTTTTTTTTTAAACTGCTTGATAGCAACGTTCTAAGGTGATAAAGGCACTTAGAATTTCACCACTTTCAGCAAAAAATCCTACCTGAATCATTTTCCTTTAGGATAACCTCGTTGAGCCTTGGTCTGTTTGTTGGCTTATACACGATTTTTAGCTCTCCCCCATGTTTTTCATTACCCATTTGATTCGTGATTGTGGTTTCAGATTAGACGGAAATCCAATTCGAAATCTTATGTAAAAGTTATAACTAGCTAGGTTCAAGTAGCTAAATTGACAAATCAAGTAGCTGAGTTTTCTAATTTGTGAAGAAAATGTTTAATTTATTCAACTTCATGGCAATTGATTTCAAAATTGGATTAAATGCTGAAAATAAAGCTAGGCAAGCCCGACACCTAAGTGAAGTATTCGGGTTGAGCACTAGCATAGGCACGAATGTTGTGAGCTATGTAGGTCCAACACTTAAGCGAAGTGTTCAGAGTGAGCACTAGTATGAAGTAGATAGATAGAAGAAGCAAAAAATCTTGAAAGAAATTGTTGTTTAAATCGGGCCTAGCTAGAACATGTAACGTACAGGTCTAGAAGCGGATGAAGTTGACACTACAACAAAACCCATAAATAGTCAGGGGCCACTTGTCGGGGGCCAAATGCCCTCGACAATTATAGTCGGTGGCTGGCCAACAATGGTCGGGGGCCTATAGCCCCCGACGAAAATAGTCGAGGGCAATATTGTCGGGGGCCTGGCCCCTGACTAATTGGGTGGTTTAGTCGGGGTGTGGCCCCAGACAATAAAGCCCCCGACTAAAATAGTCGGGGGCAATATTGTCGGGGGCCACACCCCCGACTAAATGTGTAATTAAATATAATATATTATTTAGTCGGGGTCGAGGCCCCCGACAATAAAGCCCCCGACTAAAATAGTCAGAGGCTTTATTGTCGGGGGCCGCGCCCCCCACTAAATAATCATTTAATGGGGGACGCGGCCCCCGACAATAATGCCCCTGACTATTTTAGTCGGGGGCTTTATTGTCGGGGGCCACGCCCCAGATTAAATACAATATTTAAATATAATATATTATTTAGTCAGGGGCGTGGCCCCAGACAATAAAGCCCGACAATAACGCCCCCGACTATTTTCGTCGGGGGTGTTTTCGTCGGGGGCCACGCCCCTGACTAAACAACATAAAATATTAATTAATTATTATTTTCATTATCCATATGGATGAATGTGCCGATGGCCAGCGCATGATCTCCAAACGTTCCCTCCTCTCTATCTGTGCCAAATTCACCCAATGACTGTTTTCAATTAATTAATTAATTTGGTGGTTCATCATTAATTATATCCAACCCCCATCTTCTCCAATTATACATACACACCTCATCTCTCTTCCTTCTCTTTCATCACCAAATCTCCATTTCCTATTCCTGATCACCTCTCTTTAATCTGTTGGGACTTCCGATCGAGCATCACACCACCAACTTCTGATTGTGAATTGAGGTACTGGCGCGCGTCGTAAGCAGAACGAGGAGAGAGGCTCGGAGCTACACTCCGACGATGGCGGTCGGTTTCAGAAAAGCGTGAAGTCGAGGCAGATTAGGGAAGAGCTCCAGCGGAGGGGGGGGGGGGTTTCCATCTAGGTTCGAACGACCGAGAACAAGAGGTAGAGAAGCGGCGATGGTGACCTGGACGCGACTTCCAAGAAGCCTGGAGGCAGCGGCAACGTTCCGCCGGCGGCCACGGGGTGATCGAGGAAGAAGGGTGCTCAAACTGCTCAAGGCGAGAAGTTCAATGATCAGTCGGCACGCTAGAGAAGTTTGGTGGCCAAGATACAAAAAACTGTACCAGCAGTAAAATTTTTAGTGTAAGAGAAGAAAAATTAACCATTGCTTATTTATGAGATCATTGGGAAATGATTTTGAGGTTTGATGTTCTCGACCGATTCGTCCGATATTCAAGCCCATTAGTTCACGATCAATTGCCTAATTCAAGAAACTAGATCCTTTTAATTCGATCCCCATTTTCTTCTTATTAGTTCCAAAACATATAATTAAGTTAAGCATTGAAAGCATACCAAATTAAGCAAATGAAGAAAAAATTAAGTTTATGACCCAATTGAATGGTAGCTGTCATTGGTAGCTGTCAAATATTAAATGGCCTCTGACTAATTTTGTCGGGGCACAGCCCCCGACAAAGTTTGTCGGGGCTGTGCCCGCGACGAAATAGCCCCCAACAAAAATTTAGTCGGGGGCGACGCCCGAGACAAAGTTTCGGTCAGTTTCAAACTCTAACCAAACCGGATGATCATTTGTGGGGGGCCACGCCCCCGACAATCCGCCCTCGACTATTTTTGTCGGATTCCTTCGCCCCCGACAAAATATCCCTTGTCAGGGACACTTTAGTGGGTTGCAAGGCTCCATTTAGGGGGGGGGGGGGGGGGGGGGCAGCGCCCCTGACTAAATTAATTAGGGGGGGCATTGCTCCCCTCTATTTTCAGTTTCGCCCCCCCTATTTTATGTCTTTGTTGTAGTGTGAGTCGATAGCCACGCCACTTGCAGCCACTATCTTCCAAATATTTCCTACCTCCACCTAATCCGCATCATGGCCCGAGTTTAAGACCTTTTGATTAGAGTTAGTGTTGTCGTAGCCGATAAGTTTGCGATTTAATTTGCAAGCTTTTGTCAAGAATCGCGTTCTAATAAACTACTACTTGAAGTGTGCAGAAAACAATGAGGTCTAGACTTGTTTGGTTGTTGTTCTTGCATGTGTAGATTATGTTCTCTACGTGGAACACTGATGACACTCAATTTGACGTGATTATCAGCCTCATTTAAGTGACATATTCACTCAACTACTCTATCTCGTGCCGTTTGTGTTACTTTGGCCCGTTTCGGGTCTATTTGATGGTTTTCTAGTGTTTTCATGTTAGCACAGGTTTTTTGCCGTCAAATAAAGTAGCCAAGGACGTGTCTAAGGCGTTGGAAACTCGAGGAATCGATCCAAGGAGTCAATCGAGTCGAACCAAATCCTGCACCCATTTACACTGAAGTTTTCGGCTAAAATCCCCCAGGTTTTCGACGAAAACTCAAGAAGGAATTGGCTGAGTTCAACAAAGAGAGTTTACGGTGAAAACCCCAAGTTTTCGCCAAAAACCCGCGGTCTGAAAATCACAGGAGAAAACAGCCGAGCATTCAAGTCATTTACAAAGGAATTTTCGGCGAAAACTTACTGAGTTTTCGGCGAAAATTCCAGGCAAAATCCAGCAGTATTAGGGTTAAGTATAAATACTTAACCGGCGGCCCAGAGCTCATAATACCAGTTGTTTTCAGAATTCTCCCAAGTTCTAAAGCAGAGATTAGTGTTCGAAGAGCCAGGAGAGATCATTACGCCATCCCTTCACCTCGGAGACTCGGAGCTAGGATTGAAGATTACCGAGATCGAAGTTCTGCCGGAGTCATCTTAATTAGGTTTTTCAGATTTTTTTCTATTCCTCCTCTGTTCAAGATGAACTCTATCTTTGTCTTTGATTCTTCTGTTATGAACATGAGTAGCTAAACTCGTAGAGCTTAGACTAGATGAACCCTAAGTGACCCAGGGCTTTAAAGCGGTCACGGATCGGTGGTGATTAGATTCGAAATTCAATCAGTTTCTCTTTCATGTTTGATTTGTCTTCGTTGTTCATGTTTCTTGTCTGGATTGATCACCTAGACTAGATTCTTGTTAATCTAAGGATAGAAGTGAACGCTCGCCTTACTTTAAAACATCAAATTGAACAATTAACCTAATCATTAGAGTGTGCCTTTCGTGGGAACCAGTTAGGGTTAATCCACTACAAGAGTAACTCATAAATCATTAGTATTTGCACCAATTAATTAAGTCGTTGCGAGAGGCGACCGTACCCGGGCGGCTAGTTAATCTTGGTAGCTAGATCCGATAGAGCGAACAATCGCCCGTCTTAAACCTAAGGGTAAGGAGTTATGGTGGTGTCTTAGAACTGATTGAACGAGAATCGAAATCCGCTGATTTGTTGATTGCCAATGCTTTGGTCAACGAAGGAGGATTCAAAAAGTCTAAGCTTGTCTGTCATCTTTGTTTAACCAACCAATCTTTCGATCTGTTTTCAGTTTTAATTTTTAATCTCCGTGCATTTCTTAGAATTAGAAGTCGTGGAACTCACACCACGCACAAAGTGTTAAACCTGAGTAAATTGCCAGCTTCTTTGAGTAGTCAATTGTTAGAAGACCCGTGGAATACGATGTACCCTAGCTTTCCAGCTTGGTAGTTTATTTGATTACCGCTCTGCGAACGTACATCAAATTGGCGCCGTTGCTGGGGACTTCTTTTAATTGTTTGAAAGAAGAACTGGCAACTTATTCTTCTACTTTCCATCTTTCACCTTTCCATTCACTTCGATTTTACATTGGTTTTTGTTTGTTTTTGTCATTTTTAGGTTGTTCACAGGTTTATGCAACGCTGTCCTCTTACGCGCTCCCAAACTGACAAGGCTAAGAGTGTAGAGAGACCAGACATTCCTGCTCCGCCAAGACAATCACAGATTCCAAAGAGAGGCAGAACCAATCCACCTCCATCCGTCACTCCGATCAAGATCGAGGAACTGAAGGAGAGTTCCTCATCTCCATCTTCACCGTCATTTTCATCCGCTTCGTACACCGAATTACTTTCACCTTCTCCATCTCCCAGGATGACAGATCAGTTACCACCACCAGGCGGTCATCCACCACCACCACCAGGCGGTGCACAGAAGAGTCTAGCTGACTACAACAAGCCGAGCGCGACTAGCGTTCGATCTTCCATTGTCGTGCCGCGCATTGAAGGAGATCCTGACTATGAGATCAAGATTCCATTCTTGACTATGATCTCTAGGGATCTACAGTTAGAAGGCAGGCCACTAGACAATCCATGCACGCATCTGGCGGATTTCATTGATCTCAGTGGCACTTTCAAGAGCGGGAATCTCGACAAGAACACTCTTTGCTTGAGAGCTTTCCCGTTCTCTCTGAAAGGCGCTGCTAAGAGGTGGCTTACTGGCAAACCACCTGGCTACTACACCAACTGGGAGACTCTCGCTCAAGACTTCGTCGAAGAGTACTTCCCTCCATCCAGAACCACATCTTTCAAGGACAGCATCGCCCCATTCTCTCAGAAGGAAGGAGTGAGCTTGTATGATACTTGGAATGAATTCCAAGAACTTCTTTACAACTATCCTCACCACGGTTTCGAGCAAAGGTAGTTAGCTGAAATCTTCGCTCGAGGTCTTCGTGAAGAATCTGCCAAATGGGTCAATTCCCTAGCTGAAGGGGATTGCACTACACTTACACCTGAAGCTGCTCTTCTTCATTTCGCGAACTGTGCTTCAAAGTAAAGAAACTGGGAGCGACAATCTGAAGGATCAAGAAGCAAGCTCGATCTCGAAGCGACCATTAAGGCAGAAGTAGATAAGCATCTTAAGAAGTCTTCTACACCCATCAACCCGCCGACAGCCTCTGTCTACGTTGCCGACTGCGAGTGGTGTGGAGCTTGTGCGCATAATGGAGGCCGATGCCAGAATTTTGGTAAAACAGATGTCTGGTCTGCCGAAGAAGTCAATTTCGTTCAACAAGGCTTCAGCAATCAGAACGGTTATGTTGGCTACCGCAATTTCAGGCAACAGGGGAATTATCAAGATAGACCTCCCTACAATGCCGGTGCCAACCAGAACCAAGGCCAGAACCAGAACAGCCGACCCACTGGTCCAGCTCAAGATCAGAAGCCGAACCATCCGCCGGCAGGTGTCTACTAGCCGCCGCACCGCAATCCGGGTAACTATGGAACTGCTCCTGGGAATCGCCAGAATCAATATCTGAATAATACCTATACAGGGCAGCAACATCAGAGGGACAACAACGTCAGTGAACTCGACAAGAAGCTCAGTCAGATCATCACCAGACTTGACGATCATGACAGTCAGTTCAAAGCTCAAGCTCTTCTCAACCAAGAACAGATTGCATCCGGTCAAAAAATTGAGCAGGCTGTGAACCTGATCTCTAGCATGCTAGCATCTGGTCAACCATTCGGCCAGCTTCCAAGCCAGACTGAACCGAATCCGAGAAAGGAGCAAGCCAAGATGGTATCTATTCAAGATCCAACAGCCTTGTCTACTAATGCATCTTCTAATTTATGCAGGACCGATGAAACTTCAGAGAAGAAGGAAGCACCAAAGGAGGCGCCTAAGAAGTATGATCCTCCTCTTGCTCCGCACTACGTAAAGCCTCCTTTTCCAAGAGCATTGCTACTGAACGCAAGGATCGAGACTGGCATGTGGGGAGGTAAAGAAGGGTATCCTGCCGCTCACATCAAGAAACCTTCATCGCCATATCCAGCTAAGTGTTCTGATCCTGGTTCTTTCACGCTTCCTCTAGTTATTAATGATGTTGAGATAGAACGTAGTTTGGTTGATCTAGGCGCGTCTGTCAATGTTATGCCTATGAGTTTATTTGAAAAACTGAACATAGGAGAACTTGAACCAACTAGCATACAACTTGTCTTTGCTGATAGATCACTGAAAACTCCGAGAGGGGAGATAAAAGATGTTATTACTAAATGTGGTCCTTTTACGTTCTTAGCTGACTATGTGATCATAGATACTAGTAAGGATGATTCTACCATTCTTATAGGTCGACCCTTCATGGCAACAACCGGAATGCAAATTAACGTTCCAAATGGTTCCTTGACTTTGAGGGTTGGTAAGGACACGATAATGTTCCACCTTAAAGACGGAATGAAATATACTCCTTTGAATGAAGAATCTCGTTGCCTAGCTATTAAAACTGTGGAGTTGGCTCCGGTCAACTCCGTCACTGACGTCTCTTTTAGTGTTCCTAGATCAATTGTTGTTGCAGATGTTGGACAGATTACCAAGCAGAAACCTAAATCTTCTGCTCAAAAGCCGCCAAAGAAGAAGGAACTGAAAGCCTCTTCTTCACCGCTAAGCAAGGAACTTGGCAGGTCACGGAGAAAGAACCAGAAGAAGAAGAAGACTCAAATGGTCTGGAGACCAGTTTTTCCGCCACCATCTTCCGAGCCAGCTGCACCACCAATTCCTTCCGAGCTACCGGCGCCGGAGCAAGTATTGAAGGAGAAGCCAGATGCATCTCCTAAGGAAATACCGACGATCACCGATCCTGTTGATACAAAGCCGATGTTTAAAAAGAGGACGCAGCCGATCGTTCTCATTCCTTCCATTGTCTTCCTTGTAGAGGATGATCCCTCGAGAGAAATTTTTGGTCCATTCAAGATCACTGATCACCTTCCCGATGGACGTACCAAGCTCACTCATGCTAACGGGAAGAAGTTCGTGCTCGCCTGAGATGCCCCGAAGCTCTACTTCATGAATTCCGATGCTAGCGTTAAGGAGAACCTGAGTTGGGATGTCTCCTAATACCGTCCAGGTATTGTCCAGCTCAAGGATATTAATCAAGGGCGCTTCGTGGGGGGCAACCCACGGCTGGAGTCAGTTTTTCATTTGTGTCAAACTCCTTGTTTTAGAGTCGGTTCGGGGGGGGAGCCAAAAGTGTCAGTTTGCTTGATTTCTTATTTTTCGTGTTTAGTCTGTGTGTCATCGTTGCAATCGCAAGTTGTTTGAGGTTGTTCCGATTTTTGTCGATTTAATTGTGATTTTCTGAATTTTGCCCGGATTGTGAAAATATTTTCAATCGTACAGGTCAAACTTTTCGGCGAAAACTGTCCCATTTTTCGGCGAAAACTTCCTTTAAAATCCCACTGTGTTTTCTGATCGATTTTAACTAAACTTTTCGGCGAAAACTCTATGAGTTTTCGGTGAAAACTCTATGAGTTTTTGGCGAAAACTCTTTTGAAACTCGGCAGATGATTTTAACTTGAGTTTTTGGAAAAAAATTGCACACATTTTTGCCGAAAACATGAGACAAAATTCACAAACCTTTCCCTTATTTTCCCGGTCTCTCTCCCCCTTACGTTGCATTTTTTGAAAAAATCAAAACCCTCCCCCTGTTTTAAAACCTTCACTGCCGCCGCCCGTTTCTCGCCGCCGCCGCAGCCGCACCTCCCCCCTCCCTTCTCCGATCATTTTGAGCCGTAGACCATCCGAATCGGAGCTCTAGAGCCCCCGTTCTGCCAAACCCTAATTTTTCCATTTTTTCTCCGATTTCTCTCTCTCCGTTCATTTTCAGCACTCATGGCTTCAAGGTAAGTTGTAGAACTTTTCATTCCGAATCTTTTGACATGTTTAATGCTGAATTTCATTGGGGTTGACTTCGGTTAACTTTTTCGGTCTACCTCGATTTGCGTGCCGACTATTTCGTGTGAACTAGGTTAGCTGAATTGCTTTGGCATGATCTAGCATGCTTAGGGAGAGTTGTGCTGAATTATAATACCATTTGCTCGTGTGTTAATATGCTTAAAGATCGATTCTTTGCGGTGTTGACCTTTGAGAAATGTCGGTTTGACCATGAATTTTCTATGTTTGTTTGGCTGCCATGTGTGTTCATTCACGTTCGTATTACTGTGTTTGCCATCTGATTTTATAATTATGCCGTCATTTCCCGCTTTGAGCTAGTATTGCCATGATTAGAGTTCAATGTGCTATGATGTTGACCTTTTGAATGTCGGTTTGACTTCTGATCTCTAATTATGATATGAACATTCCAGCTAGATATATGCATGCTTTGTGATTTATTGTGATTATCGGTTACTTAATTTGCTTACCCCCACTCGATTTTCCTCATTTCTTTGTGAAATTGAGTTTTTCTACTAAGTGTGGGGTGGGTTATTAGTTAACTAATCTGGTTTCGTTTCTGGCTATAGGAATGTCACTCATGAGCGCAGGACTATAAGGCGCAACTCGACACCGCCTCCAGTTCCCGAGCTCCAGCTCCCGTCACAACGGCTGCCCACGGCCCTCCACCAGCATTCCCTGGCCGTGTCGGGTACCACTCCACTGTCGCCCACCTACCGGTGCACTACTTCGAGCGATACTAGAGGCTCGAGCATGTTCCTGGAGCCGATGTGCGCCCACTTTCCTTGGATTCCCTCCTCGAGTACAACGAGACTGGCACCAGAATGTGCTCGACTCACTGATACCTTCTGGACTTCTGAAGCTGACCACCATAGCTGCTGACTTCCAAGACGTCGCTCTCCAGGAGTTCTGGGCGACATTCGATCTGGACGAGCATAAGAGGAGGCAGCGCCAGAAGGTCATCTCTTTCTATCTTGGTGGGTGTACAAGTCGTTCACCTACGATGAGTTTGCCGCCCACCTTGGCATCCCCCAGGAGCACTACGAGGGTCATCACCTCGGCTGGGAGAACAACTCCAGCAGCGGAGAGGAGTACGATGCGCTCTGGAGCCACATGACAAGAGTGCCAGGCGATCGGACCACGTTCCATAACTCAGCTAAGTCCCTCTCTCACCCTCTTTATTGCTTTATCCATATGGTTTGGCGTCGTTCTCTGTTATTTGCTCCAGATAAGAGCCGCCACCACGTCAGCCGAGAGGAGCTCACTCTTCTTCGCGCCATCTGGGAAGGTTATCCCCTTCATCCCAGATGGGTGCTTGCACGCATATTCCCCGGAAGACTCAGAAGCCGAGACCGCCTAGCTCACTCCTGGGAGGCAACTTTGTCGGCCAACTCATCATCTCCCTCGGTCTCAGCTAAGAATATGGCACGGACGTCCCACGACGCAGAGTATACATCGTTGGTGGAGATTTGGCAGTCGAGTACGCCCTCGAGTTGGACCTTAGTCCCCAGGTAGCAGCGGATCCTCCCCTCCAGCATGTGGAAGAATCGGAGGAAGAAGATGATTCTGAGGAGCAGCAGCCTCAGTCCGAGTTTGATGATCATATACCCTCGCCACATCATCAGGCAGGGTATGCATACCAGCCCCAGGTGCCCATTCCAGATCCATACCAGGCGCCTCATCCTCAGCACCGACCGCATCCAACTGACGTCAGACAGCTATATGAGCGACTCCAGGAGTTGCGGATCACTGATAACGCCACTCAGGATGCCATATGGATTATTATGCAACAGCACATGCTCCGCACTGACGAGAGGTATGAGGCGCAGCTGGTGTGGCAGAGGCAGGTCGGCGACGCCCTCCACATTCCCCCTCCCGATGCGCCTGACCAGCAGTGATCGGGTTGTATTCCTTTTCTAGTCCTTTATTTTTATTTCTTCTTTTCGGATTTCGATCCAACTTTTTTCTGTGTGGATCCGAGACACTTGTCCCAGTTTCCTTTTTATCTTTCATTTGTTTTTGTTTCTTAGGCAGTTGGGAGATTCCCTTTGCTTCGTTTCGGTAGATTCCCTCTGCTCCGAGGAACCGTGCTCATCCCCTACACCAACCATCTCGGTCCATATTCTTCTACTTAACTCTTCACTCTAGTTTTAGTCCTGTGAGGACACAATACGATTTAAGTGTGGGGTAGGATGCTAGAGAACCTTGCATGAACTTGATTGCCCTTGATTGTGTTTTTGTGTGCCTTGTGGTTCCTTTCTAGCTTCTCTAGCATTAGAATGGCTCAGTTCTTGATTTTTTATGTTAAGTTGCTGTTCAATCTTTCATAATGATGCTTAGACTGCTTAACTTAGAACCTGAGAACCAACGTGTATATTTTGATGCTAAATTGCCTGGTCGTAACAGATTTTTAAAATCACACTTGTAGTTGGTAGCCTTGATTGCATGAAAATGACCGAATCCGACTAGCAAACCAAATGTGAGCTTTTGATCCATTGCACGTTACCTGTAATTTCAATTCTTTTTGAGTGGTTTTCTGTTTGCTTGAATGAGTTAGAATTTGCATGAGACCTACTCGAGACCACACGATGACACGAGTTCTAGAATGCTAGGGGCACCTAGATTCAGCTACTAAGCCAGATAGCCTACCTAACGATAAATCCATTAGGTTTAAACCCTTAAGCTTGGCCTGTTCTTTCGGTTCGATATACATTACAACCATTTCCCATTCTTTCATTCCCCGTTGATCCCCTGTGGTTGTAGTTCTAGATTGACCTACCGGAAGTCGGTTTGTGGTAACCTGCCTATAGCCATTAAACAGGTGGTCTTAGCTATTATGTCCAAATGTGTCAATCCCTCTAGCAACTAAAAGAAAGAATCGGCACAAAAAATAAATAAAAGAAAAGAAGAAAAATAAGAAAAATTTCAAAAAAAAGCAGAAAAAGAGAAAAGTTTCAAAGTTCTTAGTCAATAACGTTCTTCTCCTTACAAATGGAAGAACGAAGTCAAAAGAACGAAGTCAAAAGAAAAGTCAAAAGAAGAAAAAATGTGTAAAGAAAATAAAGTGCTAGGTTGCTTGAGGGTATCATAGGACGAGCGTTCACTATTCCACCCGTGTCTGGTTAGACGGTAGGAAACCATAGGCTAGATTCGAGGGAAGTTAGTCAAAAGCTACACCGCACCAAAGCCATCATCATACATTCCCATCCTCCATCTCATCATAAACCCTTGTAGTGTAGAATTCGTTACAGTACTAGCAGGGAAGTCCTTCTTGACTAGTTACTCGTGTTGTCACCGTGGTGGAGATGTGGTCGAATTGCAAACTTATGACAGAATTCAGTAACAGAAAATGATTGAGAGCATAAACACTTCCTTAAACACAGAGGGTGAGAGTTCCCTGTTTACTAAATATTTACTGTGTGAGGAGTCTGGTCGGTCAGGTCAAATTCGTGCATAATTGGTTGCTATTACTCGTCGTGTGCAGTGTTAGTGAGACCAGGTTGTTTGGCTGATTAGTATGCATGTTAGGTTTCTTGTTCTAGGAATTATCTGTCTAATAACTCATTGTGTTTGATTGAACTTCAATTTAATAAATCTTATCATTTGTGAACATGAGCGTTTCTATTCAGTTTGCTTGAGGACAAGCTAAAGCTTAAGTGTGGGGTATTTTGATGACACTCGATTTGGCGTGATTATCAACGTCATTTAAGCGACATTTCCTTGCTTAAGACATGGTTTTTAGGGTAGAATAGCGAATATTCACTCAATTACTCTATCTCGTGCCATTTGTGTTACTTTGGCCCGTTTCGGGTCTATTTGATGGTTTTCTAGTGTTTTCATGTTAGCACAGGTTTTTGCCGTCAAATAAAGTAGCCAAGGACGTGTCTAAGGCGTTGGAAACTCGAGGAATCGCACCGGAATCGATCTAAGGAGTCAATCGAGTCGAACCAAATCCTGCACCCATTTACACTGAAGTTTTCGGCGAAAATCCCCCAGGTTTTCGATGAAAACTCAAGAAGGAATTGGCTGAGTTCAACAAAGAGAGTTTTCGGTGAAAACCCCAAGTTTTTGCCAAAAACCCGGCGATCCGAAAATCACAGGAGAAAACAACCGAGCATTCAAGTCATTTATAAAGGAATTTTCGGCGAAAACTTACTGAGTTTTCGGCGAAAATTCCAGGCAAAATCTGGCAGTATTAGGGTTAAGTATAAATACTTAACCGGCGGCCCAGAGCTCATAATACCAGTTGTTTTCAGAATTCTCCCAAGTTCTAAAGCAGAGATTAGTGTTCGAAGAGCCAGGAGAGATCGTTACGCCATCCCTTCACCTCGGAGACTCGGAGCTAGGATTGAAGATTACCGGAGATCGAAGTTCTGCCGGAGTCATCTTAATTAGGTTTTTCAGATTTTTTTCTATTCCTCCTCTGTTCAAGATGAACTCTATCTTTGTCTTTGATTCTTCTGTTATGAACATGAGTAGCTAAACTCGTAGAGCTTAGACTAGATGAACCCTAAGTGACCCAGGGCTTTAAAGCGGTCACGGATCGGCAGTGATTAGATTCGAAATTCAATCAGTTTCTCTTTCATGTTTGATTTGTTCTTCATTGTTCATGTTTCTTCTCTGGATTCATCACCTAGATTAGATTCTTGTTAAGCTAAGGATAGAAGTGAACGCTCGCCTTACTTTAAAACATCAAATCGAACAATTAACCTAATCATTGGAGTGTGCCTTTCGTAGGAACCAGTTAGGGTTAATCCACTGCAAGAGTAACTCATAAATCGTTAGTATTTGCACCAGTTAATTAAGTCGTTGCGAGAGGCGACCGTACCCAGGCGGCTAGTTAATCTTGGTAGCTAGATTGGATAGAGCGAACGTTCGCCAGTCTTAAACCTAAGGGTAAGGAGTTATGGTGGTGTCTTAGAACTGATTGAACGAGAATAGAAATCCTCTGATTTGTTGATTGCCAATGCTCTGGTCAACGAAGGGGGATTCAAAAAGTCTAAGCTTGTCTGTCATCTTTGTTTAACCAACCAATCTTTCGATCTGTTTTCAGTTTTAATTTTTAATCTCCGTGCATTTCTTAGAATTAGAAGTCGTGGAACTCACACCACGCACAAAGTGTTAAACCTGAGTAAATTGCCAGCTTCTTTGAGTAGTCAATTGTTAGAAGACCCGTGGAATACGATCTACCCTAGCTTTCCAGCTTGGTAGTTTATTTGATTACCGCTCTGCGAACGTACATCAATGGGTCTATTTGATGTGTTTTCTAGTGCTTTTGTGAATGCACAGGTTTTTTTCCATCAATAAGTAGCCACGGACGTGCTCAGGAAGCAAGGGAACCTTGAACAATTGCCCAATATCGATCAAGAAATTATACAGGTCAGGAACCAGCACCTACCCTGCCAACACTAGACTTCTCGGCGAGAAGGCTCAAGGTTCTCACCGAGAAGTCATGAGGAAATCCCACAGAAGACACATGAGCTTTCATGAAAAATATTTCGGCGAGAACTTCCATAGTTCTCGCCGAAGATTTTGAACACAGGAGCTTCCAGGAGAATTAAAGAAGAAGTTCTCGGCGAGAACTCTCAAAGCTCTCGCCAAAAAGTTTTGCAAATAGGAGACACAGGAGGCCTTTGAACTAAAGTTCTCGGCGAGAACTTTCAATGTTCTAGCCGAGAATTCCTCTATTTTTCGGCGCACATACGGACAAAACCCTATTTAAGCAAATCGACAGACTTCATTGAAGATATACTTTTTCCACGAATTAATTTCCAGACTCAACAGTTTGAGAGAGAGTTGAGAGTATCCTCAAAGTTCCCGGAGAGATCCTGACGCCATCTTCCCACCTCGGAGTGCTCGGAGCTAGGAGTTGAAGATTCAAGAGATTGAAGCTTCTCGGATTCATCAAATTAGGTTTTACAGTTCTTCTCTGTTCTTCCTACCTGAGATGTATTCCTTGATTGTTTTCGTTTCTCTTGTTTTGAATATGAGTAGTTAAACTTATAGAGCTTAGATTAGATGAACCCTAAGTCACCCGGGGCTTTAAAGTGGTCACGAATCGGCGATAATTAAATTCAGATTTAGATGGTTTCTCTTGCATGTTAGGTTTGTTCTTCATTGTCTGTGTTTCTTTTCTAGCTTGATGACCTAGACTAGATTCTTGTTAAGCTGAGGATAGAGCGAACGTTCGCCTCACTTTAAAACACCAAATCAATAATTAACCTATTCATTGGAGTGTGCCTTTCGTAGGAACCAGTTAGGGTTAATCCACTGCTAGAGTAACTCACAAATCACTAGTAATTACACCAGTTAGTTTTCCGTTGCAGAAGCGAACGCACGGGTGATCAATTAATCTTGGTAGTTAGAATGGATAGAGCGAATGTTCGCCAGTCTTAAACCTAAGGGTAAGGAGTTATGGTGGTGTTGAGAACTGAATGAATCGAGATTGAAAACCGTTGGTCTTGTGATCGCCAATGTTCTGGTGATCTAAGGGGGATTCGAAATCTAAGCTTGTCTATCGTCTTGTCAAGTCAATCAACCTTTCATTTTGTCTTTTGTTCTCTTTTCAATTACTTTTTTTTATAGATTAGAAGTCGTGGAACTCACACCACGCACAAGTTGTTTAAACTTGAGTAATTTGTCAATTCATTTGAGTAGACGATTAGTAGAGACCCGTGGAATACAATCTACCTTGCTATTAGCTCGGTAGTATTTGATACCCTGTTTTGCAGTTCATCAAATTGGCGCCGTTGCCGGGGACTCTTCTAATTGTTTGAAAGAAGAGTTGGCACGTTATTCTTCTACCTTTTCATATTTCATCTTTCCATCACACTTGATTTTACACCGGTTGTGTTTGCTTTTGCCATTTGTAGGTTGTTTACAGGTTTATGAACCGCCCGTTCACTCGTTCTCTGTCTAAGCCTCTCAAGACTTTTAGCTCAGACAAGCTAGGTAGTTCTACTCTGCCTAAGCAACCGCGGGTTTCAAAGCAAGTAAAAATCGATCCGCCCTCATCCTCTAGACCACTTAAGATTCAGGAGTTTAAGGAGAGCTCCTCATCATCTTTCGCTTCATCCACGTCGTCAGATTCGCCGCCACCCTCTCCCACCGCAATGGCTGATCAGAAGAGCCTTGCGGATTACAATAAGCCGAGCGCAACTAGCGTTCGGTCCTCCATTGCTGTGCCACGCAATGAAGATGATCCTGACTATGAGATCAAGATAACCCATGCAACTTCCAGGGAATGATCTCTAGGGAAGTGCAGTTCGAAGGAAAGCCGCATGATAACCTTGCACACATTTGGCAGATTTCCTAGCTATATGAGAAATTTTCAAGAGTGGGAGTCTTGATAAGAACACATTACGCTTGCGAGCCTTCCATTCTCTCTCAAAGGTCCTGCGAAGAGGTGGCTCAATAGCAAGCCGCCCGGTCACTATACAAACTGGGACGATCTTGCTCAAGATTTTGTAGAGGAATACTTTCCTCTTTCTAGAACTACAACTTACAAGGATAGCATTGCCAGATTCGTTCAGAAGGAAGGGATGAGCTTAAATGATGCTTGGAATGAATTCCAAGAACTCCTCTACAATTTCCCTCATCATGGCTTCAAACAAAGGCAACTAACTAAGATCTTTGCTTGAGGTATGAATTAGGAATATGCTAAATGGGTCAACTCCTTAGCTGAGGGAGATTGTACCTGATATGATCCAACAATGTTGCCCTGATGCCAACCGGTACTCCTACACCCTACCAGGATTCCCTGGCCAAGGCAGGACCCTAGGTCCTCACAAGAAGCATATAGATCCAAGGGCAGGCCATCTTCAAGCCCTAAAGCCAAGGTATGACAAGAAATATCAACTAAGACCTTCCCTAGCAGGTAGAAAGACTCCAAGAGATGGAATGATAATCCAGGCAACGCTACTGGCCGAGGATGTAAGCCCTAGCACTGAAGTCGAGCCTCAGGCTGCTCTTAGCCTGACCTCCAGGAGCCCTGAAGAGGAAGCCGGCCCCTTGAGTCACCCTCTGGAAGCATTTCTGGAGTACAGAAAGAAGAGAGCCCAAGAATACTTGGCCTGGAGAGGAGAGCTTCCAAGGATTGACCAAAGCCGAGCCATGATAAAAATTGGAGTCCTTGGCCCCAAGGCATGACACTTAGACCGACCCAACCCCCGGAGAGCTACATCAGGAGCTACTTGGAGGCCTACCTGAAGCTTAAAGAAGAAGGCCCGAGTGGAAATGGAGAAGGCCCAAGGAAAGGCCAGCCCCGAGCCCTAGACCGGCAGCTGGGCCGATCCGAGGAATTCCATGAAGTCGGCCACGAAGACCGAGCCTCTTGGGCAAGACCCTTGCCCCTGGACCAGCCCGGCGCACCAGGCCCCGCGACCGCCACCCGTATCAGGCCTGGCGCCCGCCCGGACAAGCCCACCGGGCCGCCACCATAGCCAACCGACCCGATGCTGCCGAATTCGGCCAGATTAGGGTTTCTGACCTATTTTAGGTCTTTTATTCTACTTTAAAGACTTCAATTATTATTTTATGTTTTTCCTTTTTAGTCGGATTATTTAGGGGTTTTAGGATTCTTTTTAGGAGTATGACTCTTTTATTTTATTCTTATTTAGGAAGTAGACTTTAGGGAGGAGAGCTTGTTCCCTCACCTATATAAGGAGGCCGCGGCCACCCTTTGTGAACAACAACCATTTTGAAATAAACAACCCCTTTATAGAACTTTGTTCTTGAAACCCTTATTGTATTCGCATGTTGCAATACTGAAGGATCGACTTATCGTCAGAAGCATCCATCTTCTGAAGTGGCGTCATCGACTTGATACTTCTGGTTCCTAGCTCTTTATAGCTAGCGGGTCAAAATCCTTTCTCCATCCCGGTTCCCGACGGTTTCTACCTCATTCCACGATCATCAGCTTGTGGTGTTTAAGGGTCGTTTGCCCACGGTTGCGGCGGTTCACATCAGTACCACTCTTACTCCTTAAGTTGCTCTTCTCCACTTTGCTTGATGTGCTTCCAAGTCAAGGAATTGGGAGAGACAATCAAAAGGAGTTAAGAGTAAGCTCAAAATTGAAGAGCAGATTAAAGCAGAAGTTTAGAAGCACTTAAAGAAGGCTGGCACGCCTATCACTCCTCCTTCAGCCTCTGTCTTTGTTGCTGATTGTCAATGGTGTGGGACCTGTGCACATAACAGAGGATGTTGTCAGAATTTTGGTAGAGCAGATGTCTGGTCCACCAAAGAAGTCGACTTCATTGGTCAAGGCTTTACCAACAACCAACAAGGCTATATAGGCTACCGCAACTACCGGCAAACTCAACAACAGGGAAGTTTCCAAGAGCGACCTACTTACAACTCCGGAGCCAACCAGAACCAAAATCAGAATAGCCATCAATCTGGGTCATTCCAAGAGCAGAAGCCGAACAACCAATCCAGAGGAGTATATCACCCGCCTCATAGAAATCAGGGCAACTACGGTACAACACCTGGCAATCGCCAGAATCAGTACCTGAACAATAACTATCAAGGCCCTCCTTGATTCACTGGAGGTCAGCAGCCTCAGAGATCCGCGCCAGGAAAAACGAGGGAGAGCGAGATAGACAAGAAGCTTCACCTAATTATGACAAGGCACGACGACCACGAAGAAAAGTTCAAAAGTCAAGCCGCCTTGAACCAAGGCCAAGTGGCTCAAAGTCAGAGAATAGAAGAGCAGATCAACATCATCGCCAGCCTCTTAGTTAGTAGCCCTCTTTTCGGTCAACCATCAAACCAGACAGATTCAAACCCCCAAAAGGGAGCATGTCAAAGCCATCTCCACTAGAAGTGGTAAGCAGCTAGCTAGTCCTTCATCTCTCGATCCGGTCATCGTTCCAGATGCCATCACCATTGATATGCCAGAGATCGAGGAAGAGGAAGACAAACAAGAAGAGGAGATGACTACCCCACCTCCTTCGACAAAGCCAGTTTTTGCACCACCTCTTGCTCCCTACATGCCTAAGCCTCGGTATCCTAAAGCCTTTCTAAACAAATCTAAGGATCATGACACTCAATACAAGAGATGGTTCTCAATCTTGAAGAACGCAGAAGTCAAGATACCAGTTACAGATGCTGTCTAGATGATACCACAAGTCGGGAAAGTAATGAAGGATCTAGCGAAGAACAAGAAGAAGGAAGAGGCATCTTTTGTCTTCCTCGATAAGGAATGCTCCGCCGTTCATTGCCAGATGTGATGAGGCCCCAGTACCCTGGACTAGACCTGAGCCACCCGTACCCGGAGCCAAACTAAGGCCTTCAAGGAAAGACTCAGCACTTACATAAAGGCCTGGAGCAAGGAGAGTCATGAAGAGGATGCGGACAGGCTTGCCAAGAGAGACTACACACTTCTGGAAGTCAAAGACACCCTTCCGAAGCTAAAGCCGAAGCTGTACCAGGAGATACAACCACACTGGGCATTAATGCTAAGACCGGGCGTCGCCGCCTGTCCCAGGCCAAGCAAAGCACTCACACCGAGCCCCGGATAGATTCTAACGAGCACCAGGCTCAGTACCTGGCCTAAAAAAATCCCCAGGACATGCTTAAAGGAAGGCTTGAAGCAGAATACAAAAGGTGAAGTGATCCAGGCCCCCATGCCCTACACGACTGATGCCGACCCGGCCCCAGCGTTAATGTCGGGCCGAGACTACACTAGGCCTAGGCCTACGCCAGCACCACTTTCGGAGCCTTGGAGAGCCAAATCCCCAAGTCCCAACCCCGGGCCAAGACCAGCCCTGAACCGAGGGCCTCCACTAGGTCCTGACCTGATTGCCACAAGCCCTAGAGGTAAAGAGGAGCATTGGGAGTCTCTAGAAGCATTCCTAGAGCATCGGCGGAGGAAGAGAGGAAAGGGCCTGACTGGAAATCACAGGAGCCCGAAGTCAGACCCCGGAGCCGATCGAGAACTAGGCCTAGTACCTAAACTAGGCCCCATGCCAAATGACACGAGCTCTAGACCAAAACCAGCCCCTAAAGACATCCCTAAGGTACCCTGGGAAGAAGGCTCGAAGCAAAACTCAAAAGGCCTGGACAGATTTGAAGAAGGCCCAAGCTAAGCCTGCCCTAGGCACAGGGCCCATGCCAGCGCCCGTCAGAGGAGCACTTTTGGCCCAGACAACAATTTACCGGTGCCTTTTGGGATTTTCGAAAGGAACTGGAATCCTTATGTCCCCAAGATTACTCTCCAACAAACGGAGCTCAATTTGGAGAAGTATCGAAGGAGATAGAGCTAGGCCAAGTCTTAGTAGAGCATGGATGGAGCACCAAAGAGTACCCCTCAGATGCTGACCCGAGGAAGCCTATGCTAGGAGCTGTGATCAGGCCACCACCTGAGCCTGATCCAAGGAGGGATGAACTACCATTTATGATACGGGAAATGGAGAGAAGAAGCCAAGTACATACGAACAAGGAATCCTAATAAAGCTAGGATTTCCCGATTTTGGACAGATTTCTAGTCTGACGAAGATTGATGAATTTGGGCTACTTGGAGAAATAATTTGGGATGAATCCCAACATAAAATTTGAATCCCATGACGTCTTCTAGTGATCTGCCAAAGGGCATATTTTTCCTATTTTATTTGGTATTTATTTGGCTATTTTTCCCAGAACCCGTTTAGCTGTTTTTTAGGAATTTCCAGCTTTTCCTTTTTAGTGTTTTTGTTTAGGAATGACTCTTTTCCTTGTAGGAATAGAGTTCCGAATTTCAGTCCATTTTAGAAATCTTTTTGTAATTCTTTATTAGTTTATTAGTTAGTTCCGTAGGAGCAAAAGGAGAGTCTGTTCTCCCTTCCTAACCTATAAATAGAGGCGTCTAGCCTCATTGTAAGACACAACTTTGATTAATAAACTTCTTAAACTTCGGTTTTATCTCTTAGCATGGAATTGCTAATCTCTTCTCAACTTTCATGGAATTGATCGTCGTTTACATAGGCTTATCGTCGAGGGTATCCTCCCCTTAAAGTTGCGCCATCGACCGGACACTTAGGGTTCCTGGCTATATACAGCCGACGGGTCCAAGTACTATCCCGCCAGGTTTCATAGGTGATCACTAGAGCCGATTTCAAGACTAGCGGTGGCTAGGGTCTCGAAGCAGCTTTCTCCAAGGTTCGTCATCCAGGAGGTGATCGGGTCAAGGACAGCCGACTCTCGAGGTTCGCATCAGAGCGCTACACCGAGGCGATCTGGCCCGAGCCAACAATTGGCTCGGGCCTTTTTCCAATTTCCACGGCCCTAGAAGCCCTAGAAGCCCAGGAAGCATGGCCACCCGTCCCTGAAAGAATTGAGGAAGCTGCCACGAAGTTGCCACCTAATTAGGAAGAAGTTCACCTAATCCGGGCCGGTGTAGGAAACACACCCGGGCGCCGGATTAGGTTTCGCCGGTTTGCCGGTTTTCCCTAAATAGGCTATTTAGTTCGACCCCAAGACTCCTTTTACCTATTTTAGTACTTTCCTTTCTAGTTCAACTATTTAGGATTAATTTTACTTATTTTGGACGTTGAATTATTTAATTAGCTAATTAGGAAGTAGCTATTAAGGAAGGATTATGACAGCTTGTTCCCTAACTCCTCCTATAAATAGAGGCCGTCGGCCACCCCTTGTACTCACCACCTTTTGAATAATAAACTTTTTTCAGAACACATGTTCTTTTCCCTTCAGGCCTTCGCTCGTTGTTGCATTGCTTAAGGTTTTGCTTAACATCAAGAGCATCCATCTCTTGGCGTGGCGCCCTCGACGTGATACTTCTGGTTCCTAGCTCAACTGAAACTAGTGGGTCAAAGTCCGATTCCACCCCGGTTCCATAGGTTCTCTCGTTGCCGTTGAAGATCAGCTTGTGGTGGTTAGGGTCACAGAGCATTGTCGGCCGTGGTTCACATTAGTTGGTATCAGAGCACGGTTCAACACTAGGACCAACTTTATCCTAGTTTCCAGGTTCATTCTTGGATCCATATCATTTAAATTTCTTGCTCTTAGAATATAGCTTCAAAAAAAATACCTATTTGTTTCAATTCCTTGTATGTTAAGTTTTGTATAAGGAAAAGAAAAGCTGGTGGCAATTAAACCATCAAAAGAAAAGGTTAAAAAAAATTACTACAAAAACAAGCAAGGCCCCCCTTGCCCAAACTAAATCTGTCGTGTAAGAGCATTCTTAAGAAGAGGGGATAGAGGGAGAGAAAGAAATCTTTCATTGCCCAAGACCCTACGCCCAAGGAGAACTCACCAGCCCTAGCTACGGAGGAATCCCTAGAAGTTCAAGTCTTGGTGCCATCATTCGCTAAGTCTTTCCTCAACAGCTTTGAAGAAACTTGCAACTGCTTGAAGCTGAAATTTACTTGTTCTGCTTCCCTTTGAGTGATTACTATTAAATTTTAAACACGAGAGGCAAAATCAAGAGAGAGTGAGGATCTTTCGAGAGATTTGTGAGGCCAAAATCCTTATTTTCGTGTGTTTTTACTAACCATGACAGATAAGAGGTTAGACAAGCTTGAAGCCACCATAGTAAACATGTCCCAAGTCATGAGACAGGTCCAAGCGACCCTAGAGAGGCTAGAGAAGAAAGCCGGAACTCTACTGGAGCAGCCTCGAGCAAGAACCCGGGCCAACCCCGAAGCCGCTTGGTGAACCTAAGATCGTTGTTCGGGTTCAAACAAATAACTAACAAAGCTAACAAGCTAGGGTAGATCGTATTCCACGGGCCTTCTATGATTGACTGCTCCAAAAACTAGCAATTTATCAGGATGCAAACAAGTTGTGCGTGGTGTGAGTTCCACGACTTCTAATTCTAAGAAATGCAGAGAAATTTAAAAATTAAACTAAAGCAGATTGGAAATTAGGGTTGAAAACAAAGATGACAGACGAACTTAGACTTTGAATCCCCCTTCGTTCCCCAGAGCATTGGCAATCAACAGATCAGCGGATTTCGATTCTCATTCAATCAATTACTAAGACACCACCATAACTCCTTACCCTTAGGTTTAAGACCGGCGAACGTTCGCTCTATCCGTTCTAGCTACCAAGATTAATTAGTCGCCCGGGTACGGTCGCCTCTCGCAACGACTTAACTTAACTGGTGCAATTACTAATGATTTATGAGTTACTCTTGCAGTGGATTAACCCTAACCGGTTCCTACGAAAGGCACGCTCCAATTATAAGGTTAATTGTTCAATTTGATGTTCTAAAGTAAGGCGAGCGTTCTCTTCTATCCTTAGCTTAACAAGAATCTAATCTAGGTGATCAATCCAGACAAGAAACATGAACAATGAAGAACAAATCAAACATGAAAGAGAAACTGATTGAATTTCGAATCTAATCACTGCCGATCCGTGACCGCTTTAAAGCCCTGGGTCACTTAGGGTTCATCTAGTCTAAGCTCTAACGAGTTTAGCTACTCATGTTTATCACAAAAGAATCTAAGACAAAGAAAGAGTTCATCATCCAGAGGAAGAACAGAAAAGAATCTGAAAAACCTAATTTAGACGACTCTGACAGACTTCGATCTTCGGTAAACTGCACTCCTAGCTCCGAGTCTCCGAGGTGGAAGGGATGGCATCACGATCTCTTTCCGGCTCTTCGAACTCTAACTCCTCGCTCCAGAACTTCAGAGAATTCTTTGAATTCTGATTACAAAAAGTATATTATGATGTCTCCTTTTATGTTGGGCCGCCGGTTAAGTATTTATACTTAACCCTAATTAATCCAAATTTCATCTATTATTTTCGCCAAAAATAAATCTTCCTTTTCGCCGAAAATGATGGTGTAAATGGACGGTCCTTTGGCTGGTATCTCCTGTAATTTTCGCTTCGGTCAAAAACTTAACGGTTTCGCCGAAAACTCCTTCAGCCGGTCATCGGTTGATTTGTGCTGATATTTTCGCCAAAAATACTAGGGTATTTTCGGTGAAAATTCCTTTGTAAACCGGACAGGAATTTTCTGAACTTGATTGGCTCCTTTGATCGATTCTGGTGCAATTCCTCGAGGTTCCAGGCTACTTTATTTGACGGCAAAAACCTGTGCTAACACAAAAACACTAGAAAACCATCAAATAGACCCGAAACGGGCCAAAGTAACACAAATGGCACGAGATAGGGCAATCGATTGAATATTCGTTATTCTACCCTAAAAACCATGTCTTAAGCAAAGAAATGTCGCTTAAATGAGGCTGATAATCACGTCAAATCGAGTGTCATCAAAATACCCTACACTTAAGCTTTTGCTTGTCCTCAAGCAAACTGAATAGAAACGCTCATGTTCATAAATGATAAGATCGATTAAATTAGAGCTCAATCAAACACAGTGAATTATTAGACAGCTAATTCCTAGAACAAGAAACCTGACATGTATACAGAGCAACCAATTATGCACGAATTTGACCTAAACGACCAGACTCCTCACACAGGAAATATTTAGTACAATGGGAACTCTCGCTCTCTGTGTTTAAGGACGTGTTTCTGCTCTCGATCATTTTCTGTTACTGAATTCTGTCATAGGTTTGCGATTCGACCACATCTCTACCACTGTGACAACACGAGTATCTAGTCAAGAAGGACTTCCCTGCTAAGACCGTAATGAAATCTACACTACTTGGGTTTATGATGCGATGGATGATGGGAATGTTTGATGATGGCTTTGTGCGGTGTAGCTTTCGACTAACTTCCCTCGAATCAAATCTATGGCTTCCTACCGTCTAACCAGGCACGGGTGGAATAATGAACACTCGTCCTATGATACCCTCAAGCAAACTAGCACTTATTTTCTTTTTCGTCTCTTTTTTTCTTCTCTCTTTTTTTCTACTATTCTTCTTCTCTTTTTTTTTCTGACTTCGTTCTTCCATATGTAGGGAGAAGAACGTATTATTTGAACTAAACTTTGAAACTTTTCTCTTTTTCTGCTTTTCTCTTTTCTTCATTTTTTTGAAATTTTTCTTTCTTTTCTTACTTGATTTTTTTTTTCTTTTGTGCCGATTCTTTCTTTTAGTTGCTAGAGGGGTTTACACGTCTGGACATATTAGCTAAGACCACCTGTTTAATGGCTATAGGCAGGTTACCACAAACCGACTTCCGGTAGGTCAATCTAGAACTACAACCACAGGGGATCAACGGGGAATGAAAGAAATGGGAAATGGCTGTAATGTATTATCGAACCGAAAGAACAGGCCAAGCTCAAGGGGTCTACACCTAATGGATTTTATCGTTAGGTAGGCTATCTGGCTTAGTAGCTGAATCTAGGTGCCCCTATCCTTCTAGAACTCGTGTCATCGTGTGGTCTCGAGTAGGTCTCATGTAAATTCTAACTCATTCAAGCAAACAGAAAACCACTCAGAAAGAACTAAAATTGCAAGTTACGTGCAATGGATCAAAAGCTCACATTTCGTTTGCTAGTCGGATTCGGTCATTTTCATGCAATCAAGGCTACAAACTACAAGTGTGATTTAAAAATTCTGTTCTGACCAGGCAGTTTAGCATCAAAGTACACAAGTTGGTTCTCAAGTTCTAGGTTAAGCAGTCTAAGCATCATTATGAAGGTTTGAACAACAACTTAACATCAAAAATCAAGAACTGAGCCATTCTAATGCTAGAGAGACTGGAATGGAATCACGAGGCACACACAAAACACAATCAAGGGCAATCAAGTTCATGCACGGTTCTCTAGCATCCTACCCCACACTTAAATCGGACTGTGTCCTCACATGACTAATTCTGGAGTTCAGAGTGAAGTAGAAGAACGTGGACCGAGATGATTGGCGTAGGGGATGAGCACGGGTCCTCGGAGCGGAGGCGATCTACCAAAGTGAAGCAAAGGGAATCTCCCTACTGCCTACAGAACAAATGAAACATAAAAAGGAAACCGGGACAAGTGTCCCGGATCCACACAGAAAAAAAAGTGGATCGAAATCCGAAAAGAATAAATAAATAAAAAAAAGGACAAGGAAAAGGACACCACCTGATCATGGCTGGTCAGGGTCGTCCGGGGGTGGAAAGTGGAGGTGCTCGCCGAGCTGACGTTGCCACGCCAGCTGTGCCTCATACAGCCTGTCGGCGCGACGCATATGTTGCTGCATAATAGTCCATCTCACCTCTTGAGTGGCGTTGTCGATGATTCGCCACTCCTGCAGTCGCTCATACAGCTCACCAATGTTCGCGGGTGCGGTCGGTGCTGAGGGTGAAGTGCATGGTATGGATCAGGAATGTGCGGCGGCGACTGGTGTGCATACCCTGCCTGATGATGTGGCGAGGGTATATAGTCATGGAACTCTGGCTGTGGCTGGGGCTGCTGCTGCTCAGTATCATCATCTTCCTCCGACTCGGCTACATGCTGGAGGGGAGGATCTACTGCCACCTGGGGACTGAGGTCCAGCTCTAGGTCGTATTCGACCGCTAAGTCTCCTCCAACGGTCCTAACGTGATGTCGGGGAATGTTCGGGCCATATTCATGGTTGATGCCGAAGGAGATGATGAGCTGACCTATGAAGTTACCTCCCAAGAGTGCACGAGGTGGCGTCCACCTCTTAGTCTTCTGGCGGAAGATGCGAGCAAGCACCCATCCGGGTGAAGAGGGTAGCTCTCTCGGATGGCCCGAAGAAGCATAAGCTCCTCCTTGAGGATATGGTAGCGATCCTTATCTGGAACATATAAAAGTGATCTACGCCAAACCATATGAATAAATTTAAAGAGAGGGTGAGAGAGCGACTTAACTGAGTTGTGTTCCCCAAGGCGATCGCCAGGCACTCCAGTCATGTGGCTCCAGAGTGCATGGTACTCCTCCTCATCATCATCGTCGCCCCAGCCGAGGTGATGGCCATGATAGTGCTCGTAGGGGATACCTAGATGAGCAGCAAACTCATCCTAGGTGAGCGTCCTGTATACTCCACCCAGATAGAAGGTAACAACCCTCTGCCCCTGCCTCCTCTTGTGCTCATCCAGATCAAAGGTCGCCCAGAACTCCTGAAGGGCGATGTCTGGGAAGTCGGCAGCTATGGTGTTCAGCTCTAGGAGGCCGGCCGGTGCTAGGGCGTCATGCACGTTCCGGTGGTAGTCCTCGTCGTGCTCGCTGAGGGACTCCATGGAGAGAGGGCGTACCTTAGCTCCCCGAATGTGCTCGATCTTCTGGAAGCACTCGAAGTAGAAGTCAGGTATACGAGCGATAGTGCGATGGTACCCAGCCCGACGAGGTAATGCTGGAGGAGGGCCCTGAACGACGAGTGTGACGGGAGCGGGGGCTCTGGAGCTCGAGGAGGCATCAAGTCGTGCCTTGGTCCTGCGCTCATAAGTGGTATTCCTAAGACCAGAACGAAACCAGATCAGTCAAACTTAAAACCCTACCCCACACTTAGTAGAAAAACTCAATTTCACAAAGAAATGAGGAAAACCGAGTGGGGGTAAGCAAAGCAGAGTAACAGGTAATCATAGACAGTAAAATACATGCTTAGGAACAGCCAGAATTGGATAAGCACAATCAGAGTTCAAAGAGTCAAACCGACATTCAGAAAGTCAACACTATAGCATAATGAACCCTAATCATGGCAAGACTATCACAAAGCGGAGAACGACGGTAAAATATGATCTCAGATGGCAAACACAATAATCTGAACGAGAATGAACACATACGACAGCCAAATGATCAAAAACAGTTCATGGTCAAACCGACATTTCTCACAAGTCAACCTCACAAAGAATCAATCGTATGCATAGCAACACATGAGCAAATGATATGGAAATTAAGCACAAAACTCCCTAAGCATGCTAGAACAGTTCAACAAGTTCAGCTAACCTAGTTCACACGAAATCAGTCGGCACACAAATCGAGGCAAACAGAAAAGTCAACCGAAAGTCAACCCAAAGGAAATTCAGCAATCAATATGTCAAAAGATTGGTAATGAAAAGTTCTACAATTACCTTGAAGCCATGGATGCTAAAAACGAACGGTTTGGGAGAAATCGGTGAAAAACTCTGAAAACAAGGGTTTGGGTGAACTAGAGTTGTAGAGCTCCGGTTCGAACGTTCTATGGCTCAACGGGATCGGAAAAGGAAGGAGAAGGGGGAGGCGGTGGTCGGCGACGGTGGCGGCGGCGGCGAAGAGAAATTGGGAGGCGGCGGCGGTTTTCAAAAAACAGGGGATGGGGGATTTTTTCGGGCTTAGTTCGAAAATGGTAAATGGAGAGAGAGAAACCAAAATCCGGATTTTAAAGGGATAGGGTCCGAAATTGCCTTGTATTTTCGGCGAAAATAAGTCAATTTCGCCGAAAATATTACTTAAAATCACCGCCGGTTTTCAAAATGATTTTTTCACCGAAAACACAATGAATTTTCGGCCGAAAATATGAAACAGGGGAAATCAGTGAAAATTTAGAAGGCGATTTCGCCGAAAATAAGGGTTCATTTTCGTCAAAAATTTTGAACTGCTCGGGTGAAAATATTTTCGCAAATCCGACAAACTTCAGAAAATCACAGTTAAATCCACAAAAATCGGAACGACCTCAATCAACTTGCGACTGACACTATGACACGCAGACTACACACGAAAAAAATAAGAAAACAAACAAACTGACACTTTTGGCTCCCCCGAACCGACTCTAAAACACTAAGGTTGAGACAAAACAAAAATGGACTCCAGCCGTGGGTTGCCTCCCATGAAGCGCTCTTTTATTAACGTCCTTGAGCTGGACGATACCTGGACGGTATTAGGAGACATCCCAACTCAGATTCTCCTTAACGCTCGCGTCGGAGTTCATAAAGTACAGCTTCGGGGTTTCTCCGGTGAGCATGAATCTCTTCCCGTTCTCATGCAAAAGCTTGGTACGTCCGTCGGGAAGGTGGTCAATGAATTTGAACGGTCCGAACAGCTCTGTCAAGGGATCATCTTCTATGAGGAAGACGGTGGACGGAATGAGAGCTTTCGACTTCATCTTTTTAATCTCCGGCTTGATATCACCAGGATCGGTGATCGTCAGTATTTCCTTAGGAGATGCTTTTGGCTTCTCCTTCCATACTTGTTCTGGCGCCGGTTTCTCGGAACGAATTGGCGGTGCATCTGGATCGGTAGACGGTGGTCGAACAACTGGTCTCCAGACCATTTGGGTCTTCGTTTTCTTGTTCTTTCCTCGAGGCATGCTCGGTGGTTTAGAAGAGGCTTGCAGTTCCTTCTTCTTTCTGGACGGCTTCAGAACCGAAATTGTTGGCTTCTTCTTGGCGATCTATTCAACATCTGCAACAGCAATTGATCTAGGCACACTAGAAGAGATATCAGTAACGGAGTTGGCCGGAGTCAACTCCACAGTTTCAACAGATAGGCAATGAGATTCTTCAGTCTTAGATTTATATTTCATGCCATCTTTAAGACAAAACGTTATTGTGTCTTTACCAATCCTTAAAGTCAAAGAACCACTTGGAACGTTAATTTGCATTACAGTCGTAGCCATGAAGGGTCGACCTATAAGAATGGTAGAATCATCCTCACTAGTGTCTATAATCACATAGTCAGCTAAGAACTTGAACGGACCACATTTAGTAACAACGTCTTTTATTTCTCCTCTAGGCGTTTTAAGTGATCTATTGGCAAAGACGAGTTGCATAGTAGTTGGTTCAAGTTCTCCTAGGTTTAATTTTTCAAATAAGCTCATAGGCATAACATTGACAGACGCGCCTAGATCCACTAAACTACGTTCTATTTCAATATCATTAATAACCAAAGGTAGCGTGAAAGAACCGGGATCAGAACACTTAGCTGGATATGGAGAGATAGGCTTCTTGTTACGAATGTCAGGATATCCTTCTTTGTTCCCCTTCATACCAGTTTTGATCCTCGCATTTGGCAGTAATGCTCTAGGAAAAGGAGGCTTCACGATGTACGGGGCGAGAGGAGGATCAGACTCCTTCGGCACCACTTTCTGTGCTTCCCTCTTCTTTGGAGTGTCAGGCATCCTGCATATATCAGAAGAAGTATTAGAAGATGAGCTTGAATGATCTTGAACAGTTACCATCTTGGCTTGCTCCTTTCTCGGATTTGGCTCTGTCTGGCTCGGAAGTTGGCCAAATGGTCTACCAGATGCAAGCATGCTTGAGATGTTGTTCACGGCTTGCTCAATTCTTTGTCCAGATGCTATCTGTTCTTGATTGAGAAGAGCTTGAGCATTGAACTGACTGTCGTGATCATCGAGTCTAGTGATGATCTGGCTAAGCTTCCTGTCCAGGTCACTAACGTTGTTTTCTCTCTGATGTTGCTGACCTGGATAGGTGGTATTCAAGTATTGGTTCTGGCGGTTGCCAGGTGCAGTTCCATAGTTGCCCGGATTTCGATGCGGCGGCTGGTAAACACCTGCCGGCGGTTGATTAGGTTTCTGATCCTGAGCTGGACCAGCTGGGCGGTTATTCTGGTTCTGGTTATGGTTGGCGCCATTATTGTAGGGAGGTCTGTCTTGATAGTTCCCTTGCTGCCTGAAGTTGCGGTAGCCAGCATAACCATTCTGATTATTAACGAAGCCTGTTGAATGAAATTTAACTCTTCGACAGACCAGACTTCTGCCTTACCAAAATTCTGACAACGGTCTCCGTTATTTGCGCCAGCTCCACACCATTCGCAATCGCAACGTAGACAGAAGCTGCCGGCGGTTTGATTGGTGTGGTAGATTTCTTCAAATGCTTCTCTACCTCTGCCTTGATAGTAGCTTCGAGATCGAGCTTGCTCCTTGATCCTTAGATTGTCGTTCCCAGTTCCTTGACTTGGAAGCACAGTTTGCGAAATGAAGAAGAGAAGCTTCAGGTGTAAGTGTAGTGCAATCCCCTTGAGCTAGAGAATTGACCCACTTGGCAGATTCTTCTCGAAGTCCTCGAGCAAAGATTTCAGCTAACTGCCTCTGCTCGAATCCATGATGTGGACAGTTGTAGAGAAGTTCTTGGAATCGATTCCAAGTATCATATAAGCTTTCTCCTTCTTTCTGGAAGAATCTGGCAATGCTGTCCTTGATGGCAGTTGTTCTGGCTGGAGGGAAGTATTCTTCAAAGAAGTCCTAAGCCAGAGTATCCCAATTAGTGTAGTAGCCAAGTGGTTTGCCAGTAAGCCACCTCTTAGCAGCGCCTTTTAGAGAGAACGGGAAAGCTCTCAGACAAAGAGTATTTTTGTCGAGGTTTCCGTTCTTGAAAGTGCTGCAGAGATCAAGGAAGTCTGCAAGATGAGTGCACGGATTGTCTAGAGGCCTGCCATCAAACTGTAGATCCCTAGAGATCATGGTCAAGAATGGAATCTTGATCTCATAGTTAGGATCTCCTTCAATGCGGGAACGGCAATGGCAGATCGAACGCTAGTCGCGCTCGGCTTTTTATAGTCTGCTAGACTCTTCTGTGCAGGTGGTGGTGGTGGTAGTTGATCGTCCATGGTAGGAGATGGAGGAGGTGAAAGTGATGCGGTGTATGAAGCAGATGAAGATGACGGTGGAGACGGAGATGAGGAACTCTCCTTCAGTTCCTCGATCTTGATCGGAGTGACTGGTGGATTGGATCTGCCTTTCTTCAAAATCTGTGATCTTAGAGGTGGAGCAGAACTGCCTGGTCTCTCTATACTCTTAGCCTGTTCAGTTTGAGAGCGAGTCCAAGGACGGTGAGGCATACACCTGTAAACCTACAGATAACAAAGACAAACAAAACCAGTGTAAAATCGAAGTGGATGGAAAGGTGAAAGATGGAAAATAGAAGAATAAATTGCCAGTTCTTCTTTCAAACAATCAAAGAAGTCCCCGGCAACGGCGCCAATTTGGTGAACCTAAGATCGTTGTTCGGGTTCAAACAAATAACTATCAAAGCTAACAAGCTAGGGTAGATCGTATTCCACGGGCCTTCTACTATTGACTACTCCAAAAACTAGCAATTTATTCGGATGCAAACAAGTTGTGCGTGGTGTGAGTTCCACGACTTCTAATTCTAAGAAATGCATAGAAATTTAAAAATTAAACTAAAGCAGATTGGAAATTAGGGTTGAAAACAAAGATGACAGACGAACTGAGACTTTGAATCCCCCTTCGTTCCCAGAGCATTGGCAATCAACAGATCAACGGATTTCGATTCTCATTCAATCAATTACTAAGACACCACCATAACTCCTTACCCTTAGGTTTAAGACCGGCGAACGTTCGCTCTATCCGTTCTAGCTACCAAGATGAATTAGTCGCCCGGGTACGGTCGCCTCTCGCAATGACTTAACTTAACTGGTGCAATTACTAATGATTTATGAGTTACTCTTGCAGTGGATTAACCCTAACCGGTTCCTACGAAAGGCACGCTCCAATTATAAGGTTAATTGTTCAATTCGATGTTCTAAAGTAAGGCGAGCGTTCGATTCTATCCTTAGCTTAACAAGAATCTAATCTAGGTGATCAATCCATACAAGAAACATGAACAATGAAGAACAAACCAAACATGAAAGAGAAACTGATTGAATTTGAATCTAATCACCGCCGATCCGTGACCGCTTTAAAGCCCTGGGTCACTTAGGGTTCATCTAGTCTAAGCTCTAACGAGTTTAGCTACTCATGTTTATCACAAAAGAATCTAAGACAAAGAAAGAGTTCATCATCCAGAGGAAGAACAGAAAAGAATCTGAAAAACCTAATTTAGACGACTCTGACAGACTTCGATCTTCGGTAAACTGCACTCCTAGCTCCGAGTCTCCGAGGTGGAAGGGATGGCATCACGATCTCTTTCCGGCTCTTCGAACTCTAACTCCTCGCTCCAGAACTTCAGAGAATTCTTCGAATTCTGATTACAAAAAGTATATTATGATGTCTCCTTTTATGTTGGGCCGCCGGTTAAGTATTTATACTTAACCCTAATTAATCCAAATTTCATCTATTATTTTCGCCAAAAATAAATCTTCCTTTTTGCCGAAAATGATGGTGTAAATGGACGGTCCTTTGGCTGGTATCTCCTGTAATTTTCGCTTCGATCGAAAACTTAACGGTTTCGCCGAAAACTCCTTCAGCCGGTCATCGGTTGATTTGTGCTGATATTTTCGCCGAAAATACTAGGGTATTTTTGGCAAAAACTCCTTTGTAAACCGGGCAGGAATTTTCTTAACTTGATTGGCTCCTTTGATCGATTCCGGTGCAATTCCTCGAGGTTCCAACGCCTTAGATATGACCTTGGCTACTTTATTTGACGGCAAAAACCTGTGCTAACACAAAAACACTAGAAAACCATCAAATAGACCCGAAACGGGCCAAAGTAACACAAATGCCACGAGATAGGGCAATCGATTGAATATTCGTTATTCTACCCTAAAAACCATGTCCTAAGCAAAGAAATGTCGCTTAAATGAGGCTGATAATCACGTCAAATCGAGTGTCATCACTGCTCCAGTCTAGCCCCGGGCCTGCGCTCAGCCCCGCCCCGGGGTAGCGTCTGCTTAGCCCCAGTACAGCGCCTATCTCAGCCCCGGATCGACATCAGCCTGGCCCTAGGCACGTACTCTACCCCGCTCCTCCCCAGCATCACCCCTGTCCCAAGCCAGCCCCCACCCGACAGTAAGGCCGATCAGGCCAAACGCCAGGATCACTCAGAGTCCCGACCGACCCCGATCGACGCCCAACCCCCAACCCGAAGCCAACCCCACGAAGCACTCCACCACGGAGCCACCCGACATCCCGACCCCAACAAGAGTTGTTACCCGGTCTATGACTCAGGCACTCTCTCGAGCCCCGGTCTCCCCCTGATCTGAACTCCGGCCCGCACCGCTCGACCGACCCCAAGTATCGATCAAGCCCAGCGCGCCACACAGCCCCGGTGCACCCCGACCCCCAAAGCATGCCCGCCAATTCTCTGCCATCTCCCGACGCGTCCTAAGCACCCAAGTCATGAAGGAAGGTTGGGAGCAACGAGATAACCTCTTTCATACTAGGTGCGTAATTTAAAATAAGATTTGTAGTATGGTAATTGATGGACGAAGTTGTACCAATGCTATGAGCCTCGAATTAGTTGAGGGACTTGGCCTTCCCACCATTAAGCACCCAAAGCCCTACAAGCTGCATTGGCTTAGCAACTGTGGGGAATTAAGGGTGATCCGACAAGCTCATGTTCCCTTCTGCATAGGGAGATACACTAATATCATCCTATGTGATGTGGTACCCATGGAGGCTGCCCATATACTTCTTGGCAGACCTTGGCAATTCGATAGGTACTCCAAGCATGACGGGAGGACCAACAGGTACAGTCTTGTCCATAAAGACACAAAGTACATCTTAAAACCTTTGTCACCTACTGAAATCCTGAAGGATCAAATAATAGGAGAGCCATCCGAGAGAAAAAAAGAGAGGGAGCTCAAAAATAGAGAAAAGAGAGAACAAACGAGTAGCCCCCCCCCCCCCCGAGAGTAAAAACAGAAATACAAGGCCCTAAGGGTTCAAAAGCTCAAAAAAGTGAGACAGAGCGGAGAGAAAACCTCCTAGCTACCCCGAGAGAGATCAAGCAAACCCTAATTACCAAGAGGCCCCTTCTGATCCTCCTTTATAAGGAGTGCTTGATTTCTAACCCTAACACCTCCTTGCCTAGTGTTGTTGTGTCACTCTTATAGGAATTCAAGGATGTTTTCCCTGAAGAAATCCCTAGTGGAAGAGGAGTTGAGCACCAGATAGACTTGGTCCCCGAAGCTGCCTTGCCAAACAAGCCACCTTACCGTACCAATCTAGAAGAAACTAAGGAAATACAAGCTCAAGTAGAGGAACTAATGGACAAAGGCTACGTCCGAGAAATCATGAGCCCTTGTGCCGTGCCAGTTATCCTAGTCCCCAAGAAGGAAGGAACATGGAGGATGTGTGTTGATTGCCGGGCCATCAACAATATTACAGTTAAGTACCGCCACCCTATTCCTCGATTAGATGACATGCTATGAACTACATGGATCCACTATCTTTGATGAACGTTGTGAAGCGTATGAAATACTACAAAGCTACAAAGCTAAGTAGATCGTATTCCACGAGTCTTCTAATAATTGTCTATTAAAATGTAAAGCCAGATTACTCAGGTTTAACACGTTGTGCGTGGTGTGAGTTCCACGACTTCTATTCTAGAAAATGCAAGTAAATTAAAACTAAATTGAAAGATTGGTTGGCTTAACAAAGATGACAGACAAGCTTAGACTTCGAATCCCCCTTAGTTCACCAGAGCATTGGCAATCAACAGTACAGCGGATTTCAATTCTCGTTCAATCAATTCTAAGACATCACCATAACTCCTGACCTTTAGGTTTAAGACTGGCAAACGTTCGCTCTATCTGATCTAGCGACCAAGATTAATTAGCTGCCTGGTGAACGCGCAGTCGTTGTGATGCGTTTCACACAAATAACTAACAAAGCTAACAAAAGCTAGGGTAGATCGTATTCCAAGGGTCTTCTAAGATTGACTACTTCAAAACTGGCAAAATACACGAATGCAGACAAGTTGTGCGTGGTGTGAGTTCCACGACTTCTAATTCTAAGAAATGCAGAGAAATTAAAACAAATTAAACTAAAGTAGATTGGAAATTAGGGTTTGAAAACAAGGATGACAGACGAACTTAGACTTTGAATCCCCCTTCGTTCCCAGAGCATTGGCAATCAACAGATCAGCGGTTTCGATTCTCATTCAATCAATTCTAAGACACCACCGTAACTCCTTACCCTTAGGTTTAAGACCGGTAAACGTTCGCTCTATCCGTTCTAGCTACCAAGATTAATTAGTCGCCCGGGTACGGTCGCCTCTCGCAACGACTTAACTTAACTGGTGCAATTACTAATGATTTGTGAGTTACTCTTGCAGTGGATTAACCCTAACCGGTTCCTATGAAAGGCACGCTCCAATTATAAGGTTAATTGTTCAATTCGATGTTCTAAAGTAAGGCGAGCGTTCGATTCTATCCTTAGCTTAACAAGAATCTAATCTAGGTGATCAATCCATACAAGAAACATGAACAATGAAGAACAAATCAAACATGAAAGAGAAACTGATTGAATTTCGAATCTAATCACCGCCGATCCGTGACCGCTTTAAAGCCCTGGGTCACTTAGGGTTCATCTAGTCTAAGCTCTAACGAGTTTAGCTACTCATGTTTATCACAAAAGAATCTAAGACAAAGAAAGAGTTCATCATCCAGAGGAAGAACATAAAAGAATCTAAAAAACCTAATTTAGACGACTCTGACAGACTTCGATCTTCGGTAAACTGCACTCCTAGCTCCGAGTCTCCGAGGTGGAAGGGATGGCGTCACGATCTCTTTCCGGTTCTTCGAACTCTAACTCCTCGCTCCAGAACTTTAGAGAATTCTTCGAATTCTGATTACGAAAAGTATATTATGATGTCTCCTTTTATGTTGGGCCGCCGGGTTAAGATTTATACTTAACCCTAATCAGCCGGATTTCTTCTAATATTTTTGCCAAAAATATTGAAGGATTTTCGCGAAAATTCCTTTGCAAATGAGGGGTTCCGCCGGCTGATTCTCCTGGACTTCATTCTCGGTCGAAGACTTGATCAATTTGCCGAAAATTCCTTCAGTTGCCAACAGCCGATTTGTGATGATATTTTCGCCGAAAATACAAGGGTATTTTCGGCGAAAATTCCTTTGTAATCCGGGCATGAATTTTCTTGAACTTGATTGGCTCCTTTGATCGATTCCAGTTCAGTTCCTCGATGTTCCAATGCCTTAGATACGTCCTTGGTTACTTATTCGAAGGCAAAAACCTGTGCTAACATAAAAACACTAGAAAACCATCAAATAAACCTGAAACGGGCCAAGGAAACCCAAATGGCATGAGATAGGGCAATCGATTGAATATTCGTTATTCTACCCTAAAAACCATGTCCTAAGCAAAGAAATGTCGCTTAAATGAGGCTGATAATCACGTCAAATCGAGTGTCATCACTGCTCCAGTCTAGCCCCGGGCCTGCGCTCAGCCCCGCCCCGGGGTAGCGCCTGCTTAGCCCCGGTACAGCGCCTATCTCAGCCCCGGATCGACATCAGTCTGGCCCTAGGCACGTACTCCGCCCCGCTCCTCCCCAGCATCACCCCTGTCCCAAGCCAGCCCGCCACCCGATAGTAAGGCCGATCAGGCCAAACGCCAGGATCACTCAGAGTCCCGACCGACCCCGGATCGACGCCCAACCCCAACCCCGAAGCCAACCCCACGAAGCACTCCACCCCGGAGCCACCCGACATCCCGACCCCAACAAGAGTTGTTACCCGGTCTATGACTCAGGCACTCTCTCAAGCCCCGGTCTCCCCCTGATCTGAACTCCGGCCCGCACCGCCCGACCGACCCCAAGCATCGATCAGCCCGGCGCGCCACACAGCCCCGGTGCACCCCGACCCCCAAAGCATGCCCGCCAATTCTCTGCCATCTCCCGACGCGTCCTAAGCACCCAAGTCATGGAGGAAGGTTGGGAGCAACGAGATAACCTCTTTCATACTAGGTGCGTAATTTAAAATAAGATTTGTAGTATGGTAATTGATGGACGAAGTTGTACCAATGCTATGAGCCTCGAATTAGTTGAGGGACTTGGCCTTCCCACCATTAAGCACCCAAAGCCCTACAAGCTGCATTGGCTTAGCAACTGTGGGGAATTAAGGGTGATCCGACAAGCTCATGTTCCCTTCTGCATAGGGAGATACACTAATATCATCCTATGTGATGTGGTACCCATGGAGGCTGCCCATATACTTCTTGGCAGACCTTGGCAATTCGATAGGTACTCCAAGCATGACGGGAGGACCAACAGGTACAGTCTTGTCCATAAAGACACAAAGTACATCTTAAAACCTTTGTCACCTACTGAAATCCTGAAGGATCAAATAGATAGGAGAGCCATCCGAGAGAAAAAAAGAGAGGGAGCTCAAAAACAGAGAAAAGAGAGAACAAACGAGTAGCCCCCCCCAAGAGTAAAAATAGAAATACAAGGCCCTAAGGGTTCAAAAGCTCAAAAAAAAGAGACAGAGCGGAGAGAAAACCTCCTAGCTACCCCGAGAGAGATCAAGCAAACCCTAATTACCAAGAGGCCCCTTCTGATCCTCCTTTATAAGGAGTGCTTGATTTCTAACCCTAACACCTCCTTGCCTAGTGTTGTTGTGTCACTCTTATAGGAATTCAAGGATGTTTTCCCCGAAGAAATCCCTAGTGGAAGAGGAGTTGAGCACAAGATAGACTTGGTCCCCGAAGCTGCCTTGCCAAACAAGCCACCCTACCGTACCAATCTAGAAGAAACTAAGGAAATACAAGCTCAAGTAGAGGAACTAATGGACAAAGGCTACGTCCGAGAAATCATGAGCCCTTGTGCCGTGCCAGTTATCCTAGTCCCCAAGAAGGAAGGAACATGGAGGATGTGTGTTGATTGCCGGGCCATCAACAATATTATAGTTAAGTACCGCCACCCTATTCCTCGATTAGATGACATGCTATGAACTACATGGATCCACTATCTTTGATGAACGTTGTGAAGCGTATGAAATACTACAAAGCTACAAAGCTAAGTAGATCGTATTCCATGAGTCTTCTAATAATTGTCTATTAAAATGTAAAGCCAGATTACTCAGGTTTAACACGTTGTGCGTGGTGTGAGTTCCACGACTTCTATTCTAGAAAATGCAAGTAAATTAAAACTAAATTAAAAGACAGATTGAAAGATTGGTTGGCTTAACAAAGACGACAGACAAGCTTAGACTTCGAATCCCCCTTAGTTCACCAGAGCATTGGCAATCAACAGATCAGCGGATTTCAATTCTCGTTCAATCAATTCTAAGACATCACCATAACTCCTGACCTTTAGGTTTAAGACTGGCAAACGTTCGCTCTATCTGATCTAGCGACCAAGATTAATTAGCTGCCTGGTGAACGCGCAGTCGTTGTGATGCGTTTCACACAAATAACTAACAAAGCTAACAAAAGCTAGGGTAGATCGTATTCCAAGGGTCTTCTAAGATTGACTACTTCAAAACTGGCAAAATACACGAATGCAGACAAGTTGTGCGTGGTGTGAGTTCCACGACTTCTAATTCTAAGAAATGCAGAGAAATTATAACAAATTAAACTAAAGTAGATTGGAAATTAGGGTTTGAAAACAAGGATGACAGACGAACTTAGACTTTGAATCCCCCTTCGTTCCCCAGAGCATTGGCAATCAACAGATCTGCGGATTTCGATTCTCATTCAATCAATTCTAAGACACCACCGTAACTCCTTACCCTTAGGTTTAAGACCGGCAAACGTTCGCTCTATCCGTTCTAGCTACCAAGATTAATTAGTCGCCCGGGTACGGTCGCCTCTCGCAACGACTTAACTTAACTGGTGCAATTACTAATGATTTGTGAGTTACTCTTGCAGTGGATTAACCCTAACCGGTTCCTATGAAAGGCACGCTCCAATTATAAGGTTAATTGTTCAATTCGATGTTCTAAAGTAAGGCGAGCGTTCGATTCTATCCTTAGCTTAACAAGAATCTAATCTAGGTGATCAATCCATACAAGAAACATGAACAATGAAGAACAAATCAAACATGAAAGAGAAACTGATTGAATTTCGAATCTAATCACCGCCGATCCGTGACCGCTTTAAAGCCCTGGGTCACTTAGGGTTCATCTAGTCTAAGCTCTAACGAGTTTAGCTACTCATGTTTATCACAAAAGAATCTAAGACAAAGAAAGAGTTCATCATCCAGAGGAAGAACAGAAAAGAATCTAAAAAACCTAATTTAGACGACTCTGACAGACTTCGATCTTCGGTAAACTGCACTCCTAGCTCCGAGTCTCCGAGGTGGAAGGGATGGCGTCACGATCTCTTTCCGGTTCTTCGAACTCTAACTCCTCGCTCCAGAACTTTAGAGAATTCTTCGAATTCTGATTACGAAAAGTATATTATGATGTCTCCTTTTATGTTGGGCCGCCGGGTTAAGATTTATACTTAACCCTAATCAGCCGGATTTCTTCCAATATTTTCGCCAAAAATATTGAAGGATTTTCGGCGAAAATTCCTTTGCAAATGAGGGGTTCCGCCGGTTGATTCTCCTGGACTTCATTCTCGGTCGAAGACTTGATCAATTTCGCCGAAAATTCCTTCAGTTGCCAACAACCGATTTGTGATGATATTTTCGCCGAAAATACAAGGGTATTTTCGGCGAAAATTCCTTTGTAATCCGGGCATGAATTTTCTTGAACTTGATTGGCTCCTTTGATCGATTCCGGTTCAGTTCCTCGATGTTCCAATGCCTTAGACACGTCCTTGGTTACTTATTCGAAGGCAAAAACCTGTGCTAACATAAAAACACTAGAAAACCATCAAATAAACCTGAAACGGGCCAAGGTAACCCAAATGGCATGAGATAGGGCAATCGATTGAATATTCGTTATTCTACCCTAAAAACCATGTCTTAAGCAAAGAAATGTCGCTTAAATGAGGCTGATAATCACGTCAAATCAAGTGTCATCAAATACCCCACACTTAAGCTTTTGCTTGTCCTCAAGCAAACTGAATAGAAACGCTCATGTTCACAAATGATAAGATCGATTAAATTGGAGCTCAATCAAACACAATGAATTATTAGACAGATTGATCCTAGAACAAGAAACCTAATATGCATACAGATCAGCCAAACTACCTGGTCTCACTAATAAACTGCACACGACAAGTAATTAGCAACCAATTATGCACGAATTTGACCTTACCGACCAGACTCCTCACACAGGATATATATAGTACAATGGGAACTCTCACTCTCTGTGTTTAAGGACGTGTTTCTGCTCTCAATCATTTTCTGTTACCGAATTCTGTCATAAGTTTGCATTTCAACCACATCTCCACCACTGTGACAACACGAGTATCTAGTCAAGAAGGACTTCCCTGCTAGGACCGTAATGAATTCTACACTACTCGGGTTTATAATGAGATGGATGATGGGAATGTATGATGATGGCTTTGTGCGGTGTAGCTTTCGACTAACTTCCCTCAAATCTAATCTATGGCTTCCTACCGTCTAACCAAACACGGGTGGAATAATGAACGCTCGTCCTATGATACCCTCAAGCAACCTAGCACTTATTCTTTTTCTTTACACGATTTTTTCTTTTCTTTTGAACTTTTTCTTTTGACTTCGTTCTTCCATTTGTAGGGAGAAGAACGTTTTATTGAACTAGAAACTTTGAAACTTTTCTGATTTTTCTGTTCTTCACTTTTTTTTTCGAAATTTCCTTTCTTTTCTTACTTTACTTTTTCTTTTCTTTTTGTGCCAATTTTCTTTTAGTTGCTAGAGGGATTTACACGTCTGGACATATTAGCTAAGACCACCTGTTTAATGGCTATAGGCAGGTTACCACAAACCGACTTCTGGTAGGTCAATCTAGAACTACAACCACAGGGGATCAACGGGGAATGAAAGAAATGGGAAATGGCTGTAATGTATTATCGAACCGAAAGAACAGGCCAAGCTCAAGGGTCTAAACCTAGTGGATTTATCGTTTGGTAGGCTATCTGGCTTAGTAGCTGAATCTAGGTGCCCCTATCCTTCTAGAACTCGTGTCATCGTGTGGTCTCGAGTAGGTCTCATGCAAATTCTAACTCATTCAGGCAAACAGAAAACCACTCAGAAAGAATTAAGATTGCAAGTTACGTGCAATCGATCAAAAGCTCACAGTTGGTTTGCTAGTCGGATTCGGTCATTTTGATGCAATCAAGGCTACAAACTACAAGTGTGATTTAAAAATTCTGTTCCGACCAGGCAATTTAGCATCAAAGTATAAAAGTTGGTTCTCAAGTTCTACGTTAAGCAGTCTAAGCATCATTATGAAGGTTTGAACAACAACTTAACATAAAAAATCAATAACTGAGTATTCTAATGCTAGAGAGACTGGAATGGAATCATGAGGCACACAAAAACACAATTCAAGGGCAATCAAGTTCATGCAAGGTTCTCTAGCATCCTACCCCACACTTAAATCGGACTGTGTCCTCACAGGACTAATTCTAGAGTTCAGAGTGAAGTAGAAGAACCTGGACCGAGATGATTGGCGTAGGGGATGAGCACGGGTCCTCGGAGCGGAGGGAATCTACCGAAACGAAGCAAAGGGAATCTCCCTACTGCCTACAAAACAAAAACAAATGAAACATAAAAAGGAAACCGGGACAAGTGCCCCGGATCCACACAGAAAAAAGTTGGACCGAAATCCGAAAAGAATAAATAAAAAGAAGGGACAAGAAAGAGGATACAACCTGGTCACTGGTGGTCAGGTGGGCCGGGAGGTGGAAAGTGGAGGTGCTCGCCGAGCTGACGTTGCCTCGCCAGCTGTGCCTCATACCGCCTGTCGGCGCGGCGCATATGCTGCTGCATAATAGTCCATCTCGCCTTTTGAGTGGCGTTGTCAGTGATGCGCCACTCCTGCAGTCGCTCATACAACTCACCAATGTTGCGGGGTGCGGTCGGTGCTGATGGTGAGGCGCCTGGTATGGATCGGGAATGTGCGACGGTGACTGGTGAGCATACCCTGCCTGGTGATGTGGCGAGGGTATATAGCCTTGGAATTCTGGCGGCGGCTGGGGCTGCTGCTCAGTATCATCTTCTTCCTCTGACTCGACCACAGGCTGGAGTGGAGGATCTGCTGCTACATGGGGACTGAGGTCCAGCTCTAAGTCGTATTCGACTGCCAAATCTCCTCCAACGGTCCTAACTTGGCGTCGTGGAATGTTCGGGCCATATTCATGGCTGATGTCGAAGGAGATGATGAGCTGACCTATGAAGTTACCCCCCAGGAGTCTGCGAGGTGGCGTCCGCCTCCTGGTCTTCTGGCGGAAAATGCGTGCCAGCACCCAGCCGGGGAGGAGAGGGTAGCTCTCTCGGATGGCTCGAAGAAGCATAAGCTCCTCCTTGAGGATATGGTGGCGATCCTTGTCTGGAACATACAAAAGCGATCTACGCCAAACCATATGAATAAATTTAAAGAGTGGGTGAGAGAGGGACTTAACTGAGTCGTGACCCGTGAGGCGATCACCAGGCACTCCAGTCATGTGGCTCCAGAGCGCGTGGTACTCCTCGTTGTCATCATCGTTGCCCCAACCTAGGTGATGGTCGTGATAATGCTCGTAGGGATGCCAAGATGAGAAGCAAACTCATCGTAGGTGAGCTGCCTGTACACCCCACCAAGATAGAAGGTCACAACCTTCTGGCGCTGCTTCCTCTTGTGCTCATCCAGATCAAAGGTCGCCCAGAACTCCTGGAGAGCAATGTCTGGGAAATCAGCAGCTATGGTGGTCAGCTCTAGGAGGCCGGCCGGTGCTAGGGCGTCATGCACATTCCGGTGGTAGTCCTCGTCGTGCTTGGAGAGGGACTCCATGGAAAGAGGGCGCACGTCAGCTCCACGAATGTGCTGGATCTTCTGGAAGCACTTGAAGTAGAAGTCAGGTAGACGAGCTAGAGTGCGATGGTATCCAGCCCGGCGGGGTAATGCTGGAGGAGGGCCCTGAACGCGCAGTCGTTGTGATGCGTTTCACACAAATAAATAACAAAGCTAACAAAAGCTAGGGTAGATCGTATTCCAAGGGTCATCTAAGATTGACTACTTCAAAACTGGCAAAATACTCGAATGCAGACAAGTTGTGCGTGGTGTGAGTTCCACGACTTCTAATTCTAAGAAATGCAGAGAAATTGAAACAAATTAAACTAAAGCAGATTGGAAATTAGGGTTTGAAAACAAGGATGACAGACGAACTTAGACTTTGAATCCCCCTTCGTTCCCCAGAGCATTGGCAATTAACAGATCAGTGGATTTCGAATCTCATTCAATCAATTCTAAGACACCACCGTAACTCCTTACCCTTAGGTTTAAGACCGGCGAACGTTCGCTCTATCCGTTCTAGCTACCAAGATTAATTAGTCTCCCGGGTATGGTCGCGTCTCGCGACGACTTAACTTAACTGGTGGTATTACTAATGAATTATGAGTTACTCTTGCAGGATTAACCCTAACCGATTCCTACGAAAGGCACGCTCCAATTATAAGGTTAATTGTTCAATTTGATGTTCTAAAGTAAGGCGAGCGTTCGCTTCTATCCTTAGCTTAACCAGAATCTAATCTAGGTGATCAATCCAGACAAGAAACATGAACAATGAAGAACAAATCAAACATGAATGAGAAATTGATTGAATTTCGAATCTAATCACCGCCGATCCGTGACCGCTTTAAAGCCCTGGGACACTTAGGGTTCATCTTGTCTAAGCTCTAACAAGTTTAGCTACTCATGTTTATCACAAAAGAATCAAAGACAAAGAAAGAGTTCATCATTCAGAGGAAGAACAGAAAAGAATCTGAAAAACCTAATTTAGACGACTCCGGCAGACTTTGATCTTCGGTAAACTACACTCCTAGCTCTGGTTCTCCGAGATGAAAGGGATGGTGTCACGATCTCTTTCCGGCTCTTCGAACTCTAACTCTTCGCTCCAGAACTCCAGAGAAATCGTAGGATTCTGATCACGGAAGTGTATTATGCGGTAAATTATGTTGTCCTCCTTATTGGGCCTCCGAGTTAAGTATTTATACTTAACCCTAATCAGCCGGATTTCTTCTAATATTTTCGCCAAAAATATTGAAGGATTTTCGGCAAAAATTCCTTTGCAAATGAGGGGTTCCGCCGGCTGATTCTCCTGGACTTCATTCTCGGTCGAAGACTTGATCAATTTCGCCAAAAATTCCTTCAGTTGCGAACAACCGATTTGTGATGATATTTTCGCCGAAAATACAAGGGTATTTTCGGCGAAAATTCCTTTGTAATCCGGGCATGAATTTTCTTGAACTTGATTGGCTCCTTTGATCGATTCCGGTTCAGTTCCTCGATTTTCCAATGCCTTAGACACGTCCTTGGTTACCTATTCGACGGGAAAAACCTGACGGGAAAAACCTGTGCTAACATAAAAACACTAGCAAACCATCAAATAGACCCGAAACGGGCCAAGGTAACACAAATGGCACGAGATAGGGCAATCAATTGAATATTCGTTATTCTACCCTAAAAACCATGTCTTAAGCAAAGAAATGTCGCTTAAATGAGGCTGATAATCACGTCAATCGAGTGTCATTACTGCTCGAGTATGGTCGCTTCTTGCGACGACTAAACTAACTGGTGGAATTACTAGCGATTTATGAGTTACTCTTGCAGGGGATTAACCCTAACTAGTTCCTACGAAAGGCACACTCCAATGAATAGGTTAATTGTTGATGTTTTAAAGTAAGGCGAGCGTTCGCTTCTATCCTTAGCTTAACAAGAATCTAATCTAGGTGATCAATCCAGACTACAAACATAAACAATGAAGAACAAATCAAATATGAAAGAGAAACTGATTGAACTTTGAATCTAATCACCGCCGATCCGTGACCGCTTTAAAGCCCTGGGTCACTTAGGGTTCATCTAGTCTAAGCTCTACGAGTTTAGCTACTCATGTTCATAATGACAGAATCAAAGACAGAAATAGAGTTCATCGTGAAAAGGAATAACAGATAGAAACTGTAAAACCTAATTAAGACGACTCTGGCAAAGCTTCGCTCTCCGGTAATCTTCAATCCTAGCTCCGAGTCTCTGAGGTGAAAGGATGGCGTCACGATCTCTTCCTGGCTCTTCGAACTCTCAAACTCTGCTCTCTCAAACTCTTTTGGTCTGGAACTCGTGAAAGTTCTATTATGAGAGGTATATCTGTTTTGGGCCGCCGGTTAAGTATTTATACTTAACCCTAAGTTCGCCGGATTTGCCTGGATTTTTTGGCGAAAACTTAAGGAGTTTAAAACTTCTTCGAAAATTGCTGGCTCCTCGACTGATTCTCTTGTGAGTTTTAAGTCCAGAGTTTTCGGCGAGAACTTGACTTCTCGTCGAAAACTTCTTCCTGTATTGCTCTGCCAATTTTTTCTGGAGTTTTCACCGAAAACCTGAGGACTTTTCGCCGAAAACTCTAGTGTAAAACGAGGCAGGATTTCTGTTGGCTTGATCGACTTCTTGGACTGGTTCCGGTGCGGTTCCTCGGGGTTCCAATATATTGGACACGTCCTTGGCTACTTTATTTGACGGCAAAAACCTGTGCTATCATGAAAACACTAGAAAACCATCAAATAGACCGAAACGGGCCAAAGTAACACAAATGGCACGAGATAGAGCAGTTGAGTGAATATTCGCTATTCTACCCTAAAAACCATGTCTTAAGCCAAGAAATGTCGCTTAAATGAGGTTGATAATCACGTCAAATCGAGTGTCATCAAAATACCCCACACTTAAGCTTTTGCTTGTCCTCAAGAAAACTGAATAGAACACGCTCACTTCACAAATGATAAGATCGATTAAATTGAAGTTCAAGCATACACAATTAATTATTAGACAGGTAATCCCTAGAACTAGAAATCTAACATGAATACTGATCAGCTAAACAACCTGGTCTCACTAAAAACTGCACACGACAAGAAGTAGTAACCAATCATGCACGAATTTGACCTGACCGACCAGACTCCTCACACAGGAAATATTTAGTAAAAGGGGAACTCTCACTCTTTGTGTTTAAGGACGTGTTTCTGCTCTCAATCATTTTCTGTTACTGAATTCTGTCATAAGTTTGCAATTTGACCACATCTCCACCACTGTGACAACATGAGGAACTAGTCAAGAAAGACTTCCCTGCTTGGGACTATAACAAATTCTACACTACAAGGGTTAAGATGAGATGGATGAAGGGAATGTATGATGATGACTTTGGTGCGGTGTAGCTTTCGACTAACTTCCCTCAAATCTAGCCTATGGCTTCCTACCGTCTAACCAGACATGGGTGGAATAGTGTACGCTCGTCCTATGATACCCTCAAGCAACCTAACACTTTATTTTCTTAATACACAGATTTTTTTCTGAAATTTCTTTTGACTTCGTCCTTCCATATGTAGGGGGGAATAACGTTTATTGAACTGAACTTATAAACTTGAAGACTTCTAAACTCTTTTTCTATATATTTTTCGAATTTCTCTTCTTTTCTTGTTTTTCTATTTTTTTCTATTTTTTTATTCTTTCTTTTAGTTGCTAGAGGGGTTTACACGTCTGGACATAATAGCTAATACCACCTGTTTAATGGCTATAGGCAAGTTACCACAAACCGACTTCCGGTAGGCTAATCTAGAACTACAACCACAGGGGATCAACAGGGAATGAAAGAATGGGGATTAATTGTAATGTAAATCGAACCGAAAGAACAGGCCAAGCTCGAGGGGTCAAACCTAATGGATTTAACGTTGGGTAGGCAATCTGGCTTAGTAGCTGAATCTAGGTGCCCCTATCATTCTAGAACTTGTGTCATCGTGTGGTCTCGAATAGGTCTGATGCAAATTCTAACTCATTCAAGCAAACAGAAAACCACTAAAAAAGAATTGAAATTACAAGTTACGTGCAATGGATCAAAAGCTCACAGTTGGTTTGCTAGTCGGATTCGGTCATTTTCATGCAATGAAGGTGACAAACTACAAGTGTGATTTTGAAAATCTGTTCTGACCAGACGATTCAGCATCAAAGTATACACGTTGGTTCTCAGGTTCTAGGTTAAGCAGTCTAAGCATCATTATGACAGATTGAACAATAACTTAACATAAAAAATCAAGAACCAAGCAATTCTAATGCTAGAGAAACTGGAAAGGAACCACTGAACACACAAAAACACAATCAAGGGTAATCAAGTTCATGCAAGGTTCTCTAGCATCCTACCCCACACTTAAACCGTTATGTGTCCTCACAGGACTAAAACTAGAGTTAGGAGTGAAATAGAAGAACCTGGACCGAGATGACCGATGTAGGGGATGAACACGGGTCTTTAGAGTAGAGGGAATCTACCAAAGCGAAGGGAAGTGTGGTAGACCCGAAGCAAAGGGAATCTACCAACTGCCTGCAAAACAAAAACAAATGAAAGATAAAAAAGGAAATCGAGACAAGTGTCCCGGATCCACATAGAAAAAAGTTGGATCAAAATTCGAAAAGAAGAAATAAAAAGAAGGGACAAGGAAGAGGATACAACCCGATCACTGCTGGTCAGGTGCATCAGGAGGTGGAATGTGGATGACGTCGTTGACCTGTCGCTGCCATGCCAGCTGTGCCTCGTACCTCTCATCATCGCGGCGCATGTGTTGCTGCATAATAACCCATCTGGCATCCTGGGTGGCGGTGTCTGTGACTCGCCACTCATGGAGTCGCTCGTACAGCTCTCCAAGATCAGCTGGATGTGGTCAGTGCTGAGGATGAGGCACCTAGAATGGATCCTGGAGGGGCGAGTGCTGCTGATATGCATACCCTGCCTGCTGCTGTGGCGAGGGTATATGATCGTCAAACACTGGCTCCGGCTGAGGAAGCTGCTCCTCAGAATCATCTTCTTCCTCTGACTCGTCCTCGTGTTTGAGAGGAGGAGCTGCCGGCACTTGTGGACCAAGGTCCAACTCGAGGGCGTACTCCACCGCTAAATCACCACCTACGGTGTGTACTATGCGACGTGGGACGTCCGGGCCATATGATTGGTTGAGACCGAGGGAGATGATGAGGCGGCCTACAAAGTTACTCCAAGGAGTGAGCGAGGTGGCCTTTGGTTCTGGGTCTTCTCGTGGAATATGCGAGCAAGCACCCATCTCGGATGTAGAGGATAAGCCTCCCAGATGGAACGTAGAAGAAGGAGCTCCTCTCTGTTGATGTGGTGGCGTCCTTCTCTGGAGCAAACAGCAGTGACCTACACCAAACCATATGAATAAAATGATAGAGAGGGTGAGAGAGTGACCTGACGGAGCTATGAGACATGGTCTGAGCGTCCGGTACTCCAGTGATGTGGCTCCAGAGCGCGTCATATTTCTCTCCTTTGCTCGAGTTGTTCTGCCAACCGTGGTGGTGACCCTCGTAGTTCTCCCGGGGGATGCCGAGATGAGCTACGAACTCATCGTAGGTGAATGTCTTGTACACCCTGCCAAGATAGAAGGAGATGACCTTCTTGTGCTGACTCCTCTTGTACTCATCCAGCTTGAATGTAGCCCAGAAATTCTGGAGTGCGACTCTGGAAAGCTAGCGGCTAGGGTGGTCAGCTCCAGAAGGCCTGAAGGTGCCAACGAGTCGAGCACTTTCTAGTGCCAATCCTCATCGTGCTCGAGGAGGCATTCCATGGACAGTGGTCGCACGTCGGCTCCGGGAACGTGCTCGAACCTCTGGTAGCGCTCAAAATAATGCACGGGCAAGCGGGCAACAGTGGGGTGATACCCGACACGGTCTGGGTATGCTGGTGGAGGACCATGGGCGGCAGGTGTGACGGGGGCTGGTGCTCGGGAGCTAGAGGCGGTGTCAAGTCTGGCCTTAGTCCTGCGTTCATTGGTTACGTTCCTATTGCATAGCAAGAAAAGAAACCAGATTAGTCAAACTAAGAACCTACCCCACACTTAGTAGAAAAAATCAATTTCACAAAGAAATGAGGAAAAACGAGTGGGGGAAAGCAAAGTGAGTAACCGGTAATCACAATTAATCATAAAACACGCAAAAGACTAGCCAGAAATGTTAACATCACAACTAGAGTTCAGAAGTCAAATCGACATTCGAAAAGTCAACATTATAACGCATTGAACCCTAATCATGGCAATTACTAGCAAATCGAGGAATGACGGCATAACATCAGCTCTGACAACCAACAAAGTAATACGAACGGGAATGGATAAACATGGCAGCCAAATGAGCAACAACAGTTCAAGGTCAAACCGACATTTCATAAAAAGTCAACAACACAAAGAATCATCCTTTAAACATAGCAATATACGATCAAATGGCATTAAAATTCAGCACAATTCTCCCTAAGCATGCTAGAATAGTCCAAAGCAATCAGTTCACCAAAATTCTCATGAAACAGTCGGCACGCAAATCGAGGTAGACCAAAAAAGTCAACCGAAGTGAACCCTGAAGAAATTCAGCATTCAACATGTCAAAAGACTCAAAACGAAAAGCTCTACAACTTACCTTGAAGTCATGATTGCTGAAAACGAACGAAAAATGAGAAATTGGCAAAAAACTCGAAAAAACTAGGTTTCGGTGGAACTGGAGCTCTAGAGCTCCGATTCGGACGTTCTACGGCTTGGAATGATCGGGAGAGAGAGAGGAAGGGTGTGGCGGTGGTCGGCGATGGTGGCGGCGGTGGAATAGGGCGGCGGTGACGAAGATAGTGGCAGCGGTGATTTTTTTTCAAAGGGGGGGTTCTGGTTTCTTTTTCGAAAACGAAAATGTGAGTGAAGAGAGAGAGGAGGGACCGGGAAAAAGGGGATAAGATTTTTTTGGATTTTCTAAAATTTTTCGCCGAAAAGAAGTGCAAGTTTTCGCCAAAAAATTCAGTTCAAAATGTCTGTCGGATTTTAAAGTCATTTCGCCAAAAAGTGTGAAACTTTTCACCGAAAAGTTTATCAAAAGTCAGACAGAAAACACAATTGGTTTTAAAGAGGAGTTTTCGCCGAAAAGGGTGCAATTTTTGGTGAAAACTTTGCACTGCAGCTTTTCAAAACGTTTTCGTAATTCTGGCAAACTTCAGAAAATCAGAATTAATTTGACAAAAATTGGAACAACCTCAAACAACTTGAGATTGAAACGATGACACACACACTACACAAGAAAAATAAGAATTCATGCAAACTGACACTTTTGGCTCCCCCGAACCGACTCTAAAACAACGAGTTCGACATAGATTAAAAACTAACTCCAGCCGTGGGTTGCCTCCCACGAAGCGCTCTTGATTAACGTCCTTGAGCGGGACGATACCTGGACGGTATTAGGAGACATCCCAACTCAGGATCTCCTTAACGCCAGCGTCGGAATTCATGAAGTAGAGCTTCGGGGTATCTCCGTCGAGCGTGAACTTCTTCCCGTTACCATGAGTGAGCTTTGTGCGTCCATCGGGAAGATGAGCAGTGATCTTGAACGTGTCCGAACAGTTCTCTTGAGAGATCATCCTTCGTGAGTGTTACAATGGAAGGAATGAGGGCAGTCGGCTTTATCTTCTCTTTGACCTCCGACTTCATTTCACCGGGATCCGTGATCTTTGGTGCTTCGTTGGGAGATTTTGGCTTCTCCTTCTTTAATTGCTCATGCGCCGGTGGTTGACAAGGACTGGTGGTGCAGTTGGCTCGGAAGAGGATGGCGGAGCAACTGGCCTCCAGACCATTTGAGTCTTCTTCTGATTCTTCCTCCGTAGCCTGTCAGGTTCCTTGCTTGGCGATGATTGAGAAGAAGAGGCTTTCAGTTCCTTCTTCTTTGGTGGCTTTTGTGCCGAAGATCCTGGTTTCTCTTTAATAACCTGTTCAACACCTGCAACAACATTTGATCTAGAAACATTGGAAGAGACATCAGTAATGGAGTTGACCGGAGTCAACTCCACAGTTTCAATAGCAAGACAGTGAGGTTCTTCATCCATAGGAGTATATTTCATACCGTCCTTAAGGCAGAATGTTATCGTTTCCTTACCGACCCTCAAGGTCAAAGAACCACTCGGAACATTGATATGCATTCCGGTTGTTGCCATGAAGGGTCGACCTATAAGAATAGTAGAATCCTCCTTGCTAGTATCTATAACCACAAAATCAGCTAAGAAAGTGAAAGGACCACATTTAGTAACAACGTCCTTAATCTCTCCTCTAGGCGTTTTCAAAGATCTATCAGCAAAGACAAGTTGCATGCTAGTCGGTTCAAGTTCTCTTAGATTCAATTTCTCGAACAAACTCATAGGCATGACATTGACAGACGCTCCTAGATCAACCAAACTACGTTCTATCTCAATATATTAATGACTAGAGGTAGCGTGAAAGAACCAGGATCGAAACACTTAGCTGGATATGGCGAGGAAGGCTTCTTGCTATGAGTAGTAGGGTATCCTTCTTTGTTTCCCCACATGCCAGTCTCGATCCTTGCGTTCGACAGTAATGCATTCGGGAAAGGAGGCTTCTCGTAGTACGGAGCAAGAGGAGGATCATACAACTTAGGGCCTCCTTCTTTACTTCCTTCTTCTCCGGAACTTCAATGGCCCTGTATAAATTAGAAGAAGCATTAGTAGGTTAGTTTGTCAGGTTTTGAATAGATACCATCTTGGCTTGCTCCTTTCTCGGATTCGGCTCGGTTTGGCTGGGAAGCTGGCCATATGGTTGACCAGATGCTAGCATGCTAGAGATCTGGTTCACTGCATGCTCTATTCTTTGACCGGAAGCAATCTGTTCTTGGTTGAGGAGAGCTTGAGCCTTGAACTGACTATCATGATCGTCAAGTCTGGTGATGATCTGATAGAGCTTCTTGTCGAGTTCACTGACGTTGTTGTCCTTCTGATGCAACTTTCTGTATAGGTATTGTTCAAATATTTATTCTGGCGATTGCCAGAAGCAGTTCCATAGTTACCCAAATATTGATTCTGGCGGCTGGTAGACACCTCCCGTCGGATTGTTTGGCTTTTGATCCTAAGCTGAACCAGTTGGTCGGCTATTCTGATTCTGGCCTTGGTTCTGGTTGGCACTGACGTTGTAGGGAGGTCGATCTTGGAAATTTCCTTGTTGTCTGTAGTTGCGGTAGCCAACATAACCTTGTTGGTTGTTGTTAAAGCCTTGAGAAATGAAATTGACTTCTTCGGAAGACCAGACTTCTACTTTGCCAAAGTTCTGGCATCGGCCTCCATTATGAGCACAAGCTCCACACCACTCGCAATCGGCAACGTAGATAGAGGCTGCTGGCGGCTTGATAGGTGTAGAGGACTTCTTCAGATGCTTCTCACCTTCTGCTTTAATGGTTGCCTCAAGGTCGAGCTTGTTTCTTGATCCTGCTGATTGTCGTTCCCAGTTCCTTGACTTGGAAGCACAGTTCGCGGAATGGAGAAGACCAGCTTCAGGTGTGAGGGTAGTGCAATCCCCTTCAGCTAAGGAATTGACCCATTTAGCAGATTCTTCACGAAGACCTCGAGCAAAGATTTCAGCTAACTGTCTCTGCTCGAAACCATGGTGAGGACAGTTGTAGAGAAGTTCTTGGAATTCATTCCAAATGTCATATAAGTTCGCTCCTTCCTTCTCAGAAAATCTGGCGATGCTGTCCTTGAAGGCTATTGTTCTAGAAGGAGGGAAGTACTCTTCGACGAAATCTTGAGCAAGAGTATCCCAATCTTTGTAGTAACCAGGTGGTTTGCCGGTGAGCCACCTCTTAGCTGCGCCTTTAAGAGAGAACGGTAAAGCTCTCAAGCATAGAGTGTTCTTGTCAAGATTCCCATTCTTGAAAGTGCCGCAAAGATCAATGAAATCCGCGAGATGCGTGCACGGATTGTCAAGTGGCTTGCCTTCAAATTGTAGATCCCTAGAGATCATGGTCAAGAAAGGAATCTTGATCTCATAGTCAGGATCTCCTTCGATGCATGGCACGGCGATAGAAGATCGAACGCTAGTCGCGCTCGGCTTGTTGTAGTCAGCTAGACTCTTTGGTGTGCCCGGTGGTGGTGGTGGTTGATCACCTGGTGGTGGTAACTGATCACCCATCCTAGGAGATGGAGGAGGTGAAAGTGATTCGGTGTATGAAGCGGATGAAGATGACGGTGAAGATGAAGATGAGGAACTCTCCTTCAGTTCCTCGATCTTAATTGGAGTGACAGATGGAGGTGGGTTGGTTCTCCCACTCGTTGGAATTTGTGATTGTCCTGGCGGAGCAGAACTGCCTGGTCTCTCTATACTCTTAGCCTTGTCGTTCTTGGAGGTTTGGGAGCGCGTGAGAGGGCGGTGGTGCATAAACCTGTGAACAACCTACAAATGACAAAAACAAGCACAACCAGTGTAAAATCGAAGTGGATGGAAAAATGAAAGATGGAAAGTAGAAGAACAAAATGCCAGTTCTTCTTTCAAACAATTAAAAGAAGTCCCCGCAACGGCGCCAATTTGATGAACGTTATGAAGCGTATCAAATACTACAAAGCTACAAAGCTAAGTAGATCGTATTCCACGGGTCTTCTAATAATTGTCTACTCAAATGTAAAGGAAGATTACTCATGTTTAACACGTTGTGCGTAGTGTGAGTTCCATGACTTCTATTCTAGAAAATGCAAGCAAATTAAAACTAAATTGCAAGACAGATTGAAAGATTGGTTGACTTAACAAAGACGACAGACAAGCTTTGACTTCGAATCCCCCTTAGTTCACCAGAGCATTGGCAATCAGATCAGCGAATTTCAATTCTCGTTCAATCAATTCTAAGACACCACCATAACTCCTGACCCTTAGTTTTAAGACTAGCGAACGTTCTCTCTATCCGATCTAGCTACCAAGATTAATTAGCCGCCCGAGTACGGTCGCTTCTTGCGACGATTAAACTAACTGGTGGAATTACTAGCGATTTATGAGTTACTCTTGTAGTGGATTAACCCTAACTGGTTCCTACGGAAGGCACACTCCAATGAATAGGTTAATTGTTGATTTGGTGTTTTAAAGTAAGGCGAGTGTTCGCTTCTATCCTTAGCTTAACAAGAATCTAATCTAGGTGATCAATCCAGATGAGAAACATAAACAACGAAGAACAAATCAAACATGAAAGAGAAACTGATTGAACTTTGAATCTAATCACCACCGATCCGTGACCGCTTTAAAGCCCTGGTGTCACTTAGGGTTCATCTAGTCTAAGCTCTACGAGTTTAGCTACTCATGTTCATAACGACAGAATTAACGACAGAAATAGAGTTCACTGTGAAAAGGAAGAATAGATAGAAACAGTAAAAACTAATTAAGATGACTCTGGCAAAGCTTCGCTCTTCCCATAATCTTCAATCCTAGCTCCGAGTCTCCGAGGTGAAGGGATTGCGTCACGATCTCTTTCTGGCTCTTCGAATTCTTAAACTCTGCTCTCTCGAACTCTTTTGGTCTGGAACTCGTGAAAGTTCTATTATGAGATTTATATCTGTTTTGGACGCCAGTTAAGTATTTATACTTAACCCTAAGTTCGCCGGATTTGCCTGGATTTTTTGGCGAAAACTTAAGGAGTTTTCGCGGAAAACTTCTTCGAAAATTGCTGGCTCCGTCGACTGATTCTCCTATGAGTTTTATGTCCAGAGTTTTCGGCGAGAACTTGACTTCTCGCCGAAAACTTCTTCTTGTATTGCTCTGCCAATTTTTTCTGGAGTTTTCACAGAAAACCTGAGGACTTTTCACCAAAAACTCTAGTGTAAAACGGGGCAGGATTTCTGTTGGCTTGATCGACTTCTTGGACTGGTTCCGGTGCGGTTCCTCGGGGTTCCAATGCCTTATACACGTCTTTGGCTACTTTATTTGATGGCAAAAACCTGTGCTATCATGAAAACACTAGAAAACCATCAAATAGACCCGAAACGGGCCAAAGTAACACAAATGGCACGAGATAGAGCAGTTGAGTGAATATTCGCTATTCTACCCTAAAAACCATGTCTTAAGCCAAGAAATGTCGCTTAAATGACGTTAATAATCACGTCAAATCGACTGTCATCAATGTTCTCTAAAATTGATCTTAAGTCAAGCTATCATCAAATCCGAATGAAGGAAGGTGATGAGTGGAAAACTGCCTTCAAAACTAAATTAGGGTTATATGAATGGATGGTTATTCCTTTTGGCCTAACTAACGCACCTAGCACTTTTATGAGAGTAATGAACCAAGTCCTTAGGGCTTACATTGGAAAATTTCTGGTGGTTTACTTTGATGATATACTTATCTACTCTAAGAACCTAGAAGACCACCTAGGGCACCTAAAAACTATCTTAGAAACCCTAAGGAAAGAACACCTCTATGCTAACATGGCCAAGTGCACCTTTTGCACAAATCACCTTGTTTTTCTTGGTTTTGTTGTTAGCTCAGCAGGTATTAGGGTGGATGAAGACAAAATAAAGGCTATCAAATCTTGGCCAACACCCCAGAACATCACTGATGTAGGAGTTTTCATGGATTAGCTAGCTTCTATGGGAGATTTGTAAGGGACTTCAGCACCATTGCTGCTCCACTAACAGCCGTGCTAAAAAAGGATGTACCCTTCCAATGGGGCACCCCCCAACAAGAAGCCTTTGAAGCCCTCAAAAGGAAGCTCACTGAAGCCCCTTTGCTAATGCTACCTGATTTCACCAAACCTTTTGAAATTGAGTGTGATGCCTCACGAGTAGGAATTGGAGCTGTCCTAACGCAAGAAAAGAGGCCCATTGCGTATTTCAGTGAAAAGCTAAGTGGTGCCACCCTCAACTACCCAACCTATGACAAAGAACTGTATGCCTTGGTAAGAGCTTTAAAGACTTGGCAACATTACTTATGGCCCAAGGAATTCATCATCCACACGGATCATGAATCACGCAAGTACCTCAAGGTTCAACACAAGCTCAACAAAAGGCATGCTCGGTGGATAGAATTCATTGAATCCTTTCCATACATCATTCAATATAAATAAGGTAAGGAAAACATAGTGGCTGATGCCCTCTCTCAAAGGTACATCCTAATCTTAGTCCTTTCCACTAAATTCATTGGCTTTGAACACATCAAAGACCTTTATGCCACTGACCCTGATTTTAAGAGTATCTTTGAGGCTTGTCAACAGGGAGGATTTGGGAAGTTCTACAAGTAGGATGGTTATTTATTTAAGGGACCCAAGCTATGTTTACCTAACCATTCTTCCAAGAATGTCCTAACCCTAGAGGCTCATGGAGGAGGCCTCATGGGACACTTTGGGGTAGCCAAAACCTTGGCCACCCTCAAGGAGCACTTCTATTGGCCCAAGATGCGCCATGATGTGGAGAAACTCGTAGCTCAATGCTCCAAGTGCCAACGAGCTAAGTCCAAACTCAAACCCTAGGGTTTATATACCCCTTTGCCCATTACTAAACATCCATGGGTTGATTTGTCTATGGATTTTATATTACGGCTGCCTAGGACTAGAAAAGGAAAGGATTCCATCTTTGTGGTCATTGATAGGTTCTCTAAAATGGCTCACTTTATTGCTTCCCACAAAACTGATGATGCCTCTCATGTTGCTGACTTGTTCTTTAAAGAGGTAGTCAGGATGCATAGGGTTCCTAAGACAATAGTCTCGGATAGGGATTCAAAATTCCTAAGCTACTTTTGGAAGACTTTGTGGGCTAAGCTTCTAACCAGATTAATGTTCTCCACCACCTGCCACCCCCAAACTGATGGGCAAACAGAAGTTGTGAATCGTTCCTTATCACAAATGCTAAGGGCCATCATCAAAAGCAACATTAAGAATTGGGAAGACTGCTTGCCACACGTAGAATTTGCCTATAATAGGGTTGTGCACTCCGCCACCCAATACTCACCCTTTGAACTTGTCTATGGTTTTAACCCTCTAACCCCCTTGGATTTATTACCCCTACCCATCCATGAGTTCTTAGATGCAGGAGGAGAAGAGAAGGCAACCTATGTCAAGAAGCTACATGAAAAGGCCAAAGCAAACATCGAAAGGAGGACTGCCCAATACACCCGCAATGCCAATCGAGGGAGAAAGGGAAAAATCTTTGAAGTGGGAGATCAAGTGTGGATCCATTTCAGGAAGGACAGGTTCCCCGAGCAAAGAAAGTCCAAACTGCTACCTAGAGGGGATGGACCATACACAGTCATTCAGAGAGTCAACAACAACACGTACGTCATAGACCTATCCAATTCTTACGGGGTAAGTGCCACCTTTAATATGGCTGACTTAACAACTTACTATGATGATGTCTATGCAGATCAGGATTCGAGGACGAATCCTCCTCAAGAAGAGGGGGATGATGAGGCCCCAGTACCATGGACAGACCTGAGCCACCCCTAACCCGGAGCAAAACCAAGGCCTTCAAGGAAAGACTCAACACTTACATAAAGGCCTGAAGCAAGGGGAGTCATGAAGAGGATGCAGATAGGCTTGCCAAGGGAGAATACACACTTCTAGAAGTCAAAGACACCCTCCCGAAGCTAAAGCCAGAACTGGCCCATGAGTTACAACAACACCGGGCATTAATGCTCAGACCGGGCGCCACCGCCGGCCTCGGGCCGAGCAAAGCACTCACACCGAGCCCCGGATAGACCCTGGCCTAAAAACATCCCCATGACATGCTTAAAGGAAGGCCCGAAGTAGGATACAAAAGGCCTGGGCAGAAATTCCAGGATCCCGATGATCACCCCCGACCGGGCGCCAGACCTGGCCTGGAGCGCTACACCGAGGCGATATGGGCCGAGCCAACAATTGGCTTGGGCCTTTGTCCAATTTCCATCGGCCCTAGAAGCCCTAGAAGCCCAGGAAGCATGGCCACCCGTCCCTGAAACAATTGAGGAAGCTACCACAAAGTTGCCACCTGATTAGGAAGAAGTTCACATAATTCAGGCCGGTGTAGGAAACACACCCAGGTGTCGGATTAGGGTTTCACCGGTTTGCCGGTTTTGCCTAAATAGGCTATTTACTTCAGCCCCAAGACTCCTTTTACCTATTTTAGTATTTTCCTTTCTAGTTCAACTATTTAGGATTAATTTTACTTATTTTGGACGTTGGATTATTTAATTAGCTAATTAGGAAGTAGCTATTAAGGAAGGAGCTATTAAGGAAGGATTAGGACACCTTGTTTCCTAACTCCTCCTATAAATAGAGGCCGTCGGCCACCCCTTGTACTCACCACCTTTTGAATAATAAACTTTTTTCAGAACACATGTTCGTTTCCCTTCAGGCCTTTGCTCGTTGTCGCATTGCTTAAGGTTTGGCTTATCATCAAGAGCATCTATCTCTTGGCGTGGCGCCCTCGGCGTGATACTTCTGGTTCCTAGCTCAGCTGAAGCTTGTGGGTCAAAGTCTGATTCCACCCCGGTTCCATAGGTTCTCTCGTTGCCTTTGAAGATCAACTTGCGGTGGTTAGGGTCACAGAGCATTATCGGTCGTGGTTCACATCAAGATGCCACCTATACCCCCCAACTAAGTGTTCCGATCCTGGTCCTTTTACCTTGCCTTGCATTATAAACGGAATAAAAATTGATCGTAGCTTGGTTGATTTAGGTGCTTCTATAAATGTCATGCCCACTTGCCTGTATGAAAAACTTAATCTAGGTGAATTAAAACCTTGTAGGATTCAATTAGTGTTTGCTGACAAATCTCTCAAGTCACCTAGGGGATTAATAGACTATGTGGTTATTCGTTGTGGACTTTGTTGTTATGGATACCCGAGGGACAGATCTTACTCTTGTCCTAGGCCGACCATTTATGGCAACAACCGGCATTAACATTAATGTTCCAAATGGCTCGTTTACATTAAGGGTCGGAAAGGATACTGTGACATTCCGCCTCAAGGACGGTATGCAAGTCCCTATTAAAGATGACGCTCATGGTTTGTCTGTTGAAACTATGGAGTTCGCCTCGGTCAATTGCGTTGCTATTGTCATCTCTAGTGTTTTCCCCAAGTTAGCTGTAATAGGTGGTGCACATGTCATCAATATGAAGAATGAGCCTCTGACACATAAGCCAAGGAAGAAGGAGGAGCCGAAGGTATCCATCACCGAATCGCAACGAGCTAAAGAACCTGACGAAATGAAAAAGGAGAGTGAAGTGAAGACTAAGTTGGCTTGGAAGCCAATTAATCCTCCATCATCCGCCAAGCCACCGGATGAAAGCAAGGACATGAAGGATTTGTTCGGGCCTTTCGAAGTTACCGGACACCTTCTCGACGGACGAACCGAATTGACTCATGCCAATGAGAAGTGATTTTTACTTACCGGAGGTAAACCAATGCTGTACTTCATTGACTCCGATGTGAGCATGAAGGAAATTTTGAACTGGGACACATCTTGAGCGCCATCCAGGTATCGTCCAGCTCAAGTACGTTAAGCAAGACCGCTTCGTGGGAGGCAACCCACAGCTGGAGTCAGTCTCTGATTTTTGAGTCAATCCTCGTGTCAAGAGTCGGTTCGGGGGAGCCAAAAGTGTCATTCGCGGTTTCTTAATTTTCTTTTGTGTGTCGTGTGTTCTCGGTTCAGTTCAAATTTATTTGGAATTTTTCCCATTTTTGTTGTTTTTGTTTTGATTTTTTTTCAAAATTGCGTTGCCGAGGTTTTCAAAAATATGTTTTAACTGTCAGGTCAGTTGTTTTCGCCAAAAACTATGAAAGTTCTCGGCGAGAAGTTTGGTTTTAAAACCCACTACCTCCTGTCCCTAATTTTGACAAACTTCTCGGCGAGAACTTTCAAAGTTTTCGGCGAGAACATTTTCCAAACCCGGTGCATTTTGAGTTCGTTGTTAACTGTTTTCAAGCAGGTTTTCACCGAGAACTTCAAAAGTTTTCACCAAAAACTTCAGTAAAAAATTTTGAAAATTCCCCTTATCCCTTCATTTTCACGTCCGTACCCCCTTTTCCTTACTAGTTCTCGTCGAACCAAAAACAACCCTTGCCACCGCCGATCATTTTTCACCCCGCCCCCATTTTTAAGCCATCAACGCCGCCGTCTGCCACTGCCGCACCACCCCTCTCCTCTTCCCGGTCATTTCCCCACTCTGATCGTCTGAATCGGAGATCTAGAGCTTCGGTTCCACCCGAAACCCCCACCGTTCGTTTTTTTGCTGATTTTTGTGTCTTCCGTCTATTTTCCGCAATCATGTCTTCAAGGTTAGTTGTTGGGTTTTCAATTTTGAATCTTTTGACATATTGATTGTTGAGTTTCGTGGAGTTTGATTTTGGTTGACTTTTCGGTCTACCTCGATATGGGTGCCTGCTGTTTCAGTGTGATTTGTGCTTAATTGTTTAAACTTAGACGATCTAGACTGCTTAGGGAGTGCTAGGCCATGACTTGATCATAATTGAACTTAGTTTGCTATGCTTAACTACCAAATTTGTTGGGTGTTGATTTTCTATGCGTTGTCGGTTTGACTTTGAGTGAAATTTCTGCCCGATAGTTCCTTTGCATGTTTTAGGATCAATTATGGTTACGGGATGTTAAATTAGCTTACTCCAACTCGTTTCCCTAGTTTCTTTGTGAAATTGAGTTTTTCGACCAATTGTGGGGTAAGTTCTCGGTTTGACTAATCTGTTTTTCTATTTTTGACAACTTTTAGGAACATAGGTAAGAGGCCAAGAGTTAGCGGTGCAGAATCATCTTCCGCCGGAGCTGGTACCAGTGCCCCCGCCCCTGCCACCCCCTCTCTTGCCGGTCCTCCTCCAGCCTACCCCAACCATCAAGGAGTCCATCGTTTCATCGCCAGGCTGCCGGACCACTACTTTGATCGCTACTGGAGGATCCGGAATGTCCCTCCTGCCGACGTTGCACCTCTTTCATAGGAGTCTGTCTAGGAGCATGACCGAGAGTGGCAAGCTAATGTCAGCCACTCCCTCGCCATGGCAGGACTTCTGAAGTCACCACCATCGCCGACAACTTTCCCCATGTCGCTCTCCAAGAGTTCTGGAGCACTTTCGAGCTCGACACCTGTAAGAACAAGGCGCGCTCCAAGGTGATCACCTTCCATCTTGCCGGCCAGAGGTGCGAGGTCACGTACGATGAGTTCGCCCACTACCTCGGCATTCCAGCCGAGCACTACACCGGTCACCACCACTGATGGGAGGACAACAAGGTGAAGGGTCCGATATATGATGCACTCTGGAGCCACATCACCGGACAGCCGGGCGTCAAGCCCACCCACAAGAATTACATCAGTATGGTCTCTAACCCTCTCTTCCGATTTATTCATTATGTTTGGCGTCGTTCTCTGTTTTATGCACCAAAAAAGAACCACCACCACATAGCCACCGAGGAGCTACTCCTCTTCAGGGCCATCCATGAGGGCTATCCTCTCCATCTGGGTTGGGTTCTTGCCCGCCTATTCAACCAGAAGTTAGGCTCTAGCAAACTCCCACCTTTCCTCCTTGGCGGTGATTTCATCGGCCCTCTCATTGCCAGCCTCGGCCTCTCCGATTCTTAGGAGCCTTGGGTCCCACGCTTCTAGGTGCATATCGTTGGAGGAGAACTTGCGGTGGAGTTTGATCTGGACTTGTGATGCACTGCAAAACAGTGATCAAATACTACCAAGCTAAATAGCAAGGCATATCATATTCCATGGGTCTTGACTAATTGTCTACTCAAATGAATCGACAAACTATTCAGGTTTTCACAAACCGAATTCTGGTAGGCTAGTCTAGAACTACTACCACATGGGATCAACGGGGTGATGAAAAAACATGGTAAATGGATGTAATGTATAACGAACTGAAAGAAAGGCCAAGCTCAAGGGTTTACACCTAAGGGATTGATCGTTGGGTTGGCTATATGGCTTAAGTAGCTTAATCTAGGAGCCTCTATCCTCCTAGAACTCGTGTCATCGTGTGATCTCGAATAGGTCTCATGCAAATCCTAACTCATTCAAGGTACGAGAGAGCCACTAAAAAGAATTGAAATTGCAAGTTATGTGCAATGGATCAAAAGCTCACAATTGGTTTGCTTGTCGGATTCTATCATTTTAATGCAATCAAGGTGAAATACTACAAGAGTGATGAAATTTTCTGTTCTGACCAGGCAATTTAGCATCAATGCAGGCAAGTTGGTTACAGGTTCTAGGTTAAGCAGTCTAAGCATCATTATGAAAGATTGAAAGACAACTTAACATAACAAGTCAATAATCAAGCAATTCTATGCTAGAGGAATGGAATATGCCACGAAATCACAGAAAATCACACAAGATCATGCAAGTTCTAACTCCTACCCCACACTTAAACCGTTTTGTGTCCTCACATGACCAAATTAGGAGAGAGAGATACGGAGAACCTGGATCGAGATGGTCGGTGTAGGGGATGAACACGAAGAGTCCGGAGTGGAGCAGAGTAGCTACAAAGTTCCTATAAAACAAAAACAAACAAAAGATCAAAAGGAAACCGGGACAAGTGTCCCGGACCCACACAAAAAAAAAAGTTGGATCGAAATCCAAAAAAAATAAATAAAATGAAAGGAAAAGGATACGACCTGATCATTGACCCTCAGGTGGGGGTGGTGGTGGTGGAATGCCAAAGTGAGCGAGCAAAGCTCGTAGTGCCGCCACTGCCTCCGCGTGGTGAAGCTGGGTGATGAGCCATCTGGCGTCCTCCTCCTCTTTCCAAGTCGTGGGTCTGGTCTCGAATGCTACCCGATTCTTCTGCCACTGGCGAGAACCAGAGGCGAAGTCTATCTACCACTGCTCCAGGCAGGTGAGAACCTCACCTTACTCGTCAGAGTACTGGGGTGGCGACTGGGGTGTAAATTGTGGCTCTGGCGGAGGCTCTTGGTAATAGAACTCCTGGGGCTGCTGGGGCTCCTCCTCCTCGTCTTCTTCTTCTTCCTCCTCCCCAGGATCCTCAAAGATGGGGGCTGGAATGTACTCTCTTGGCTAGACGGTCAAGTCGAGCTCAAACTCCACCGCAAGATCTCCTCCTCCAACGGTGTGCACCTGGAAACGTGGGACCCAAGCTCCAGGAAGCGGAGACGCCGTAGCTGGCGATGAGGCGACCGATGAAAACACCGCCAAGGAGGGAAATCTTGAAGAACTGATCTTCTGGTGGAACAAGGGGGCAAGGACCCAGCCCGGATGGAGGGGGTAGCCCTCATGGATGGCCCTGAAGAGGAGTAGCTCCTCGGCGGCTATGTGGTGGCGATCTTTCTCTGGCGCATAAAACAAAGAACGATGCCAAACTTAATGAATAAATTGAAAGAGAGGGTGAGAAACCATACTGATGTAGTTCTTGTTGGTAGACTTGACACCTATTTGACCAGTGATGTGGCTCCAGAGGGCATCAAAGATCGAACCCTTCGCCTCCAGCTGTGGGTTGCCTCCCACGAAGTGCTCTTGCTTAACATCCTTGAGCTGGACGATACCTCCGGAAAAGTGAGAAACGCTTCCCATTGATGTGGGTCAATTGAGTCTGTCCATCGGGAACGTAGCCGGTAACTTCAAACGGCCCAAAGAGGTCTCTTGAAGGTGCATCCTTCTCCAGTGGCTTGGAAGAAGGCGGCGGAGGAATTGGCTTGGTAGAGGGTGGCAGAGTGATTGGCTTCCACACCATCTTTGTCTTCTTCGCACTCTTCTTCTTCACTTCGCCAGGATCTTTAAGTTACAGTGATTTAGAAGAAGACGCTTTTGGTTCCTCCTTCTTCTTTGCTTCTGCGCTGGAGGCTTTTTCTTCTTGTTGCTCACCTGTTCAACACCTGTAGCAGCTATCTTTGAAGAAAAACTTGGAATGACATTAGTAACGGAGCTGACTAAGGCCAACTCCACAGTCTCAACAGATAAACAGTGTACTTCTCCCTAGGAATGTACTTCATACCGTCCTTGAGACGGAATGTCACACTGTCCTTTCCAACCCTTAATGTCAACGATCCATTAGGGACGTTAATAGTCATGCCGAATGTTTCCATAAAAGGTTGGCCTAGGAGAAGAGTAACATCCTCCACTCGGGTATCCATGACTACAAAATCAGCTAAGAAAGTAAACGGGCCACAACGAACAACCACATCTTTGACCAATCCCGTAGGCGCTTTCATCGATCTATTAGCAAAAACCAGTTCCATGCTACTCGGTTTTAATTCAGTTAAGTTTAGTTTCTCATAAACGCACATAGGCATGACATTTATGGATGCTCCAAAATCAACCAAGCTACGTTCAACCTCAATGTCATTAATGATGCAAGTTAATGTAAAATAGCCAGAACGAAACACTTAGCTGGGATCGGTATGGGTGGCGGTCGAGACTGGATGGTAGAGCATTCTCCCTTGGAGAGAGTGGAGGGCACTTCCTTTTTCTCTTCGAGTTGTCCTTGTCTTCTCCCTTGGATAGCAACGCCTTGGGGAAGGGGATTCTTGGCTGATACGGAGCAAGAGGTGGCTTCGTTGCTCATGTAGTTCTTGACGAGGAATCTTCTTTTCTTCTTTCTCGATCTCTGGCATATCAATAGCCACAACATCATGAGTCATGACCGGATCGGGAGTTGAAATAGCAGCTGAGCTCTTGCAACTTCGAGTGTTTGAGACAGTCTGACTTGGTAGCTTACCGAAGGGACGACCACTAGAGAGCATGCTAGCGATGTTGTTCATTTGGCTCTCCACTCTATGGCCTTGTACGATCTGCTCCTGGTTCAAGATGGCTTGAGCTTTGAATTGACTGTCGTGATTATCGAGCCTAGAGATGATCTGATTGAGCTTCTTATCCAGCTCGGTCTCCTTGTTATCTTGAGGTGTGGGTCGTTGAGGCTGCTGGCCTCCGTGAATCCAGGAGGGCCTTGATAATTATTGTTCAGGTACTGATTCTGGCGGTTGCTCGATGTTGTACCGTAGTTGCCTTGATTTTTGTCCGGCAGCTGATACACTCCTCCAGATTGGGTGTTCGGCTTCTACTCCTGGTATGACCCAGATGAAGGGAGGCTCTTGGAAACTTCCCTGTTGTGGAGCTGGCATGTAGTTGCAGTAGTTGGTATAACCTTGTTTGTTATTAGGGAATCCATGGGTAATGAAGCTCACTTCATCTACAGGCCAGACGTCTGTTTTCCCATAATTTTGGCAACTCCCTCCGTTATGAGCACAAGCTCCACACCATTCACAGTCAGCTACACAGACAGAGGCTGATTGAGGGTTGATTGGCGCATTAGACTTCTTCAAGTGCTTCTCGACTTCTGCTTTAACATGCTCTTCAATGTTGAGCTTTCTTCTAGCTCCTTCTGATTGTCTCTCCATCAATTTCTTGACTTGGAAGCACAGTTAGCAAAGTGGAGCATAGAAGCTTCTGGCGTAAGAGCAGTGCAATCTCCTTCAGCTAAGGAGTTGACCCATTTAGATGACTCCTCGTTCATACCCGAGCAAAAATTTCAGCTAGTTGCCTCTGCTCGAAACCATGATGAGGGCAGTTGTAGAGAATTTCTTGGAATTCATTCCAAGCGTCGTACAAGCTCATTCCTTCCTTATGTCTGAACTTGGAGATGTTATCCTTGTAGGTTGTTGTTCTCGAAGGAGGAAAGTATTCCTCTACAAACTCTTGAGCCAGCTTATCCCAGTTGTTGTAGTGACTGGGAGGCTTGCTATTGAGCCATCTCTTTGCGGGGCCCTTGAGAGAGAATGGAAGGGCTCGCAAACACAAGGTGTTCTTGTCGAGGGTTCCACTCTTAAAAGTTTCACAAAGAGCAATGAAGTCCGCCAAGTGTGTGGAAGGATTATCGTGCGACTTTCCTTCAAACTGCACGTCCCTAGAGATCATTCCCAGGAAGGGGATCTTGATCTCATAGTCAGGATCAGCCTCATTGCGTGGCACAACAATGGAGGACTGAACGCTAGTCGCGCTCGGTTTGTTGTAGTCCCCAAGGCTCTTCTGAGCAGCCATTGCGGTTGGAGAGGGTGGCGGCGAGTTCGATGAAGTGGATGAATCAGAAGAAGATGAGGAGCTCTCCTTCGGCTCCTAGATCTTAGTAGGTGTAAAGGATGAGGGCGGAATGGTAGTAGATTGCTTTGGGATTCGCGGTTGCTTAGGCAGAGCAGAACTACCCGACTTGTCTGAAGTAGAAGACTTGATAGACTTAGACTGAGAACGAGTGTACGGGCGGTTCATAAACCTGCGAACAACCTGCAAAGAACAAAAACAAACACAACCGGTGTAAAATTGAAGTGTGATGAAAAAATGAAAGATGGAAAGGTAGAAGAATAAAATGCTAACTCTTCGTTCAAACATTTAGAAGATTTCCCCGGCAATGGCGCAATTTGATGCGCTGTAAAACAGTGATCAAATACTACCGAGCTAAATAGCCTGGAAGATCATATTCCATAGGTCTCGAGTAATTGTCTACTCAAATGAATCGACAAACTATTCAGGTTTTCACAAACCGACTTATGGTAGGCTAGTCTAGAACTACTACCACAGGGGATCAACGGGGTGATGAAAAACATGGGAAATGACTGTAATGTATAACGAACCAAAAGAAAGGCCAAGCTCAAGGGTTTACACCTAAGGGATTCATCGCTGGGTTGGCCATATGGCTTAAGTAGTTGAATCTAGGCACCTCTATCCTCCTAGAACTCGTGTCATTGTATGATCTCAAATAGGTCTCATGCAAATTGTAACTCATTCAAGGTACGAGAAAGCCACTCAAAAAGAATTAAAATTGCAAGTTATGTGCAATGGATCAAAAGCTCACAATTGGTTTGCTAGTCGGATTCGATCATTTTCATGCAATCAAGGTGAAATACTACAAGAGTGATGAAATTTTCTGTTCTGACCAGGCAATTTAGCATCAATGCAGGCTAGTTGGTTACAGGTTCTAGGTTAAGCAGTCTAAGCATCATTATGAAAGATTGAAAGACAACTTAACATCACAAGTCAAGAATCGAGCAATTCTATGCTAGAGGAATGGAATATGCCACAAAATCACAGAAAATCACATAAGATCACAGAAAATCCCCGGCAACGACGACAATTTGATGTGCGGTAAAATAGTGATCAAATACTAACGAGCTAAATAGCGAGGCAAATAGTATTCCACGAGTCTCGACTAATTGTCTACTCAAATGAATCGACAAACTATTCAAGTTTTCACAAGTTGTGCGTGGTGTGAGTTCCACGACTTCTAATCTATAGGGCAAAGAAAATTGAAATGAAAACAAAAGACAAATTGAAAGGTTGATTGACTTAACAAGACGACATACAAGCTTAGACTCGAATCCCCCTAAGATCACCAAAGCATTGTCGATCACAAGAACACAGTTTTCAATCCCATTCATTCAGTTCTCAGACACCACCATAACTCCCGACCGTTAGGTTTTAAGACTGGCGAACGTTCGCTCTATCCGATCTAACTACCAAGATTAATTGACCGCTCGTGCGTTCGCTTCTGCAACGGAAAACTAACTTGTGTAATTACTAGTGATTTGTGAGTTACTCTAGCAGTGGATTAACCCTAACTGGTTCCTACGAAAGGCACACTCCAATGAATAGGTTAATTGTTCATTTGGTGTTTTAAAGTGAGGCAAACGTTCGCTCTATCCTCAACTTAACAAGAATCTAGTCTAGGTGATCAAGCTAGAAAAGAAACACAGACAACGAAGAACAAACAAAACATGCAAGAGAAATTGTCTGAATCTGAATCTAATTATCGCCGATCCATGACCACTTTAAAGCCCCGGGTCACATAGGGTTCATCTAATCTAAGCTCTACGAGTTTAGCTACTCATATTCAATACAAGAGAAACGAAAACAATCAAGGAATACATCTCAGGTCGGAAGAACAGAGAAGAACTGTAAAACCTAATTTGATGAAACTGAGAAGCTTCAATCTCTTGAATCTTCAACTCCTAGCTCCGAGCACTCCGAGGTGGAAAGATGGCGTCACGATCTCTCTGGGAACTCCGAGGATGCTCTCAACTCTCTCTCAACTATTTGAGTATGGAAATTAATCTGTGGCAAAAGTTATATCTGAATGATGTCCACCGGTTTGCTTAAATAGGTTTTGTCCGTATTAGCACCAGAAAAGAGAGGACTTCTCGGCGAGAACCTTGAAAGTTCTCACCGAGAACTTCTTCTTTGATGCTCTTGTAAGTCTGTGTTCAAACTTTGAGAGTTCGCACCTAGATCTTCAATTGTGGCAGGGGGAGTTTCCGGTTTGACTTATATGATTTCTGGATCGATTCCGGGCAATTTCTTGAGGTTCCTTCGCTCGCTTCCTGAGCACGTCCGTGGTTATGTTACTGATGGCAAAAAACTTGTGCATTTACAAACACACTAGAAAACACATCAAACTGACCCATAACGGGCCAAAGTAACCAAAACGGTAAGAACTAGAACAATCGAGTGAAATTACCCTAAACTACCCTAAAGCCCATGTCTCAAGCAGGGAAATGTCGCTTAAATGAGGCTGATAATCACGTCAAATTGAGTGTCATCAACTTGACCGTTAAGCCAATGGTGTACGTTCCAGACCCCATCCTTGAGGACCCCGCGGCAGAAGAGGAGAAAGAAGACGAGGAGGAGGAGCCCCAGCAACCACAGTACCACCCTCAGCAGATGCCGCCCGAGCCACCACCCCAGTACTTCGACGAATACGGTCACATGCTGACCCATTTGGAGCAGTGTCAGATGGACTTCTCCTCTGGTTCTCACCAGTGGCAGAAGGACCGGGTGGCATTCGAGACCAGAGCCACGGCTTGACATGAGGAGGAGGACGCGAGGTGGATCATCACCCAGCGTCACCACCCGGAGAAGGCGGCGACGCGACGAGCGATGCTCGCTCATTTTGGCATTCCACCACCCCCACCTGAGGGATAGTGATCAGGTCGTATCCTGTCCCTTTCTTTTTATTTATTCCTTTCGGATTTTGATCCAACTTTTTTCTGTGTGGATCTGGGACACTTGTCCCGGTTTCCTTTTGATCTTTTTTGTTGTTTTTGTTTTGTAGGAACTTTTGTAGCTACTCCACTCCGCTCCGGACTCTCCGTGTTCATCCCCTTCACCGACCATCTCGATCCAGGTTCTTCGTATCTCTCTCTCCTAATTTAGTCATGTGAGGACACAGAATGGTTTAAGTGTGGGGTAGGGTGTTAGAATTTTGCATGATCTTGACTTGTTTTCTGTAATTTCGTGTCATATTATGTTCCTCTATCATAGAATTTCTCGATTTTTGACTTGTGATATTAAGTTGTCCTTCAATATTTCATAATGATGGTTAGACTACTTAACCTAGAACCTACAACCAACTTGCCTGCATTATTGCTAAATTGCCTGGTCATAACAGAAAATTTATCACGCTTGTAGTATTTCACCTTGATTGCATGAAAATGATCAAATCCGACTAGCAAACCAATTGTGAGCTTTTGATCCATTGCACGTAACTTGCAATTTCAATTCTTTTTGAGTGGCTTTCTCGTACCTTGAATGAGTTAGAATTTGCACGAGACCTATTCGAGATCAAACGATGACACAAGTTCAAGGAGGATAGGACACCTAGATTCAGCTACTTAAGCCATAAAGCCAACCCAACGATGAATCCCTTATGTGTAAACCCTTGAGCTTGGCCCTTTTTTTGGTTCGTTATACATTACAGCCATTTCCCATGTTTTTCATCACCCCGTTGATCCCCTGTGGTAGTAGTTCTAGATTAGCCTACCGGAAGTCGGTTTGTGGTAACCTGCCTATAGCCATTAAATAGGTGATCTTAGCTATTATGTCCAAACGTGTAAACCCCTCTAGCAACTTGAAATAATTGACACAGAAAAAAAAGGGAAAAGAAGAAAAACTGAAAAAGTCAAAAGAAGTTCAAGTTCAAAGTCAAGTAGTATAGTTCAATAACATTCTTCTTCCTACATATGAAAGAACGAAGTCAAAGAAAATGTAAAGAAAAGTCAGAAAAAATACAAAATAAAGTGCTAGGTTGCTTGAGGGTATTATAGGACGAGCGTACACTATTCCACCCGTGTTGGGTTTGACGGTAGGAATCCATAGGCTAGATTCAAGGGAAGTTAGTCGAAAGCTACACCGCACCAAAGCCAATTCCATCATTCATCTCATCATCCATTCATCATAAACCCTTGTAGTGTAGGAATCGATACAGTCCCTTGCAAAAGTCCTTCTGACTAGTTACTCGTATTTTCACAGTGGTGGAGATGTGGTCGAATTGCAAACTTATGACATACTTCGGTCAAAAAAGTGATTGAGATCAGAAACGCGTCCCTAAACATAGAGTGTGAGAGTCCCCCTTGTACCAAATATTATCTGTGTGAGGAGTCTAGTCGGTTAGGTCGGATTTGTGCTTGATTGGTGATAGCTCCTTGTTGTGTGCAGATAATTAGTGAGACCAGGTTGTTTGGTTGACTTGTATGCATGTTAGGTCACTTGTTTTAGAAGTAGCGGTTTAATAATTCATTGTGAAGGCTTGAATCTTAACTTGATCGATCTTGTCATTCGTTAATCTGAGTGCGTTCTAGTTTAGTTTGCTTGAGGACAAGCAAAAGCTTAAGTGTGGGGTATTTGATGACACTCAATTTGACGTGATTATCAGCCTCATTTAAGTGACATTTCCTTGCTTGAGACATGGTTTTTGGAGTATTTTAAGGTGTTTTCACTCGATTGCTCTATTTGTTACAGTTTTAGTTACTTTGGCCTGTTATGGGTGTATTTGATGTGTTTTCTAGTGCTTTTGTAATGCACAAGTTTTTGCAATCAATAAGTAGCCACGGACGTGCTCGGGAAGCAAGGGAACCTCAAAGAATTGCCTTATATCGATCCAGAAATCATACAAGTCAGGAACTAGCACCTACCCTGCCAACACTGGAGTTCTCGGCGAGAAGACTCAAGGTTCTCGCCAAGAAGTCATGAGGAAATCCCGTACAAACACAGGAGCTTTCATGAAAAAGATTTCAGTGAGAACTTCCATAGTTCTCGCCGAAGAGTTTTAACACAGGAGCTTCCAGGAGAATTAAAGAAGAAGTTCTCGGCGAGAACTCTCAAAGTTCTCGCCGAAGAGTTTTGCAAACAGGAGAGGAGGAGGCCTTTGAACTAAAGTTTTCAGCGCGAACTTTCAATGTTCTCGCCGAGAAGTCCTCTCTTTTCCGGCGCACATACGGACAAACCATATTTAAGCAAACCGGCAGACTTCATTCAAGATATACTTTTTCCATGGATTAATTTCCAGACTCAATAGTCCGAGAGAGAGTTGAGAGCATCCTCGGAGTTCCCAGAGATATCGTGACCCCATTGTCGTGAACGTTTCCGTCCGCGGTGGGCCGGCACCTCTGAAGCTTTTTGAGTTTATTTTTTGTTTTGGAGTCGCCACCAATCGTTAGAGCATATTGGACGCTTAGGTGTCCAAATCGGATTATCCAACCGGATTTGGACTAGATCTGCGAAACAGAGATCGGGATTCGGGGACGGTTACGTGTGGGGAAGGATTAGCACCCCCATGACGCTCGGAAAAACTGGTACTACCAATCACGATAAGGTTATTTTCTTGACGGCTTATTAAAGAGAGAGAGGCGCTCACACTCTCTATTAGTTTAGGGTTTTCGTTACTAATTCAGGATATATATACGTTTTTACTAATTTACAGTTAATGTTTAATAAAATTTAATGGAAGGGGAAGTTTTAAAGATCGGACTCGAGTCGAGTGACTGCCTACGTATCCGGAGACCGGAATCAAAGTCGACGTAGTTCGTTGTTTTAAAATCGGGTTGGTTTGAGGTATCTTTGATCTTTTAAGGCTTTGTTGGATTACTTGGATAATTTTGGCTCAGGATTTCCACGATATCTCACGAGTGTGAGATATCGTTACTAATCAAAGATTAGTATTGATTTTCATTAATTGGGCAATTTTGGTTCAGGATTTCCACGATATCTCACGAATGTGAAATATAGTTACTAACTCCTAAGGACAAATCAAACTAATAGATTTTTTAGCCTAGTACTAGAGTTAGGTTCATGGATACAACCAAATTCAAATTGAAATTATCTAAGCTTAATATTACACCATCATATTTTAATTAACAGGTGTGTAAAATTATCACTTATAAAAAAAACTATTGTCATAATTAACGATTCAGCGATTACTCGAGATTCGGAAACTCTACTCGATTTGAATGATCATTCACATTAATTGTACAACAACATATGGGCTGGAAATAATTTTAATTTGGTTGGGCTTATTTAATCAATTAAAGAAACAAGGATTTGGGCTCCAAAACTCGGCCCAAATGACCAAAATTTGGTCAGCCCCCCCTCATTAATGGCAGTTTCGTCAATAACAACGCGGTGGCAATTCCAAAAATTTGGAAACCCTAATGTGCCCATATAAAAGGATAAGAGGGTTGAAAAAAATCAGCCCCTTATCACTATTCATGCGCCGCTCTCTCCTCTCTCTCTCTTCCATTCTCTCGATCCTTCTGGAAAAAAAAGCTCCCTCTTCCTCTCAAACTTCTAACCTAGATAACGAAAACCTAAACTAAATCAGGCGCCGCCGCCGCTCCTCTTCTCTCTCTCTCGACTTTCTGGAACCATGAAAACCCTTCCCCATCTCCGATTATGGAGGGAAGATGTTCGGATCATAACAAAAGCGGTGACAGAGTCGGCACGCCGGAGGTAGCGCGCGACGAGGCGGTGGCAGCCAACCGACGACGCTGAACCGACATGCAAGGTAAGTTCTCGACTTCTTGCTCTCTTCTTTCGTGCCTTTTTTTTGCACAAAGAAAATGGATTTTAAGCCACTAAAATGAAAATAAAGCTGGATTTATCTCTTGTCACGATAGAAATTTTAGATCTAAACTTCCCCTTTGCTTTTCTTACTGATTTTGATTACCCTCTCTTCCCCTCCAGACATCGGTCCGGAAGGAAAGCGATAGCGGCGGTGACGGCGACGGCGCGGCGACACGACGACGGCGACGGCTCGGTAAAAAGGCTAAAACTCTTTTTTTAGAAAAAAAAATTTCCAGATCTCTTTTTCTGCTTCTTTTCATTTTTTATTTATTAATTAAGCGACCTCATTCTTTTTTTTTAGGAATCGAACGGCGGCGGGTAAACGGGACGTCGGCGGCGGCAACCCATGGTGGGCCAAAACAAAGGTAAAAAAAAAGTATTTACTTACCTTTTTTACAAAAGAAATCAGAAATATAAGTAGTAAAAAAAACTGATCTTGTTCATGTTTGGTGTAGGTCATCTCCCAAGAAGAAGTCACAAGAGAGGTGGAGCTTAAAATCAAGTTAAGTGAGATAAAACCCTATTTCTATTATTGTTTCATTTTTTGATTTGTTACCTTGTAGTACTTTTACAAAAACAAAATTAGGGTCATTGCTATGATAGTCCTGAAACTCAAAGAGAAGGTCACAAGTTAAAAACATAATCTGAAATAAAAGCAACCCATGAAAGCTTAACACAAAGCAACTTGAATAGCGACTCTTACATCCTAGCACTTGATAGATCACAACTATATGTTTATCATGCTTAAAATGGTTTATTTATGATGGAGGTACATGAGTTAGATATGGAAGATATGGAAACTTGAAAAAGAATGGAGTTTTGAAGAGTGGGTATGCTCACTGTGGTTTTGTAATACTTAGTGGTAGGATTAGTGGTAGAATGAGAGGATGAGTGCTTTGCTTGATGCTTCCTCTTGATCCTTAATTTTGACTTTGTGCTAAATCTTGAGACCTTTCCCTAACTTTTGGAAATCTTCTGTTTATGGGTATTTTTGGATTGGAGTAAGAAGGAGAAGAAGAAGATATTTTTGGGAGAGTTCCCTTTTTAGAATCCCTTCTTTTTCTGCTTCTTTCCCCTTTTTCCCTTTCTGCCTCCCCTTGGGGGACTTCCCCACCCTTCCTTATATAGTAAAAGGAAGGCATAAACAAGCAAAAATTACCACTTAGGGTAAAAAAACAGACAACCCTAATCTGGACATAGGTAAAAACGAGTGGGCCTTAAAGCCCACATCTTCTCCAATTTGATGAATTTCAGAAACTGACTAGGATGGCCCAATACCTGTGTTCCTAACAAATGGGCTAAAAGCCCAAATCTAGAACAATCGTGGGCCGAAAGCCCAAACCCATTCGCTCAGAATCAACCAAAGCTACAAAACTTCGAATCTCAAACGTTTAAACCTAAGTTAATCTAGCTAAAAAAACGCGCCACTGACTATTTAGGATCAATAAACAACGGTCCACTGGTCATTTGGTAATTTGTGAGCCCGGACAAAATTTGGTTACTACAGTTGCCCCCCTTTGTACTGCTTTTGTTTGTAGCATAAAGTTGTACAAAGGTATCAACCAAATTTTGGGAGTTGGCGAAATCAGGACAAAGGCTAAACAATATGGGACGCAAATTACGATATATATAAAAAACAGGTTGCCTATTCACACATAACAAAAAAGCAAATGTACTAGGGTTTCAGCTTGACTTATTACCCATTCCAAAAGTGTGATCCATTCTGCCCTCTGTTCTGCCCTGATGCCGAGGGTTTGTGTACTAGGGTCTCAGCTTGACTTATCACCCGTTCCAAAAGTGCGATCCATTCTGCCCCTAGATGCCGAGGGTTTGTGTACTAGGGTCTCAGCTTGACTTATCACCCGTTCCAAAAGTGCGATCCATTCTGCCCCTGGATGCCGAAGGTTTGTGTACTAGGGTCTCAGCTTGACTTATCACCCGTTCCAAAAGTGCGATCCATTCTGCCCCTAGATGCCGAGGGTTTGTGTACTATAACCTCAAAGTCATTAGGCGTGAATGTTATGATGCATGATTTTCAAATTTTGCATGAACAATAAATATTTCAGCATGCGGGATGAAAGTCACATGTGATGTTATGATGCATGGCGTTGCAAAACGTGATAACATACTGTGAGAAAATGAGTTTTTTTTTTTGCTTGTTCTTTCTTTGGTTGGGGAAAATCCTAAACACCTCTTGACCAAACAGGCTCGTGACACGTATGGCATTGGCGAATCTCGAATGCTTTCCTCATGGTTGACGTCCTTCTCGAGGTCCTCCTAGGGATCCATCACATTGAGCTACAAAACTTATATATTTCGTCCGTCATTAAGCCTCTGATCCTCTTCACCAATTTTCATAAGCTTCCAAACGTTATATCCTCTAAACCCCGCATAATTAACAACCGCATGGTGATGATAACTCAGAGAAAACCTTCTCGAATTAGACCCGGAAGAAGATCAAGAATAAAACACATGGAGTGCCCCAGCCCTCGGACTCTCTTTTCTCTTAGCCTCTTTCGCGAATACCTTAGGAATTTCTTATTATTTTTTTCTTCTTTTTTTTTTACTCCCATTTTTTTTAACGGATGTAACCATGTAAATGCATTGGCACGTTTAAAACCTTATAAAAAATGACTTTTATGGTGTGTAATGTAGGGTGATCTATCTAAACACTCTGCTAAACTAAAATCTGACCACGAGAAACATTTTTGGAGGAAACAACAAAGATCTTTCCACAATTTACGAGGTGACTAAAACCCTCCTTTTTATCGATGGAAACCTGTATTAACGCATCACATCGAGAGTCATTAAGTATAGTACTTCTTTACTGAATCTGAATTAACGGGATGTGACAATTCATCGCCGTCCATATCTGTCAAGACTAACGCCTCTCCTGAAAATGCCTTCTTCACCACGTAAGGGCCTTCATAGTTTGGAGTCCATTTTCCTCTTGGATCGCCTTGTCGGATGGATAGCTTCTTGATCACGAGCTCCTCTTCGTGAAACTTTCAAGGTTTAACCTTCTTTTCAAAAGCTCGTATCAACCTACGTTGATACATTTTGCCATGGTGAATTGCCGCCAGCCTCTTCTCTTCAATTAGGTTTAGCTGATCATATCTGGATTTTACCCATTCTGACTCTTCCAGTTCTGCTTCCATAATGACCCTTAGTGAAGGGATTTCTACTTCTATGGGTAAAACTACTTCCATGCCGTAGACTAACTGGAAAGGGGTTGATCTTGTTGAGGTTCTTACTGACGTTCTGCAGCCATGTAGGGCGAATGGTAACATGTCATGCCAATCACGGTAAGTGACGACCATCTTCTGGACAATTTTCTTGATATTTTTGTTCGCTGCTTCCACAACCCCATTCATTTTTGGTCTATAAGGCACAGAATTGTGATGCTTAATCTTGAATTAGTCGCATAATTCATCCATCATTTTGTTGTTTAAGTTTTTTGCATTGTCGGTTATCAACCTCTCCGGAAGGCCATATCGGCATATGATGTCCTTCTTGATGAATCTTGTCACTACACTCTTAGTAATGCTCACGTATTGCGTAGCTTCAACCCATTTAGTGAAATAATCAATGGCCACGAGGATGAAGCGTTGCCCATTGGAAGCTTTTGGATCAATCATCCCTATGACGTCAATTCCCCATGCGCCGAATGGCCATGGCGAAGCCATAACATGTAATGAAGAAGGTGGTGCGTGCAGCTCATCAGCGTATATCTGGCATTTGTGACACCCTCTGACATATTTTATGCAATTAGTATCCATTCTTGTCCAATAATAACCCATTCTAAGGATCTTCTTGGCCAGCATGTGTGCCCCCAGCATGTGTTCCGCAGACTCCATCGTGGACCTCCTCCATTATTCTTTGGGCCTCTTGTGAATCGACACATCTCAGCAGAGTGGAATCATGACTAACTTTATAGAGTGTGGTACCGTCAAAGTAGAATCCCATTGCGAGTCTTCGCATGGTCCTTTTGCATTCTCAGATGCCCCCGGTGGGTATTCCTTCCTTTGTATGTATACCATTATATCATGATACCGGGGTTTCCCATCGCATTCTTCCTCTACATTAGCAATGTAAGCGGCTGCTTCTTCTTTCCTTATTTCTATACGGGGGTTTCCTTCTGTTTCATCCAATTTGTACATCGATGATAGAGTTGCTAGAGCATCAGCTATTTGATTGTCAACTCTTGAAATGTGTTCAAACTCTATTGATCTGAACTTGCTCATCCTTTCCTTTATGAATTTCTGGTATGGTACGAGTTTGTGGTCTCTTGTTTCCCATTCTTCCCTTACCTAGTATATTACTAATGCTGAATCTCCATACACCTTCATATGTTTAATACCCATTTCAAGTGCTGCTTGAATTCCAAACGCACATACCTCGTACTCCGCTACGTTGTTTGTGCATTCGAAACACAACTTTGCAGTAATAGGGTATACCTCCCCTCGGGCGATAAGAACACCACTCCTACTCCTTGTCCCAACGCGTTGGAGGCACCATCAAATTTCATGATCCATGATTCTTTCACTTGCCCCTCCTTTGATTCCTCGGTATTCATTATATTTTCATTTGGGAAGTTCATCATCATTGGCACTGAGTCTGAGATTGCGTGCTCTGCCAGGTGGTCCACCACTATGCTCCCTTTGATGGCCTTCCTGGAAGTGTAGGTAATATCATATTCAGCCAATAAGACTTGCCATCTTGCTATTCGTCCTGACAATGCGGGTTTTTAAAAAACGTACGTGATCGGGTCCATTTTAGAGATGAGGTAAGTCGTGTGATATAACATGTAATGCCTTAATCTCTTCGCTGCCCAAGCTAGTGCCCCACAAGTCTTTTCGAGTGGAGTGTATGCGCCACGATTAGATTGCTGAGCTTGAAGAGCATCGTCTTCACGCGTATGAGAGCACGAAACTCTATAAAGAACTCACCAAGAGGATCCATGACGCTCAATTGAAGGGGGTCAAGCAATTTTACCCCTGAGATGAAGTCCTTCTCTACAATTCTCGTCTGAAGTTTTTTTCGGGTAAGCTGAAATCCCGTTGGTCCGGCCCCTACACCGTGGTTAGGCAGACGTCTCTTGGGAGCGTCCTAATTAAAGGCCACGGTCAAGAACCTTTTATGGTCAATGGCCATAGACTCAAGAAGTACCTACAGGGATTGGATGTCTCTTTCATCAACGTACATTAGTTCGCGTCAACCCAATAACTCTGATCCAGGTATCGTCGAACTCACAGACGATAAGCAAGAGTGATTCGTGGGAGGCAACCCACAGCTGGAGTCAGTTTGTGTTTATTTATAGTCGTCTCTTTTAAACCCCCCTTTGAAAAAAACTGTCAAAGCCCGTTTTTCAAACGAGTTTTGGCCAAAAACTCCTTTATCTTTCGCCGAAAACTCTGGTTTTAAAACCCCCAGATCCTCCTGTTTCTCTTTTTCGAAAAGTTCTAGCCGAAAACCTGACTTCGCGGCAAGAACTAACTATTTCAGCCGGTGTCATTTTGTTTTCTGGGAAGTTTTCGCCGAAATCTCTACACTTTTTGCCAAAAAATCAACTCTTTTCGCCTGATTTAAAACCCCCCTCGGTTTTATTTTCGCGACCCCCCCCAAAAAAATTCCCTCTCCGCCACCGTCTCTCTCTCCTTTTCTTTTCTCGCACCGAGCCGCTCGTCCCTCTCCTCGCCGCTACCACTCCACCGTCGGTCCGCCACCTGGTCACCGACGGTCCTCTCCCTCTTCCTCCTTTGTTGATTGCAACCTAGCTCTCCTGAATCGGAGCCCTATAGCTCTGATTCCACCCGAAACAAGTTTTCAAGCTTTTGATCGATTTCTTGGATTTATAGCCGTTTTCCTCGAGTCATGTCTTCACGGTTAGTTGTTCAGGCCTCGATTCTGAATCTTTTGGCGTATTGACATTCAGTTTTCGGCATGCTTGACTTTGGTTGACTTTTCAATTTTCCTCGAATTGCGTGTCTACTGTTTCGGCGTAGTCTTGCTCATTTTTTTGAATCCCTTTGATCTTCACTGCCCTCGTGGATGATTTTCAATGATCTTGTGCCGTTCAAATGTCTTTTGCTCTGTCGTCTGGTGATTGGTTGTCGTTTTTCCAAATGATTTTCAATGATCTTGTGCCGTTCAAAGGATGTACCCTTCCAATGGGGCACCCCCCCCCCAACAAGAAGCCTTTAAAGTCCTCAAAAGGAAGCTCATTGAAGCCCCTTTGCTAATGCTACCAAACCTTTTGAAATTGAGTGTGATGCCTCAGGAGTAGGAATTGGAGCTGTCCTAACGCAAGAAAAGAGGCCCATTGCGTATTTTAGTGAAAAGCTAAGTGGTGCCACCCTCAACTACCCAACCTATGACAAAGAACTATATGCCTTGGTAAGAGCTTTGAAGACTTGGCAACATTACTTATGGCCCAAGGAATTCATCATCCACACGGATCATGAATCACTCAAGTACCTCAAGGTTCAACACAAGCTCAACAAAAGGCATGCTCGGTGGATAGAATTCATTGAATCCTTTCCATACATCATTCAATATAAATAAGTTAAGGAAAACATAGTGGTTGATGCCCTCTCTCAAAGGTACACCCTAATCTCAGTCCTTTCCACTAAATTCATTGGCTTTGAACACATCAAAGACCTTTATGCCACTGACCCTGATTTTAAGAGTATCTTTGAGGCTTGTCAACAGGGAGGATTTGGGAAGTTCTACAAGTAGGATGGTTATTTATTTAAGGGACCCAAGCTATGTTTACCTGACCATTCTTCCAAGAATGTCCTAACCCTAGAGGCTCATGGAGGAGGCCTCAATCGACACTTTGGGGTAGCCAAAACCTTGGCCACCCTCAAGGAGCACTTCTATTGGCCCAAGATGCGCCATGATGTGGAGAAACACGTAGCTCAATGCTCCAAGTGCCAACGAGCTAAGTCCAAACTCAAACCCTAGGGTTTATATACCCCTTTGCCCATTACTGAACATCCATGGGTTGATTTGTCTATGGATTTTATATTAGGGCTGCCTAGGACTAGAAAAGGAAAGGATTCCATCTTTGTGGTCATTGATAGGTTCTCTAAAATGGCTCACTTTATTGCTTCCCACAAAACTGATGATGCCTCTCATGTTGCTGACATGTTCTTTAAAGAGGTAGTCAGGATGCATGGGGTTCCTAAGACTATAGTCTCGGATAGGGATTCAAAATTCCTAAGCTACTTTTGGAAGACTTTGTGGGCTAAGCTTCTAACCAAATTAATGTTCTCCACCACCTGCCACCCCCAAACTGATGGCCAAACAGAAGTTGTGAATCGTTCCATATCACAAATGCTAAGGGCCATCATCAAAAGCAACATTAAGAATTGGGAAGACTGCTTGCCACACGTATAATTTGCCTATAATAGGGCTGTGCACTCCGCCACCCAATACTCACCCTTTGAACTTGTCTATTGTTTTAATCCTCTAACCCCCTTGGATTTATCACCCCTACCCATCCATGAGTTCTTAGATGCAAGAGGAGAAGAGAAGGCAACCTATGTCAAGAATCTACATGAAAAGGCGAAAGCAAACAACGAAAGGAGGACTACCCAATACACCCGCAATGCCAATCGAGGGAGAAAGGGGAAAATCTTTGAAGTCGGAGATCAAGTGTGGATCCATTTCAGGAAGGACAGGTTCCCCGAACAAAGAAAGTCCAAACTGCTACCTAGAGGGGATGGACCATACACAGTCATTCAGAGAGTCAACAACAATGCGTACGTCATAGACCTACCCAAATCTTACGGGGTAAGTGCCACCTTTAATGTGGCTGACTTAACAACTTACTATGATGATGTCTATGCAGATCAGGATTCGAGGACGAATCCTCCTCAAGAAGAGGGGGATGATGAGGCTCCAATACCATGGACTAGACCTGAGCCACCCCTAACCCGGAGCAAAACCAAGGCCTTCAAGGAAAGACTCAACACTTACATAAAGGCCTGGAGCAAGGGGAGTCATGAAGAGGACGCAGATAGGCTTGCCAAGGGAGACTACACAATTCTAGAAGTCAAAGACACCCTCCCGAAGGTAAAGCCAGAACTGGACCATGAGTTACAACCACACCGGGCATTAATGCTCAGACCGGGCGCCGCCGCCGGCCCCGGGGCGAGCAAAGCACTCACACCGAGCCCTGGATAGACCCTGGCCTAAAAACATCCCCATGACATGCTTAAAGGAAGGCCCGAAGTAGAATACAAAAGGCCTGGGCATAAATTCCAGGAGCCCGATGATCACCCCCCCGACCGGGCGCCAGACCTAGCCCGGAGTGCTACATCGAGGTGATCTAGGCCGAGCCAACAATTGGCTTGGGCCTTTGTCCAATTTCCATCGGCCCTAGAAGCCCTAGAAGCCCAGGAAGCATGGCCACCCGTCCCTGAAAAAATTGAGGAAGCTGCCACAAAGTTGCCACCTGATTAGGAAGAAGTTCACATAATCCGCGTCGGTGTAGGAAACACACCCAGGCGCCGGATTAGGGTTTCACCGGTTTGTCAATTTTGCCTAAATAGGCTATTTACTTCAGCCCCAAGACTCCTTTTACCTATTTTAGTATTTTCCTTTCTAGTTCAACTATTTAGGATTAATTTTACTTATTTTGGACGTTGGATTATTTAATTAGCTAATTAGGAAGTAGCTATTAAGGAAGGAGCTATTAAGGAAGGATTAGGACAACTTGTTTCCTAACTCCTCCTATAAATAGAGGCCGTCGGCCACCCCTTGTACTCACCACCTTTTGAATAATAAACTTTTTTCAGAACACATGTTCTTTTCCCTTCAGGCCTTTGCTCGTTGTCGCATTGCTTAAGGTTTGGCTTATCATCAAGAGCATCCATCTCTTGGCGTGGTGCCCTCGACGTGATACTTCTGGTTCCTAGCTCAGCTGAAGCTTGTGGGTCAAAGTCCGATTCCACCCCGGATCCATAGGTTCTCTCGTTGCCTTTGAAGATCAGCTTGCGGTGGTTAGGGTCACAAAGCATTATCGGTCGTGGTTCACATCAAGATGCCACCTATACCCCCCAACTAAGTGTTCTGATCCTGGTCCTTTTACCTTGCCTTGCATTAGAAACGGAATAAAAATTGATCGTAGCTTGGTTGATTTAGGTGCTTCTATAAATGTCATGCCCACTTGCCTGTATGAAAAACTTAATCTAGGTGAATTAAAACCTAGTAGGATTCAATTAGTGTTTGATGACAAATCTATCAAGTCACCTAGGGGATTAATAGACTATGTGGTTATTCGTTGTGGACCCTTCACTATTCTTGCTGGCTTTGTTGTTATGGATACCCAAGGGATAGATCCTACTCTTGTCCTAGGCCGACCATTTATGGCAACAACCCGCATTAACATTAATGTTCCAAATGGTTCGTTGACATTAAGGGTCGGAAAGGATACTGTGACATTCCGCCTCAAGGACGGTATGCAAGTCCCTATTAAAGATGACGCTCATTGTTTGTCTGTTGAAACTGTGGAGTTCGCCTCGGTCAATTCCGTTGCTAATGTCATCTCTAGTGTTTTCCCCAAGTTAGTTGTAATAGGTGGTGCACATGTCATCAATATGAAGAATGAGCCTCGGACACATAAGCCAAGGAAGAAGGAGGAGCCGAAGGTATCCATCACCGAATCGCAACGAGCTAAAGAACCCGACGAAATGAAGAAGGAGAGTGAAGTGAAGACTAAGTTGGCTTGGAAGCCAATTAATCCTCCATCATCCGCCAAGCCACCGGATGAAAGCAAGGACATGAAGGATTTGTTCGGGCCTTTCGAAGTTACCAGACACCTTCTCGACGGACGAACCGAATTGACTCATGCCAATGGGAAGTGATTTTTACTTACTGAGGTAAACCAAAGCTGTACTTCATTGACTCCGATGTGAGCATGAAGGAAATTTTGAACTGGGACACATCTTGAGCGCCATCCAGGTATCGTCCAGCTCAAGTACGTTAAGCAAGAGCGCTTCGTGGGAGGCAACCCACAGCTGGAGTCAGTCTTTGATTTTTGATTCAGTCCTCGTGTCAAGAGTCGGTTCGGGGGAGCCAAAAGTGTCATTCATGGTTTCTTAATTTTCTTTTGTGTGTTGTGTGTTCTCGGTTCAGTTCCGATTTATTTGGAATTTTTCTGATTTTTGTTGTTTTTTGTTTTGATTTTTTTTTCAAAATTGCGTTGCCGAGGTTTTCAAAAATATGTTTTAACTGCCAGGTCAGTTGTTTTCGCCGAAAAACTATGAAAGTTCTCTGCGAGAAGTTTGGTTTTAAAACCCACTACCTCCTGTCCCTAATTTCGACAAACTTCTCGGCGAGAACTTTCAAAGTTTTCGGCGAGAACATTTTCCAAACCCGGTGCGTTTTGAGTTCGTTGTTAACTGTTTTCAAGCAGGTTTTCACCGAGAACTTCAAAAGTTTTCACCAAAAACTTCAGTAAAAAATTTTGAAAATTCCCCTTATCCCTTCGTTTTCGCGTCCGTACCCCCTTTTCCTCACCAGTTCTCGTCGAACCAAAAACAACCCTTGCCGCGGCCGATCTATTTTTCACGACGCCCCATTTTTAAGCCATCAACGCCGCCGTCCGCCACTGCCGCACCACCCCTCTCCTCTTCCCGGTCATTTCCCCACTTAGATCGTCTGAATCGGAGATCTAGAGCTTCGTTCCACCCGAAACCCCCACCTTTTTTTTTGCCGATTTTTGTGTCTTCCGTCTATTTTCCACAATCATGTCTTCAAGGTTAGTTGTTGGGTTTTCAATTTTGAATCTTTTGACATATTGATTGTTGAGTTTCGTGGAGTTTGATTTTGGTTGACTTTTCGGTCTACCTCAATATGGGTGCCTGCTGTTTCAGTGTGATTTGTGCTTAATTGTTCAAACTTAGATGATCTAGACTGCTTAGGGAGTGCTAGGCCATGACTTGATGATAATTGAACTTAGTTTGCTACGCTTAACTACCAAATTTGTTGGGTGTTGACTTTCTATGCGTTGTCGGTTTGACTTTGAGTGAAATTTCTGCCCGGACAGTTCCTTTGTATGTTTTAGGATCAATTATGGTTACGGGATGTTAAACTAGCTTACTCCAACTCGGTTTCCCTAGTTTCTTTATGAAATTGAGTTTTTCGACCAATTGTGGGCTAAGTTCTCGGTTTGACTAATCTGTTTTTCTATTTTTGACAACTTTTAGGAACAGAGGTAAGAGGCCAAGAGTTAGCAGTGCAGGATCATCTTTCACCGGAGCTGGTACCAGTGCCCCCGCCCCTGCCACCCCCTCTCTCGCCGGTCCTCCTCCAGCCTACCCCAACCGTCAGGGAGTCCATCGTTTCATCGCCAGGCTACCGGACCACTACTTTGACCGCTACTGGAGGATCCGAAATGTCCCTCCTGCCGACGTTGCACCTCTTTCCTTGGAGTCTGTCCAGGAGCATGACCAGGAGTGGCACGATAATGTCAGCCACTCCCTCGCCACGGCAGGACTTCTGAAGTCACCACCATCGCCGACAACTTTCCGCATGTCGCTCTCCAAGAGTTCTGGAGCACTTTCGAGCTCGACACCCGTAAGAACAAGGGCGCTCCAAGGTGATCACCTTCCATCTTGCCGGCCAGAGGTGCGAGGTCACGTACGATGAGTTCGCCCACTACCTCGGCATTCCAGCCGAGCACTACACCGATCACCACCACGGATGGGAGGACAACAAGGTGAAGGGCCCGATATATGATGCACTCTGGAGCCACATCACCGGACAGCCGGGCGTCAAGCCCACCCACAAGAATTACATCAGTATGGTCTCTAACCCTCTCTTCCGATTTATTCATTATGTTTGGCGTCGTTCTCTGTTTTATGCACCAAAAAAGAACCACCACCACATAGCCACCGAGGAGCTACTCCTCTTTAGGGCTATCCATGAGGGCTATCCTCTCCATCTGGGTTGGGTTCTTGCTCGCCTATTCAACCAGAAGTTAGGCCTAGCAAGCTCCCACCTTTCCTCCTTGGCGGTGATTTCATCGGCCTTCTCATTGCCAGCCTCGGCCTCTCCGATTCTTGGGAGCCTTGGGTCCCACTCTTCTAGGTGCATATCGTTGGAGGAGAACTTGCGGTGGAGTTTGATCTGGACTTGTGATGCACTGCAAAACAGTGATCAAATACTACCAAGCTAAATAGCAAGGCAGATCATATTCCACGGGTCTTTACTAATTGTCTACTCAAATGAATCGACAAACTATTCAGGTTTTCACAAACCGACTTCTGGTAGGCTAGTCTAGAACTACTACCACATGGGATCAACGGGGTGATGAAAAAACATGGTAAATGGATGTAATGTATAACGAACTGAAAGAAAGGCCAAGCTCAAGGGTTTACACCTAAGGGATTCATCGTTGGGTTGGCTATGTGGCTTAAGTAGCATAATCTAGGCGCCTCTATCCTCCTAGAACTCGTGTCATCGTGTGATCTCGAATAGGTCTCATGCAAATCCTAACTCATTCAAGGTACGAGAAAGCCACTCAAAAAGAATTGAAATTGCAAGTTATGTGCAATGGATCAAAAGCTCACAATTGGTTTGCTAGTCGGATTCGATCATTTTAATGCAATCAAGGTGAAATACTACAAGAGTGATGAAATTTTCTGTTCTGACCAGGCAATTTAGCATCAATGCAGGCAAGTTGGTTACAGGTTCTAGGTTAAGCAGTCTAAGCATCATTATGAAAGATTGAAAGACAACTTAACATAACAAGTCAAGAATCAAGCAATTCTATGCTAGAGGAATGGAATATGCCACGAAATAACAGAAAATCACACAAGATCATGCAAGTTCTAACTCCTACCCCACACTTAAACCATTTTGTGTCCTCACATGACCAAATTAGGAGAGAGAGATACGAAGAACCTGGATCGAGATGGTCGGTGTAGGGGATGAACACGAAGAGTCCGGAGTGGAGCAGAGTAGCTACAAAGTTCCTATAAAACAAAAACAAACAAAAGATCAAAAGAAAACCAGGACAAGTGTCTCGGACCCACACAGAAAAAAAAGTTGGATCGAAATCCGAAAAAATAAATAAAATGAAAGGAAAAGGATACAACCTGATCATTGACCCTCGGGTGGGGGTGGTGGTGGTGGAATGCCAAAGTGAGCGAGCAAAGCTCGTAGTGCCGCCGTCGCCTCCGCGTGGTGACGCTGGGTGATGAGCCATCTGACGTCCTCCTCCTCTTTCCAAGTCGTGGGTCTGGTCTCGAATGCTACCCGATCCTTCTGCCACTGGCGAGAACCAGAGGCGAAGTCTATCTACCACTGCTCCAGGCAGGTGAGAACCTCACCTTACTCATCAGAGTACTGGGGTGGCGGCTGGGGGTGAAATTATGGCTCTGGCAGAGGCTCCTGGTAATAGAACTCCTGGGGCTGCTGAGGCTCCTCCTCCTCGTCTTCTTCTTCTTCCTCCTCCCCAGGATCCTCAAAGATGGGGGCTGGAATGTACTCTCTTAATTGCAAGATTAATAACATAGCAATGTAATAACATATCATTTTAATTGCAAGATTAATAACATAACAATTTCATTGCAAGATTAATACCATAGCAATTTAATAGCAATTTCACATACCAATTGAACATAGCAATTTCAAATAACAAATTAACATAGCAATTTAACATACAATTGAACATAGCAATTCCAAATAACAAATGAACATAGCAAGAAGCTAATAACATAGTTAAAAGAATGCATACCGTACACCTGGGATGAGACGCGAAACAAGGAGAAATGAGGATAGAAGAAAGACGGTCACTGATAAATGTACGACACAATTAGTAATCAGTAAGCATAATAATCCTAAAAATAAAACAATGAGACGACACAATTGCAAAATTAATATATACATACCTACTACCAAAGAAGAGAAAACAACGAACAGACGGCGTCACCGCTGCTCCTAGCTCAAACGAAATTACGCCTACCAAAATAAACACAATTTAACTCACTAACTAATAATGCACACTTATTCTGAAATAGATTATTTCACTAACTAGATAATAATATCAAAATCCTAATTCATTAGTTCACAACCTAACAAACTAACTACTAACCCTAAAATCCAATAACTAACTAATTCACTACCTAATTCACTAACTAAATACAACAATATGAAAAAACAAACTACATACCTTAGAAGAGTTGAGAGAGTGGAGAGAGTTGAGAGAATTGAGAGGAGGGCTGCAAACTGCACAAATGATTCTGGCCGTCTGTCCGGGGTTTTTATAGCTTGGGAATTTAGCGTCGGTCGATGAACGACGCTAAATTGGACATTGGGCTGACGCGAAATTCTCGTGTGTTTAGCGTCGGTTGGAACCGACACTAAGCCCATTATACCAACCGATGCCAAATAATGACCGGTTTGCACCGTCGGTTTGGCCCGGAATCAATTTTAGCGTCGCTTTTTGGATAGATGTTAGCGTCGGTCGGTGTATGACCGACGCTAAACCCCTCGGTCAAACGCGAGTCAAGGGTTTAGCGTCGGTCTTCCTTCCGACCGACGCCAAACTTCCCTTTTTTGTAGTGCCACCGCAAGATCTCCTCCTACAACGGTGTGCACCTGGACACGTGGGACCCAAGGCTCCCAGGAAGCGGAGACGCCGTAGCTGGCGATGAGGCGGCCGATGAAAAAACCGCCAAGGAGGGAAATCTTGGAAGAACTGATCTTCTGGTGGAACAAGGGGGCAAGGACCCAGCCCAGATGGAGGGGGTAGCCCTCATGGATGGCCCTGAAGAGGAGTAGCTCCTCGGCGGCTATGTGGTGGCGGTCTTTCTCTGGCGCATAAAACAAAGAACGACGCCAAACTTAATAAATAAATTGAAAGAGAGGGTGAGAAACCATACTGATGTAGTTCTTGTTGGTAGACTTGACACCTATTTGACCAGTGATGTGGCTCCAGAGGGCATCAAAGATCGAACCCTTCGCCTCCAGCTGTGGGTTGCCTCCCACGAAGTGCTCTTGCTTAACATCCTTGAGCTGGAAGATACCTCCGAAAAGTGAGAAACGCTTCCCACTGATGTGGGTCAATTGAGTCTGTCCATCGGGAACATAGCTGGTAACTTCAAACGGCCCAAAGAGGTCTCTTGAAGGTGCATCCTTCTCTAGTGGCATGGAAGAAGGCGGCGGAGGAATTGGCTTGGTAGAGGGTGGCGGAGTGATTGGCTTCCACACCATCTTTGTCTTCTTCGCACTCTTCTTCTTCACTTCGCCAGGATCTTTAAGTTACAGTGATTTAGAAGAAGACGCTTTTGGTTCCTCCTTCTTCTTTGACTTCTGCGCCGGAGGCTTTTTCTTCTTGTTGCTCTCCTGTTCAGCACCTGTAGCAGCTATCTTTGAAGAAACACTTGGAATGACATTAGTAACGGAGTTGACTAAGGCCAACTCCACAGTCTCAACAGATAAACAGTGTGCTTCTCCCTTAGGAATGTACTTCATACTGTCCTTGAGATGGAATGTCACGCTGTCCTTTCCAACCCTTAATGTCAACGATCCATTAAGGACGTTAATAGTCATGCCGGATGTTTCCATAAAAGGCCGGCCTAGGAGAAGAGTAACATCCTCCACTCGGGTATCCATGACTACAAAATCAGCTAAGAAAGTAAACGGGCCACAACGAACAACCACATCTTTGACCAATCCCGTAGGCGCTTTCATCGATCTATTAGCAAAAACCAGTTCCATGCTACTCGGTTTTAATTCAGTTAAGTTTAGTTTCTCATAAACGTACATAGGCATGACATTTATGGATGCTCCGAAATCAACCAAGCTACGTTCAACCTCAATGTCATTAATGATGCAAGTTAATGTAAAATAGCCAGAACGAAACACTTAGCTGGGATCGGTATGGGTGGCGGTCGAGACTGGATGGTAGAGCATTCTCCCTTGGAGAGAGTGGAGGGCACTTCCTTTTTCTTCTTCGAGTTGTCCTTGTATTCTCCCTTGGATAGCAACGCCTTGGGGAAGGGGATTCTTGGCTGATACGGAGCAAGAGGTGGCTTCGGTGCTCATGTAGTTCTTGACGAGGAATCTTCTTTTCTTCTTTCTCGATCTCTGGCATATCAATAGCCATAACATTATGAGTAATGACCGGATCGGGAGTTGAAGTAGCAGCTGAGCTCTTGCAACTTCGAGTGGAGACAGTCTTAACATGCTCATTCTTTGGGTTTGATTCTGTTTGACTTGGTAGCTTACCGAAGGGACGACCACTAGAGAGCATGCTAGCGATGTTGTTCACTTGGCTCTCCACTCTATGGCCTTGTACGATCTGCTCCTGGTTCAAGATGGCTTGAGCTTTGAATTGACTGTCGTGATTATTGAGCCTAGAGATGATCTGATTGAGCTTCTTATCCAGCTCGGTCTCCTTGTTATCTTGAGGTGTGGGTCGTTGAGGTTGCTGGCCTCCAGTGAATCCAGGAGGGCCTTGATAATTATTGTTTCAGGTACTGATTCTGGCGGTTGCTCGCTGTTGTACCGTAGTTGCCTTGATTTTTGTCCAGCGGCTGATACACTCCTCCAGATTGGGTGTTCGGCTTCTGCTCCTGGTATGACCCAGATGGTCGGTTGTTCTGTTTCTGGTTGGCTTCGGAGTTGTAGGGAGGCTCTTGGAAACTTCCCTGTTGTGAAGTTGGCATGTAGTTGCGGTAGTTGGTATAACCTTGTTTGTTATTAGGGAATCCATGGGTAATGAAGCTCACTTCATCTACAGGCCAGACGTCTGTTTTCCCAAAATTTTGGCAACTCCCTCCGTTATGAGCACAAGCTCCACACCATTCACAGTCACTACACAGACAGAGGCTGATGGAGGGTTGATTGGCGCATTAGACTTCTTCAAGTGCTTCTCGACTTCTGCTTTAACATGCTCTTCAATGTTGAGCTTTCTTCTAGCTCCTTCTGATTGTCTCTCCGAATTTCTTGACGTGGAAGCACAGTTAGCAAAGTGGAGCATCGTAGCTTCTGGCGTAAGAGCAGTGCAATCTCCTTCAGCTAAGGAGTTGACCCATTTAGATGACTCCTCGTTCATACCCCGAGCAAAAATTTCAGCTAGTTGCCTCTGCTCGAAACCATGATGAGGGCTGGTGAAACCTCCGGTCGTTGTTCGGAACGTTCAGCCAAATAAAAACTACTAATGCTAAGAAAAAAGCGTATAGCAGATCGTATTCCACGGGCCTTCGAATGATTGGCTACTTCAGAACTAACAAATTATTCAAGGAAAAACATGTTGTGCGTGGTGTGAGTTCCACGACTTCTACTTCTAAGAAATGCAGAAAAATTAAAAAGATTAAACTAAAGCAGATTGAGAATTAGGGTTTGGAAACAAGAATGACAGACGAACTTAGACTTGGAATCCCCCTTCGTTCCCCAGAGCATTGGCAATCAACAGATCAGCGGATTTCGATTCTCATTCAATCAATTACTAAGACACCACCATAACTCCTTACCCTTAGGTTTAAGACCGGCGAACGTTCGCTCTATCCGTTCTAACTACCAAGATTAACTAGCCGCCCGGGTACGGTCGCCTCTCGCAACGACTTAATTAATTGGTGTAATTACTAGTGATTAATGAGTTACTCTTGCAGTGAATTAACCCTAACCGGTTCCTACGAAAGGCACACTCCAATTATAAGGTTAATTGTTTAATTCGATGTTCTAAAGTAGGGCGAGCGTTCACTTCTATCCTTAGCTTAACAAGAATCTAATCTAGGTGATCAATCCAGACAAGAAACATGCACAATGAAGAACGAATCAAACATGAAAAAGAACTGATTGAATTTCGATTCTAATCACCGCCGATCCGTGACCGCTTTAAAGCCCTGGGTCACTTAGGGTTCATCTAGTCTAAGCTCTAAAGGGTTTAGCTACTCATGATCATTACAAAAGAAACAAAGACAAGGAAGGAGTTCATCATTCAAAGGGAGAATAGAAAAGGATCTGAAAAACCTAATTCAGACGACTCTGATAGACTCGATCTTCGGTAAGTTACACTCCTAGCTCCGATTTTCCGAGATGGAAGGGATGGCATCACGATCTCTATCCGGCTCTTCGAACTCCAACTCTTCGCTCCCGAACTTCAGAGAATTCTGATCTCGAAAAGTTGTATTATGATTAATTATGATCTCTCCATCCTCCCGGGCCGCCGGATTAAGTATAAATACTTAACCCTAGTTGGGCCGGGCTGAGCTGATGTTTTCGCTGAAACCATAGGGATAGTTTCGGCGAAACTGGCTTTGAGTTCAGGGCTTCGCCGGCTGTTCATTATTTTCGGTCCGAGCAGTTGATTGGTTTCGCCGAAACCATCCTTCTCTTGGCATCAGTTGATTTGAACTGCTGGTTTTGCCGAAATTGGAGGCCTGGTTTCGCCGAAACTGTAAGTGTGAATGGCAGATTTTCGATTTGACTTGATTGGCTCCTTTGATCGATTCCGGTTTGATTCCTCGAGGTTCCTATGCCTTAGACACGTCCATGGCTACTTTATTTGACGGCAAAAACCTGTGCTAACGTAAAAACACTAGAAAACCATCAAATAGACCCGGAACGGGCCAAGGTAACACAAATGGCACGAGATAGGGCAATCGATTGAATATTCGTTATTCTACCCTAAAAACAATGTCTTAAGCAAAGAAATGTCGCTTAAATGAGGCTGATAATCACGTCAAATCGAGTGTCATCAAGGGCAGTTGTAGAGAATTTCTTGGAATTCATTCCAAGCGTCGTACAAGCTCATTCCTTCCTTCTGTCTAAACTTGGAGATGTTATCCTTGTAGGTTGTTGTTCTCGAAGGAGGAAAGTATTCCTCTACAAACTCTTGAGCTAGCTTATCCCAGTTGTTGTAGTGACCGGGAGGCTTGCTATTGAGCCATCTCTTTGAGGGGCCCTTGAGAGAGAATGGAAGGGCTCGCAAACACAAGGTGTTCTTGTCGAGGGTTCCACTCTTAAAAGTTTCACAAAGAGCAATGAAGTCCGCCAAGTGTGTGGAAGGATTATCGTGCGACTTTCCTTCAAACTGCACGTCCCTAGAGATCATTCCCAGGAAGGGGATCTTGATCTCATAGTCAGGATCAGCCTCATTGCGTGGCACAACAATGGAGGACTGAACGCTAGTCATGCTTGGTTTGTTGTAGTCCCCAAGGCTCTTCTGAGCATCCATTGCGGTTGGAGAGGGTGGCGGCGAGTTCGATGAAGTGGATGAATCGGAAGAAGATGAGGAGCTCTCCTTCGGCTCCTAGATCTTAATAGGTGTAAAGGATGAGGGTGGAATGGTAGTAGATTGCTTTGGGATTCGCGGTTGCTTAGGCGGAGCAGAACTACCCGACTTGTCTGAAGTAGAAGACTTTATAGACTTAGACTGAGAACGAGTGTACGGGCGGTTCATAAACCTGCGAACAACTTGCAAAGAACAAAAACAAACACAATCGGTGTAAAATTGAAGTGTGATGAAAAAATGAAAGATGGAAAGGTAGAAGAATAAAATGCTAACTCTTCTTTCAAACATTTAGAAGAGTTCCCCGGCAATGGCGCAATTTGATGCGCTGTAAAACAGTGATCAAATACTACCGAGCTAAATAGCCTGACAGATCGTATTCCACAGGTCTCGACTAATTGTCTACTCAAATGAATCGACAAACTATTCAGGTTTTCACAAACCGACTTTCGGTAGGCTAGTCTAGAACTACTACCACAGGGGATCAACGGGGTGATGAAAAACATGGGAAATGGTTGTAATGTATAACGAACCAAAAGAAAGGCCAAGCTCAAGGGTTTACACCTAAGGGATTCATCGTTGGGATGGCCATATGGCTTAAGTAGTTGAATCTAGGCACCTCTATCCTCCTAGAACTCGTGTCATTGTATGATCTCAAATAGATCTCATGCAAATTCTAAATCATTCAAGGTACGAGCAAGCCACTCAAAAAGAATTAAAATTGCAAGTTATGTGCAATGGATCAAAAGCTCACAATTGGTTTGCTAGTCGGATTCGATCATTTTCATGCAATCAAGGTGAAATACTACAAGAGTGATGAAATTTTCTGTTGTGACCAGGCAATTTAGCATCAATGCAGGCTAGGTCGTTACAGGTTCTAGGTTAAGCAGTCAAAGCATCATTATGAAAGATTGAAAGACAACTTAACATCAATTCTATGCTAGAGGAATGGAATATGCCACGAAATCACATAAAATCACATAAGATCACAGAAAATCCCCGGCAACGGCGACAATTTGATGTGCGGTAAAATAGTGATCAAATACTAATGAGCTAAATAGCGAGGCAAATAGTATTCCACGGGTCTCGACTAATTGTCTACTCAAATGAATCGACAAACTATTCAAGTTTTCACAAGTTGTGCGTGGTGTGAGTTCCACGACTTCTAATTTATAGGGCAGAGAAAATTGAAATGAAAACAAAAGACAAATTGAAAGGTTGATTGACTTAACAAGACGACATACAAGCTTAGACTCGAATCCCCCTAAGATCACCAAAGCATTGTCGATCACAAGAACAGCGGTTTTCAATCCCTATTCATTCAGTTCTCAGACACAACCATAACTCCCGACCCTTAGGTTTAAGACTGGCGAACGTTCGCTCTATCCGATCTAACTACCAAGATTAATTGACCGCTCGTGCGTTCGCTTCTGCAACGGAAAACTAACTTGTGTAATTACTAGTGATTTGTGAGTTACTCTAGCAGTGGATTAACCCTAACTAGTTCCTATGAAAGGCACACTCCAATGAATAGGTTAATTGTTGATTTGGTGTTTTAAAGTGAGGCAAACGTTCGCTCTATCCTCAGCTTAACAAGAATCTAGTCTAGGTGATCAAGCTAGAAAAGAAGCACAGACAACGAAGAACAAACAAAACATGCAAGAGAAATTGTCTGAATCTGAATCTAATTATCGCCGATCCATGACCACTTTAAAGCCCCGGGTCACATAGGGTTCATCTAATCTAAGCTCTACGAGTTTAGCTACTCATATTCAATACAAGAGAAACGAAAACAATCAAGGAATACATCTCAGGTCGGAAGAACAGAGAAGAACTGTAAAACCTAATTTGATGAAACTGAGAAGCTTCAATCTCTTGAATCTTCAACTCCTAGCTCCGAGCACTCCGAGGTGGAAAGATGGCGTCACGATCTCTCCGGGAACTCCGAGGATGCTCTCAACTCTCTCTCGAACTATTGAGTATGGAAATCAATCTGTGGCAAAAGTTATATCTGAATGATGTCCACCGGTTTGCTTAAATAGGTTTTGTCCGTATTAGCACCAGAAAAGAGAGGACTTCTCGGCGAGAACCTTGAAAGTTCTCGCCGAGAACTTCTTCTTTGATGCTCTTGTAAGTCTGTGTTCAAACTCTTCGGCGAGAACTTTGAGAGTTCTCGCCTAGATCTTCAATTGTGGCAGGGGGAGTTTCCGGTTTGACTTATATGATTTCTGGATCGATTCCGGGCAATTTCTTGAGGTTCCTTCGCTTCCCGAGCACGTCCGTTTCCGGGCAATTTCTTGAGGTTCCTTCGCTTCCCGAGCACGTCCGTGGTTATGTTACTGATGGCAAAAAACCTGTGCATTTACAAACACACTAAAAACACATCAAACTGACCCATAACGGGCCAAAGTAACCAAAACGGTAAGAACTAGAACAATCGAGTGAAAACAACCTAAACTACCCTAAAGCCCGTGTCTCAAGCAGGGAAATGTCGCTTAAATGAGGCTGATAATCACGTCAAATTGAGTGTCATCAACTTGACCGTTAAGCCAACGGTGTACGTTCCAGACCCCATCCTTGAGGACCCCGCGGCAGAAGAGGAGGAAGAAGATGAGGAGGAGGAGCCCCAGCAACCACAGTACCACCCTCAGCAGATGCCGCCCGAGCCACCACCCCAGTACTTCGATGAATACGGTCACATGCTGACCCGTTTGGAGCAGTGTAAGATGGACTTCTCCTCTGGTTTTCACCAGTGGCAGAAGGACCGGGCGGCATTCGAGACCAGAGCCACGGCTTGGCACGGGGAGGAGAACGCGAGGTGGATCATCACCCAGCGTCACCACCCGGAGAAGGTGGCGGCGCGACGAGCGATGCTCACTCATTTTGGCATTCCACCACCCCCACCTGAGGGATAGTGATCAGGTCGTATCCTTTCCCTTTCTTTTTATTTATTCCTTTTGGATTTTGATCCAACTTTTTTCTGTGTGGATCTGGGACACTTGTCCCGGTTTCCTTTTGATTTTTTTGTTGTTTTTGTTTTGTAGGAACTTTTGTAGCTACTCCACTCCGCTCCGGACTCTTCGTGTTCATCCCCTTCACCGACCATCTCGATCCAGGTTCTTCGTATCTCTCTCTCCTAATTTAGTCTTGTGAGGACACGGAATGGTTTAAGTGTGGGGTAGGGTGTTAGAATTTTGCATGATCTTGACTTGTTTTCTGTAATTTCGTGTCATATTTTGTTCCTCTATCATAGAATTGCTCGATTCTTGACTTGTGATATTAAGTTGTCCTTCAATCTTTCATAATGATGCTTAGACTGCTTAACCTAGAACCTGTAACCAACTTGCCTGCATTATTGCTAAATTGACTGGTCATAACAGAAAATGTATCACGCTTGTAGTATTTCACCTTGATTGCATGAAAATGATCAAATCCGACTAGCAAACCAATTGTGAGCTTTTGATCCATTGCACGTAACTTGCAATTTCAATTCTTTTTGAGTGGCTTTCTCGTACGTTGAATGAGTTAGAATTTGCACGAGACCTATTCGAGATCACAAGATGACACGAGTTCAAGGAGGATAGAGGCACCTAGATTCAGCTACTTAAGCCATAAAGCCAACCCAACGATGAATCCCTTGAGCTTGGCCCTTTTTTTGGTTCGTTATACATTACAGCCATTTCCCATGTTTTTCATCACCCGTTGATCCCCTGTGGTAGTAGTTCTAGATTAGCCTACCGGAAGTCGGTTTGTGGTAACCTGCCTATAGCCATTAAATAGGTGATCTTAGCTATTATGTCCAAACGTGTAAACCCCTCTAGCAACTTGAAAAAATCGACACAGAAAAAAAGAGAAAAGAAGAAAAACTGAAAAAGTCAAAAGAAGTTCAAGTTCAAAGTCAAGTAGTATAGTTCAATAACGTTCTTCTTCCTACATATGAAAGAACGAAGTCAAAGAAAATGTAAAGAAAAGTCAGAAAAAAATACAAAATAAAGTGCTAGGTTGCTTGAGGGTATTATAGGACGAGCGTACACTATTCCACCCGTGTCTGGTTAGAGGGTAGGAATCCATAGGCTAGATTCAAGGGAAGTTAGTCGAAAGCTACACCGCACCAAAGCCAATTCCATCATTCATCTCATCATCCATTCATCATAAACCCTTGTAGTGTAGGAATCGATACAATCCCTTGCGAAAGTCCTTCTGACTAGTTACTCGTATTTTCACTGTGGTGGAGATGTGGTCGAATTGCAAACTTATGACATACTTCGGTCAAGAAAGTGATTGAGATCAGAAACATGTCCCTAAACATAGAGTGTGAGAGTCCCCCTTGTACCAAATATTATCTGTGTGAGGAGTCTAGTCGGTTAGGTCGGATTTGTGCTTGATTGGTGATAGCTCCTTGTTGTGTGCAGATAATTAGTGACACCAGGTTGTTTGGTTGACGTGTATGCATGTTAGGTCACTTGTTCTAGAAGTAGCGGTTTAATAATTCATTGTGAAGGCTTGAATCTTAACTTGATCGATCTTGTCATTCGTGAATCTGAGTGCGTTCTAGTTTAGTTTGCTTGAGGACAAGCAAAAGCCTAAGTGTGTGGTATTTGATGACACTCGATTTGATGTGATTATCAGCCTCATTTAAGTGACATTTCCCTGCTTGAGACATGGTTTTTGGAGTATTTTAAGGTGTTTTCACTCGATTGCTCTATTTCTTACCGTTTTAGTTACTTTGGCCTGTTATGGGTGTATTTGATGTGTTTTCTAGTGCTTTTGTAATGCAAAAGTTTTTGCAATCAATAAGTAGCCACGGACGTGCTCGGGAAGCAAGGGAACCTTGAAGAATTGCCTTATATCGATCCAGAAATCATACAAGTCAGGAACCAGCACCTACCCTGCCAACACTGGAGTTCTCGGCGAGAAGACTCAAGGTTCTCGCCAAGTAGTCATGAGGAAATCCCATACAAACACAGGAGCTTTCATGAAAAAGATTTCAGTGAGAACTTCCATAGTTCTCGCCGAAGAGTTTTAACACAGGAGCTTCCAGGAAAATTAAAGAAGAAGTTCTCGGCGAGAACTCTCAAAGTTCTCGCCGAAGAGTTTTGCAAACAGGAGAGCAGGAGGCCTTTGAACTAAAGTTCTCGGCGCGAACTTTCAATGTTCTCGCCGAGAAGTCCGCTCTTTTCCGGCGCACATACGGACAAACCATATTTAAGCAAACCGGCAGACTTCATTCAAGATATACTTTTTCCACGGATTAATTTCCAGACTCAATAGTCCGAGAGAGAGTTGAGAGCATCCTCGGAGTTCCCGGAGATATCGTGACCCCATTGTCGTGAACGTTTCCGTCCGCGGCGGGCCGGCACCTATCGTTAGAGCGGATTGGACGCTTAGGTGTCCAAATCGGATTATCCAACCGGATTTGGACTAGATCTGCGAAACAGAGATCGGGATTCGGAGACGGTTACGTGTGGGGAAGGATTAGCACCCCCATGACGCCCGGAAAAACCGGTACTACCAATCACGATAAGGTTATTTTCTTGACGGCTGATTAAAGAGAGAGAGGCGCTCACGCTCTCTATTAGTTTAGGGTTTTCGTTACTAATTCGGGATATATATACGTTTGTACTAATTTACAGTTAATGTTTAATAAAATTTAATGAAAGGGGAAGTTTTAAAGATCGGACTCGAGTCGAGTGACTGCCTACGTATCCGGAGACCGGAATCAAATTCCACGTAGTTCGTTGTTTTAAAATCGGGTTGGTTTGAGGTATCTTTTATCTTTTAAGGCTTTGTTGGATTACTTGGATAATTTTGGCTCAGGATTTCCACGATATCTCACGAGTGTGAGATATCGTTACTAATCAAAGATTAGTATTGATTTTCATTACTTGGGCAATTTTGGTTCAGGATTTCCACGATATCTCACGAATGTGAAATATAGTTACTAACTCCTAAGGACAAATCAAACTAATAGATTTTTTAGCCTAGTACTAGAGTTAGGTTCATGGATACAACCAAATTCAAATTAAAATTGTCTAAGCTTAATATTACACCATCATCTTTTAATTAACAGGTGTGTAAAATTATCACTTATAAAAAAGAACTATTGTCATAATTAACGATTCAGCGATTACTCGAGATTCGAAAACTCTACTCGATTTAAATGATCATTCACATTAATTGTACAACAACATATGGGCTGGAAATAATTTTAATTTGGTTGGGCATATTTAATCAATTAAAGAAACAAGGATTTGGGCTCCAAAACTCGGCCCAAATGACCAAAATTTGGTCAGCCCCCCCTCATTAATGGCACTTTCGTCAATAACAACGCGGTGGCAATTCCGTAAATTTGGAAACCCTAATGTGCCCATATAAAAGGATAAGAGGGTTGAAAAAAATCAGCCCCTTATCACTATTCATGCGCCGCTCTCTCCTCTCTCTCTCTTCCATTCTCTCTCCTTCTGGAAAAAAAGCTCCCTCTTCCTCTCAAACTTCTAACCCAGATAACGAAAACCTAAACTAAATCAGGCGCCGCCGCCGCTCTTCTTCTCTCTCTCGACTTTCTGGAACCATGAAAACCCTTCCCCATCCCGATTATGGGGGGAAGATGTTCGATCATAGCAAAAGCGGTGACATAGTCGGCACGCCGGAGGTAGCGCGGCGACGAGGCGGCGGCAGCCAACCGACGACGCTGAACCGACATGCAAGGTAAGTTCTCGACTTCTTGCTCTCTTCTTTCATGCCTTTTTTTTGCACAAAGAAAATGGATTTTAAGCCACTAAAATGAAAATAAAGCTGGATTTATCTCTTCTCACGACAGAAATTTTAGATCTAAACTTCCCCTTTGCTTTTCTTACTGATTTTGATTACCCTCTCTTCCCCTCCAGACATCGGTCTGGAAGGAAAGTGACAGCAGCGGCGACGGCGCGGCGACATGATGACGGCGACGGCTCGGTAAAAAGGCTAAAACTCTTTTTTTTAGAAAAAAAATTTCCAGATCTCTTTTTCAGCTTCTTTTCATTTTTTATTTATTAATTAAGCGACCTCATTCTTTTTTTTTAGGAATCGAACGGCAGGCGGGTAAACGGGACGCCGGCGGCGGCAACCCATGGTGGGCCAAAACAGAGGTAAAAAAAAGTATTTACTTACCTTTTTTACAAAAGAAATCAGAAATATAAGTAGTAAAAAAATTGATCTTGTTCATGTTTGGTGTAGGTCATCTCCCAAGAAGAAGTCACAAGAGAGGTGGAGCTTAAAATCAAGTAAGTGACATAAAACCCTATTTCTATTATTCTTTCATTTTTTGATTTGTTGCCTTGTAGTACTTTTACAAAAACAAAATTAGGGTCATTGCTATGATAGTCCTGAAACTCAAAGAGAAGGTCACAAGTTAAGAACATAATCTGAAATAAAAGCAACCCATGAAAGCTTAACACAAAGCAACTTGAATAGCGACTCTTACATCCTAGCACTTGATAGATCACAACTATATGTTTATCATGCTTAAAATGGTGTATTTATGATGGAGGTACATGAGTTAGATATGGAAGATATGGAAACTTGAAAAAGAATGGAGTTTTGAAGAGTGGGTATGCTCACTGTGGTCTTGTAATACTTAGTGGTAGGATTAGTGGTAGAATGAGAGGATGAGTGCTTTGCTTGATGCTTCCTCTTGATCCTTACTTTTGACTTTGTGCTAAATCTTGAGACCTTTCCCTAACTTTTGGAAATCTTCTGTTTATGGGTATTTTTGGATTGGAGTAAGAAGGAGAAGAAGAAGATATTTTTGGGAGAGTTCCCTTTTTAGAATCCCTTCTTTTTCTGCTTCTTTCCCCTTTTTCCCTTTCTGCCTCCCCTTGGGGGACTTCCCCACCCTTCCTTATATAGTAAAAGGAAGGCATAAACAAGCAAAAATTACCACTTAGGGTAAAAAAACAGACAACCCTAATCTGGACATAGGTAAAAACGAGTGGGCCTTAAAGCCCACATCTTCTCCAATTTGATGAATTTCAGAAACTGACTAGGGATGGCCCAATACCTGTGTTCCTAACAAATGGGCTAAAAGCCCAAATCGTAGAACAATCGTGGGCCGAAAGCCCAAACCCATTCGCTCAGAATCAACCAAAGCTACAAAACTTCGAATCTCAAACGTTTAAACCTAAGTTAATCTAGCTAAAAAAACGCGCCACTGACTATTTAGGATCAATAAACAACGGTCCACTGGTCATTTGGTAATTTGCGAGCCCGAACAAAATTTGGTTACTACAGTTGCCCCCCTTTGTACTGCTTTTGTTTGTAGCATAAAGTTGCACAAAGGTATCAACCAAATTTTGGGAGGAGTTGGCGAAATCAGGACAAAGGCTAAACAATATGGGACGCAAATTACGATATATATAAAAAACAGGCTGCCTATTCACACATAACAAAAAAGCAAATGTACTAGGGTTTCAGCTTGACTTATTACCCATTCCAAAAGTGTGATCCATTCTGCCCCTGGATGCCGAGGGTTTGTGTACTAGGGTCTCAGCTTGACTTATCACCCGTTCCAAAAGTGCGATCCATTCTACCCCTAGATGCCAAGGATTAGGGTCTCAGCTTGACTTATCACCCGTTCCAAAAGTGCGATCCATTCTGCCCCTGGATGCCAAAGGTTTGTGTACTAGGGTCTCAGCTTGACTTATCACCCGTTCCAAAAGTGCGATCCATTCTGCCCCTGGATGCCGAGGGTTTGTGTACTAGGGTCTCAGCTTGACTTATCACCCGTTCCAAAAGTGCGATCCATTCTGCCCCTGGATGCCAAGGGTTTGTGTACTAGGGTGTCAGCTTGACTTATCACCCGTTCCAAAAGTGCGATCCATTCTGCCCCTGGATGTCGAAGGTTTGTGTACTAGGGTCTCAGCTTGACTTATCACCCGTTCCAAAAGTGCGATCCATTCTGCCCCTGGATGTCGAGGGTTTGTGTACTACGGTCTCAGCTTGACTTATCACCCGTTCCAAAAGTGCGATCCATTCTGCCCCTGGATGCCAAGGGTTTGTGTACTAGGGTGTCAGCTTGACTTATCACCCGTTCCAAAAGTGCGATCCATTCTGCCCTGGATGCCGAGGGTTTGTGTACTATAACCTCAAAGTCATTAGGCGTGAATGTCATGATGCATGATTTTCAAATTTTGCATGAACAATAAATATTTCAGCGCGCGGGATGAAAGTCACATGTGATGTTATGATGCATGGCGTTGCAAAACGTGATAACATACTGTGAGAAAATGAGTTTTTTTTTTCGCTTGTTCTTTCTCTGGTTCGGGAAAATCCTAAACACCTCTTGACCAAACAGGCTCGTGACACGTATGGCATTGGCGACTCTCGCATGCTTTCCTCATGGTTGACGTCCTTCTCGAGGTCCTCCTAGGGATCCATCACATTGAGCTACACATCTTATAAATTTCGTCCTTCATTAAGCCTCTGATCCTCTTCACCAATTTTCATAAGCTTCCAAACGTTATATCCTCTAAACCCCGCATAATTAACAACCGCATGTTGATGATAACTCAGAGAAAACCTTCTCGAATTAGACCCGGAAGAAGATCAAGAATAAAACACATGGAGTGCCCCCGCCCTCAGACTCTCTTTTCTCTTAGCCTCTTTCGCGAATACCTTAGGAATTTCTTATTATTTTTTTTTCTTCTTCTTTTTTTACTCCCATTTTTTTTAACGATGTAACCATGTAAATGCATTGGCACGTTTAAAACCTTATAAAAAGTTACTTTTATGGTGTGTAGTGTAGGGTGATCTATCTAAACACTCTATCTAAACTAAAATCTGACCACGAGAAACATTTTTGGAGGAAACAACAAAGATCTTTCCACAATTTACGAGGTGACTAAAACCCTCCTTTTTATTGATGGAAACCTGTATTAACGCATCACATCGAGAGTCATTAAGTATAGTACTTCTTTACTGAATCTGAATTAACGGGATGTGACAATTCATCGCCGTCCATATCTATCAAGACTAACGCCTCTCCTGAAAATGCCTTCTTCACCACGTAAGGGCCTTCATAGTTTGGAGTCCATTTTCCTCTTGGATCGCCTTGTCGGATGGATAGCTTCTTGATCACGAGCTCCCCTTCGTGAAACTTTCGAGGTTTAACCTTCTTTTCAAAAGCTCGTATCAACCTACGTTGATACATTTGGCCATGGTGAATTGCCGCCAGCTTCTTCTCTTCAATTAGGTTCAGCTGATCATATCTGGATTTTACCCATTCTAACTCTTCCAGTTCTGCTTCCATAATGACCCTTAGTGAAAGGATTTCTACTTCTATGGGTAAAACTACTTCCATGCCGTAGACTAACTGGAAAGGGGTTGATCCTGTTGAGGTTCTTACTGACGTTCTATAGCCATGTAGGGCGAATGGTAACATGTCATGCCAATCGTGGTAAGTGACGACCATCTTCTGGACAATTTTCTTGATATTTTTGTTCGCTGCTTCCACAGCCCCATTCATTTTTGGTCTATATGGCACAGAATTGTGATGCTTAATCTTGAATTAGTCGTATAATTCGTCCATCATTTTGTTGTTTAAGTTTTTTGCATTGTCGGTTATCAACCTCTCCGGAAGGCCATATCGGCATATGATGTCCTTCTTGATGAATCTTGTCACTACACTCTAAGTAATGCTCACGTATGGCGCAGCTTCAACCCATTTAGTGAAATAATCAATGGCCACGAGGATGAAGTGGTGCCCATTGGAAGCTTTTGGTTCGATCATCCCTATGACGTCAATTCCCCATGCGCCGAATGGCCATGGCAAAGCCATAACATGTAATGAAGAAGGTGGTGCGTGCAGCTCATCAGCGTATATCTGGCATTTGTGAAACCCTCTGACATATTTTATGCAATTAGTATCCATTCTTGTCCAACAATAACCCATTCTAAGGATCTTCTTGGCCACTGCGTGCCCCCCAGCATGTGTTCCGCAGACTCCATCGTGGACCTCCTCCATTATTCTTTGGGCCTCTTGTGAATCGACACATCTCAGCAGAGTGGAATCATGACTAACTTTATAGAGTGTGGTACCGTCAAAGTAGAATCCCATTGCGAGTCTTCGCATGGTCCTTTTGTCATTCTCAGATGCCCCCGGTGGGTATTCCTTCCTTTGTAAGCGGCTGCTTCTTCTTTCCTTATTTCTATTCGGGGGTTTCCTTCTGTTTCATCCAATTTGTACATCGATGATAGAGTTGCTAGAGCATCAGCTATTTGATTGTCAACTCTTGAAATGTGTTCAAACTCTATTGATCTGAACTTGCTCATCCTTTCCTTTATGAATTTCTGGTATGGTACGAGTTTGTGGTCTCTTGTTTCCCATTCTTCCCTTAGCTAGTATATTACTAATGTTGAATCTCCATACACCTTCATATGTTTAATACCCATTTCAAGTGCTGCTTGAATTCCAAATGCACATGCCTCGTACTCCGCTACGTTGTTTGTGCATTCGAAACACAACTTTGTAGTAATAGGGTATACCTTCCGCTCGGGCGACAAGAACACCACTCCTACTCCTTGTCCCAACGCGTTAGAGGCACCATCAAATTTCATGATCCATGATTCTTTCACTTGCCCCTCCTTTGATTCCTCGGTATTCATTATATTTTCATTTGGGAAGTTCATCATCATTGGCACTGAGTCTGAGATTGCGTGCTCTGCCAGGTGGTCCACCACTATGCTCCCTTTGATGGCCTTCCTGGAAGTGTAGGTAATATCATATTCAGCCAATAAGACTTGCCATCTTGCTATTCGTCCTGACATAACATGTAATGCCTTAATCTCTTCGCTGCCCAAGCTAGTGCCCCACAAGTCTTTTCGAGTGGAGTGTATGCGCCACGATTAGACTGCTGAGCTTGAAGAGCATCGTCTTCATGCGTACGAGAGCACGAAACTCTATAAAGAACTCACCAAGAGGATCCATGCCGCTCAATTGAAGGGGGTCAATCAATTTTACCCCTGAGATGAAGTCCTTCTCTACAATTCTCGTCTGAAGTTTTTTCCGGGTAAGCTGAAATCCCGTTGGTCCGGCCCCTACACCGTGGTTAGGCATACATAACTTGGGAGCGTCCTAATTAAAGGTCACTGTCAAGAACCTTTTATGGTCAATGGCCATAGACTCAAGAAGTACCTACAGGGATTGGATGTCTCTTTCATCAACGTGCATTACTTCGCGTCAACCCAGTAACTCTGATCCAGGTATCGTCGAACTCACAGACGATAAGCAAGAGTACTTCGTGGGAGGCAACCCACAGCTGGAGTCAGTTTGTGTTTGTTTAGAGTCGTCTCTTTTAAACCCCCCTTTGAAAAAAAAACTGTCAAAGCCCGTTTTTCAAACGAGTTTTGGCCAAAAACTCCTTTATCTTTCCAGAAAACTCTGGTTTTAAAACCCGCAGATCCTCCTGTTTCTCTTTTTCAAAAAGTTCTAGCCGAAAACCTGACTTCGCGGCGAGAACTAACTATTTCAGCCGGTGTCATTTTGTTTTATGGGGAGTTTTCACCGAAAATTTCTACACTTTGTGCCAAAAAAGTCAACTCTTTCGCCTGATTTAAAACCCCCCTCGGTTTTATTTTCGCGACCCCCCCAAAAAAATTCCCTCTCCGCCACCGTCTCTCTCTCCTTTTCTTTTCTCGCACCGAGCCGCTCGTCCCTCTCCTCGCCGCTACCACTCCACCGTCGGTCCGCCACCTGGTCACCGCCTGTCCTCTCCCTCTTCCTCCTTTGTTGATTGCAACCTAGCTCTCCTGAATCGGAGCCCTATAGCTCCGGTTCCACCCGAAAAAAGTTTTCAAGCTTTTGATCGATTTCTTGGATTTTTAGCCATTTTCTCGAGTCATGTCTTCACGATTAGTTGTTTAGGCCTCGATTCTGAATCTTTTGGCGTATTGACTTTCGGTTTTCAGCATGTTTGACTTTGGTTGACTTTTCAGTTGTCCTCGAATTGCGTGTCTGCTGTTTCGGCGTAGTTTTGCTCATTTTTTTTGAATCCCTTTGATCTTCACTGCCCTCGTGGATGATTTTCAATGATCTTGTGCCATTCAAATGTCTTTTGCTCTGTCGTCTGGCAATTGCGTTGTTTCTCATACTTGGTGATTGGATGTCGTTTTTCCCTTGCATGTTGGCTGTTTCTTTTCTGCTATGCTTTGCCATTGTGATTTCTCGGCCTATTTGCGTACCCCCACTTATCCGCTTCGTTCTTCTCCGAACCGTGGTTTCAAACTAAGTGTGGGGTAGGATTCTTGTCATCTAATTCTGGTCTGCTCTGAGTTGTGTATTCCAGGAATTCGAAGCGTTTCAAGACCACCAGTGCAGATAGAGAGCAACAATCCAAGGCTCGATAGGACAAGGCTCAGTCCTCCCGTCCACCCACGTCATCTGTCGCAGTACCTGTGATTGTGAACTCGGTTCCACAGGCTGCACCGGCCCCTGTGATCCCTATCTCCCGTGCTCCTGCCGCCGCCACTGGGGCCCTGCACCCATTCATCACTGCCCTGTCCCCGGACCAACTAGAGGTATACATGAAGATCAAGGACATCCCTTCGGCGAAGGTGGCAATCCTTTCCCTCGATAGCCTCAGGGACCACAACCCGGGATGGCACGCCAGCGTCGACCAAGCTCTTGAGCAAACCGGTCTGTGAGCTCTTACCACTTCCGGCTCCACATGCCCTCTGGTCACCCTCCAGGAGTTCTGGTGTTCATTTGAATGGACAACTCAGAGACCCTATCTCGTCCTCAAGTGTGTCTGCTTCCGTATTGAGGGAGTGCAGTACGAGAAGACTCTCGACGAGTTCGCTCTTCTCCTCAATGCCCTTGCCACCACTGTCGATGCCTCCCTCGGCTTTGAAGAGTTGAGCTCCGTCACTCAAGATCCATACCCTGAAGTCTGGCGATACATCTCCGGTGCATCCGAAACAAAAACGGAGAACGACACTGTTGGTAACATCGCTCACCCCCTTTTCAAATTTTTCCATTATGTCTGGGCTCGCTCTTTGTGCTACTGCAGTAAGGAGGCTTGCTACCACATCTCTTTGGAGGAATTCATTCTCTTTCGTGCCATCGAGGAATTTAGTAGACTTCATCCGGGATGGTGGCTAGCCCGTTTTTTCCATAAGCGTACCACAACCAAAAAGCGCCCCTCCGCCATCCCTGGCGGTCCCTTCGCCTCTTGTCTAATCGAATCCCTCCAGATCAGTGACAAGTGGGATCTCAGCCTCCCCCGCACTGAGATTGAACACGTCGGAGCGGAGCTCGCCTTTGCTCGTGGCCTCAACCTCTCGGTCAGTGTCGAACGCTACACACCGACTACCAACACCGCCAGAGATCCGCCCCCTCCACGCACATCGCGGACCCCCGACCCATGAGGTGAGCAGCTTGCCCGCATTGAGCAATGGCAGCTCGACTACTCTATCGGCTCACTCCAATGGCAGAAGGACGGAGTAGGCACGAAGAGAGGCAGAATGAGCGGTGGGCTGTCCTACAACAGTTCATGAACAACCAGGAAGCTAGACACAAGGATGAGCTCGCATGGCGATAGAAGATTGAGCAGCGACTTAGTGTTTCCCCTCTACCGTCTCCACCCCCACCTCCACCGGAGGGACAATGATCAAGTTGTTTCTATCCTTTCCCTTTATTTTTCTTTCTTCTTTTCAGATTTCGATCCATCTTTTTATGTGTGGATCCGGGACACTTGTCCCGGTTTCCTTTTGATCTTTTGGTTGTTTGTGTTTTGTAGGTGTCTTTTGAAAACTACTCTACTCCGCTCCACGGCTCGCTCTCCGAACCCATCCGCTACACCACCCCCTTTCCCAGGTTCCCTGTATCTCTCAATCTCTTTTTAGTCCTGTGAGGACACAGAACAGTCTAAGTGTGGGGTAGGATGTTAGAGAACCATGCATGATCTTGATTGCCCTTTTATTGTGTTTCGTGGTGCCTTGTCCAATTTCTCTAGCAGTAGAATTGCTCAGTTCTTGATTTGTGATGTTAAAATGTTGTTCAAATTGTCATAATGATGCTTAGACTGCTTAACCTAGTACCTGAGAACCGACGTGTATACTTTGATGCTAAATTGCCTGGTCAGAACATATATTTTTTTTATAATCACACTTGTAGTTTGTTGCCTTGATTACATGAAAATGACCGAATCCGACTAGCAAATTAAATGTGAGATTTTGATCCATTGCACATAACTTGCAATTTCAATTCTTTTTGATTGTTTTTTGTTTGCATGAGACCTATTCGAGACCACACGATGACACGAGTTCTAGAATGATAGGGGCACCTAGATTCAGCTACTAAGCCAGATAGCCTACCCAATGTTAAATCCATTAGGTTTAAACCCTTGAGCTTGGCCTGTTCTTTCGGTTCGATATACATTACAGCCAATCCCCATTCTTTCACTAACCATTGATCCCCTGTGGTTGTAGTTCTAGATTATCCTACCGGAAGTCAGTTTGTGGTAACCTGCCCATAGTAATTAAATAGGTGGTCTTAGCTATTATGTCCAGACTTGTAAACCCCTCTAGCAACTAAAAGAAAGAATCAGCACTAGAAAAAATAATAATAATAAAATAGAAAAAGAAGAAAATAAGAAGAAATTCGGAAAAAATAGAATAAATATAGTTCAAAAGTTCTCAAATTTATAGTTCAATAACGTTCTTCTCCCTACATATGGAAGAACGAAGTCAAAAGAAAATTCAGAAAAAAATGTGTAAAGAAAAAAAAAAGTGATAGGTTGCTTGAGGGTATCATAGGACGAGCGTACACTATTCCACCCGTGTCTGGTTAGACGGTAGGAAGCCATAAGCTAGATTCGAGGGAAGTGAGTCGAAAGCTACACCGCACCAAAGCCATCATCATACATTTCCATCATCCATCTCATCTTAACCCTTGTAGTGTAGAATTCATTACAGTCCTAAGCAGGGAAGTCCTTCTTGACTAGTTCCTCGTGTTGTCACAGTGGTGGAGATGTGGTTGAATTGCAAACTTATGACAGAATTCAGTAACAGAAAATGATTGAGAGCAGAAACACGTCCCTAAACACAGAGAATGAGAGTTTCCCTTGTACTAAATACTATCTGTGTGAGGAGTCTGGTCGGTCAGGTCAAATTCGTGCATGATTGGTTACTACTTCTTGTCGTGTGTAGTTTTTAGTGAGACCAGGTTGTTTGGCTGATCAGTATGCATGTTAGGTTTCTTGTTCTAGAAGTAGCTGTCTAATAATTCATTGTGTGATCTTGAACCTCAATTTAATCGATCTTATCATTTATGAACCTGAGCATTTTCTATTCAGTTTGCTTGAGGACAAGCAAAAGCTTAAGTGTGGGGTATTTGATGACACTCAATTTGACGTGATTATCAGCCTCATTTAAGCAACATTTCTTGTCTAAAGACATGGTTTTTAGGGCAGAATAGTGAATATTCACTCAACTGCTCTATCTCATGCCATTTGTGTTACTTTGGCCCGTTTCGGGTCTATTTGATGGTTTTCTAGTGTTTTCATGATAGCACAGGTTTTTGTCGTCAAATAATGTAACCAATGACGTGACTAAGGCATTGGAGCCTCAAGAAACCACACCAGAATCGATCCAAGAGTCAATCAAGTCAACACAAATCCTGCCCGATTTTACAAAGAAGTTTTCGGCGAAAAGACCTGAAGTTTTCGCCGAAAACTCAAGAAGAAATTGTCATAGCTTACAAGAAGAAGTTTTCGGTGAGAAGTCAAAGTTCTCACCAAAAACTCTAGGTGAATTTTGAACAGAAGAAACAGTCGAAGCAAGCAGAGTTTTTAAAGGAAGTTTTCGCCGAAAACTTCCCAATTTTTTGGCGAAAACCAAGCTGTTTTCCAAGCCGATCGTGGACAACTATAAAAGAGAAATCGCCGGCTAAATACAGAACACTTGCTTTTGGACAAAAATTCCAAGACTTAGACGAGAGAGAGAAAGAGTGAAAAGAGTTCGAGGAGCTAGGAAAGGATCGTGACGCCATCCATCCATCTCGGAGAACCAGTGCTAGGAGTTGAAGATCCAGCAGATCGAAGCTTCACGGATTCATCGAAATTAGGTTTTACAGTTCTTTTCTGTCTTTCCTACCTGAGATGTATTTCTTGTTCGTCTTTGATTCTCCTGTATTGAATATGAATAGCTAAACTCGTAGAGATTAGATTAGATGAACCCTAAGTTACCTAGGGCTTTAAAGTGGTCACGGATCGGCGATAATTAGATTCGAAGTTCATTCAGTTTCTCCTTCATGTTTGATTTGTTCTTTGTTCTCTGTGTTTCTTTTCTGGTTTGGCCACCTAGATTAGATTCTTGTTAAGATGAGGATAGTAGGGAATGTTCACCTCAGTTTAAAACACCAAATCAACAATTAACCTATTCATTGGAGTGTGCCTTTCGTAGGAACCAGTTAGGGTTAATCCACTTCAAGAGTAACTCATGAATCACTAACAATTGCACCTGTTAGTTTTGTCGTCGCAAGAAGCGACCGTACTCGGGCGACTAATTAATCTTGGTAGTTAGATCGGATAGAGCGAACGTTCGTCAGTCTTAAACCTAAGGGTAAGGAGTTATGGTGGTGTCTGTGGCCAGAATGAATTAGAATTGAAAACCGCTGGTTTGTTGATTGCCAATGCTCTGGTGATCTAAGGGGGATTCAAAGTCTAAGCTTGCCTGTCGTCTGTCTAAGTCAAACAACCGATCATTATGCATTTTAATTTCATTTCAGTCTTCTTGCATTCTAATCTAGAAGTCGGGGAACTCACACCAGGCACAAACTGTTTGTTCCTGAATAAAATTGCCAACACATTTGAGTAAGCAAGTAGAAGAGGCCTGTGGAATACGATCTATCCTGCTTTGTGCTTGACAGTTATTTGATAAACCTGTTTACAACGTTCATCAATATCTGTGTGACATTTCGTTGTTCTTCGTGCATTCTTGCAATTTGCGAGTTATCTTAACCATAGAAACTTGTAGGTTTGATAGGATAGTTTCTTTGCGTCCTGACTAGGGCTGGTAGTCGGCCCGGTTCGGGCAAAAACTGAACTGAATGGTTGGTTGACCGAAACCAAATTGTGGCCGAAAGTGAGACCGGCGACTGAACCGAAAGTGCTCGGTTTGTTAGCCGAGCTGAACCGACCAGTTTCGGTTTATAACCGAGCCATGACCGGAAAACTGAATGAGACGCTTTTACCCAAAATCAAATAATGAGAACCGAACCGAAAACCGAGGTGAAATCAAAATTTGGACCGAAAACCTGAATTTTGGACAAAAACTGAATTCTGCTGATATTGGTTTTGTAACTTATGTGTGCAATAACTTCTATAGTAAATAAAAAAGAATGAGCTTAGTTTGTTTGTGGCTTACACGTGCTTCAGTTTCCAAACCTAATGAGCTTAGTTTGTTTGAATCTAATTCTAACAAGCCATAAAATGAAGCTTGTCTACTTAATTTGTTTAGGGAAATGGTGAAGTTAAACTAGAGAATGCGAGTTTTGAATGAAAAGATGCAAGTCATCTATGACTATGAGGGAGGTTTCTTATTGGGGTTCTGTTGTATTGTTGTATGTGTAGCTTCACATATTTAACTTTGTTCATACTTCACCTATTTTTGCTAAAATTTTGGCAGCATAACAATACAATTTCGGCAATTATTTTCTTCGCTAATACCTGAAACGAAAACAGAAGACATCATACCACAAATCCATAATCAACCATCCATCATAAGTCTGAGTCATAACTCATAACCAAAATTCCAAAGTCATCAACAACATCATAATTCAAACACCACACAAAGTCAACATTAACAACATAAACAAATTCAACATCCCACTTCGCAACATCTAAAAGCTAATCGTCATCTGACGCGCCCGCCATACCACACATTTCATTTTCAAGTGCATCGTCTTCATTGTAGTCATTATCATCATCACTATCAATAGCATTGTCATTGTCACTGCCATTCTTCTTGATGAATGATTGTAGAATGGGTTGCACAAGAGGATCAGAACCAATTGCTGATGGAGTAGCATCAAACTTCAAAATCGTATCTTCGAAACCTAAACAAAACAAGACTCGTAATGAGTATAAATGATATATGGAAGATAAACTACTATCTATGGAAGATAAACAGTATAAATGCCAAAGTTTACCTTTCTCGAACTCCAGTTGTTCATTCTCATTTTCCTCTTCTTCGAGATCAAATATATCCGGAGATGTTGACTGCAACCAATCCGAACTTCCACAATAGCAGGAGTCAATGAGCTCCTGAAGTTGCTCAACACTTGTCCCCCAGTACTGAAAGCACTCTCAGAAGCTACAGATGAAATTGGGACAGCAAGTACATCCCTAGCCATCTCACTGAGAATAGGAAACCTGAGTGCGTCTACTGAGAATAGGAAACCTGAGTGCAGACGCTTTTCAATAAGCCAAAACATCAAACAGTTGCTTCTTATCGGTACTAACTTCTCGTACTTCAGATAGATACTTTACCAACTCTGCTCTAGGGTCATCACCAGTGTGATTATCATCGTCAAACTCAGCGAAGCAATCATCTTCAATCTCTTGGTCCTCCTCAAAGTCATCTTCGTCATTGCCATCTCCTCTATTAACACCGGAAGTCTGTGTTGATGAAGCTACATATCCACTTTGACTATTGTTGACACGTTTGTCATACTCTACCTTGTATAGGTCAAACAAAGCATGCAATTCACTTCTCACCATCTCTACCAATTCATCACATTGTGTTAGACCATAAATCAACTTGAAAGAATATGGAATGATTTCCATCTTCTTTCGTGGATCGAGTATAGCTCCGATGTAGACGAGTCTGTTAACTTTGACGTTATCAACGTCCTCAGACCAATACTTCTTAACTTTATCCTCTATTAACCTTGCCATTGTTGATATGACTGTTTCCTCATCTCTTTTCATCTTCTTAATGTGATAAAACAATTTTGTCACTTCTCTGAGGAAGAGATTAATTGTAACATATGAGGTACCAGATGCCACACGAGTCATGTCACTAAAGAACTTAAGGTGACTAGTGAGGACTCTCACACTACCCCAATCACTAGAACTAGGAACACCAATAACCTCACCTTGATAAGTCTTCGCCTCCAGATCTTCCACAAAGTTACTTTCCATATTTTCGAGAACTTTGAATGCTTTCTCATAAGTCGAAGCCGTATCCAAGATTGAGAATGTGGAATTCCATCTAGTTGGTACATCTAGTAAGGGCATTTTCTTATACTTCATCTTCTTGATGGCCACAACATTCCTAAAGCACTCTTCACATGCTGGCGATGCACGAACCCATCTAACCGCCTCCCTCACTCGCCTAACTGACATTCCAATCTTATTTAGTCCATCTTGAACCACTAGATTAATAATGTGGCAAACACAACGAACTTGCAAGTAGTTGCCGCTCAAGAACTGAGTACCCCATCCATGTAATTTCCCATGCAAGTACTTGATAGCCGAATCATTTGCACTCACATTATCAACCGTCACAGTGAAAAGCCTCTTCAGCCCCCATTCATCCAAGCATCTGGCAATCCCTGTCCCAATATCACTACCCTTATTACTTGTAATCCGAGAGAAACTAATAACCTTCTTATGCAACTTCCACTCATGTCCAATGAAATGTGTTGTTATGCACATGTAATTGAGATTCTGAACAGATGTCCAAGTGTCAGTTGTTATCGACACTCGACCAGCATAAGCCGTCCTCAAGTAATCCTTTAAATTTTGACGCTCAGCAATAAAGAGTTTGAAACAATCCTCTCGTATTGCTCTCCTCGAAGGAATGTCGAACTCTGGGCAGCATACATGCATAAAACGTTTAAACCCCCTATGCTCCACAAAGCTGAAAGGAAGCTCATCAACTATTATCATTTCTGTTAGAGCCAACCTTATAGCAACTTGACTGAAATGCCAGGCATCTGGAGTTGCTTCCCCTCTAACAGTTGAACTCTTCTTCATTATCAAAGTAGTCTGTCCATTTCTTGCATCCCTCTTCGCAATACACTTTAATGCATGCTTCTTACAAGTAGAAGTACCATTCAAAGTAGGATCAGCTGCAAGAACCTTCTGGCATATATTGCACTTAGCTTTCTTATTCCCATACTCATCGACAAACTTAACCATAACTGTCCACGCTGATGACCATGACTTATGTGTTGATTGGGGAGCACTACTAGCACTATTAGCACTATCACTGATAGCAGTAAGAGGAGTAGCAGCAGGTACCTCAGGTTCAGGGTCAGGAGCCGGAGTAGTGGGAGCCGGATTGCGACTCGGTTGTTTTGGAATAGGAGGTCGTGAATTACCCTTGGTGCGTTTCTGTGCAGGTGGTTGAGTATGAATTTCTTTACGCTTACCACTTCGCGTATTCACACCCACTTCCATTCTTCTTTGATCTGAATCCCTGCAATTCACATACATGTCAATTGTCAAACACAGAGCCAAAGATCATTATCATCGATTTGCACTAATTATCAAACTACATACAGTGAAGTGAACAAACAAACAAACAAAACACAAGGAAAATTAGGCTTTTCAACCAAATAAGCAGAAATTCGCAGCAACAGAAACAGGAAGCTTAGCACTAGCAAAGTAGCAATGAATAAAGAGAAAATGTTGTGTCATCAATCCATCAGGGACTCCCACCAATCCTAGTTAAGAAGCATGCAAGCATACCATCCACATTACTCACTGACTAATAAAATCATAAAGGTATTGAAGATGGGGGTAAAGACATCAGTGTCATAATTGCTCATCTTGTTTTGCAAAACTGAAGTAAGTCTCTTGAAACCCAATGTGGTATCAACATGCTTAGACGGGAGAGGTTTTAAGGAGCCATCACTTTCCCTATTAAACTATAAAAGCATGAGATAGCAGAGGACATGCAATTAGCTTTTACTACAAAATCCTTATAGCTCTATCAGTCCTCAAAATACCAAACAAATCCCTGAGAATGGATTTGGTAGCCCCATATACAAGCAGCAAGCAACAACGAGATTCCATATCTCAATGCATGTAGGATCGTCATTATTCACCAAAGAAGCTGCATCACGATTTCCAATTCTATCATAATGTATCTCATGATTTAGTTTGGGTGTCTCTTTCTTAATGAAGTAGGTTGATATATATGGGTGTGTTTTATCAGAAACCTAAATTAACTAAATAGATATACCAAGTAGGCAGTCTCCCTCAATGGGTGTGTTTAATTAGTGCAAGTCAACTAGATCAAAAGCTGAATTCAAGAGAATTTATTATCATGTTTCACATCAGCAGCAACAACATAATGTACAGCAAACAGTACATTATCATATTATCATATTATCATGTTTTCACCAATTTTTTTGATAGAATAATATTATATATTTATATATATATATATATATATATATAAGTAAAGGGCCAAACTGTACAGCAAACATCCAGCATTACATCACTCTCCCCCTAATCAAAAAACCCAGCCACAAAACCGGCCACTAATAAAAAAACCCCTACACTACCCCCTACAAACTCAACCCACTGCCCACCGCCAAAGTGATACCCCTTGGAGCTTGCCTCTGCACACATCAGCATAAGAAAACCCACCCCTTGGAGCTTGCCTCTGCACACATCAGCATAACAACTACCCCCAAAAAACAGATGCAGAGCAAGAGTTTAACATTCAAAGTAACAAATTAGTGAAAACCCTTTGTAAGTAAAGTACTATAAAGACTTCCCCCACACTCATAAGTCATAAGTCATACCATACTAACCAAACTATTACTAATGGGACCAAGTTAGATCACCAAAAGCTAGCTCAAAAAGAACATAAGAGTAAATTTGAAAGATTCATACACATACAGAAATCAGAATCATACAAAAAGAACATAAGCTAGCTTAAATTTTCGTAAGTCCAAGTCCGAACCAGGCAGCCAAACTCCATAATCATTCATACACAATTAAAAATTTCCCTGTTCTAGTGTTCAATACAGCATTATCATTGAAGAAATGCAACTCTGTACCTATTTCGAACAAGGGTAATACAGCAGCCTCATCAAAATAGTCAGCCCTATTTCGAACTTACATTTAGGATGAGCTACTCCGAGACTTCGAGTGAGCAGATGGAAATGATGAGCTACAAAGTGTCTTTCCGTTCAACACCTAAAAAGCTGGAATCACAGTTGAACGAGGAAGCTGAATTAGGAGGTTGCAAGTTGAAGGAGGAAGTCAATTAGGAGGCTGTAAATTACAAGTAGATGGCAATTCCATCTACGACTGAAGTTCTAACTATCTAACCTAATTTCAACATCTCATACCTAGAAGAAAAGAGGACTTACATTTTAAACGGTGCGAGTAGCTGAAGCCTGAATGGAAGGATGACTTCGATGGAGTGTATAGGGTCTGCGATTCGTCGGCGATAAGTGAAGTTTGGTGGGTGTCGGCGCCTCGGCGGTGCTGCAGCCTTCGGCAGTGACAAAGTATCGTGTTGGTGCCACCATCGGTGTTGGTGCCGCCATCGATGTTGCTGCCACCGTCGGTGTTGCAGCCGCCTAGTTACTTTGTTAGAGACCAGAGTTGTAACTTGGATCGGATGTGAGTGAGAGAGAGAGGCGAACTTGGAATGGAACTAGGGATTTTCGTTTCCCCGATAGAGAATAGAATAGGGTTTAGAAATTAGGATATAATGCTTTTCGGTCCTTAGTCGGGTTTTCTGGTTTTTTCGGTTTTTGACCGGAAACTGGCAAAAAACCAAAAAACCCCAAAAGATGGAACCGGCCGCCGAACCGAGTTGGTTTATTTTTGGCTCAGTTCTCTCGGTTTAGGTTCAGTTCTCGGTTTAAACCGAAAATCCGGCAACCGACTGCCAACCCTAGTCCTGACCATGGAGTAGAGAATACCAAAGGAAGTGTCGAGTCATCAAATCTATCGAAACCGAAATTGCATTGCATCATCCGTTTTAATGGAGTTAGAGCGGATTCGAGTCTAGACAAACGCCTCAGTCATTCTTTGAAACTCCTAATTGTTTACTTGCTTTGTTTGATTCAAGCTGCTTTTTTAGTTATTAGTTCATAAACCATTCTAGACCAAATGACAAAAACCCCGATTAGCTTTTACACACATTTCTAAGTAATAGAAAGAGAAAGACCCTCTAGGAAAAATGATCTAACTAGAGCATTCTAGTGAGTAAAATTTGGTGTGCGTATTTCTCGCACCAAGTTTTTGGCATCGTTGCCGGGGAACTTTTCTTTTTCTAGGAAAGGCATTGTGCGTATAAGATTTTCATTCAATATTTTACTCACCTCTTTTCTCCCCATCTTTTTCATGATTTACCTCGGTAGTGCTCTTGAGTTTTGAGATGCAGAATTACAGGTTCGATTTTAACCAAGGGTGGTACAACAATGGAATACTACTTAATGATTGCAACCAAGAGTGGACTATATCAGGGCAACCACCTATGCCAAATTGGACTGAGGAACCACCATCCTTGTCTTCCTTGCCAGAGCCACAAGCTACACACTACCACCAAGATTACAAGGAGGAATATCTACATCCATAACAGTACCAACAGCAGGAGTCTTATACAGATTTTTTCTTGAAATATATCCTTTCGACTCTACGAGCTCCTGATGTTCTGGATGATGAGATTGAGCAGTGGAATCAACTGATAGAAGAAGTTGCTTGAGAGTTCGTCGAAGAATAAAATGATAATCTAGCTCATGACTGCTGTGAGCTAGAGGTATCTGATGAAGAATCTTTGACAATGGTGGTAGATGAAGATGTGGAGCTTATCCATCTTGCGATTGAAGCTGAAGATGAGCATGTGGAGATTGAGGAGGTATCCTCATTTATGCTTCCGTCGAGCCAGCCTGTAGTTCCAGCTAGAGATCCGCACGTGGATATTAAGGAGTCATCTTCATTTGTGTTCCAGACAACCAAAACTGAGGAGGTCATGGATTCGGAGGCATATGTGCTCAATTGCGAGAGCAACTTGGATGAAAATTGTGTGGAGAAGACTGAAGTCATTGAATTCGACACACCGTACTTACTCTTCCCTCTTCTAGTAGAAAAATCCAAGAAGAAAAGGTCAGTCAAGAAAAACCATGATCTACTTGACCATCACCAGCTGCATCATCATCCTTCTAGAGTGTTATTTGGCACTCAACCGCTAGCCTTGAAGAAGCTGATTGACTTCAAGGAACTCTTGAGTTGGGGTCTATAACCAGGTATCGTCTAGCTCAAATACGTTAAAAGAGATAGCTTCTCGGGAGGCAACCCGAGGTTGGAGTCTTTTATTTTTATTGAGTCGAATGTGTGGTAGAGTCGTGGAGTATGTTTATATTTATTTGGAGTCATGTGTTTGAATTTTTGGCAGGATATAAGAGAAAAATGGCCTGAAGTACCTTGGAAAGAGCTTGTTTGGCAAGGCTACTTAGTGCCTAGACTTAACTTTATGGCTTGGTTAATTGTGATAGACCGCATTACTACCAAGGACAAGATTGCTCAGTGGGAACCCAACATTGACAGTAAGTGTCCGCTTTGTGTAAGCACGGATGAGACAAGGGACCATCTGTTTGGCTCTTGTACTTTTATCCAGAAGCTGAAAATGAAGCTGCTGCCAAAATGTATCGGTATTTTGAGTTGGAGTCAATTTCTTGATGAAGCTATTTCTTGGAAATGCAATGGGGTTGAAAATTGTGTTAAGAGGTTGAAATGGATAATGATCATCAATAGTGTGTGGAGGAGTAGGTGTGCTATCTTATATGGAGATAAGAAGATTTCGGAGGATGATTGTATCACTCAGATTGAGTTGGATCTTGTTTCTTTCACCAAAGGTGGAAAGGATGAGAATAGGATTTTGAGCTGTATATAGCTTAGTTTTTATGCCTTTAGTTTGTACTTAACTTCTTTTGGATGAAATGAAACCTCTAATTCATCAAAAAAAAAAAAGAATTTTTGGTGTGTCTTCTCAACACCATGTGTCAAGGAAGCACAATAGGTGAAATTTGAGGAATAAAATCACTGCTTCAAGACACCACTTTGGTGCTTTCAAGACACATGGTGCTGGAAATTAAAAAAACAATTTCGAAAAAAAAACAGCAACAACAATCTTCTTCTACCCACCATTTCCGGCCGGCCATACCTTGCCACCGCCGCCGCCACCACATCTCTACCAGTTGTCTGAAGCCGTAGGAATTAGTTGAGTCCAACACATCAGCCCCCGCTGCACGTCAATTTCCGCCAGCCACCAAAAACTCGAATTTCACATCTCCAGACATCGATTTTCAACCCGAACCGCTCTTGTTCCAATCGATTTCTTGTGTGTAATTCAATTTCTAGGTATGTACTCACTTCGTCTACCCTCTATGATGCTTGTCTAATGATTTGTTCCATGCTAATATGATTTGCAAGTTTTGAAACTCATTTGGAGAAGATGAGCAAAACCCTGATTTTTCAAGTTGGAGATTTTGTAAAATTGATTTGATATAATTTAAATTGGTGGTATATTGAGATTACATTTTGAATCGGGGATCATTTCTGTTCCAGACTAGTAGCCTGGCCCAATAGAAGGTGAAGGCCCAAGCGGATTGGTCCTTGAGTCATCGGTGTACCTCGTAAGTGAAGAGGGGTAGTAGTCAGTTTAGTCGGTCTAGGGCGATTGGATTATAGGTAAGAGAGGGAGAGTAAGTGGGTGACGTACTGTTGAGCATTTGTCCGCTGGGTAAAAGTGTTGTCCTTTGGTCCTGTGGAGGTGAGGGGGTATTTATAGTCACCCTGTCTTGACCGCCAAGGATAGATCTTGCCCGTTCATTTGTGACTCCGTAGGATGTTGACACGTGTGCATTGTGTTCCCGAAACCCTACAAATCGTCATACTAGGCCGCTGCGAAGGGCCTTCTGAATGTTTGGGTTGGGCCCAAGGCAATCACTTGGGCCGTCAACTTCTTTACGATGGGCCTGTCTGCGGATCGTCGGCCCGTCTTGGCAAGCCTGATCGCGGGCTGTCTTGGAGCCCAAGGCTGCTGGGGTTGGGGCCCATCAATTGCCCCCAAGCCCTTTAGCTAAGCTTTGCTTAGGTAAAGGCTTATGATCGCCTTACTTGCTTGTTGGTGTTCTCCTTGGTATGCCCTATCAATTTCCCCAAGCCCTTTGGCTAAGCTTTGCTTAGGTAAGGGCTTATGATCGCCTGGCCTGCTTCTTTCCAATCGCTTTAAGTTTCTAAACTCAGCCTTCCATTATTACATTGATCAACCTCCCAACTGTTCTCCTTATCAATCGTCTTCAAATCATTCTTTTCTGACCACCTGACCGTTTCCGTTATCATCCCACGTGTCATTTCCTTCCAACGTGCGTCTTTTTATTTTTCGGGGTATTGTTGTAACTTCCCACTTGTCTTGCTGGAGAAGCTGGGGAAATGGGGGCATTTTCGTAACTTCCTACTAGTCATTATTACCTAGGCTACCTAGCCCGTCTTCTCAACCGCGCGCTCCCCCAATCAATTCAGAGCGACAGTTCGCTCCCCCCTTCTAGACTTTTCATTTCTTCCTTTATAAACTCCTACCTTTCATCCTCACCATTCTTTACACTCTCCACACTTTCTTCATCCTCCCTACTCCTACTGCTCCGGTATCCACCATGTCCTTCTTCAAAACTTTTTCCGGCACTTTTAAACTCTTCTTTCTCTCAGTTACCTTTCCCCAAGATGTCTAGAGCTCCACGTCCTCCTCTTGGTATGTAACTTTCCCCCTTCCTTCTTTGGGTCAAATACTTAGGCAGTCCCGAAACGTTGGGGCGGGTTACAAACTCGTCCCAAAATTTTATTTTGTTGCAGACTCATCCCATTAGTATAAACTCTATTACAACGCGGTCCGATTTGCCACGTCATCCTATCCATGTCATTTAAAATAATAAAATAATAGTTTCAACCCAAACCAATCAGTCTAAACCGTCTAATCAAACCGGTCAACCTAACTTAACTCAAACCAAATCAAGTTCCAGTTCAGACCCACGATGACCCAACCAATTGCCTCCATGGATCTATAGCGTGCTGGTGCCGCCGTGCCAAACTGGTATGCTAGCCTTCCTCTTTCGGTGTGCTGATATCGGTGCTTCCGTCTTCATCAGAAAAATAAATAAATTAAAAGAGTGAAGCGAATATAATATTCTGGTATGAGAGTCTCTGTTTGGACTCTTCCTCCCATCTTCTTCTTCTTCATCAATGGCCGCTCATTTCCCCTCCTAGATGTTCTGACATGAAATAATGAAGTTCAGAGGTTACATGTACACATTTGGCAACAGAGTATTTTGAATGACTACATGCCATGGAAACAAACTAACCTATTTGCACCTCCTCTAGGTTGTTCTTCAATATAGATTCTCCCTCCTTCACCCCTTTATCTTCATTTGGAGAAGCTTTCATTCCACTTCACAAAACAATAATACCCTTTATCACCCTTCTCAGATCTGTTGCCCAAGTTTCTGATTCCTATTTCCAGATCTAGATCGTGAACCTTGACTGGGTTTGAATTGATGCATGTCTGATTTTTTAGGATGAACTTCGAATTCGTGGCGACCCATAAGTATAGGAACTCGACTTGTTCAATTGGCGGTTACCGCGGCGGCGGCTACGGGGACAGAGAAGCGGAAGTACACCAATTGAAGAAGCACTCAAACTGGGACAGTCCTTTGGGTGTGCTGGTGTCGAATTGGTCGGCGCCAAATGCTATGTTGCAAGATCTAATTTTGTCGGCGCCAATGGACAGGAGACCCAGAGCTCCAAAGAGGAAGGCTAGCACGCAGAGATCCATGAAGGAAATTGGTTTGCGTTATCGTGGTCTAAACTGGAACTTGATTTGGTTTGAGTTAAATTAAGTTGACCAGTTTGATTAGAAGGTTTAGATTGATTGATTTGGGTCAAAACTATTAATATATTATTTTTAAATAACATGGACCAGATGACGTGGCAAATAGGACTACGTTGTAACGAAGTTTGTACTAACGGGTCGAGTCTGCAACAAAATGAAGTTTCAGAATGAGTTTGTAACACGCCCCAAAGTTTCAGGACTACTTAAGTATTTGACCCTTCCTTCTTTTATTTGCAGTGAGATCCTCCTCTTGTGCTAGCCTCCCTTTTTCCTTTTCTCTCTTTCTTTTATCATGAGTTCTGCTGACGATAGCCAAAACCAGAGTTATTCTTACTCTATGGGCACTGATTCCTCTCCTTCGTCTTCTTCTTCCACTCCTTCTCTTGAAATCGTGCCCCCCATGCACCAAAAAGAAAATGAGCCATCTGCCTCTCGCCCCTCCAACGACGGGGAAGACCTTACAGAAGACTCCCCCACTCTACCTTTCTGGGACTCTCACCAGGTTTCCTTTTGTAAAGCCCTTCATGGCTTCGAGATCGACCCCAAGGTGACCCATGTCAATGGATCGTATACCATTGGTAACTGGAAATCAATGTGGCAAGGGGCTCCCTGCAACGAGTGCCGGGTAATTGGACCAGGGTATTTCCCTTCTGGAACTGCCCAAAAAATCACCCGTGTTTTACCCCTTTTTCTGTTACCATCATCCTGAAGTTTGTTGTGGCGTCCAGGTTATCTACCATTGGCAACTGCCCCCTGGGTGGCATGGCGTGTGGACCGAGTATTTTAGAAATGGGCTCCATCAACCCCCTTCTCCTTTCGTGAGCTCTTTGTTGGAGTGCTTCGGAGCCTCACTAGGTGCATTCAATAGTGTTTGTTGGTCTACCACTGCTACTTTTGAGTGCACCTGCTCTACCACCGTGATCGTCCCTACACTGCGCTTATTTCGCCTTCTTCATGACGCCAAGGCGACTCCCAATGGTATTAGCTTCTACCGGAAGATAGAATACACCCAGAAGGGAGTTCGCTACTCTTCCAAGCGTCATCCCACCTGGTATCACTCTTTTTTCTACTTTCAGCCTAGCGACTCATATCGCCTTGGACCGCCCTGCTTCCAGCTTCTTGTCCACCGGCGATGTGAGTCGTTTTAACGCTACCCTTGAGCCAACCGCTCAAGAGGATTCAGAACGGAGGCAGATTCTTCTTGAATGCCACAATTTGTCCACCTGCCTTGGCCTTGAAGCCTCTCAAGAGGGAATCCAAGGAGGTATTGTAACATTCCTGCCCAACCGGACGGATTGGAACTCAACTTCGGGTGACTAGAGTGCTGGAATCAGTGCCTCTGGGTCCCATTGAGGTCTAGGACGTTCATGTTTAAGTCGGGTTGAGGATACGAGTGAGTGTGCTGGGCTATGAAGAACACACGCCGTGTGTTGTAATACACGCCGTGTGTTGTGAGATACACGGTCGTGCACTAATTCGTGCATTCCTCGTCGAAACTTCCAGTGCATGGTACACGGCCGTGTCTTATAGAAACACACAGTGTAGTGTCAAGAAATGAGCCGTGTTTCTTGAACCTGCATATAAAAGGACGGATTTGCATGGAAATCCATAAGTTCCAACTCCTTTTCTCTCTCCACGAAATCCATTGACGAACCAACTTTGAGCAATCTTCAGAGGGTGATTCCGGGAGCTGTAGAGGTCGGACTTGAGTTCCGTTTGTTGCTATGAGTTCGTAGCGATGAGGAGAAGAGATCGCTAACTTCAATTTCTGGTTTCACAGTGTAGGTCTCGGTCAGTGAGGAAGGTTAGGCTACGAGTTTGAAGTTGGAGAAACTTGGATTCTGAGGAACTAGAAGACGATTAGAGCCTCGTCTTCTATTCCAGGTGAGGGCTTAGCATTGTATAGGTAGTTTGGAAAGCGTGGAAGTTCTAATTTTGACTTAGATGAAACCTAGGTGATGCATGGAAATGATGAGTGTAAAAGGGGTAAATTGTTCTGTGATTGTGCTTGATTGCTGTTGATGATTGTTGTGGTTGATTGACGTTGATGATTGTTGTGATTTGGGTTTGGGGGTGAACTGAAATGAATTGCTAAATGGAACCACATAGAGTTGAGATATAGGATGAAATGGGATGGGGTGTAAGTGCAATTTTATATGGATTATCAATTGTGGATGCATGAGAGTGGCCTTGCCAATGTGGGGTCGCTCTGAGTAAGACGAACAGGTGGGTGACCCCTAGACTCATGACATGGCTTCCCCTGTACTTGCAGGTGGGGGTGGCCGGTGAGCTAGCTGGTTGCCTTATTGATTGATTGTGATGTGAATTGTGGATATGACAGGAGCATGGAGTTGTTTAAATGATCTGTGAACTGTGAATGAGTGGTGGAATATGTGATTGTGCAATGGTTGTGAATGAGATATGTTGTGTTAGAAATGTGATGTTGGGACTTGAATGTAAAAGTAGAACCCGAAGGAGCCCACACTACCCCACCCGAGATACTGATGGATTGAGTCTGATTCACTGGGGTGAATCCCTTGGTTGGGTACCAAGGATGGTTGTCGTTCTCCTTCGTGGAAGGATCCCTTGTGGATGCGTCGGATGTTGTTCTCCTTCATGGAAGGATCCTTAATGGATGTGTCTGGTTGGTGTGATGGTTGGCGGTGGTGGTGTGGTTAACTCCTTGGCGCCTAATAACTCACCTAGAATGAATTTGTGTATTTGCTTGTGCGTGTGCGTGTGTTGTGTTTATTGGTTGGCGGATGTGATTTGTTGGTGATCCATGTGATGTGTTTGTATGTTGTTCAATTATGTTATCTTAGTGCCTTGAATTGTGAATGAGAATGATGAACTGACCTACGTGATCACCTAGACTATTTAGGATGTTAAAATCTGGAAAGGGTTGAGGTCAGGTTCCATTGTCAATGTCTTGTGCGGAGTTTGGAATTGCTCCTTGGTTTAGGACAACATGTAGGTAGGCCCAGTGGGTTCACTCAATTTCAATAGGAAATTGATCACTTCTCCCTTTCAGGATCTCGTGGCTAGTGGGGGTGATCGTTGGAGTGAGAGCTTGAGGGTTGACTTCGAGAAGTTTTGGACCGATGCTATGAGGTGAAGACTGGTGCCTACTTGGAGTTGACTTGTTCTTTATTTTAGTTGACCTTGGATATTTTTGGAGGGGGTTTTTCATGGATTTATGTACTTTGGGTTTATGTTGGATTCTATGGGTTTTATGATGGATTTGGGATTGTAAATAGTTTACGTTTTCATGGTTTTATGGAGGCCTCTTATGTTGACTTTTATTTAAAGCTTTGTTTTACTTGTTATTTACGTTGATTTCCACTTAGTAATGCTCGAGACCGGTTCAACCTTGGGTTTCGCCGAGTTGATTCGGGTCGGGTGTTACAAATGGTATCAGAGCCTGGTTTGTTGCTGTTGTACTGGTTGATTGTCTCTTCTCTTTGGGGAGTAATTAACCTCGTTGAGAGAGGGGATAAGACTTCGGTACAGGACCAACTTTCCAAGGGTTTTCGTCAAACTGTTTTAAATGGGTGGGAAATTTTGAAACAGGTTGTGATTTGAATTGTTGGTAATTTCTTGGAAGGTCAACTGAATCGTTTAAATGTCCTCCTGTAGTGAATCCAGTCAAGCAAGGGGAAGTAGGTCCACTGGGAACTCGGGGTATGGAGGACGAGCTCTTCGGTTTCAACCGAGTTTGTTGATGGGTTGGAACTTTGGGGAGTTTAATGGAGAAGTGGCTGATCCTGAGGTGGCCGAGCAGTGGCTTTAGGAGTGTGAGTACAAGTTCTTGTAGATGGGACTTGATGAGGGGCTGAGAGTGCAGGCAATGACCTTCCTATTTAAGGGTCATGCATTGGACTGGTGGAAGTCGATGCCGAGAGTCGGGTGGTTCCTCCAGAGATGGAGTTTGAGGAGTTTGTGGAAGAGTTCCGTGATCATTTTTGTCCGGATCTTTGGAGAGAGGAAAAGGCCAAGGAGTTTCTGAGTTTGGAGCAAGGTGAGAAGACTGTTCTCGCATACTACATAGAGTTAACTTCTCTCTCTAAGTGGTATGATGAGTAGAACAATCGAGATAGGAAGCTCATCAGTAAGTTCAAGAATGGGTTGAGAGTGGAGATTCAGGAGGGAGTCACCACCGCTGATATGGGGAGCCTTCTGTCAGTTAAGGCGGCGGCATTGGAGAGGGAGAGGCTCGAGAACAGGAAGAAGGAGGAAAGGAAGAGAAAGGCGACAACTCAGCCTTCTTCTTCGGTGACTCATAGCCACCCGGCTAAGAGAGCTCAGACATCCTATTATGGCTTTAGAGGGGCACAGTCTACTCCGCAGCGGGGTGTGATGGTCTGTTATACCTATGGCCTTCCCGGTCACAAGAGTGCCACTTGCCGTAGGACGAGACCGGTTAGTAGGAGTGGAGCATCAGGAGGATTGCCGATGTGTGGTATTTGTAAGAAGCCACATTTTGGAGAGTGTCATTTGCTAAGGTCAGCTCCGGTGACCTGCTACACTTGTGGACAGTCGGGTCATAGGAGTAACTTCTAACTGAGAAGGAGTGCTGCACCAGCTCAGTCTGTGGGATCGGTGCAGGGACCTAAAGCTTCGTGTTTACACCCTGAATTTTTTTCGAATTTTAACAAAAAGGGGAACACAAGTTCATTCGAGGCTTAAGGATTAGTTCGAGTTGGTCGTTGGTAGGATTCAATGTGAAAAGGTGAATCACCAATCAGACTGAGTTAAGAAACAGCTGGGTAATAATGATTGATGAAGGACTATTAGACCAGCTGGTTTTTGAAACTAGACTAGCATTCAGTTGATCCAGGTTCAAATCCCAGTAATGACTTCTTTTTTTATTTTCGACCAGGACCCAAAACGACGTCGTTTTGGTCGTCTCGTTCCTTGGATCCATTATTTCGGCGACCCAGGTTTTCCGGCGACTCTTCCCAAGGGTCAAGGGCCATTTTTCTAGCGTTATCGGAACGTGGGACCCCACCAGAACATGGATTAAAGCCTGGAACCATGCTACAAACATAAATCCATTAGGAAATGGCCAAGATTGATGAGAAATGGTCCCTACTCCGACGACTTTATAGAAAGACGACGGCGACCCCTCTAGACTAAGAATCGGCTCGTAATCCTATCCTCTTTCGCGTTATTCGACACCTCCGAGCCTATATAAACCATCCGTTGCTTCATTTCGAAGCTTGCACCACTCAAAATCCAACTAACTCGATTTCCTTCGTTCTCCGATGATGCTTCCGATGAAGGTTCGGTCGGTACACTCCAAGCTTCGTCGAATCGATACAAAGCCACCAATCAATCCATCTCGAGCCAACGAAGCTTTCCCCCTATTTAATTATGGTTTCGAGCAAGTCTCGTGGGTTTTAGTCGTCGTCGGCATCGGACACGGCGGCTGGAGCGTTCCTGCAAATTGGAGAAGAAGATGGAATGGTTGCAGTTTGGTCACCCAAGTCTCTATGTCACAGTTCAGTCCTCCAATTTAATTTAATTACTATCATGGTCCAAGCCTATTAGTCTTTGACAGTTTGGCCCCTCAGATATTCTATTCTCTTAGTTTAATCCTAAACTCTAAATGGTGATAGATTTGGCCCAACTAACTTTTCAGTTAGTACAATTTGGCCCGGGAGTTACGACGGTTCGTTAACTCCTTATTTCCATCTGATTCAAGCTACAGAACCGATTTCCAAGTCAACCGACTCGATTTATAGGTGGGTTGGTTTAAGGGGGTAAATTCCTTGGATTAATTAATTTCTCAATTTAAATAACTTTTTGGTTAAACTTTGTCATTAACCAAATATTGTGATTATTCCGAACTAATCGTTTGACGGGAGCCGGATCAACGAGTGAGGTACTCGTGCCTTATTTTGGACTCGTGCATGCTTAAATTAAGGTCCTTATAATTCTAGTGGTGATTTACTGCTAACCGAGTACTAACCCATCTGAGTTAGTTTTCCTGATAGGTTAGATTATTCAGAGTAATGAGTGACGCGGATCCTCATTAATTCCGGTTTATAAAGTTATGATGCCTAAGGTTAGAGGGACTTAAGTAGCCCGAGTGACTCCCCTACTTACCTAGAAATTGAGACGGAAAGTCTTGGTTTTGACAAAAAGGTGTCGTTTCTATGGAAAGATCTATCTTTCCGGAACCGTTGGTTTTATACCTAATTGTGTTTGATTCGGTTATGGTTAAACCGTGATGTTATCTGATGATGTTTGGCACCTAGTGTATACAGGTGGAAAGTAAAGCCTCGCTAGCTAGTCCTCCGCCGGGAACATCGATGGATATGGGTTCCTACCGGGTGATGAGAGTTGGGTATTGTTAGCCCCAATCGATTCACGGTAGATAGGTACGGATAGCCCCAACCGGATGATAAGAGTTGGGTGGAATTAGCCTCGACCGGATGATGGGAGTTGGGTACTGATAGCCCCAATCGGTTCATGGTAGTCGGGAAGAATAGCGACTCTTGTGAAGTCCCTATAATAGGCTCATAAGTAAGCCTTATCGATGATGGCGTAGAGGTTAGCTAGGCGGGAAGAGGGGACACCTTATTGTTGATGAAAGTTGTTCGAGTTTGATCTCGATATTGTGTGGTACTATTAGAATAGTTCATGGGATGTCCTACCGACTTGTGATTATGTGTGTTAATGTTTCACATATAGGTCACGATTGGAATATTGGATTAATATTCCTTGTGACAAGTCATTCGATAGATGGTAACGGTAATCTCCATTACGAAAGGATGATTATGGAATTGCTGGTTTGCGTTGTTAATTCCATTAAATGTGTTCATTCATGTTTATACGGAATAATCATGATAATGGACTGACCTCGAGCCACCCACCAGTTTTGCAGGAATTTCCTGGACAAGCAACGGACCACCGGAGTTTCTTAAGGCGTGCCGGAGCAGTGGATCATGAGACGGTGTATTGGCGGCTTGGAGGATTGCTCTCAAGTCGTTGGGCCCAATTCCGCTGTAAATGATTTGACGGTTAATACCCTAGTTTTATGATTGTTTGCAAGTAGTTGGTCAAAGCTATATTTTCAACCTTTGAGTCAGCGTCTGTCCCGGGACACGTTGTCGTTTTACGTTTCATAAATTTGGGCTGTAACATTTTGGTATCAGAGCCGGCTTCCTCCTGTTTCTCGGGTTACCATGAAACACTGGAAGATCAATCTGGTGTGAGAGTTATTCTGGTGATTTTAAGAAAAAGGGTATTGAGTTTTGACGGATTTTAACCAAGGTTTAAAAGTGAAAGGTTTTTCACAGGCACTGGTCTCAGATCCCTGCATCATGGCACCGGCACAGAAACATCCACGGTGAGACGTTTTTGGGTTCTATAACTAACGTGGTTGAAATAATTCATTGTTATGACAAATGGTGGGTGTGGCTAATATAGATGTGACAGGATTAAAGCAAGAATTTATTTGCTTATCACGCGAACGATAAGGGTTCCGACAATTACACAAACAACGGCAAGGACCGCTAAGGAAGTTTTGTAGGTAACTTTTATGTTTCTATGACGAAAATGACTATTAGCCGTGTTTCTGAAGGAAGATGCAGATGATGCAGCAGTATCAGGAATAGTCTCTCCTGAAATTGCCTGTCTTTCACTTCCGAAGGTACGCTCATAGATGTTTAACTTCCGTAATAGGCCGTTGATCACGACTTTGGCTCGATGTTGCATCGGGAGATCTAACCATGCGAAGTAACTACAATAGTTTTTCATCCTCTACCACAGGCCAAGGGGATAGATGAGATTTTTCCCTAATCAGTTTTAAATGTTAGTCAAAACTCGTAAAGCACTTTTGACTTACCGAGCGACGTCTTTTGCAACTAAAAAACCTTCGCCCTGGATTTTCTTCCGTCCAGGATGTTGTTATAATTGTGGCTTCCCCGCATTGGCAAATGGGAATCGTAGCCATTTCTTTGATATAAAAGTGATGAATGAGGTATTTTTTCCGACCTCTACTCTGTTATCCAAAGCGTTTCGATACCGTCTATTTAAAGGAACGAACCCTATCCTCGTAGTCCTTGACTTATTGGACCCCTTTTCTTTGTCCATGCGTGCTGACATGAAATGAGTGGTGTCACCATTATTGTGACCACTCCCTTCTCGAATTTGGCTCCCATAAAAACCGGGTTTCAAAAACTTGACCACCATCACCATCTCTTTCGCTTTCCCTCCCTTGCTTAGTAAACTCTCTCAATTCGGGAATGTGCTATTGAGAGGATGGCAGTGTGCGTGACGTGGGATTTGTAATCTTTGCCTTGATCATCCTGTGTCGTCAAATTTTCGTTATCTGGAAGCTGATGTCAGAGACAGCTGAGGAACGACGTCGGGAACTCGATCGCAAGAACTTGCATGATGAGTAGACCACTTTAATTTCGCACTAACTGTTGTTGTGGTAACTCATGTTTTAAGTTCTGATCTTGCGTTTTGAGTTAGTTTTTTTTAGGGAATAACTTATTTGAATGTGTAAAGGTGGAAGAGAAGTAGAAAATTATTATTACTAAGAAGGAACTGGGTACATGAACTGGAAGTACAAAATGACCATTCGGGTCGTGTCCTTTTAGAAATAACTCCGTGAAAGATCCACTAACTCGGTCGGACGCTCTCGCTTCTTTACCTTGTTAGCCTCCAGTATCTTACTTGACGTTTCTTGAATCTCGTCACTAAACCGTTTCTTCCCACAACAAATCTTGACTGTTCCCGCTTGGTCTGGTCTTCCTCTGATGGCAACTCCTGACTGCGCAACATGAGCCATGTTAACCGGAAAGCACCTACCTACTTTTGGTACAGAGAGAAAAGGGTTTTCGAAATGATCAAAAATGGTACACCACCCTCCTTTAAAATGGAAGGAAAAATTTAGTTCCATAAGCTGGCTCATGCTAATGGAACTACCGGCAATGTTAGAGATCAGTAACACGTCCGGTATGATCAAAGGACCCAACCTGACGGAACCCTTCCCTTTGGACTTTGCCTTGGAACCCTTCCAAAGGAAACGAGTTGGTTAAAGCTACGATCTAGAGAAATGAAGGAGTTTTCATTCGGAGTCATGTGATTAGGGAAGCTGCTATCTAGTGTCCATTCCATTTTAATAGAATCACAAAAGGGACAGAAATCGGTCAAGTAAGGATTACCAGGAGGGACTGGCAGACTCTCAGTGGTGGGAAAAAAGTTGAGGAATGGAGTCGCTCCTGCATTTTTCCTTCCTTCACTGAAAACTTCCATCTGAACCTCCCGTAAGTATTGATGGAATCCCCTCAGAGCACCATGCGGGTGACACTTGGAACCGAGCTTCATCTGGGTTAAATACCCAAGTGAAGGAAACGCTGATCTCCGACACAAGATCTACGTAAATCTCTCGCTTTCAGAGAAGACACGTGAATGGCTGAGAATCGTCCACCCCATCAGCTCTACTTTTGAGGCTCCGTTAAAGCCTGAACCTGTGTTGTCATGTCCTTCTTTTTGCTTTTGACTTTTGAGTCCGAACGGCGGCTTCTCGGGCAAGCTAACCGTAACCTCTTCTTTTTTAAAATGACGCCCTCTGATATGACCCAGCCCGACTGCCCAAGCATCCGTAAGTACTCATACACTCCACTAGGGTCACCCGTCCAAGGAAGAACCTTAGGGCCCTACAAGAAGCGTATAGAGCCAAGGGAAGGCCACCTACAAGACCCCAAGCCCAGGTATGAGATAAGGTACAGGCTCAGGCCTCCCCTTACAGGTAGGAAAGCTCAGGAGGAAGAAATGCCACTCCAAGCCATGCTGCTGGCCGAGTGTAGAAACCCTAGTGCTGAGGGCAAGCCTCAGACAGATCTAGGCCAAGCCTCCAAGAGCCCTGAGGATGAGGCCCACTCAAGAGACCCTATGGAATCCTTCCTGGAGTACAGAAACAAGAGAACTCGAAAGTATCTGGCCGAGAAGGGATGGCCACCCGAGACTGATCCGGAGCCAAGCCGTGAGAAGAAGAGGAGCACTTGGTTCCAAGGAACCACTCCTGGCCCGACCCTAGCCCATGAGAGCCACATCTGGAGCTACCTAAGGAGATGCCCGAAGATAGGAGAAGAAGCACCGGGCAGAAATGAAGAGGACACCCGCCATGCCCCACCCAAGCCCTAGACCGAGAACCGGGCCGATCGGGGGTATTTTATGAGGGCAGCCACTTCTTGGCCCGAGCCTCTTGGCTAGGCCCTAGCCCCTGGACAAGCCCGGAGCATCAGGCCCCAAGGCCCGACGAAGGACTACCCGTGAAGAAGAAGCCCGGCGCCAAGGCCCAAACCAAGCCCGGCGGACTGCCGAGTCCTAGTCCTACCCGGACTAGGAAACCCTAAACCGCCGGATTAGGGTTTAAGGAGTTTTAGTCCTATTTTGTGTTGGATTCTCGATTAAAGACTATTATTTTATGTTTTATTCCTTTTTAGTAGGATTGATTAGGGGTTTTAGGATTCTAATTAGGAATAGGACTCTTTATTTTATTCTTATTTAGGAATTAGACTTAAGGGAGGAGAGCTTGTTCCCTCCCTATATATAGAGGCCGCCGGCCACCCTTGTTCCTCAGACTTTTATGAAATAAACCCCCTTTTGATAGAACTCAGTTCTTGAAACCTTGTTGTATCTGCATGTTGCGATACTGAAGGCCCCGACTAATCATCAAGAGCATCCATCTCTTGGCGTGGCGTCATCGACTGGACACTTCTGGTTCCCGGCTATATACAGCCGACGGGTCAAAGTACTTATCCGCCCCGGTTCCGACGGTTCTACCTCGTTGCACGGTCTCAACTTGCGGTGTTCAAGGGTCGTCTGCCCACGGCTACAGCGGTTCACATCAGTTGGTATCAGTGCACGGTTCAGCTCACGGACCACAATCTATCCCAGTCTCCAGGTTTACCTGGATTCATATCCTTTACTGCTTTCTTTAGAAAATTGATTCAAAAAATTCCCTTCTATTTATATTCTTGTTTTAAGTTTCGAGTTGTAAAAAAAGAAAATAAAGCAAGGCTACCTTGCCACGTTATTTCCTTTCGTTGTAAGTTTATTTCTAAGAAGAGGGGATAGAAAATTGCTTCCGTTTGCTAGTACTAACCATGGCAGACGAGAGATTAGCCAAAATGGAGAACACCCTTCAGAATCTTGAAGTTACCCTGGTCCACATCCAAGAAACTCTAACCCAGCTTGGAAGAGGATGAGTCCGAGACGGCTACACCAGAAGACTCGCCCATGCCCCATGGAGAGGAGATCCGAGTACAAGCCAAGCTCCATGGAAGCCCGAACAGACCCGAGCCCTCAGCTCATGGCCAAACCCTAAGCCTAGGGATTCGGCACCTACGGTAACACTTGCACCATCTACTTATAAGTTTCAAGGCTCTAACCCACGTCCCAGTGGAATTGTATGTGTCAAATGTCAAGGAAGGGGAAATATCTCAAGGGACTGCCCTAATCAACAAACGATGGTGTTAAGAGAAAGGGAAATCGAGACAGACGATGAGGATGACGAGAAGAAAGAAGAAGAAGAATCTGATGAAGGAGAAGGAGTTAAGTCGAGAAGGCTTGAGAAGTTTGCAGGGTTGACCTCTAAAACCTAGCACCCGGCGCCCCGGCCTCAGCCCCAGCCCCTGCCTCGGCCTCAGCCCCGGCACCAGCCCCGGCCTTAGCCCTGGTCCCGGCCCTGGCACCAGCCCCGACCCCAGCCTCAACACCAGTACCCAACCCCGACGCTAACCAGCCAGGCCCCAGCGCCCCAGCGCTCGGCCCCAGCATCGGCGCTGCCCCAGGCCCTAGCGCCCCATCGCTCGGCCCCAACCCCGGCGCTGCCCAACCAGCGCCCCAGCGCCGGCCCCAGCCCCAGCGCTGCCCCAGGCCCCAGCACCCCAGCACTCGGCCCCAGCCCCGGCGCTGGCCCAGGCCCTAGCGCCCCAGCGCTCGGCCCCAGCCCCGGCGCTGCCCGACCAGGCCCCAGCACCCTAGTGCTCGGCCCCAGCCCCGGCGCTGCCCAACCAGGCCCCGACGTCCCAGCACCCGGCCCCGACCTGTCACTACCCAAGGCTCCCCGGCTCATCACCACCCGACGTGGCCCCCGACCACGAGTCCGGCGCGTCCCTGCCCGACGCTCAGCCCCAGTCCTACCCGACCCCGGGTGCCCCGACATAATGATGGCCGACGCTGCCGACCTGTCCGCCGCACCACCGTCCTTCGCCGCCACCGCCTTCTCAATGCCCGGCGGAGCACTGCCCGCCGCCGCTGGTTTTTCCCTGGCCGCCGCCACTTTGCCCCTGCCCGACGCGTCACTGCCCGACGCCTCGCCACCGCCCAGCGCCGCCATCCTGCCCGACGTGCCCAGGATCACCTTCGGCACCCCCGGCACCCCCGTGCCCCGACCCGATGCTTCACCGAAGGTTCCCTATGCACCCAAGATTGAATGGGAGGTCATCTCCCGACGAGTTTTGAGAGCTGCCCCGAGTGAAGAAGATCCGGATGCTGACCCGGATGTAGAGATGAGTGAGGAATTCTCACCCGCCACCTCCCCGAGCCTTAACATTATTGTTGATAGTTTTTCAGGGGAGGGAGCTATGGAGACCGATGGAGAAAGCGCTAAAGGACCCGAGCCTTGGTCCGTTACTGATTCCAATGACACTCCTAGGTCTAAAGATGAAGCTGACTCTTCCCCGACCGTGGCCGACAAGATTGTTGAAGTTTGGAAGAGAGTGATGAGTGCTAGAAGAGAACCTGAGATGGATTTGGGGACAAATCCAAGGCAAGAAGAGGGGGATGATATGACCCAGCCCGACTGCCCAAGCATCCGTAAGTAGTCATACACTCCACCAGGGTCACCCGTCCAAGAAATAACCTTAGGACCCTACAAGAAGCGTATAGAGCCAAGGGAAGGCCACCTACAAGACCCCAAGCCCAGGTATGAGATAAGGTACATGCTCAGGCCTCCCCTACAGGTAGGAAAGCTCAGGAGGAAGAAATGCCACTCCAAGCCATGCTGCTGGCCGAGTGTAGAAACCCTAGTGCTGAGGGCAAGCCTCAGATAGATCCAGGCCAAGCCTCCAAGAGCCCTGAGGATGAGGCCCACTCAAGAGACCCTATGGAATCCTTCCTGGAGTACAGGAACAAGAGAACTCGAGAGTACCTGGCCGAGAAGGGATGGCCACCCGAGACTGATCTGGAGCCAAGCCGTGAGAAGAAGAGGAGCACTTGGTTCCACGGCACCACTCCTGGCCCGACCCCAGCCCATGAGAGCCACATCTGGAGCTACCTAAGGAGATGCCCGAAGATAGGAGAAGAAGCACCGGGTAGAAATGAAGAGGACACCCGCCATGCCCCACCCCGAGCCCTAGACCGATAACCGGGCCGATCGGGGGTATTTTATGAGGGCAGCCACTTCTTGGCCCGAGCCTCTTGGCTAGGCCCTAGCCCCTGGACAAGCCCGGAGCATCAGGCACCAAGGCCCGACGAAGGACCACCCGTGAAGAAGAAGCCCGGCGCCAAGGCCCAAACCAAGCCCGGCGGACCGCCGAGTCCTAGTCCTACCCGGACTAGGAAACCCTAAACCGCCGGGTTAGGGTTTAAGGAGTTTTAGTCCTATTTTGTGTTGGATTCTCGATTAAAGACTATTATTTTATATTTTATTCCTTTTTAGTAGGATTAATTAGGGGTTTTAGGATTCTAATTAATAATAGGACTCTTTATTCTATTCTTATTTAGGAGTTTCCCTCCCTATATATAGAGGCCGCCGGCCACCCCTTGTTCCTCAGACTTTTGTGAAATAAACCCCCTTTTGATAGAACTCAGTTCTTGAAACCTTGTTGTATCTGTATGTTGCGATACTGAAGGCCACGGCTTATCATCAAGAGCATCCATATCTTGGCGTGGCGTCATCGACTGGACACTTCTGGTTCCCGGCTATATACAGACGACGGGTCAAAGTACTTATCCGCCCCGGTTCCCGACGGTTCTACCTCGTTGCACGGTCTCAACTTGCGGTGTTCAAGGGTCGTCTGCCCACGGCTGCAGCGGTTCACATCACCCTCCCTCTAAGTCATTCTCTAAAGAAAAATGACTTGCTCTGATGAAACGGAAACCTTGAGAGGGATAAATTTCATCCTTCTAATAGTCATTCTTCTCTTCGTGGCTATCACCTTCATCCTAAAATTATGCAAACACATAGACCGACGAAGGCGTCAAGAAAATCCACCGGAAGGACCAGTTCGGCGGAGTCGAACAGAAGTCCCATCTCGCATGGCTTAGTATTTCTTCGAATTCATGTTGTAACCTTATTCTCTTTCTTATGGTTTTTGCCTGGGACATAAGAATGTATTGTCTCAGACGGTGCATACGCGGACTAGCTAGTTGGTAAGAATTCTATTTCTCAGAATCCCTGCGGATGGCAGGTGAACCAAGAGATGCCAATAGTTTGTATCGATTATTTAACTAGTGAATTTAAAAAGACGATCTCGTAATCTGCGTCTGTTTAACCATACTTGCCGACACTCGCAAGTGGGCGAGGCTCAATGACGACACCTCCTCCTCCCCTTCTCTTTAAGAACCCCCCCTCTTTTCTTCTTTTTCTTGACGGCCGAATCACCGGTGAAAATCTTGAAGTCCTCCATCGCAGTCGCTTCAAGGATGGAAAGGGTTTACGATGAGGACTACGCCATGAAGAAGGCTATCATCCTCGGGACAGGATGCCTCCTTCTCATCGTCTCTCTCTTTTACTTTGTGTGCATAGGTTATCGTAGGGGTGTCTTCGATGGACCTGTGGAAGCATTCGAGAAAACGGCAATCATCATTTGTTTAGTGATCTTGTTTCTGGCTTGCCTTCCTTTTGGTTTTCTCAAATTAAAAATTAAGTTCTCTCACATTTGTGACTTGCTCCGGTTTGGCACCATTAAAGTTAACTGTCGTCTGATTTCGAGGATGAAATCTTTTTAAGGAGGGGAGAAATGTTACACATTGAATTTTTTTTGAATTTTAACAAAAAGGGGAACACAAGTTCATTCGAGGCTTAAGGGTTAGTTCGAGTTGGTCGTTGGTAGGATTCAATGTGAAAAGGTAAATCACCAATCAGACCGAGTTAAGAAATAGCTGGGTAATAATGATAGATGAAGGACTATTAGACCAGCTGGTTTTGAAACGAGACTAGCATTCAGTTGATCCAGGTTCGAATCCCAGCAATGACTTTTTTTATATTTTCAACCAGCACCCAAAACGACGCCGTTTTGGTCATCTCCTTCCTTGGATCCATTATTCCGGCGACCCAGGTTTTCCGGCGACTCTTCCTAAGGGTCAATGGCCACTTTTCTAGCATTTTCAGAACGTGGGACCCCACCAGAACGTGGATTAAAGCCTGGAATCATTCTACGAACATAAACCCATTAGGAAACGGCCAAGATTAATGAGAAATCGTCCCTACTCCAACGACTTTAGAGAAAATGACGGCGACCCCTCTAGGTTACGAATCGGCTCGTAATCTTATCCTCTTTGGCGTTATTCGACACCTACGAGCCTATATAAACCATTCGTTGCTTCAGTTCGAAGCTTGCACCACTCAAAATCCAACTAACTCGATTTCCTTCATTCTCTGATGGTGCTTCCGATGAAGGTTCGGTCGATACACTCCGGGCTTCGTCTAATCGATACAAAGCCACCAATAAATCCATCTCGAGCCTACGAAGCTTTCCCCCCTATTTAATTATGGTTTCGAGCAAGTCTCGTGGGGTTTTGGTTGTCGTCAGCATCGGACACGGCGGCTGGAGCGTTCCTGCAAATTGGAGAAGAAGATGGAATAGTTGCAGTTTGGTCACCCAAGTCTCTATGTCACAGTTCAGTCCTCCAATTTAATTTAATTACTATCGTGGTCCAAGCCTATTAGTCTTTGACAGTTTGGCGCCTCAGATATTCTATTCTCTTCGTTTAATCCTAAACTCTAAATGGTGACAGATTTGGCCCAACTAACTTTTAAGTTAGTACAATTTGGCCCGGGAGTTACGATTCAAGCTACGGAACCGATTTCCAAGTCAACCGACTTGATTTATAGGTGGGTTGGTTTAAGGGGGTAAATTCCTTGGATTAATTAATTTCTCAATTTAAATAGCTATTTGGTTAAACTTTGTCATTAACCAAATATTGTGATTATTCCGAACTAATCGTTTGACGGGAGTCGGATCAACGAGTGAGGTACTCGGGCCTTATTTTGGACTCGTGCATGCTTAAATTAAGGTCCTTATAATTCTAGTGGTGATTTACTGCTAACCGAGTACTAACCCATCTGAGTTGGTTTTCCTGATAGGTTAGATTATTCAGAGTAATGAGTGACGCGGATCCTCATTAATTCTGGTTTATAAAGTTATGATGCCTAAGGTTAGAGGGACTTAAGTAGTCCGAGTGACTCCCCTACTTACCTGGAAATTGAGACGGAACAAGGTGTCGTTTCTACGGAAAGATCTATCTTTCCGGAACGATCTATCTTTCCAGAACTGTTGGTTTTATACCTAATTTTGTTTGATTCGGTTATGGTTAAACTGTGATGTTATCTGATGATGTTTGTCACCTAGTGTATACAGGTGGAAAGTAAAGCCTCGCTAGCTAGTCCTCCGCCGGGAACATCGATGGATACGGGTTCCTACCGGGTGATGAGAGTTGGGTATTGTTAGCCCCAATCGATTCACGGTAGATATTTACGGATACCCCCAACCGGATGATAAGAGTTGGGTGGAATTAGCCTCGACCGGATGATGGGAGTTGGGTATTGATAGCCCCAATCGGTTCATGGTAGTCTGGAGAATAGCGACTCTTGTGAAGTCCCTATCATAGGCTCATAAGTAAGCCTTATCGATGATTGCGTAGAGGTTAGCTAGGCGGGAAGAGGGGACACCCTATTGTTGATGAAAGTTGTTCGAGTTTGATCTTGATATTGTGTGGTACTATTAGAATAGTTCATGGGATGTCCTATCGACTTGTGATTATGTGTGTTAATGTTTCACATATAGGTCACGATTGAAATATTGGATTAATATTCCTTGTGACAAGTCATTCGATAGATGGTAACGGTAATCTCCGTTACGGAAGGATGATTATGGAATTACTGGTATGCGTTGTTAATTCCATTAAATGTGTTCATTCATGTTTATACGGAATAATCATGATAATGGACTGACCCCGAGCCACCCACCAGTTTTGCAGGAATTTCCTGGACAAGCAACGGACCACCGGAGTTTCTTAAGGCGTGCCGGAGTAGTGGATCATGAGACGGTGTATTGGCGGCTTGGATGATTGCTCTCAACTCGTTGGGCCCAATTCCACTGTAAATGATTTGACGGTTAATACCCTAGTTTTATGATTGTTTGAAAGTAGTTGGTCAAAGCTGTATTTTTCAACCTTTGAGTCAGCGTCTGTCCCGGGACACGTTGTCGTTTTACGTTTCATAAATTTGGGGTGTTACACTTCATCTAGGAGTTTTGGAGGCAGAAGTGGAGGTAGTATGGGTCGAGGAGTTACGAGTGCTGGTCGAGGAATAGGTGCGAATGCCATGCCAGTTGGGGCTGGAGGAGACCAAGGGAGGTTGTATGCTCTCACCAAGGGTGCGGCAGAGAATGCGAATGACGTATGACCGATATGATCTCTATCTTGGATCTTCCCTTTTATGCTTTGTTTCATTCGGGCTCGACCCGTTCTTTTGTATCTGAAAAATGTTTGAGTAGCTTGGGTGTTGTAGCTAGTAGTTTGGGAGCTATTTGGGGTGTAAGAACTCCTTTAGGAACTTATGTCCGGGTAGATAGTATGTGGAGAGGTTGTAGGGTGTTAGTGGGAGGTGTTGAGTTGATAGTCGATTTAGTAGTGCTTCCCTTCAATGAGTTTGATGCCATTCTTGGCATGGATTGGTTGGCTAGACATGGGGCTTTGCTTGATTGTCGGAGGAAGGAGGTGATGCTTGAGGTGGAGGGCGTTGGCCAGGTGGTGTTCAAGGGTGTACGGAAGAGGGATTCGGCACCTATGGGGTTAGTTTCGGCGATGCAAGCTTTCTCTTTGATTCAAGAAGGGTGTGAGGCTTTGTTGGTGCAAGTGTCGGTTGGACAGAATGAGGAGTTAGAGAAGGTGCTGGTAACCCGAGAGTTTGTGGACGTGTTTGAGGAGATGCCTGGTGCACCGATTGAGCGTGAGGTGGAGTTCAATATAGAGTTAGTTCCTGGAACTGCTCCAATATCCATCCCACCTTATCGCATGGCGCCAGCCGAATTGAAGAAGTTGAAGGAGCAATTGCAAGAACTCTAGGATAAGGGAGTCATCCGCCCAAGTGTATCTCCGTGGGGAGCACCGGTGTTGTTTGTGAAGAAGAAGGATGGGACGATGATAATGTGCATTTATTATAGGCGGTTGAACAAGGCAACGATCAAGAATCGTTATCCACTCCCAAGGATAGACGATCTCTTTGATCAATTGCAAGGGGCTGAAATGTTTATGAAGATAGATTTGAGGTCGGGTTACCACCAGTTGAAGGTGGAGAACGGGCCGGTGCCGATGACAGCCTTTAGGACTCGTTATGGGCACTATGAGTTCCTTGTGATGCCCTTCGGTCTCACTAATGCTCCGGCCGCGTTCATGGCTCTCATGAACAAGGTTTTTCATGAATATTTGGATAAGTTTGTGATTGTATTTATCGATGATATTCTCGTCTACTCCAAGAATGAGAAGGAGCATGAGGAGCACTTGAGGATTGTTTTTCTGAAGTTGAGGGAGTAGCAGCTTTTTACCAAGTTCTCGAAGTGTGCTTTTTGGTTGGAGGAGGTGTTGTTCCTCGGTCATGTGGTTTCTAAGAGGGGTGTAGAGGTTGATCCGAAGAAGATCGAGCCGGTGGTTAATTGGTCCCCACCTAAGGATGTGTCGCAATTAAGGAACTTCTTGGGTTTGGCTGGTTATTATTGAAGGTTTGTTGTGGGATTTTCTACCATAGCTTCCCCTATACATAAGTTGTTGAGGAAAGAGTCGAAGTATGAGTGGAGTGAGGCATGCCAGAAGAGCTTTGAGGAGTTGAAGAAGAGGTTGACTTCAGCTCCGGTGTTGACCTTGCCAGTGGAGGGTGGTGAGTATGTGGTGTTTAGCGATGCGTTTCTGCAAGGGTTAGGTGTGTGCTTATGCAGAATGGGAAGGTGATTCCATATGCCTCACGTCAGCTTAGAGTGCATGAAGTGAATTACCCAACGCATGATCTGGAGTTGGCGGCGATAGTGTTCGCCTTGAAAGGGGCTGATGCGCTTGGGTAGGAAGGGAAAGTTGGCGCCTCGGTATATAGGTCCTTATGAGATCTTAGCAAAGTCAGGTCCGGTTGCTTATGTGTTGGCCTTGCCAAGTGAGCTAGAGAGGATACACAATGTGTTCCATGTGAGTATGCTTAAACGGTATCATGGGGATCCCTCACATGTAATTCAGCCTGAGGAGGTGGAAATTGAGCAAGACATGACTTATGAGGAGAGGCCGGTAGCGATAGTACATAGGCAAGTTTGAGTTTTGAGGAACAAGAAGATTCCGCAACTCAAGGTGGTATGGAGGAACCACGAGAGTGAGTCGGCTACTTGGGAGACTGAGGAGAGTATGAAGAGACAGTATCCGGAGTTGGTGGAAGCTTATGTGATAAGAATTTTATTTACCAAGGTCGTATTCCACGAGGTCCTCTCATAAGCTAATACTCACAAAATTCATGAACGGTCTAAACATTTGAATTGAGATTTGGTTTTTGAAAGAGAACTAATCAAAAGCATGAACAAACAAGATAAGACTAACAAGTAAAATTGAGGATCAAACAAGAGAGAAGGGAGTTTAGCTTAGCAAGGGGTTTATTCAAGCTCAAGGTTCATGAAAGCTGGATTGAATCTCAAGCAACGATGTGTAAACTAATGACCATGCAATTCACTCAAGTAGAATCAACGAACTCTCGCACAATTGACTCTCTACTCCTAGACCAAATGCACCATGCTCTCGCTATGTGAACAACGGTAATGGAGTGCTTTAACTAGCTCAATGAAATGCTTGAAACTTGAATTCTATGCCAACAATCATCTAACACAAGGTAAATGATGCAAGACACTCTCATGTCAATCATATAGCACTAGTCTAGCAATCAAAAGGGTCTCTCAACCTTCAAATGAAAGAAAACTAAATGCACACCAAGTGTTTGATAAAATGACAACAAGGAAAACAAGCTCAAAATGGTTGCAATTGTATAATCCAATCTCTCAAATCATCCAATTACAATCCTACAACCTTAGATCAACATCAATCAATCATTCTCATGTATTGAAAGACATAAACAATACCAAAAGAACAAATCAAGCTCTAATGGCTACAAAGCACAAGGTCTAGGATCATCATCTTACACAAATGGCTAAGAGAAACTCAATCCATACAATCAATCACCTATCCTAGCTTGATCCATCCCCCACTAAACTAAACCTAAGCTTAGCCTAGCATAACCATGGAAGAAACCTGAAATTGAGTAGAGGAGACCATCTTTGCTTCCATGGAGGATCTTCCTACTTGGCTCTTCAAGCTCCAATCCAAGCTATGGGGGACTTCACTTAGATCCTTGATCTTCAAGTTGATCAACAATTGAGGGAGGATGATGTTTGGTTGAGAGGAAGGTGATGATCGGCGATTGTTGAGTTGAGAGAGAGAGTGAGACGGAAGACTTGTAAAATTAATTGAATCCCCCTTTTAATTTTCGCCTCCTTCTTCTTTATATACTGTGCTGGAATTGCCTGGTATTTTCGGCGAAAACTCTACAAGATTTTCACCAAAAATATGTTGAAAAACACCGAGCAGCTTGACATTTCTTCATAGATTTTTGGCGAAGTCCGTCTCCTGGAAGTCCCCTGTTTGCACATGCCGAGTGTTTTCGGCGAGAACTATAAGGTTCTCGCCGAAAACTTAAGTATGAAACCGTGCATTTTTCTCGATTTTGCAACGTCCATATCTCCTCCGTCCTAGCTCCGATTGACCTCCCGTTTGATCCTATGTGCTCCTTATCACCAGTACTTCAATGCCAAAACCTGAAAATGCAAAGAAAACAACTCCAATAGACATAGAATTGGCCTCAAAGTGGCAACCGGGCAACAAAATAGCACTTTGCATAAAACTTCAATAAAGGCATATTAATCATAGCAAAATGAGATCAAACATGGGAGATCCCTAGGCTAATAAAGGACTTAAAATGCACTAAATATGATCACATCATTATGCTTCAGGTATTACTCTCCTTTAAAGCTTTCTGATGGTTACTGAAAAAACTTGATTTTAGGTGTTTATCAGCCTCATTTAAGCTACATTTCCTTGCTTGAATCTCGGGTTTTAGGGTAATTTAGCATGTTTTCACCTAAATGCTCTAATTCATGTCGTTTCAGTTACTTTGGCCCGTTATGGGTCTATTTGATGGTTTTCTAGTGCTTTTGAGAATGCACAGGTTTTTTGCCATCAAATACATAGCCACGGACGAGCTCGGGAAGCAAAGGAACCTCAAGGGATGGCCCGAGATCAACCTAGAAATCAACCAAGCCAGAAGAAATCACTACCCCGGCGAAAAGAATGAAGTCTTCGCCGAAAACTATGCACGAAATTCACAGACGAAGATAGTAGAATCCAACCAAAGTGTCACCTGAAGTCTTCAGCGAAAACTCCAGAGTTTTCGCCAAAAACTAATTCCTTTTTTCGGCTGGAATCCTAAACACTATAAATACTAAATTGGCGGCCACATTCAAGATACACTTTACCTCGGATTAATTTCCAGACTAAGAACAGTTCGGAAGAGAATTTAGAAAGCTTGAGGAGCGAGGATGATGACACTCGATTTGACGTGATTATCAGCCTCATTTAAGCGACATTTCCTTGCTTAAGACATGGTTTTTAGGGCAGAATAACGAATATTCAATCAATTGCCCTATCTCGTTCCATTTGTGTTACCTTGGCCCATTTCGGGTCTAATTGATGGTTTTCTAGTGTTTTTATGTTAGCACAGATTTTTGCCGTCAAATAAAGTAGCCAAGGACGTGTCTAAGGCGTTGGAACCTCGAGGAATTGCACCGGAATCGATCCAAGGAGCCAATCAAGTCGAAACAATTCCTGCCCGGTTTACAAAGGAATTTTCGCCGAAAATACCCTAGCATTTTCGGCGAAAATATCAGCACAAAATCACTGATGTCGACCGAAGGAAGTTTTCGGAGGAAATGTTAAGTTTTCGACCGAAAACTATGGGACTGAAATTTACAGGAGAAATCAGCCGGCGTACCATCCAATTACAAAGGAATTTTCGCCGAAAATTCTTCAGTATTTTCGACGAAAATATTAGTTAAAATCCGGCTGAATTAGGGTTAAGTATAAATACTTAACCGGCGGCCCAAAATCAAAAGATACCTCAGAATACTTTCTTAGATCATAATTCCGAGAATCCTCTCAAATTATGGAGCAAAGAGTTAGAGTTCGAAGAGCCGGAAAGAGATCGTGACGCCATCCCTTCCATCTCGAAGACTCGGAGCTAGGATTGCAGTCTACCGGAAGATCGAAGTTCTGCCGGAGTCATCTTAATTAGGTTTTTCAGATTCTTTTCTGTTCTTCCTTTGTATGATGAACTCTTTCATTGTCTTTGATTCTTTTGTAATGAATATGCGTAGCTAAACTCTTAGAGCTTAGACTAGATGAACCCTAAGTGACCTAGGGCTTTAAAGCGGTCACGGATTGGCGGTGATTAGATTCGAAGTTCAATCAGTTTCTCTTTCATGTTTGGCTTGTTCTTCATTGTTCATGTTTCTTGTCTGGATTGATCACCTAGATTAGATTCTTGTTAAGCTAAGGATAGAAGCGAACGCTCGCCTTACTTTAGAACATCAAATTGAACAATTAACCTTATAATTGGAGCGTGCCTTTCGTAGGAACCGATTAGGGTTAATCCACTGCAAGAGTAACTCAATAATCGTTAGTAATTCCACCAGTTAAGTTAAGTCATTGCGAGAGGCGACCGTACCCGGCCGACTAATTAATCTTGGTAGCTAGAACGGATAGAGCGAACGTTCGCCGGTCTTAAACCTAAGGGTAAGGAGTTATGGTGGTGTCTTAGAATTGATTGAATGAGAATCGAAATCCGCTGGTCTGTTGATTGCCTATGCTCTGGGGAACGAAGGGGGATTCAAAGTCTAAGTTCGTCTGTTATCTCTGTTTTAATCAACCAATTTCCATTCTGCTTTTAGTTTCAATTTTTAATTTCTCTGCATTTCTTAGAATTAGAAGTCGTGGAACTCACACCACGCACGAAGTGTTTAAATCCGAGTAATTTGCCAGCTTATTTGAGTAGTCGATCAAAGAAGACCCGTGGAATACGATCTACCCTAGCTTTGTAGCTTTGTTAGTTATTTGGTTGAACGTCCGCACAACGACCGGGCGGTTCATCAGAGGAAGAGATCGTGACGCCATCCTTCCCTCTCGGAGAGCTCGGTGCTAGGAGTTGAAGATTCAGGAGATTGAAGTTTCGCAGACTCATCTAAAAATTAGGTTTTGCAGTTCTTCTCTGTTCTTCCTGGTTAAAGATGTATTCTTTGTTTGTTCTCAATTTTTCTAAATCGAATATGAGTAGCTGAATTCATAGAGCTTAGATCAGATGAACCCTAAGTGACCCGGGGCTTTAAAGCGGTCACGGATCGGCGATAATTAAATCCAGTTTCAATCAGTTTCTCTTGCATGTTTGGTTTGTTCTTCACTGCTTTATGTTTCTCTTTCTAGTTTGGCCACCTAGTTAGGATTCTAGTTAAGCTGAGAATAGTAGCGAACGTTCGCCTCACTTCAAAACACCAAATCAACAGTTAACCTATTCATTGGAACAATTTCTCTTTGTAGGAACCAGTTAGGGTTAATACTCTTCAAGAGTAACTCTTTAATCATTAGTAATCGCGCCAGTTAGTTTTCCATTACAGAAGCGAACGCACGGACGGTCAATTAATCTTGGAGTTAGATCGGATAGAGCGAACGTTCGCCAGTCTTAAACCTAAGGGTCAGGAGTTATGGTGGTGTCTGAGAACTGAATGATTCTTTGTTGAAAACCGTTGGTCTTGTGATCGCCAATGTTCTGGTGATCTTAGAGGGATTCGAAATGTAAGCTTGTCTGCCATCTTGTTTAGTCAACCAATCTTCAACTATTTTCTGTTTCTTATTTTCCTGTTTTATAGTTTCGAAGTCGTGGAACTCACACCACGCACAACTTGTGATTTAAACTTGAGTAATTTGCCTTCATATTTGAGTAGACAAGAGACCTATGGAATACGATCTATCTTGCTTTGTGCTTGATAGTTATTTGATTACACGCACTACAACGTTCATCAGTTACTCATTTCGGTGTTGGTTCTAAGTGGTCTAGAGTGTGCTTGGTAGTGTGGTGTTGAGAGTTAGTGTGGAATTGGTGAGTAGTTTTGGGAGTAAAGCTGTTTGGTTGTCATTAGGAATTTTGGGAGTCAATATGATGCTTGAATTGCTGCAATTTTGCTGTGTTTTCGGTATCATGTTGCTAGGATGAGTTAGGAGTGATTTTGGGGATGAAATCCTTGAAGTTGTGGAGACTTGTAACATTCCCGCCCAACCGGACGGATTGGAACTCAAGTTCGGGTGACTAGAGTGCTGGAATCAGTGCCTCTGGGGTCCCATTGACATCTAGGACGTTCGTGTTTAAGTCGGGTTGAGGATACGAGTGAGTGTGTTGGGCTGTGAAGAACACACGACGTGTGTTGTAAACACGCCATGTGTTGTGAGATAGACGGTCGTGCACTAATTCGTGCAATCCTCGTCAAAACTTCCAGTGCATGGTACACGGCCGTGTCTTATAGAAACACGCTGTGTAGTGTCAAGAAACACGCCGTGTTTCTTGACCAGCATATAAAAGGAAGGATTTGCACGGAAATCCATAAGTTCCAACTCCTTTTCTCTCACCACGAAATCCATTGACGAACCAACTTTGAGCAATCTTCAGAGGGTGATTCGGGGAGCTGTAGAGGTCAGAATTGAGTTCCGTTTGTTGCTATGAGTTCGTAGCGACGAGGAGAAGAGATTGCTAAATTTAATTTCTGGTTTTATAGTGTAGGTCTCGGTCAGTGAGGAAGGTTAGGCTACGAGTTTCGAGTTGGGGAAACTTGGATTCTAAGGAACTAGAAGACGATTAGAGCCTCGTCTTCTATTCCAGGTGAGGGCTTAGCGTTGTATAGGTAGTTTGGACAGCGTGAGGAGTTCTAATTTTGACTTAGATGAAACCTAGGTGATGCATGGAAATGATGAGTGTAAAAGGGATAAATCGTTTTGTGATTGTGCTTGATTGTTGTTGATGATTGTTGTGGTTGATTGTCGTTGATGATTGTTGGGATATGGGTTTGGGGTGAACTGAAATGAATTGCTAAATGGAACGACATAGAGTTGAGAGATAGGATGAAATGGGATGGAGGTGTAAGTGTTATGTTATATGGATTGTCAGTTGTGGATGCAGGAGAGTGGCCCTGCCAATGTGGGGTCGCTCTGAGTAAAACGAACAAGTGGCTAACCCCTAGACTCATGACATGGCTTCCCCTGTACTTGCAGGTGGGGGTGGCCGGTGAGCTAGCCGGTTGCCTTATTGATTGATTGTGATGTGAATTGTGGATATGATAGGAGCATGGAGTTGTTCAAAATGATCTATGAACTGTGAATGAGTGGTGGAATATGTGATTGTGCGATGGTTGTGAATGAGATATGTTGTGTTAGAAATGTGATGTTGGGGCTTGAATGTAAAAGTAGAACCGGAAGGTAGGGCTGGAAGTTGGCCCGCCGGGTAGTGGGTACCCGCGAGCCCGGCCCGTTTCTTAATGGGTAGTGGGTACCCATTACCCGAACGGGTTCGGGCTACGGGATGAGTTTTGAGTCTAATAGGTACCCACTACCCGAGCGGGTAATACCCGTGGGTACCCATTAAGCCCGTTTGGCCCGAACCACTAACTATTATTATAATAATAAATGAAATTCCTAATTAACTAATAATAATAAACAATCCATCACCACCACATCTCTCTCTGTCGAAAATATGAATCCCTAAAAAGTAAAGTTCATCTTCTCAAAGACTGAAAACTCGTCTCGTCTCCCTTGTATGAATCCCAGGTATGAATCCCTAATCTCGTATCCCTCGTTCGCAACTGAAGTTTCAAGTTCAGCTCTCTCAACAATCCGAATCTATCCTAAGGCTCGTCTCTCTTTCAGTTTCTCTCTGAGTCGAAGCTCTCGCTGTAGCTGTGCCGCCATAGCTATCTCGCCGTAGCTGTGCCGCCGTAGCTATCTCGCCGTCGCTGTTGCAGGTTCCATCCATCTCGCCGAATCCATTCTCTCAACCTCCAGGTATGATTCCTCCCTCCAGGCTGTGCCGCCGTAGCTATCTCGCCTCTGTGATGAATAAACATATGAGCCTACTTCCATGGTCTTGTTTCTTTTGAGGGTATATGTGCATTTTGTTTCTTAATGCTGCATTAGTTGGTAGGCATATGTCGTAACTACTTGCCTATGCCCCTGTTAGTCCCTAGTGTTATCCTGTCATTAAAGTTGCTCGGTTGTATGGTAAGAGCAGTGAATTCCACTTTCCAGACTGGTTGAGTTCCCAGAATTACAGGTATAGCTGCTGAGAAGTAGGAGTTGGACTAAGTTGATTGACAGTAGGTTGTTCCTTGTTTATACTCTAGCTCTAGAATCTTTCTTTGTGTGTCGTAACCAAAATTGGATCAGTAAGAATGTAAGATCTGTTATTTGTTCCTATTAACATGAACAAACATTGCACGTAATAACCAGGTGCCTTGAGCATTGTAGACTAAACGAGGACATGTATAATCATATTTGGTAGTATTTAGGTTTTTCTAGCAGGCATTTACTTGGTTTATAATAAAAATGCATTCCAACCTGCATTTTGTTTCTTAATGCTGCACATGTGCCTTTGTGATAAATAAATAGCAGTAGGTGCTTTTCTGTGCATAATCGTGTTCTATGTGTAGGTGCTTTTCTTTAGGTGTCATTTGAGTTCTGTTTTTTATTTATTTGTAAGTGGTAATGATGTCTTTGCTTCTTTGATTATCACTTGTGGTTAAGCTGTCTCCAGCACAATTGTAGCAACTCTGAAATTGTAGCAACTTGTTGTGGTTGTTTCTGGTCTTATTTCAGTTAGATGGCAACAAATGAAGCACCAACGCCAAATGAAACTAGTAATCCAATGGCAGCTGATAGTCCACATGCTGTGGAAAGTGCTGCATCTGGATCTAGAACTGGGAGTCTTCAACCAAAGAAAAGACAGTTGAGGTCTCCGCATTGGATAGGTTTTACTGCACTTTATTGTATGGAAGGTAATCCACCGAGAGAGGTCCGTTATGGGAAATGCGACCGATGCGGGACAATCATCAAAGCTAATTCAAGCAATAGTGGCACTAATGGATTGAAGAATCACCATGAGTCATGTGAGAGGAAGTTCAAAGAATCAAAGACACAACCAAAATTGACTTATCAAGTGACGAAAGATGGTGTTGTTGTGTCAAAAGAGGATTGGGTATTCAATGCTGAAGAAGTTCGTCTCGCATTGGCTGAAATGATTATATTGGATGAACTCCCTTTCCGGTTTGTTGAGAGGCTAGGTTTCATACGATTCATGACTAAATGTTGCCCGATGTTTACTATTCCCGGTAGGAGGACCATTAGGGATGATTGTGCAAGGCTATTCTTGGAGAGAAAGGACAGCTTGAAGTCATTCTTCTCATCAAAGGGAAACGGGAAGATTTCAGTAACCACAGATTACTGGACCAATCTTAGGAACCAAAACTTCATATGTGTAACTGCTCATTTCATTGGCACGAACACTAACGAGACTAGTAGTTAATTACTACTGCTGTGATTGTGAACTACTACTGCTGTGATTGTGAACTACCTCTGTTGCTGTGATTGTGAACTACCTTTGCTGCTGTTAATGTTCCTTTTCAAATGTTGCTATTGTTAGAACTTAGAAACTAATGTTGTTGTCAGATTGTGAGATTGTGAACTATGTTGCTGTTGCTGTTCAGATTGTCAGATTACTACTGTTGGTTTGGCTGATTTTAATATAAAGTTGATTTTAATATGAGATTGAATGTAACGTTGATTTGGCTGTTTTTTTTTTTTTTTGATAATGGGTTTTAGTGGGTTTAGTGGGTATCCCGGCCCGATCCCATTATCATTAATGGGTACCCACTACCCGAACGGGTTCGGGCTACGGGATGAGTTTCGAGTCTAATGGGTACCCACTACCCGTTTCTTAATGGGTATGGGTACCCGAGCCCGTCCCATTAGCCAGCCCTACCGGAAGGAGCCCACACTACCCCACCCGAGATACTGATGGATTATGATTCACTGGGGTGAATCCCTTGGTTGGGTACCAAGGATGGTTGTCGTTCTCCTTTGTGGAAGGATCCCTTGTGGATGCGTCGGATGTTGTTCCCATTCGTGGAAGGATCCTTAATGGATGCGTCTGGTTGGTGTGATGGCCGGCGGTGGTGGTGTGGATAACTCTTTGGCACCTAATAACTCACCTAGAATGAATTTGTGTTTTGCTTGTGGTTGTGCATGTGTTGTGTGTATTGGTTGGCGGATGTGATTTGTTGGTGATCCATGTGATGTGTTTGTATGTTGTTCAATTATGTTATCTTAGTGCCTTGAATTGTGAATGAGAACGATGAATAGACCTACGTGATCACCTAACTGTTTAGGATGTTAAAATCTGGAAAGGGTTAAGGTCAGGTTCCATTGTCAATGTCTTGTGCGGAGTTTGGAACCACTCCTTGGTTTAGGACAACATGTAGGTAGGCCCAGTGGGTTCACTCAATTTCAATAGGAAACTGATCCCTTATCCCTTTCAGGATCTCGTGGCTAGTGGGGGTGATCGTTGGAGTGAGAGCTTGAGGGTTGACTTCAAGAAGTTCCGGACCGAAGCTATGAGGTGAAGACTGGTGCCTACTTGGACTTGACTTGTTCTTTATTTTAGTTGACCTTGGATATTTTGGGAGGGGTTTTTTCATGGATTTATGTACTTTGGGTTTATGTTGGATTCTATGGGTTTTATGATGGATTTGGGATTGTGAATAGTTTACGTTTTCATGGTTTTATGGAGGCCTCTTATGTTGACTTTTATTTAAAGCTTGGTTTTACTTGTTATTTACGTTGATTTCCACTTAGTAATGCTCGAGACCGGTTCAACCTTCGGTTTCACCGGGTTGATTCAGGTCGGGTGTTACAGGTATTACCTTAAGCATTGCTCTAAAAACTCATGAGCTTCGCTTTCCCAAGAAAAAGTGTTCTTCCTACCCTTTCTTTACTCGCCATGTACCCAAATTGCTTCTGTCATTCTTCATAGTTCCCTTTTGACCGCTATTACTTTTCTCTATCTTTCCTTTGCAGGTTGTGTGAACCTCTCTGGGTGCCTTATCAACACCACCGTTCGTGGCTTTGTTGGTGAAACTCACCCCCAGCCTGACGGAACTCCTCCTGTCGCTCCTCTGGCTTCTTCCAACAGAACAAACACTAAAAAATGTGGCGATCAGGCTAGGAAGACTCCCTCTACTCCTGCTAAAAAGAAGAAGTCCAAAAGGAAGCCCTCTGATGAAGGCGAGGGCGTTGAGCGATCCAAGAAAAGGAAAGCTGGGTCTTCCAAGGCGAAGAAGAACTTGGGAGAATTTTCTGTCAACCCTCCATCGCCACCTCTTGTCCATGTTGAGGATGAGGATGAAGAGGAGACACTGCTTCATCAGAACCATCACCATCAATCGGAGATGAACGAAGACAACATGTCCGTGCAGGAACTTCTCGAACAGGCTGCTCAAGATGGTGCCGACACTCCTCGTACCGACATCCCGCTTACCACTGAGCCTATGCCGTCACCCTCACAAATGGGCCCTGATCATGTGGAGCCTGTCCACGAGATCAACTTTCATCCCGTGGATCCTCCACGCGATTCCTCTCGGCCGCCATCTCCTTCCTCTGATCGCTTCTACCGGACCCGCTTGTCTGAACGGGTCAATAATGCTCTCAACGTACCAACTCCTCCTGGTCGTGAAGGCGAGGGTCCTTTCAGGGTTCCCTACTTCGCTATAGCCCATCCCGTCTCGCCTCATATATCGCCAGGGATGGCCAGCGATATAGTGGCGGAGTATTCCCGTGGAGTTTTTGAAGTTATGGCCGCTCCCGGAACAAGCTCTAAAGTGATGGAGATTCATGGGACCACCTCCTTCCGGCTTCTTCAAGTATGTGTTCCGTCGATCACTTTTCTTCTTTCTCATTCCCCCTTTTTTTACTTATCGTTTCCCTGTTAGGCTACTGCTGAGCTTGGCGACCTGTCGTTCGCCTGCAAGCATCTTACGCAGGAAAATGAACATCTTCGGATAGATCTGGAGGGCCTGCCCCAGCTGCGTATGGATCTTACACATTTTGTCAATGAGGAGAAGGTACGCCCCCCTTTTGCTGACTTTATATGAATACTCTCCAACTTCCTTGTAACTGTGAAGTGCCGAATGATCGCCGCTGGCTAATTATTATCTCATATATATATTATTTTCTATATATACCAGCGCCGAGCGGATGTAGCCACCATCAAGGCCGGCCTGCTCCAAATTTTTGGCCAATAAAACCCTTGATAGATCAAAATATTATCCAAACTCCTCGCTCCTAGGTGAGTGCCGCAAACACCTGCATGCACTTCATCCAGCGCCCAAGCTGCATCATCTTCGCCAAGGCACTGTAGGTAGGGACCCATTGCTGACTTTCTATATAATTCACCTCCCAACAGGATACACCTCCCTGCTCTTTTTCGTAACTTGGTTGCTTCAACCGGATCGCTAGGCACTATGTCATTTTCTAGAAACTAGATGATGGGCGTCCTCCAATCGATTTGCACTGAGCCCTGATCAATTTGCAAACATTGTTTTGCCCTTATTTCTTTTTCCACTATGACCATCCTTCCTTCTTCAAAGTCGATCGCTGTTGCCAGTTTCAAAAGCGCATCTGCGTGACAATTTTCTTCTCTAGCGATCTGTTCGATGTTCACTTTTTTAAATTCAAAGATGAGTAATTTGACTTCATCAAAGTAGGGGATAAGCAATTCTTCCTTTATCTCAAAACTCTCATTCACTTGATTTACAACCACTGCCGAATCTGAAAACACCTTGATGTTAGATACTCCCATACTCTTGGCGATTCGCAGTCCTGCTTCCATGGCACCGTATTCTGTTGCATTATTTGTTCTGTTGGTTGCGAATCGCAGGGCCACCTCATGGAGTACACCTCCTGGCGACTTTAACATTATACCTGCTCCGGCTCCTCCTTTGCTGGAGGCGCCATCCGTAAACAGCGTCCATTCTTCTCCTTCCTCTGCGTCCTCCTGTACCGCCCCCTCTACTACAAAATCTGCTAGGACTTGGGCTTTAATCGCCGTCCTAGGCTGATATCGGATGTCGTACTCACTTAATTCGATTGCTGACGTGAAAGTAATACACTCAAACATTCAAGGTCGTATATCCACGGGGTTCTCTCAATTGCCACTACTCACATTATTCATGGACGGTCTATTCTTTTGAGAAGAGTTTTGGTTTGAAAAACAAATCAAAAGCATAAAAAAACTAAACAAGAAAGCAAAGCGGTGCAAATCAAAGATAAAGGAGGTTTACTTGGAAAGATAGCTTCATCATGCTCAAGAGGAGTAAATGAACAAAGAAGCCAAACATGATCGAGGATGCAATCGAATGACCATGCAAATCCCTTCTATGGACTCAATGCACTCTCGTAGCACTAAATCCCTATCCTAAAACCACTCGACTTAGGCTCTTGCTCTCAAGCTAAGTGACTAAGGATGCATTAAAGGTGTTTGATGAAATGCCAAGTCACAAAACCCTCTCCTATAACTCTATGACCACAAGGCTAGACATCACACTCTCATGTCAATGCCCTAACACTAAGAGAATCATCAAAAGACTAATCAAAGTTCAATTGAATGAAAAACCTAGTGCACACCAAGTGTTCGATAAAGTGTACAAGAGAGAAATCATGCAACAATGGTTGAATTGAGATGATCTAATCTTTTAGAACACACTCACATCAATCCCTAGACCTAAAACCATGTAATCTAAGCACTCTCATGCATTACATCACATTGAATAGACCAAATTAAGCAATCATTGCATAAATTGGCACTAAGAACAAGTATAGAGATCATATTCTTACAACCAAGATCAATCATAGCATGCTTATACAATCAACCTCTATCCTAGCACAACTAATCTATCAATCCAAGATGAACCTAGGAAATTAGCCTCACATGGCCAAGGGAACAAAGGAAAGAGAAAGGGAGCTGATTACCAAGAACACCATGACAATCCTCCACTTGCAAGCTCCTCTACTTTGAGTTGCACCAGAAATAGCTCTTAGGGTTGATGGATGATGAGTGGCGATCAGAGGAAGAGAGGAGTGTTCGTCGAATGTGCATTGTGGGCTTAATGAATCGAATAATGCCTTCCTCTCCAATCGCGACTTTGCTACTTAAATAGGTCCGCTGGAAAAGAGTCAAGTTTTTGGCGAGAACTTTGAAAGTTCTCGCCGAGAACCTCTTCGAAAATCAACTTGCCATCTCCTGTAACTTCAATTCCTCAAACTCCTTGGTGAGAACTTGATAGTTCTCTCCGAGAACTTCTTTAGAAACAGGTGCAGAAATCTCCAAATTGCAACGGCCTTATCTCCTCCTTCATAGCTCCGATTGACCTCCAGTTTGCTCCTATGTGCTCCTCGTCATCCGGATTACAATGCCAAAACATGAAAATGCACAAAGATACATATGATATACCAGGAATTTGGCTCCAAAGTGGCTTCCAGATAACAAAAGTGCACTTAGCATAAAACATCTATAAAAGCACATGAGCTAAGGCATTTCAAGATCAAAATGGGAGATTCTTAGGCTAAACATAGGTCTTAAGATGCATGGAAAATAGTCATATCAAACTCCCCTACCGTTAAGCTTTTGCTTGTCCTCAAGCAAATGAACTAGAAAACATCCAAGTTCACAAATGACAAGATCGGTCACATTGGGATTCAAACATTAACAATTTGGCTTAGACTGTTCCACGAACAAACTTAACCTACACATGCAAGAACGTCAACCAAACAAGTCTAGACCTTACTATTTTCTGCTCACTACAAGTAGTAGTTAATTAGGACAAACATCTTTCCGAAAACAAATTGATTTGCAAAGTATCCGACCACGACAACACCAATTCTAATGAAAAAGGTCTTAAACTCGGGATATGATGCGGTTTAGGTGGAGGTAGGAAATATTTGGGAGGTGGTGAGTGATCGTGACAAGGATATCGACTCGACTTCATCCGCCTCTAGATCTGCACTTCACACGCTCAAGCTAGGATCACTTCATCAAAGACATCGTCCAAGGCTTTTCTTCCACCACTTACTACTACATACTAGTGCTCGATCCAAACACTTCACTTAGGTGTTGGACCTGCCTAGCTCGCTGTCTTTGCCTATGCTAGTGCTCAACCGACACTTCACTTAGGTGTCGAGCTTGCCTAGCTTTTCTTTCGGCACTTCAAGAATTTGAGCAACTTGAACACTCTCTTCACACATAAGCCTTTCTTCACACATTGACCTCTTGACTTGTCAATTTAGCCACTTGATCCTTAGCCAGTTATAACTTCCACAAAAGATTTCGAATTGCATTTCCGTCTAATCTCAAGCCACAATCACGAGGGATCAAAAAGGTGATGAAAAACATGGAGTAAGGCTGAAAATGTGTGTAATCCAACAAACAGGCCAAAGCTCAAACGGGGTTATCCTATAAGAAAAATGATTCGGGTAGGCTTTTTGGCTGAATGTGGCGAAATTCTAATTGCCTTTATCATCTTAGAATGGTGTTATCGAGCGGTTTTAAAACAAGTACCAAACAATCAATTCAACTTACAAGAGTGATCCAATCTCTGTTCTGGCCTAGACTCATTTGATATTAGTGCCAACATGCTGGTTATAGGTTCTAAGTGGAACAGCCTAAGCGTCATTGTGAAAGCTTAAAGTCAATAAAACACCAAAAGTCAAGAACCGAATGATTCTACGCTAGAGGGATTCAGACTTTAATCAAGCACATGCACACCATCAAAGAATAGCATTCTACTTCTACCAACAAACAGTCACACCAAACCTCAAATTCCCCTTACGACTAGAACAAGCATTGTCCTCAATGATCAAGAGAGAGAGTGTAAGGTGGAACAAATATACCATGCGGTGAAGTAGAGCATAGGAGGCAAGAGTGGTGAGAGAGTCCCATGATGATCATTGTTGAAGAGTGATCCCAAATGCTTGCCAAGCCTTATTCAAAAGCTAAAACAACACAAAAACTAACAAGAGCAAATCAAAAGCGATAAAGTAAAGATAACATGGGGTGCCTTCCAAGAAGCACTTGGTTAACGTCTTAAGCTCAATGATACATGTGTTATGGTATCCAACTTAACACCTCACTGAAGTCAAGTAGTTTCTTCCATGATGAAGATTGAGCTCCATGTAACACCTTGAGCGATTGATAAGCTAGCCGATGAACAATGTTCGAATACCCTTTGTTACCTTGGAATGGCTCCTTACCCTTGAATTTAGAAGCTTGATGAAGGAGGAAGAAGTACGGTTGGGTATCGCCATTGGTCTCCACTAGCTCCAAGTCGGAAATCTCACTCAAGGGGTCCTTTTGATCAAATAGATGGGCTCCACTCTTATGAATTCTTTAGGAGGGGTTGAGAAGCTTGTGTCCTTAGTCTCTTGGCACAAGTATTTCATGACTAAGCAAGAAGATTGAAGAGTACTCTTAGGCTTGGTTGGTTGCACCGCAATCATAGGATGATGTTGTATCCTCAAGTGCTCCACTCTAGGTGCAACCTCTTCTTGAAGAGTCTTCACATCATGTCTCACCTCCTCTAAAGTGTCATCATCCTCAAATGTCCTTGTTTCTTCTTTCTACGCACCATCGTCGTTTGGTGTGTCCTCGGGAAGAACATGTCCTTTAATCTCCTCCACTACCAAACATTCTTTCGTGCCAAGCTCTTCGGATTCACAAGTATCATCCTCATGATCATAAACATGCTCCACACTATTGGGACGACTTTCATTCTCTAAAACTTCCTTCATGAGCTCCATAGTTTGAGCCATGCGATTAAATTGAAATGCATTGTCTTCCGCAATCTTTAAGATCTCATCTATCAAGGAAGGGGGTGGAGAGTGTTGCTCATGGCTTACGAACTCCTCTTGAGGACACTCACTTTCTTACACCATCTTCAAGAGCTTCTCTAGCGTGGAAAGTGGTGGGGGGTGTTGTTCATGGCTTGTGAATTCCGCTTGACAATACTCCGGCAAGATTTGATGGTAGAGTGGAGGTGGAGAGGGACATTGTTCATTCCACATTGGTGTTGAAGCTTGTTCATCTTGACCCCACCATTGGCCATCTCCCTCGAAAGTCTCTTGGTAGTAGTTGGATGAACCATGATGGTCATAGTAAGGGTTGGGAGAGGGACCCCAACCTTGATAGGTTCATTCCATGACTATAATTTCCACGCCACGAGTTCATCCTACTAGGTACCTACACATAAGCACACAAACACACCCAAGTAATACGACAATGTGGGTTAACCAAAACCAAACAAAAAGTAACAAGGAAGCAAAAAAAACGAAACTGGAAGGAAGTGAATAGATCGGTCCACTACTAAATGCTTTCTTAGGATTGAGAAAGTTCCCGGCAACAGCGCCAATAACTTGACGTGAAAGTAATAAACTCACACAATCAAGGTCGTATTTCCACGGGGTTCTCTCAATTGCCACTACTCACATTATTCATGGACGGTCTATTCTTTTGAAAAGAGTTTTGGTTTGAAAAACAAATCAAAAGCATAAACAAAACTAAACAAGAAAGCAAAGCGGTGCAAATCAAAGATAAAGGAGGTTCACTTGGAAAGATAGCTTCATTATCAAGAGGAGTAAATGAACAAACAAGCCAAACATGATTGAGGATGGAATCGAATCACCATGCAAATCCCTTCTATGGACTCAAAGCACTCTCGTAGCACTAAATCCCTATCCTAAAACCACTCGACTTAGGCTCTCGCTCTCAAGCTAAGTGACTAAGGATGCATTAAAGTTGTTTGATGAAATGTCAAGTCACGAAACCCTCTCCTATAACTCTATGACCACAAGGCTAGACATCACACTCTCATGTCAATGCCCTAACACTAAGAGAATCATCAAAAGACTAATCAAAGTTCAATTGAATGAAAAACCTAGTGCACACCAAGTGTTCGATAAAATGTACAAGAGAGAAATCATGCAACAATGGTTGAATTGAGATGATCTAATCTGTTAGAATACACTCACTTCAATCCCTAGACCTAAAAACCATGTAATCTAAGCACTCTCATGCATTACATCACATTGAATAGACCAAATTAAGCAATCATATATAGCATAAATTGGAATTAAGAACAAGTCTAGAGATCATCTTCTTACAACCAAGATCAATCATAGCATGCTTATACAATCAACCTCTATCCTAGCACAACTAATCTATCAATACAAGATGAACCTAGGAAATTAGCCTAACATGGCCAAGGGAACAAAGGAAAGAGAAAGGGAGTTGATCACCAAGAACACCATGGCAATCCTCCACTTGCAAGCTCCTCTCCTAAGGTTGTGGACTTTAATCCAAGCTCCTCTACTTTGAGTTGCACCAGAAATATCTCTTAGGTTTGATGGATGATAAGTGGCAATCAGAGGAAGAGAGGAGTGTTCGTCGAATGTGTATTGTGGGCTGAATGAATCGAATAATGCCTTCCTCTCCAATCGCGACTTTGCTGCTTAAATATGTTCGCTGGAAAAGAGTCAAGTTTTCGGCGAGAACTTTGAAAGTTTCGCCAAGAACCTCTTCGAAAATCAACTTGCCATCTCCTGTAACTTCAATTCCTCCAAATCCCCGGCGAGAACTTGATAGTTCTCACCGAGAACTTCTTTAGAAACAGGTGCAGAAATCTCCAAATTGCAATGACCTTATCTTCTCCGTCCTAACTCCGATTGACCTCCAGTTTGCTCCTATGTGCTCCTTGTCATCTGGACTACAATGCCAAAACCTTAAAATGCACAAAGATACATCCGATAGACCACGAATTTGGCTCCAAAGTGGCTTCCGGACAACAAAAGTGAACTTAGCATAAAACACCTATAAAAGCATATGAGCTAAGGCATTTCAAGATCAAAATGCGAGATTCTTAGACTAAACATATGTCTTAAAATGCATGGAAAATAGTCACATCAATTGCCCATTTTGCATGTCTTCCCGCTACACTCATGGATCTCAAGGCATTCTTGATCGAAAGGTTGGTGAGTACATGAATAGTGTGTGCCTGAAAATAGGGCCTTAATTTCATGGCAGCACATACTATCGCGTATGCCATTTTTTGTTCGTCGGATATCTTGTTTCCGTGTCAATTAGTGTTTGCTTGTGTAGAAGATGGGGTGCTCACTTTTTTATTCTCGGCGTACTAAAACAGCTGACCGCTTTAGGAGAGATTGCAATATAGAGGAACAGATCTTCATTTAACTTAGGTGATGCAAGTATAGGAGGAGTAATTAAAATTTTTTTTAGCTCTTCAAAAGCCTTGTTACACTTTTCATCCCAGGCGAATTTAGACGCATTTTTCAGAGTTACGAAAAAATGGTGCGCATCGATCCACAATTCTCGGGACGAAGCGATTGATTGTCGTGAGTTGCCCAGATAAGACTTGAACCTCCTTCATGGTCTTTGGAGGAGCCATTGATGTGATCGCTGCAATTTGGGACGGGTTAGCCTCTATTCCCCTTCTGGTTATGAGGTACCCTAAGAACTTTCCCGATGTTGCTCCAAAGACACACTTCAACGGATTAAGCCTGAGAAAGTATCGTCGCAAAGTATCAAAGGTTTCCCTTAGATCGCCTAGGTGATCGCTGGATTTTTTACTTTTGACCAGCAGATCGTCCACGTATGCCTCCAAGTTTCTGCCAAACTTTCCCGATGTTGCTCCAAAGACACACTTCAACGGATTGATTGGCGCCATTGCCGGGGACTTCTTTTGATTGTTCGAAAGAATAAATGGCAATTTATTCTTCTACTTTCCATCTTTCACCTTTCCATCCACTTCGATTTTACACTGGTTTTGTTTGTCTTTGTTATCTGTAGGTTTATAGGTGTATGCCTCACCGTCCTTGGACTCGCTCTCAAACCGAACAGGCTAAGAGTGCAGAGAGACCAGGCAGTTCTGCTCCACCTCTACGATCACAGATTCTGAAGAAAGGCAAATCCAATCCATTCATCACTCCGATCAAGATCGAGGAACCGAAGGAGAGTTCCTCATCTCCATCTTCACCTGTACCGTCATCTTCATCCGCTTCATACACTGAGTAACTCTCACCTCCTCCATCTCCCGCCATGGACGATAGATTACCACCACCACCACCAAATGACGATCAACCGCCGCCGCCACCACCTGCACAGAAGAGTCTAGCAGACTATAACAAGCCGAGCGCGACTAGCGTTTGATCTGCCATTGCCGTTCCGCGCATTGAAGGAGATCCTGACTATGAGATCAAGATTCCATTCTTGACTATGATCTCTAGGGATTTATAGTTTGAAGGCAGACCCCTAGACAATCTGTGCACTCATCTTGCAGACTTCCTTGATCTCTGCAGCACTTTCAAGTGCGGAAACCTCGACAAAAACACTCTTTGTCTGAGAGCTTTCCCGTTCTCTCTGAAAGGCCCTGCTAAGAGGTGCCTTACTGGCAAACCACCTGGCTATTACACTGATTGGGATACTCTGGCTCAGGACTTCGTTGAAGAATACTTCCCTCCGGCCAGAACAACCGCCATCAAGGACAGCATCGCCAGATTCTCCCAGAAAGAAGGAGAAAGCTTATATGATACTTGGAATCGATTCCAAGAACTTCTCTACACCTGCCCTCATCATGGATTCGAGCAGAGGCAGTTAGCTGAAATTTTTGCTCGAGGACTTCGAGAAGAATCTGCCAAGTGGGTTAATTCTCTAGCTGAAGGGGATTGCACTACACTAACACCTGAAGCTGCTCTTCTTCACTTCGCAAACTATGCGTCCAAGTCAAGGAACTGGGAACAACAATCTGAAGGATCAAGGAGCAAGCTAGATCTCGAAGCTACAATCAAAGCAGAGGTAGAGAAGCATTTGAAGAAGTCTACCACACCGATCAAACCGCCGGCAGCCTCTATCTACGTTGCCGATTGCGAGTGGTGTGGAGCTTGCGCACATAACGGAGGCCGTTGTCAGAATTTTGGTAAGGCAGAAGTCTGGTCTGCCGAAGAGGTAAATTTCATCCAACAAGGCTTCGTCAATAATCAGAATGGTTATGCTAGCTACCGTAACTTCAGACAGCAGGGGAACTACCAAGACAGACCTCCCTACAATGCTGGCGCCAACCATAACCAGAACCAGAATAACCGCCCGGCTGGTCCAGCTCAGGATCAGAAGCCTAACCATCAGCCGGCAGGTGTCTACCAGCCACCGCATCGCAATCCGGGTAATTATGGAACTGCTCCTGGCAATCGCCAGAATCAATATCTTAACAATACCTATCCAGGGCAGCATCATCAAAGAGAGAACAATGTCAGTGACCTGGATAAGAAGCTCAACCAGATCATCACCAGACTCGATGATCATGACAGCCAGTCAAGGCTCAAGCTCTTCTCAATCAAGAACAGATAGAATCTGGACAAAGGATTGAGCAAGCCGTGAACAACATCTCGAGCATGCTAGCATCTGGTCGACCATTTGGCCAACTTCCAAGACAGACAGAGCCAAATCCGAGAAAGGAGCAAGCCAAGATGGTAACCGCTTGAAAACTCCCAAACTTAATTGCTGATGCTTGTTCTGTCTTACGCAGGATCGCTGAAACTCTGGAGGAAGAAGAAGAACAGGAACCGGCGCCTAAGGAGGATGATCCTCCTCTTGCACCGTACGTCGTGAAGCCTCCTTTTCCTAGAGCATTGCTGCCAAATGCAAGGATCGAGACTGGCATGAAGGGGAACAAGGAAGGATATCATGACATTCGTATTAAGAAACCTGCCTCTCCATATCCAGCTAAGTTATCCGATCCTGGTTCTTTTACTTTGCCTTTGGTCATTAATGATGTTGAGATTGAACGTTGTTTAGTTGATCTAGGAGCGTCTGTTAATGTCATGCCTATGAGCCTGTTTGAAAAGTTAAACCTAGGAGAACTTGAACCGCCTAGTATGCAACTCGTCTTTGCTGATAGATCACTTAAAACCCCTAAGGGAGAGATTAAAGACGTTGTTACTAAATGTGGTCCGTTCACGTTCTTAGCTGACTATGTGATTATGGATACTAGTACAGATGATTCTACCATTCTCATAGGTCGACCTTTCATGGCTACCACTGGAATGAATATTAACGTTCCCAATGGTTCTTTAACTCTAAGGGTGGGTAAAGAAACGAAAACGTTTCCGTCTTAAAGATGGCATGAAATATGACTCTAGGAATGAAGAATCTCACTGCCTAGCTGTTGAAACTGTGGAGTTGACTCCGGTCAACTCCGTTACTAATGCTTCTTCCAGTATCTCTAGATTAGTTGTTGCTGCAAGTATTGACCAGGTTATTAAGAAGAAGCCAGAGACTTCGGTTCAGAAGCTGCCCAAGAAGAAGAAGGAACTGCAAGCCTCTTCTAAGCCACCGAGCACTAAATCGAGCAGGCCGCGGGGAAAGAACAAGAAGACGAAGACCCAAATGGTCTGGAGGTCAAAAATTCCGCCGTCTTCCACCGAGCCAGCTGCACCACCAATTAGTTCTGAGAAACCGGCGCCGGAACAAGTATGGAGGGAGAAGTCGAAAGCATCTCCTAAGGAAGTACTGACGATCACCGATCCTGGTGATAACAAGCCGGAGATAAAAGAAAAGAAGAAGCCGACAGTCCTCATTCCTTCCATCGTAACACTCAAGAAGGATGACCTCTCCAGAGAGCTGTTCGGGCCCTTCAAGTTCATTGATCATCTTCCCGATGGACGTACCAAGCTTTTGCATGCAAACGGGAAGAGATTCACGCTTACCGGAGAAGTCTCGAAGCTGTACTTCATGAACTCCGACGTGAGCGTTAAGGAGAATCTAAGTTGGGATGTCTCCTAATACCGTCCAGGTATCGTCCAGCTCAAGGACGTTAATAAAAGAGCGCTTCGTGGGAGGCAACCCACGACTGGAGTCCGTTTTTAATTTTTGTCAACCTTAGTGTTTTAGAGTCGGTTCAGGGGAGCCAAAAGTGTCAGTTTATTTGATTTATTATTTTTCGTATAGAGTTTGCGTGTCGTAGTGTCGTTTGCAAGTTGATTGAGGTCGTTCCGATTTTTGTGGATTTAACTTTGATTGAGGTCGTTCTGAAGTTGGCCGGATTTGCGAAAATATTTTCACCCGAGTAGTTCAAAATTTTCGGCGAAATCACCCCTTATTTTCGGTGAAATCGCCCTTTGATTTTCGAACCCGGTCTCCTGTTTCACATTTTCGGTTCGAAAAGTTATGTGTTTTCGGCGAAAATCCTTTTGAAATCTGGTGGTCATTTTAACTCCCATTTTCGGCGAAAACAACCTATTGGTTTCACCGAAAATTCCTTTGAAAATCCGAAAATTCACCATTTAAAATCCGAGTTTCAGCCCTCTCTCTCTCACTTGCCATTTTCGTTTTAAACGCCAAAAACCCCCCTCCCCTTTTCTTTTTCAAATCGCCACCGCCGCCCCTCTTTAAAACCACCATCGCCGCCGTTTCCCGCCACCGCCGCCGTAGTCAACCACCGCCGCCCCTTTCCCCTCTCCATTCCGATCATTTCGAGCCCTAGAACAGCCAAATCGGAGCTCTACAGCTCCAGTTCACCGAAACCCTTGTTTTCAGATTTTTTCACAGATTCCTCCCAAACCGTTCATTTTTAGCATTCATGGCTTCGAGGTAAGTTGTAGAACTTTTCAACACGAATCTTTTGACATATGGATTGCTGAATTTTGTAAGGTTGACTTTTCGGTTTGCCTCATTTTGCGTGCCGACTGTTTTCGTGTGAACTAGGTTAGCTGAACTTGTAGAACTGTTCTAGCTTGCTAGGGAGTTCCGTGCTTAATTTCCATATCATTTGATCATGTGTTGCTATGCATACGATTGATTCTTTGTTATGTTGACTTGTGAGAAATGTCGGTTTGACCATAACTGTATTTGATCGTTTGGCTGTCGTTTGTGTTCATTCTCGTTCAGATTATCGTGCTTGCCATTTGAGATCATATTTTACCGTCATTCCCCAAGATGTGATAGTCTTGCCATGATTAGGGTACATTGTGCTATAATGTTGACTTTCTGAATGTCGGTTTGACTTTTTGAACTCTGATTGTGCTTATCCGATTCTGGCTGTTCCTAAGTATGTATTTTACTGTCTATGATTACCGGTTACTCCGCTTTGCTTACCCCACTTAGTTTCCCTCATTTCTTTGTGAAATTGAGTTTTTCTACTAAGTGTGGGGTAGGATTTTAGTTGACTAATCTGGTTTCACTCTGGTTTTTGGAACACCACTTATGAGTGCAGGACTAAGGCGCGACTTGATGGTGCCTCGAGCTCAGGAGCTGCCGCCCCCGTCACACCCGCCGTTCTGGGTCCTCCACCCGCACTCCCTCGCCGGGCTGGATACCATCGCACTATCGCCCGTCTACCTGACTTCTACTTCGAGTGCTTCCAGAAGATCGAGCACATTCGGGGAGCTGACCTGCGCCCTCTTTCCATGGAGTCCCTCTTCAATCACTACGAGGACTACCACCGGAACGTGCATGACACCCTAGCACCGGCAGGTCTCCTAGATCTGACCACCATCACTGCCGAGTTCCCAGACATTGCTCTCCAGGAGTTCTGGGCGACCTTTGATCTGGATGAGCACAAGAGGAAGTAGCGCCAGAAGGTTGTCACCTTCTATCTTGGTGGGGTGTACAGGCAGCTCACCTACGATGAGTTTGCTGCTCATCTAAGCATCCCCTATAAGCACTATCACGACCATCACCTAGGCTGGGGCGAAGATGATAACGAGGAGGAGTACCACGCGCTCTGGAGCCACATGACAGGCGTACCTGGCGATCGCCTTGGGGCGAACAACTCAGTTAAGTCGCCTCTCCACCCGCTCTTTAAATTTATTCATATGGTTTGGCGTAGGTCGCTTTTATATGTTCCAGATAAGGATCGCCACCATATCCTCAAGGAGGAGCTCATGCTTCTTCGAGCCATCCGAGAGAGCTACTGATGAACCTCAAGTCGTTGTTCAGGTTCAAACAAATAACTACTAATGCTGAGAAAAAGCTATAGCAGATCGTATTCCAGGGGTTTCCTCTACTTCCTTACTCAAAGGTGTTGGCAGTTTTAATTCAAGGTCAAACACAAGTTGTGCGTGGTGTGAGTTCCACGACTTCTATACTATGACGCAAGAATAAGAAGAATTGAAAATTAAGACGAAGAAAGATTGAAGATTGATTAATTGACTAGAAAGATGACAGACAAGCTTAGACTTCGAATTCCCCTTAGATCACCAAGGTAACAGCAGTCACAGACCAGCGATTTTCGATTCTAGTTCATTCATTTCATAGACACCATCATAACTCCTGACCCTTAGGTTTAAGACTGGCGAACGTTCGCTCTATCCGATCTAGCTACCACGATTAATTAGCCGCCCGGGTACGGTCGCCTCTCGCAACGACTTAACTTAACTGGTGCAAATTCGAGTGATTAATGAGTTACTCTAGCAATGGATCAACCCTAATCGGTTCCTACGAAAGGCACGCTCCAATTATAGGTTGATTGTTCGATTTGGTTTTTAAAGTAAGGCGAGCGTTCGCTTCTATCCTTAGCTTAACAAGAATCTAATCTAGGTGGCCAAACTAGACAAGAAACACAGAAAAACGAAGAACAAACCAAACATGAAAGATGAAACTGAATGAATTTCGAATCTAATCACCGCCGATCCGTGACCGCTTTAAGCCCTGGGTCACTTAGGGTTCATCTAATCTAAGCTACACGAGTTTATCTACTCATATTCAATACAGAAGAATCGAAGACAGATAAGAAATACATCTCAGATAGGAAGACAGAGAAGAACTGCAAAACCTAATTTCGATGCTTCCTGGCAGCTCAAATCTGCTGGATTTTCAACTCCTAGCACTGGCTCTCCGAGATGGATGGATGGCGTCACGATCCGTTCCTGCTCCTCGAACTCTATCTACTCGCCCTGTCTCTCTCTGTCGTCGTTTGTGTGTGCATGTTCAATTGTAAAAGTCATCTCCCTATTAGCCGCCGAGTTCTCTATTTATATCAACCCGAGATTTTTCTGATTTCAACTGGGATTTTCGCCGAAAATAGTAAAGGAATTTCGGCAAAAACTTCTTCATACTCGGGACAGTGGATTCTTCCTTTTGTTTTCGGCGAACTCTCAAGGGTATTTTCGCCGAAGACTTCCTCTCAATCGGTCCGTGATTTCTTCTTCCATTTTCGGCGAAAACCAAAGGGTAGTTTCGCCGAAAATATATGAATAAACCGGGCAGTAATTTGGTTTGAACTTAATTGGCTCCTTTGATCGATTCCGGTTCAGTTCCTCGATGTTCCAATGCCTTAGACACGTCCTTGGTTACTTTATTCGATGGCAAAAACCTGTGCTAACGTAAAAACACTAGAAAACCATCAAATAGACCCGAAACGGGCCAAGGTAACACAAATGGCACGAGATAGGGCAATCGATTGAATATCCGTTATTCTACCCTAAAAACCATGTCTTACGCAAAGAAATGTCGCTTAAATGAGGCTGATAATCACGTCAAATCGAGTGTCATCAAATACCCCACACTTAAGCTTTTGCTTGTCCTCAAGCAAATTGAATAGAAACACGCTCAAATTCATAAATGACACGAGATTAAACTGAGATTCAATTCTAACAATTTGGTTTAGACTGCTCCACGTAGAAAAAGTGACCTACACATGCAAGAACATCAACCAAACAAGTTTTCGATCTCACTAATTTCTGCACACTTCAAGTAGTAGTTTTAACAAAGCTCGTTTCATGGCAAAACAATTAATCATAATTAACCGACTACGATAACACCAATTCTAATCAAAAAGACTTTAAGCTCTAGCCATGATGTGGACGCGGAGGTAGGAAAAGTGACGTGGCTATCGACTCAACTTCATCCTTTTCTAGATCTGTACGTTACATGTTCTAGCTAGGACCGATTTAAACAATGATTTATTTCAAGTTCAATTTCTTCGTTCAATTGATTTACTGCATACTAGTGTTCGATACCAAACACTTCACTTAGGTGTTGGACCTGCCTAGCTCACAGTATTTGTGCTTATGCTAGTGCTCAACCCGAACACTTCACTTAGGTGTCAGGCTTGCCTAGCTTTTTTTCAGCACTTTAAAGAACTTTACATTGATTTGCACAACTCAAATTTCACCACTCAAACACTTGATTTATTGATTTAACCACTTAATCCTAGCTAGTTATAACTTTTTACATGAGATTTCGAATTGGATTTCCATTTAATCTCAAGCCACAATCACAGGTGAACAAATATGGAGTGAAAAACATGGGAGAAGCTAGCATCTATCATCTTAGAACAGTGTTATCGAGCTTTGTTATTAACAAACCAATCAATTCAATTAATTCAAGTTTCAACTACTGAAGTGATTCGTGATCTGTTCTGACCTAGACTCATTTAATATCAGTTATGACACGTTGGTTACAGGTTCTAAGTGGAACAGTCTAGACGTCATTGTTCAAAATTGAAGTCAATTTCACATCAAAAGTCAAGAATTGAGCAATTCTATGCTAGAAACTAGACAGGAATCACGAAGCACACGAGGATAGGCAATCAAGATCATGCATGGTTATCTAACACCCTACCCCACACTTAAACTGTTCTGTGTCCTCACAGGACCGAACTAGAGTAGAGAGATACGAAGAACCTGGAAGGGGATGGTCGGTGTAGTGGATGAACACGGAGAGTCCGGAGCGGAGCAGAGCTACTCAAAATCCTGATCACTGTTCCGCAGGAGGGGGTGGAGGTGGTGTGGTAATGGAGGTTGTGACGAAACACTGCTCCATCTGCTGTCGCCAAGCGAGCTCGTCCTGGTGCCTGACTGACTGGTCGGCCATGAATTTCTGTAGAGTGGACCAACGCTCGTTCTGAGTCTGCTCATGTGCTACTCGGTCCTTCTGCCATTGCAACGAACCAGCCGAGTAGTCTAGCTGCCACTTCTCAATACGCGCCAGCCTTTCATTCATCTTCGCGGTGATTTGCGCTCGCGATGGTGGGTGCTCAACTGACTGGGGAACTCGGTGAGGGAGCGATGTGCAATGCTCAATAGTCTCTGAAAGGTCGATGCGCCGTGCTATGGCAAGTTCAGCGCCTATATGCTCAATCGGGATACGAGGAATATCGGGGCCCCATTTGTCACCGAGCTGGAGGTTGTCGATCAGAATTGAAATGAAAGGGCCTCCTGGAAGCTCAGTAGGAAGCTTCTTGGCGGTAGTGCGCTTGTGAAAGAATCGTGCAAGCCACCAGCCTGGGTGCAGGTAGGCATCCTTCTCTAAAGCACGAAATAATACGAGCTCCTCCAGAGAAACGTGGTGGCGGCTCGTCTTGCTACAAAAACACAGAGATTGCACCCAAACATAATGCAATAATTTAAGTATAGGGTGAAAGATGTCACCGACCGTGGGGTGGACGATAGGTGAGCTCTCATCCTCGCAGCAGGCCCATCTCCACACATCCGGGTAAGGAGCACTTGTGATGGAGTATGTGTCCTCAAAGCCAGCTAATACAGTATCGAAGTTGACGTGCGGATCCAGCAAGCGGCCGAACTCGCGAAGGGACTTCTCATGAAGAACACCACCGAGGCGAAAGGAAACGAATTTCTGCTCACGAAAGGGCTTCGGGGTGAGGCGCCGAAATGAACTCCAGAACTCCTGGAGGGCGACAAGCGGGTACGGGGATCCATGAGTGGTCAGCACTCGCAATCCGGCTTTATTAAGAGCGGTGTCAATTGTCGAGTGCCAAGCCGGATTGTGCGCTTTGAGACTGTCAAGAGACAGAACTGCCACCTTAGCCGGAGGGATGTCTTTGATCTTCTGAAAGACCTCGAGCTGGTGCGGCTCCAGGGCGGCGATGAAAGGATGCACGGCCCCATTGGCAGGTGTAGGAATAGAGGAAATGGGAGTCGCAGGGGTAGGCGCATCCTCGGGAATGATGGCCACAGCTGTCGATTTCTGCGCAGCTGGTGCGGGCCGTCGAGAAGGTGGTGTCCTGCTCTGGCGAGCTGAGGATCGATGTGCTCTATCTACACTGGTGGTCTTAAAACGCTTGGGAGCCCTGTAAAACACAACTCAGAGATGAGCAGCATTAGATGACAAGACTCTTACCCCACACTTCAGTTGACAAGTTGGGGCACTAAGTAACCGAGTGCTCATAGAATCAAGATATATCATTGAATAACTGTCAAGTCATTAGGCAAACATGAATAATGGAATGATTCATTAATACGATTACACAGACAACAAGGCACGAGTCCTAAAAGGTCACAAAAACAATATCAGAACCTAGCCAATTGATACCGATAAAGCAATCAAGAAGAATGAGGGAGAACTGAAAAGTCAACTATGGTCAACCATGCCGAAACCCGAAAGTCAAAAAACCAAAAGATGCACAATCAAAGGCTGAACAACTAACCGTGAAGACATGATTCGAGAAAACGATTGGAAATCCACGAAAATGATGAAAAACTTGAAAACTAGGTCGGCCGGAACCAGAGCTGAAAAGTTCTGATTCTAGGGTTTGAAACAGGTGCAAGGGATTAGGTCTGGGTGGGGGAATGGTCGGTGGTCGGCTGCTAAGGAATGAGGTGGCGGCGGTGACGAGGCAATCGGCGGCTGGCGGATTGAGCGTTCTGGTGGCAGTGGATTGCAAAGCAGGGAGGGGAGCCGAGCGTGTTTCAAATTTTTGGATGCTGGACCGAAAACAAGAGGGGTGGGGCCGCTTAAATAGGCGAAGGGGAAGCATAGGATTTCCGGCGAAAATTATGGCTTGGTTTCGGCGAAAATGTCAAACATGATAAACAGGGGAGTTTGAACCAGGATTTTCGGCGAAAAAGTATATGGATTCTCGGCGAAAATTTTAGTTTCAATTAAGGAATGTTTTCGGCGAGAAGCGTAGGGTTTTCGGTTCGAAAAGTATGGACAGGAGGATCAGGTGGAATTGAACACATGGTTTCGGCGAAAATTTGGACATGTTTTCGCCGAAAATTCATTTAAAAACTGGCGTCGGGGTTTTTTTTTTCAAAAGGGTTTTTTTTAAAAAACAAAACGACTCAAAAAATGAAAATAAACTGACTCCAGCCATGGGTTGCCTCCCACGAAGCGCTCTTGTTTAACGTCCATGAGCCAGACGATACCTGGATTCGTGTCAAGATTCCAAAACGAGGTAGTGCATGTCTATGGAGGATACGGCTAACCCTTGTAGGTACTTCTTAAGCCTATGCCCGTTAACCACAAACGGCTCTTGATCGTGCAGTTTAATGTAGACGCTGCCTAAGGTGTCTGTCGGACCACGGTATAAGGACCAGACCATCGAGATTTCAACTTACCCGGAAACAGTTTCAAGCGAGAGTTATATAAGAGTACTTCTTCTCCGGGATAGAACTGCTTGATCGTCTTCAACTGAGAGTCATGAATTCTCTTCGTGCGCTCTTTGTATAGCTTTGTGCTTTCATAAGCGTGTAGACGGTGCTCCTCAAGCTCAGCGATCTGGTCATGGCGGTTATTACCTGCTACTGCATAGCTCATATTCAACTCTTTGTTATCCCAGAATGCCTTGTGCTCAAGCTCAACTGGTAAATGACATGCCTTGCCATAGACCAGTTGATACGGTGAGGTTCCGATGGGAGTCTTGTAGGCAGTTCGATATGCCCATAAGGCATCATTAAGCTTAGATGACCAGTCTTTGCGAGACCGGCCAACTGTCCTATCAAGAATCCGCTTGAGCTCACGGTTCGTCACTTCCGCTTGACCATTCGCTTGAGGATGATAAGCCGTGGACATTCGGTGGGTGACGCCAAAGCGTTTGCACACCCGGTCGAATTGTCCGTGGAAGTGGGTGCCCCTATCGCTTATGATGAAGCGCGGTGAACCAAAACGCGTGAAAAGACGGGTAAGGAACCGACCCACCACTCTAGAATCATTAGTGGGTAAAGCTTCAGCCTCAGCCCACTTAGAAACGTAATCAACGGCTACAAGAATGTACTTGTTTCCGTTGGAGGGTGTGAACGGACCCATAAAATCAATCCCCCAAACATCAAAAATTTCAACGGTTAAAGAAACAATTTGGGGCATCTCATTACGGTTGGAGATGTTACCTGATCGCTGACACGCATCACAACGTCTAGCAAAAATATTGCAATCACTAAAGATCGAGGGCCAGTAGAAACCTGTTTCGAGTACCTTTCTCGCCGTGCGATTGCCTCCGAAGTGTCCTCCGAACTGTCCTTCATGGCACTTGCGCATGATGTCCGCAGCTTCAGTGTAAGAGACACATCTCCGGATCATCCCGTCAAGACTGATGCGGTATAAGAAAGGCTCATCCCAGAAGTATGACTTGGCTTCTTTAAAAAGCTTTTTGCGTGCATTGAAATCCAGTTCAGGAGGTACAATGCCGTGTGAGAGATAGTTAGCCAGAGTTGCATACCAAGGCTCATCTGAATCGGCGGCATTACTCAGATCTTGAGCGTGAGGAATTGCCCAGGGCTCAATAGCTATGTTGTTAACCTGTTCATATGTTTCAACACGCAATAGCTCGTCAAGGAAAGAATCATTAATAGGGGTAGTAGACTTACCTGTTTGCGATTCCTCGAGGCGTGAAAGATGATCTGCTGCTAAGTTTTCTGCTCCTTTCTTGTCTTTAATTTCTATGTCGAACTCTTGGAGGAGAAGGATCCATCGGATGAGAGGCAGCTTTGAATCCTGCTTGGCTAATAAATGGCGCAGAGCAGCATGATCTGTGTAGACAATGGTATGTGAAAGAACTAGATACTGTCTAAACTTATCAAAGGAGAAAACGATAGCTAGAAGCTCTTTCTCCGTAGTAGTGTAGTTCCTCTGAGCATCATTTAGTGTCTTGCTCGCAAAGTAGATAGGATGAAATCTCTTCTCCTTCCTCTGACCCAGAACCGCGCCAACGGCGAAATCACTAGCATCGCACATGATCTCGAATGGAAGATTCCAATCTGGTGCTGTAAGAATCGGTGCGGTGGTCAGTTGAGTCTTCAAGGTCTCGAAAGCTTCAAGACACACTTTATCAAAGACGAAGGGAACATCTTTTTCAAACAGCTTCGTCATCGGAAGAGTGATTTTGGAGAAATCTCTAATGAATCTTCGATAAAAACCAGCATGGCCAAGGAAACTTCACACTGTCTTAACTGAGGTCGGCGGTGGTAAGCTGGCGATGGTCTCAAGCTTAGCACGATCGACTTCTATACCTGTCTTAGATATTCTATGGCCAAGAACAATACATTCTGTAACCATGAAGTGACACTTCTCCCCAACTAAGAGCTAGATTGGTCTCCTCACAACGAGCTAACACCTTATCCAGATTAGCCAAACATTTTGAAAATGAATCTCCATAGACGGAGAAGTCATCCATGAACACCTCTACCACATTCTCGACCAGATCTCCAAATATTGCAAGCATGCATCTCTGAAAAGTAGCGGGAGCATTACATAGACCAAAAGGAATACGACGATAAGCAAACGTACCGAACGGGCATGTGAAGGTCGTCTTCTCTTGATCAGCAAGCTCGATGGGATCTGAAAGTAACCGGACATCCCGTCTAAGAAGCAGTAGTATTCATGACCAGCCAATCGTTCAAGCATCTGATCGATGAACGACAGTGGAAAGTGATCCTTCTTGGTGGCATCATTTAGTCGTCGATAATCGATGCAGACTCTCCATCCTATAACTGTTCGGGTGGGAATGAGTTCACCCTTTTGATTAGGGATGACTGTGATTCCTCCTTTCTTTGGAACGGCTTGAGTCGGGCTGACCCAAGGACTGTCGGCAATAGGATAGATGATACCGGCATCTAGAAGCTTGAGCACTTCTTTCTTTACAACTTCCTGCATCAGAGGGTTAAGTCGGCGTTGGGGTTGTCTAACTGGTTTGAATTCTTCATCAACAACTATCCGATGTTTGCAGAAGGTTTCAGAGATGCCTCTGATGTCTGCCAACTGCCAGGCAATAGCTCGGACATGCTTCTTGAGTAGTCTGATCAGTTGCTCTTTCTGCTCGGGAGATAGATTCGCATTGATGATGACAGGTAACTGGCAGTCCTTTCCCAGAAATGCGTACTCTAAGTGGTCAGGCAGCTCCTTTAGAGTGAGTTCTGGCGGATTCTCATATGAAGTAGTAATCCGACTCTATGCTGGCTCGATATGGGTAGGCGCAGTGATGGGTGTGAATGTCGCCTTTTGTTCATCTAGCTCATCTTGCCATAAGCACTGCTCTGGGTCATCTAACGCATTATCAATCCCTGAAATCAAACACAACTCTAGCGGATCACTAGATAAAGCATTAGTAAAGGAGTCGGCCGAGGCCGACTCTAAGGGATCAACAGCAGAGCATTTATCATCTTGAGCAATAGAATATCTCATGCTATCTTTAATGCAGAATGCAACACTCTCTTGACCTACACTTAAAGTTAATAAGCCTTGTTTGCAATTTATATTCACACCAGCAGTTGCTAAGAAAGGTCGACCTAGGATAAGTGTTCCGTCTAACTCACGAGTATCTAAAACAACAAAATCTGCCAGTATAGTAAACAGTTTTAATTGCCCTAGATTCATCTTTTCATATAAATATACAGGCATAACATTAATAGAAGCACCAGAATCAACCAGACTGCGATCAATTTTAATGCCATTAATAATGCACGGTAAAGTAAAAGAACCGGGATCAGGACACTTAACTGGGGGTGGTGGCGGCTGTCGAATGGGAGATGGCGTACCTAGAATAGATGTGCATTCATTAGTGAGCGTGATAGAGTACACCTCGCCACTCTTCACTTTCTTCACGAGGTCTTTAAAGAACTTCCCAAGTGGTGGTATAATCTCTACAGCATCTGTCACTGGTATCTTGATTTCTGCAGTCTTAAGAACATTGTACCATTTCTTATACTGAGTGTCGTGATCCTTGGCTTTGCTCCTTGCAGCTTTTGGAAAAGGAATCCTAGGTACATATGGCGCCAAGACAGGTTCAGGGGCTGTCTTGGGCGGCGGAGGAGGAGCAGGTGCTTCTTCTTCCTCTTCTGTGATATCTTCTATTTCTGGCATATCCATGGCAGCACTAGTATCTGGTATCATGTCAGGTTCCGGAGCTTTTGGATCAGTTGTTTGCTTGCTGCTCCTAGTGGTAATAGCTTGAGCGTGTTCGCTCCTTGTATCGGAATCTGCTTGAAATGCTTCTAGATTAAGGAGAGGATTGCTAGTAAAAAGTTTCGCCATATTGAGTACTGCATCTTCTATCCTCTGGGTTTGAGCCCTTGTTCCTTGATTAAGTGCGGCTTGGGCTTTTAACTGAATGTCATGGTCGTCAAGTCGGCTCATGATCTGATCAAACTTCTTCTCATAGTCCATATCTCTATTGTAGTACGACTTCGCCTGAAACTGGTGTTGTCCTCCAATGAATCCCGGAGGTCTATAATAAGGATCTACCAACCGGTTGCTCTGCTTCCGTGGCACGTAATTTTGGTAACCGGCGTAGCCTTTCTGATTGTTGGCAAAACCTTGATCAATGAAGTTTACCTCCTCAGTAGACCAGACTTCTGCTGCACCAAAATTGAGGCAACTTCCGCCGTTATGAGCACATGATCCACACCATCCACAGTCAACCGAAAAGATGGTAGCTGACGGAGAGTCGAGAGGGATACCAGCTGCTTGCAGATGCTTCTGAACTTCTACCTTGATCTGCTCTGCAACATTTATCTGACTCTGGCTCTGACTCTTGGTTCCTTCTATGTGCCTCTCCCAGTTTCTAGATTTCGAAGCACAGTCAGCAAAATGCAGAAGAGCATCCTGAGGAGTGAGAGCGGTGCAATCTCCGCCAGCTAGGGTGTTGACCCAGTTTGCAGATTCTTTGCGCATACCTCGAGTAAAGAATTCAGCCAGCTGTCTCTGTTCATACCCATGGTGAGGGCACTCGAAGAGAAGAGACTGAAATTCGTTCCAAGTGTCATACAGGCTTGCATCCTCTCTCTGAGTGAACCTGGAGATGAGGTCTTTATAAGCAGTTGTTCTTGCAGGAGGAAAGTATTCCTCAACAAAATCTTGAGCTAATGCCTCCCATTCAGTGTAATGACCTGGCGGTTTGCTGCTAAGCGATTGTTTAGCTGCACCCCTGAGAGAAAATGGGAAAGCTCGGAGATATAGCACATTCTTATTGAGATTCCCAGACTTAGAGGTGTCGCAGACAGCCAGAAAGGTGGTTATGTGTGTGTAAGGGTTATCTTCTGGTCTTCCCTCGAATTGTATGTCCCTAGAAATTAGCTCCAGGAGAGGAATCTGAATCTCATAGTCAGGATCATTGTCATTAGAGGGCACGGTGATGGGTGATCGAAGATTAGATGCACGCGGCTTACTATAGTCCGCAACACTTTTAAGAGTAACCATTGTGGTGAAGGAAGATGGAACGGAAGTGATCTGCTTCTGTACCTGCTATGATCTGCACGAGACAAAAACAAACACAACCGGTGTAAAATCGAAGTGTGATGGAAAATGAAAGATGGAAAGGTAGAAGAATAAAAATGCCAACTCTTCTTTCAACGAAATAGAAGAGGTTCCCCGGCAACGGCGCCAATTTGATGAACCTCAAGTCGTTGTTCGGGTTCAAACAAATAACTACTAATGCTGAGAAAAAGCTATAGCAGATCGTATTCCAGGGGTTTCCTCTACTTCCTTACTCAAAGGTGTTGGCAGTTTTAATTCAAGGTCAAACACAAGTTGTGCGTGGTGTGAGTTCCACGACTTCTATACTATGACGCAAGAATAAGAAGAATTGAAAATTAAAACGAAGAAAGATTGAAGATTGATTAATTGACTAGAAAGATGACAGACAAGCTTAGACTTCGAATTCCCCTTAGATCACCAAGGTAACAGCAGTCACAGACTAGCGATTTTCGATTCTAGTTCATTCATTTCATAGACACCATCATAACTCCTGACCCTTAGGTTTAAGACTGGCGAACGTTCGCTCTATCCGATCTAGCTACCACGATTAATTAGCCGCCCGGGTACGGTCGCCTCTCGCAACGACTTAACTTAACTGGTGCAAATTCTAGTGATTAATGAGTTACTCTAGCAATGGATCAACCCTAATCGGTTCCTACGAAAGGCACGCTCCAATTATAAGGTTGATTGTTCGATTTGGTGTTTTAAAGTAAGGCGAGCGTTCGCTTCTATCCTTAGCTTAACAAGAATCTAATCTAGGTGGCCAAACCAGACAAGAAACATAGAAAAATGAAGAACAACCCAAACATGAAAGATGAAACTGAATGAATTTCGAATCTAATCACCGCCGATCCGTGACCGCTTTAAGCCCTGGGTCACTTAGGGTTCATCTAATCTAAGCTACACGAGTTTATCTACTCATATTCAATACAGAAGAATCGAAGATAGACAAGAAATACATCTCAGATAGGAAGACAGAGAAGAACTGCAAAACCTAATTTCGATGCTTCCTGGCAGCTCAAATCTGCTGGATTTTCAACTCCTAGCACTGGCTCTCCGAGATGGATGGATGGCGTCACGATCCGTTCCTGCTCCTCGAACTCTATCTACTCGCCTTGTCTCTCTCTCTGTCGTCGTTTGTGTGTGCGTGTTCAATTGTAAAAGTCATCTCCCTATTAGCCGCCGAGTTCTCTATTTATATCAACCCGAGATTTTTCTGATTTCAATTGGGATTTTCGCCGAAAATAGTAAAGGAATTTCGGCGAAAACTTCTTCATACTCGGGACAGTGGATTCTTCCTTTTGTTTTCGGCGAACTCTCAAGGGTATTTTCGCCGAAGACTTCCTCTCAATCGGCCAGTGATTTCTTCTTCCATTTTCGGCAAAAACCAAAGGGTAGTTTCGCCAAAAATATATGAATAAACCGGGCAGTAATTTGGTTTGAACTTAATTGGCTCCTTTGATCGATTCCGGTTCAACTCCTCGATGTTCCAATGCCTTAGACACGTCCTTGGTTACTTTATTCGATGGCAAAAACCTGTGCTAACGTAAAAACACTAGAAAACCATCAAATAGACCCGAAACGGGCCAAGGTAACACAAATGGCACGAGATAGGGCAATCGATTGAATATCCGTTATTCTACCCTAAAAACCATGTCTTACGCAAAGAAATGTCGCTTAAATGAGGCTGATAATCACGTCAAATCGAGTGTCATCAGCTACCCTCTCCACCCCGGCTGGGTGCTGGCACGCATCTTCCGCCAGAAGACCAGGAGGAGGACGCCACCTCGCAGACTCCTGGGGGTAACTTCATAGGTCAGCTCATCATCTCCTTCGGCATCAGCCATGAATATGGCCCGAACATTCCACGACACCGAGTTAGGACTGTTGGAGGAGACTTAGCGGTTGAGTACGACTTAGAACTCGACCTCAGTCCCCATGTAGCAGCAGATCCTCCACTTCAGCCTATGGTCGAGTCGGAGGAAGAAGATGATGCTGAGGAGCAGCAGCCCCAGCCGCCGCCAGAATTCCAAGACTATATACCCTCACCGCATCATCAGGCAGGGTCTGCTCACCAATCGCCGCTGCACATTCCCGATCCACACCAGGCGCCTCCCCAACAGCCCCGACACCACCCCGCGGATGTTGGAGAGTTGTACGAGTGACTGCAGGACTGGCGCATCACCGACAACGCCACCCAAGAGGCGCGATGGACTATTATGCAGCAGCATATGCACCGCGCCGACAGGCGATATGAGGCACAGCTGGCGTGGCAACGTCAGCTCAGCGAGCATCTCCACTTTCCACCTCCCGGTTCACCGGACCAGCAGTGATCAGGTTGTATTCCTTTTCTGGTGTCTTCTTTTTATTTATTCTTTTCGGATTTTGGTCCAACTTTTTCTGTGTGGATCCGGGACACTTGTCTCGGTTTCCTTTTTATGTTTTATTTGTTTTTGTTTTGCAGGCAATCGGTAGATTCCCTTTGCCTCGCTTGGGTAGATTCCCTCCGCTCCGAGGACCCGTGCTCATCCCCTACGCCAATCATCTCGGTCCAGATTCTTCTACTTCACTCTGAACTCTAATTTTAATCCTGTAAAGACACAGTCCGATTTAAGTGTGGGGTAGGATGCTAGAGAACCTTGCATGAACTTGATTGCCCTTGATTGTGTTTTATGTGTGCCTCGTGATTCCATTCCAGTCTCTCTAGCATTAGAATGGCTCAGTTCTTGATTTTTGATGTTAAGTTGTTGTTCAAACCTTCATAATGATGCTTAGAATGCTTAACCTAGAACTTGAGAACCAACTTGTATACTTTGATGCTAAATTGCCTGGTCAGAACAGAATTTTAAAATCACACTTGTAGTTTGTAGCCTTGATTGCATGAAAATGACTGAATCCGACTAGCAAGCCAAATGTGAGCTTTTGATCCATTGCACATAACTCGCAATTTTAATTCTTTCTGAGTGGTTTTCTGTTTACTTGAATGAGTTAGAATTTACATGAGACCTACTCGAGACCACAAGATGACACGAGTTCTAGAAGGATATTAGCACCTAGATTCAGCTACTAAGCCAGATAGCCTACCAAACGATAAAATCCACTAGGTTTAGACCCTTGAGCTTGGCCTGTTCTTTCGGTTCGATAATACATTACAGCCATTTCCCATTTCTTTCATTCCCCGTTGATCCCCTGTGGTTGTAGCTCTAGATTGACCTACCGGAAGTCAGTTTGTGGTAACCTGCCTATAGCCATTAAACAGGTGGTCTTAGCTAATATGTCCAGACGTGTAAATCCCTCTAGCAACTAAAAGAAAAATCGGCACAAAAGAAAAAAAAAGTAAAGTAAGAAAAGAAAGAAAGTTTCAAAAAAAAATGAAGAAAAGAAAAAGCAGGAAAAGTTCAAAGTTTTAGTTCAATAAAACGTTCTTCTCCCTACAAATGGAAGAACGAAGTCAAAAGAAAAGTTGAAAAGAAAAGAAAAAAATCGTGTAAAGAAAAAGAATAAGTGCTAGGTTGCTTGAGGGTATCATAGGACGAGCATTCATTATTCCACCCATGTTTGGTTAGACGGTAGGAAGCCATAGATTAGATTCGAGGGAAGTTAGTCGAAAGCTACACCGCACAAAGCCATCATCATTCATTCCCATCATCCATCTCATTATAAACCCGAGTAGTGTAGATTCCATTACGGTCCTAGCAGGGAAGTCCTTCTTGACTAGATACTCGTGTTGTCACAGTGGTGGAGATGTGGTCGAAATGCAAACCTATGACAGAATTCGGTAACAGAAAATGATCGAGAGCAGAAACACGTCCTTAAACACAGAGAGTGAGAGTCCCCATTGTACTATATATATCCTGTGTGAGGAGTCTGGTCGGTCAGGTCAAATTCGTGCATAATTGGTTGCTAATTACTTGTCGTGTGCAGTTTATTAGTGAGACCAGGTAGTTTGGCTGATCTGTATGCATGTTAGGTTTCTTGTTCTAGGATCGATCGGTCTAATAATTCACTGTGTTTGATTGAGCTCCAATTTAATCGATCTTATCATTTATGAACATGAGCGTTTCTATTCAGTTTGCTTGAGGACAAGCAAAAGCTTAAGTGTGGGGTATTTGATGACACTCGATTTGACGTGATTATCAGCCTCATTTAAGCGACATTTCTTTGCTTAAGACATGGTTTTTAGGGTAGAATAACGAATATTCAATTGATTTCCCTATCTCGTGCCATTTGTGTTACCTTGGCCCGTTTCGGGTCTATTTGATGGTTTTCTAGTGTTTTTGTGTTAGCACAGGTTTTTGCCGTCAAATAAAGTAGCCATGGACGTGTCTAAGGCGTTGGAACCTCGAGGAATCAAACCAGAATCGATCCAAGGAGCCGATCAAGTCAAATCGAAAGTCTGCCCTTCACACTTACATTTTCGGCGAAAATGGCCTATGGTTTTCGGCGAAAATGCAAGAACAATTCACTGATGCTCAGCCAAAGAAGTTTTCGGCGAAACCGTTGGGTTTTCGGACCGAAACGAAAATCACAGGAGAATCAGCCGGCGGGACTTCCATTCACAAGCATATTTTCGGTGAAAATAATTCACTATTTTTGGAGAAAATATTAGAAGAAATCCGGCTGATTAGGGTTAAGTATAAATACTTAACCCGGCGGCCCAAAAGAGAAATCATATCATAATTCGTAATATACTTTTTCGTAATCAGAATTCGAGGAATTCTCTGAAGTTATGGAGCGAAGAGTTAGAGTTCGAAGAGCCGGAAAGAGATCGTGACGCCATCCCTTCCATCTCGGAGACTCGGAGCTAGGAGTGTAGTTTACTGAAGATCGAAGTCTGTCAGAGTCGTCTAAATTAGGTTTTTCAGATTCTTTTCTGTTCTTCCTCTGGATGATGAACTCTTTCTTTGTCTTAGATTCTTTTGTGATAAACATGAGTAGCTAAACTCTTTAGAGCTTAGACTAGATGAACCCTAAGTGACCCAGGGCTTTAAAGTGGTCACGAATCGGCGGTGATTAGATTTGAAATTCAATCAGTTTCTTTTTCATGTTTGATTCGTTCTTCATTGTTCATGTTTCTTGTCTGGATTGATCACCTAGATTAGATTCTTGTTAAGCTAAGGATAGAAGCGAACGCTCGCCTTACTTTAGAACATCGAATTGAACAATTAACCTTATAATTGGAGCGTGCCTTTCGTAGGAACCGGTTAGGGTTAATCCACTGCAAGAGTAACTCATAAATCATTAGTAATTACACCAGTTAATTAAGTCGTTGCGAGAGGAAACCGTACCCGGGCGGCTAGTTAATCTTGGTAGTTAGAACGGATAGAGCGAACGTTCGCCGGTCTTAAACCTAAGGGTAAGGAGTTATGGTGGTGTCTTAGTAATTGATTGAATGAGAATCGAAATCCTCTGATCTGTTGATTGCCAATGCTCTGGGGAACGAAGGGGGATTCAAAGTCTAAGTTCGTCTGTCATCTTTGTTTTCAAACCCTAATTTCCAATCTGCTTTAGCTTAATTTTTAATTTTCTTCGCATTTCTTAGAGTTAGAAGTCGTGGAACTCACACCACGCACGAAGTGTTTACATTCGAGTATTTTGCTAGTTTTTGGAGTAGTCAATCATAGAAGGCCCTTGGAATACGATCTACCCTAGCTTTTGTAGCTTTGTTAGTTATTTGTGTGAATCGCCAACGATAGGTTCACCAATAGCATGACTTCCTGGCTCAATTTCAGAGAATGTTTTATCATGCCTGGGGAGATTCCAGGCATGTCGCTAGGCGACCATACGAACAGGTGTGCAAATTCCTTTATGAGCTGAATCAGCTTTTACTTCTCTTCCTCCTCCAAGTATGATAAAATCCAGAATTTTTTTGTGACATCTTCCTCCCATAATGGTATCGGGACATCTGACTCTGCTCGACTCATCCTTTCCCCTCCATTGTCAGCTTCCAAGCTAATGTTGAAGCAAGTGCTTTTAGTCGCTGCTCTATAGCACTTTCTGGCAATTTCTGGATGCCCCCAGGCGAATCCTACCCCTTCTTCTATGGTGAACTTCATCACCTGATGTACTCGGGAGGAGATGGCCTGAAATGCTGCCAAAGCTGGGCGACCTAGTATCATGTTGTACGTAGATTTGTAGTCCATGACATGAAAATCCACCGATCGTGTTGCTTGCACATCGCCATCTCCAATTGTTAACTCCATTGTGGCGATCCCTTTGATGGGTACAGTGTATCCTGAGAATCCAGAAATAGTTGTCGCCGTCTGCCTTAATAAGCTGCCTGGTAGGCTCATTTTCTTGTGCAACTCCCGAAAATGACATCTGACGAGCTTCCTTCATCGACCATGATCCGCTCAATTCAGCTGTTGCGTGTGACGACCTGGATTACCATCGCCTCGAGACTTGGTCCTCCCACGTGAGCCATGTCCTCAATAAACCCTAACACTGGGTGATTCACTTGATCGATCATCATCAGCTCATGTACGTCCGCTTTCTTTACTTTTTTCATTGGGCAGCTCTCACCTCTAAAGATAGTTTGATACACTTGGTTGACCTCTGGACATGATTTCTTTTTAGATCCGTCATCGCCCTGCTATTCTTGTAATTGGGCGAAGACCCCTCCTTTCTTGTCCTGCACTTCCTCCTTTCCTATGCGATTTTCTTCTTGAGCTTTGTCCTTTCGCTTGGTACTTACAATGAAGTCTTTTAGCCGCCCTTCGCTTATCCATCTTTCGATCTCGTTCTTCAGCTCTCTGCATTCCTCAGTTGTGTGACCGTATGAATCGTGAACTTCATAGAACTTTCGGCGACTTCTTTGATCTGATGGAGTGAATAACGGTTTTAGCCAATGTATATTGTGTCCTTTGTGTTGCATGTATAGGAAGATCTTTCTCCGCGATTCTGAGAAGGTGGTATACTCTGATTTTCTCCTCGATATTCTCCTTGATAGTCGCGTCGATATCCTCTCCTTTTCTCCTGGCAACCACCCCGATCTGGCGATCTTTCAGAGCGACGCCACCTGGCCTACTTGTTCCCTGACTTACCCCCCTCCAGCTTCTCTTCCTTCTTCGCTCTTCCCAACAAAGGCTCTGCTAATTGCTCCTCAATTAATATAATTTTGTGTACTCTTGTCTCCAAATCGGACAGTGACTTTGGTGCCACTTGCAGCAACGACTCCCGTAGCCTCTCATTATATACCGATTGGAATAAACTTGTCGCGGCGATCTCATGATCTACTTTTCGGATGGATTGAACCACCCCTATCCACTCGTCAAAGAAGTCCTTGAGCGATTGATTCGCTCCCTGCCTTAGGCTCACCAAAGCTTGTAACGGAACGGTTCTGGTCTTTTTGCTCTCATACTTATGTGAAAAAATCATGGTGAAACCTTCCCATGAAGTGATGGTACCTTCTGGGAGATTCATATACCACTCTCGTGCTCGGCCTCCTAACGTTGCTGGGAATGCCCTGCAGTATGCGGCGTCGCTGGCTTGTTGCATTTGCATGGCGATCTGAAAAGCCTGAAGGTGCTCATCTGGATCGCCGGCTCCCATGTACCTCTCCACAACGAGGATGGCTCTAGCGAGCGGCTGTCGTACAGCTAATTGTGTAGGTGTGACCTGGGCTCCATGTAGGAACTGCTGCAGTATCTCCAGATTAGATCTTTGCGGGGGTCGCCTAGCCTCTACAGTCTGAGCTTGCTAGGCGATCATTATTTTTAGCAGCTAGGTTAGTTTCGCGTTATGCAGCTCCAAAGCCTGGAAACGTTGTTCCAGCATACCGTAGGCATCCCCCTCATGTCCTGAACTTCGGGTTTGAGACTCCTCTTCAAAGTCTTGTTCCATGTTTCTAGTGAGTCCCGAAATCGCCCGAATTTTCAAGGTCACGTGCTTGATTGGTGTCACTCCATCGCCTTCCCCTCCAGGTTGAATGGCAACTACTCTCGATCCATTCGCCTATTAGTGTAAAGATCACTTGCTACTTCCCCTATCTGGCGTGCCAATTGTTCCAGACTGGTCGTCTGGCCCAATAGAAGGTGAAGGCCCAAGCGGATTGGTCCTTGAGTCATTGGTGTACCTCGTAAGTGAAGAGGGCTAGTAGTTAGTTCAGTGGGTCTAGGGCGATTGGATTATAGGTAAGAGAGGGAGAGTAAGTGGGTGACGTACCGCGGAGCGTTTGTCCGTTAGGTAAAAGTGTTGTCCTCTGGTCCTGTGGAGGTGAGGGGGTATTTATAGTCCCCCTCTCTTGACCACCAAGGATAGATCTTGCCCATTCATTTGTGACTCCGTAGGATGTTGAAACGTGTGCATTGTGTTCCCGAAACCCTACGGATCGCCATACTGGGCCGCTGCGAAGGGCCTTCTGGTTGTTTGGGCAGGGCCCAAGGCAATCGCTTGGGCCGTCAAGTTCTTTACGATAGGCCTGTCTGTAGATCTCGGCCCGTCTTGGCAAGGCTGCTCACGGGCCGTCTTGGAGCCCAAGGCTGTTGGGGCTGGGGCCCATCAGTTTTGATGTCGTTTGCCCTTCCAATTGTGCATTTACATAGACTTTTCATACCGTAATTGCTCGAAATTGGGGGGTTTTGCATATGGCCGAATTTTGATGATTTATTGCTTCGAGAATGATCATTTGATGTTCATGGATATATTTGAATGTTTTTTTTTATTATCTTTGGTCGTATTATGCTTAAATGATGAATTGAGCGTTCTTTGTGATATCTTAGTTTCATGATTTTGTGCCTTAGCATATGTGAATTGTTGGGTTGACTTGGATGTGTTTGTTACTTGATTTATGATAATTTGTTGATTGAGTAGTGACATTTCCTTGTTCCGTTGGTTAAATGCTCGATTATGTTCATTTTGCTAAGTGTTGTTTTGTGCCTTGAGATGTGTTTAAGGGACTTTGGCTTAAATTTTTTGCATTTAACATATATTCTTTGGACTTTGCTTCTTTGGTGTTTGTTGTTGTTGCCATTTTTCAGGATGGACAAATCAAAAGGGAAAACCTCTTCTTCTTATCGCAAGGGCAATGGAGCTGCCTAGATTTCAAGTGGAGGATCGAGCGTAGTGGCTTGTTATCCAGAGGAAGGGCGTCAAAGCCATGAGTCGCATTCATTGGGAAGACATGAAGGATTTTTCAGTGATCCCAGTGATTTGAGGATTTTTCTTTATTTTCTTATCATCTAGAACTATGTACTTTTATTTCTTTATTTTGAGTCTGTTTGTTTGTTTTGAGTCTTTGTTGAACTTTGTTATGGATCGAGTCAGTGGTGATTTCGTATTTTGACTGCTCTAATCGTGTGTTGTTTTTTACTTCCCATTCTATCAGGATATAATATGTACTTCCGATGCTCCAATCCAGATGCCATTTTCCGCTCGGTCTTTCGCCCTCGTCATTCTCTGGCACCCTCATGCTCACTTACCAGTACCCTATACACTTTTCTTCCTTTTATGTGGGCCATTGAGGACAATGTCCTGTTTAAGTGTGGGGTGGTTCTTTGCATGATACCTTGAGCAAAGATTTCGGCTAGCTGACTCTGGTTGAATCCATGATGAGGGCATTCAGAGATAAGCTCTTGGAATTCATTCCAAGCATCGTATAAGCTTACTCCTTCCTTCTGAGAGAAACTAGCGATGCTATCCTTGTAGAATGTCGTTCTTGAAGGGGGATAGTATTCCTCTATGAAGTCCTGAGCTAGATTATCCCAGTCAATGTAGTAGCCAGGTGGTTTTGAGCCGAGCCATACCTTGGCGTTTCCTTTAAGAGAGAATGGGAATACTCGCAAGCAAAGATTGTTCTTACCGAGATTCCCGCTCTTAAACGTCTCGCACATGTCTAGGAAGTTCGCCAAATGTGTGCATGGGTTTTCTTGCGGCTTCCCTTCGAATCGAAGATTCTTAGAGACCATGGTCAGGAAGGAGATTGTGATCTCATAGTCAGAGTCGTCATCGTTGTGCGGCACTACGACGCTAGCTCGAAAGTTAGTCGCAATTGGTCTACAGTAATCTGCCATGGTGCGCTGAGCAACTAGTACAGGAGGAGAAGGTGGTGGTGAATCTGAAGTAGTGGATGAAACGGATGAAGATGAGGAGTTCTCCTTCAACTCCTCAATTTTATTAGGGATAGGTGGTGTAGGCGGAATGATTATGACTTGCTTCTGAGCTCGCGGTTTCTTCGGCGGAGTAGAATTACCCGGCTTAAACTGAGAATGAGCGATCGAGCGGTTCATAACCTGTAGAACAACATACAAGCAACAACAGCAAACATACCGGTGTAAAATCGAAGTGGGTGGAAAAATGAAAGATGGAAAATAGAAGAATAAATTTGCCAGTTCTTCTTTCGAACAATCAAAAGAAGTCCCCGGCAACGGCACCAATTTGGTGAACCTGTCGTTGGTGATTCACACAAATAACTAACAAAGCTACAAAAGCTAGGGTAGATCGTATTCCAAGGGCCTTCTATGATTGACTACTCCAAAAACTAGCAAAATACTCGAATGTAAACAAGTTGTGCGTGGTGTGAGTTCCACGACTTCTAACTCTAAGAAATGCGGAGAAAATTAAAAATTAAACTAAAGTAGATTGGAAATTAGGGTTGAAAAGAAGGATGACAGACGAACTTAGACTTTGAATCCCCCTTCGTTCCCCAGAGCATTGGCAATCAACAGATCAGCAGATTTCGATTCTCATTCAATCAATTACTAAGACACCACCATAACTCCTGACCCTTAGGTTTAAGACCGGCGAACGTTCGCTCTATCCGTTTTAACTACCAAGATTAACTAGCCGCCCGGGTACGGTCGCCTCTCGCAACGACTTAATTAACTGGTGTAATTACTAATGATTTATGAGTTACTCTTGCAGTGGATTAACCCTAACCGGTTCCTACGAAAGGCACGCTCCAATTATAAGGTTAATTATTCAATTCGATGTTCTAAAGTAAGGCGAGTGTTCGCTTCTATCCTTAGCTTAACAAGAATCTAATCTAGGTGATCAATCCAGACAAGAAACATGAACAATGAAGAACAAATCAAACATGAAAAAGAACTGATTGAATTTCGAATCTAATCACTGCCGATCCGTGACCGCTTTAAAGCCCTGGGTCACTTAGGGTTCATCTAGTCTAAGCTCTAACGAGTTTAGCTACTCATGTTTATCACAAAAGAATCTAAGACAAAGAAAGAGTTCATCATCCAAAGGAAGAACAGAAAAGAATCTGAAAAACCTAATTTAGACGACTCTGACAGACTTCGATCTTCAGTAAACTACACTCCTAGCTCCGAGTCTCCGAGGTGGAAGGGATGGCGTCACGATCTCTTTCCGGCTCTTCGAACTCTAACTCTTCGCTCCAGAACTTCAGAGAATTCTTCAAATTCTAATTTCGAAAAAGTATATTATGATGTCTTGTATTGTATCTGGGCCGCCGGTTAAGTATTTATACTTAACCCTAATCAGCCGGATTTCTTCTATTATTTTCGCCAAAAATATTGAGGAATTTTCGGCGAAAATTCCTTTGCAAATGAAGGGTCCGCCGACTGTTTCGGTTCGAAAACTCAACGGTTTCGCCGAAAACTCCTTCAGCCGGACATCAGTTGATTTGTGCTGATATTTTCGCCGAAAATCCTAGGGTATTTTCGGCGAAAATTCCTTTGTAAACCGGGCAGGAATTTTCTGAACTTTGATTAACTCCTTTGATCGATCCCGGTGCAATCCTTCGAGATTCCAACGCCTTAGACACGTCCTTGGTTACTTATTCGATGGCAAAAACCTGTGCTAACATAAAAACACTAGAAAACCATCAAATAGACCCGAAACAGGCCAAGGTAACACAAATGGCACGAGATAGGGTAATCGATTGAATATTCGTTATTCTACCCTAAAAACCATGTCTTAAGCAAAGAAATGTCGCTTAAATGAGGCTGATAATCACGTCAAATCGAGTGTCATCAGTGTGCTTTGTTTTTCACTCTTTCACTGCTTCCCATTCTCGTTTGTAAGTATCTCTTCGCCTTGCTTAATATCTTCTTGGATGACTTACCATTTTCCATATGGTCAGATTGATGTGGTGCTTTAGCCGTTCAAATGTGTGTGTGAGAACCCGTACTATTACCATCTCCCACTCTTCTTGCTTGTAGTATTCTAGAAACTCGCCCTTATCATGTTAGTGAACAGTTGACTTTGTAATGTGGAAGACTTGGTCTATCTGATGCTCGAATTCTCTAGTTTAATGCCATGATCGAGTCTAGATAAGGGATCTTTTATTTCATGCTTTAAATTATTGTTGATGTTGCTGATCAGAGAAAATCTGAACAATCTGAGAAAATCTTAAAAATGAATGGTTTGGTATTGAAGTTGTGGGTCGATTCACGAGCTGGCATACGTGCCCGCCCATTGTTGTAGTCCCAAAGGAAAGTGTCAATGTGGCATTCTTCTTCTAACATACTCCCAATCGTGGTTGGGGTCGAGGATAACGCGGAATTCCAAAGGTTCCCGGCTGCTCCATACCTGGTAGTATCCACACTGTACCGACCATTCGAAAATAAGACTTGAAAAAGAAAAGCAAAACAAAAGAAAAAAAGAGAAGAAATAAACAAATTTTGCTTTTAATTTTTTATTTTTGTTCCCTTATCTAGCAAGTGTCGGGTTGCTTTCTGGAGTATGTGTAGTGGAAGTAAATATTGTCTTGCCTTTACCAAGTCAGGTTGCTCACTAGCCCGATAAAGTCTTGTTCCTCTTTTACTCTGACAAAAGTTTGGTTTTAATTGTGTGGTCAGTCGAGTAATCATCTTGTTTGATAGAAGCACTATATACATCATTCTAGGATCCAAGAGGTTTTCGGTTCGCTCATTCAGGTTGGTGCATTGTTGCGTTAGAGTTCTTGCTTGAGGACAAGCAAAATTTTAAGTGTGGGGTGATTTGATGCGTGCAAATATATGTGCATTCGTTCTTATATTAAGCAACATTCTTGAGTTATTTTTCATCTATTTTAGGTGATTTTTACTCATTTGCTGATAATTGTCATTGAGTTACCGTGTTGTTCTGATTTATGCTTGGTTTTGTGTTTTTTACATGTTTCAGGTCAAGTTCGTTCAAGAAAATCATTGAAGGAACCAAGTGGGATAAATGAGAGTTTAATTTGGGGGAAAATCATGTTGATGGTGTCTTCTGGACACCATGTGTCTACCTGACACACTCTGGGGCAAAAATTAAGCCTTTACCAAGTAGGAAAAGAGTTTTAATTAAGGAAAATTATCTTCTTAGTGGGGACCACGAATTTGGGAGTATATATTAGACTTTTTAGAGAGAAAACACACATACTTTCACAATTCTATTTTTCTCTTCTTCTGTGATGAACCAGACACTCTCGGATGAGAAGACGAAGCTTTGAATACGCGATTGAGTGAGAGGAAGCGAGGATTAGCTAGGGAGTTTCTTAGAGTCATCAGGATAGGGTTTTCTCGGAGTAAGATGTCTTCTTCTTCGGTTCTCTTTTCCATTGTATCTCTGATTTCTTATGTTTGTCAAGCTAAACTCTTTAGATTTGTTGAGATTAGATGAAACTCTAGTTAGATTTTGTATGGATGATGTCGGATTTTTAACCCATTTATGTTAATTGAGGTTTATTCAGACATTTGATACGATTTTCCTTAACCCTAATTTGAAGCTCTAAGAATTCACAAATTGACCATATCGTAGAATTTGTTTCATCTTTGATTTCGCGGTTCTAACCATGGACGTGAATCATTCTAGAGTTTAGGAGGTCGTTAGCATTTGCCGGTGTCTTGACCATAGGGTCGGTGAAGCTAATCTCTTTTCATATCTTTGTGACATTTCGTCGTTCTTCGTGCATTCTTGACAATTTGCGAGTTATCTTGACCATAGGAACTTGTAGGTTTGATAGGATAGTTTCTCTGCGTCCTGACCGTGGAGTAGAGAATACCAAAGGAAGTGTCGAGTCATGAAGTCTGTTGAAACCGAAATTGCATTGCATCATCCGTCTTAATCGAGCTAGAGCGGATTCGAGTCTGGACAAACGCTTTAGTCATTCTTTGAAACTCCTAATTGTTTACTTGTTTTGCTTGATTCAAGCTGCTTTCTTAGTTATTAGTTCATAAACCCATTCTAAACCAAACGACAAAAACCCCGATCAGCTTTTACACACATTTCTGAGTAATAGAAAGAGAAAGACCCTCTGGGAAAAATGATCTCACTAGAGCATTCTAGTGAGTAAAATTTGGTGTGCGTATTTCTCGCACCACAGCTCCTCAAAACTCAAGGTCAATAAACAACTTCTAACAACCTAGTGGGTGGCTCGGGGTCAGTCTTTCGTGCTAAAATCATAAGGTAAAGTAACCATACTTCCAAAAGCATTGAAAGTCGTAAACATGCATATCAAAACATAGAAAGTATGGCATCTTACCACACCAGTCATGGTCTTACTACCTTGTCCATTTAAAGTTATAAATCATAACTTTACTCACAATACATTGTTCAAACATAATAATTCATAGCATTATTCATAAACATAAATATCTCAACCAAGCACACAACATGACTAATAAAATAACATCAACCATAGTTCAACATGCATGATCTCATACTCTTATCATCTCATTGAACACATGATCTAAAACTGTGTAACATATCTCACCTACATATCATCTCAAGACTTCATACGTCATCCTACTATTCATCTTTTAGGTAGACCCCCCACCCCCCAACTCAACTAACTAGTCTTACCACCCCTTGAACTGAACTGAACTGACACACTGCCCAGATCACGTTTCTGATCGACAATGGTAACTGATAAGGACTCTCTGGTCCAACTCAACTGAGGGGGAAATCTGACCCAATGGGTCTCTGGTGGCCCAATAGCACACTGAGGTCTCTAGCGACCATAACTGAAACTGGGTTGGGGCGAAGGTCTAGCTAGTGAGTATCATTTATTAATTCACCTATTACTTATCTATGTGAGGTGTGTGACTATCCTAATCATACAAACTTAATCTCAAGAACATAATCATAACATGCACATGTGGACATAAACAACCATAACTTAATCACATGAACATAACATACACGTGTAAATAAATCACCATTAACATAACTAGAGAGACACGTTATCGATTCCATATAATTGTCTATGTGAGGAATTATCGACTAGCACTGACATGGCATGAACATAACACTATTACACAACTAGAATATTAACTATAACAACCAACATCGATCATGCAACTTAACATAACATACTAAAGGCATAACGTAAAGGTTCAGCGAGTGTATGACGTATCGTTCCAGCCAATATTGGATCCCACACTGGCCTGCCACTGACCCCCCAGCCTCATCTTCGCCGTGGGCATGGGCGTCTGCGACACACTCAAATGAGGAATGAGATGGATTGGCGTGAAGAGGGCCGACCAAGCAAGTGCAAGACATGCGGCCGCACGAGACACAACACAAGGACGTGCGCAAAGCAAGGTCAAGGAATGACCAAAGTGTCCTCGAGAAATCGGGCCTGGACTACTGTATTCTTTCCATAGCGTGTTAACATCTGATCCTTTAATCAATATGATGTTTTCATTTTACAAAATTGTACCGTACTATCCTGAAATGAACAATGTCATGGACCTTAAACCAAATAATAGTGTACGTCTTTATTCACATAATCACATAAGAAAAAAAATAGTGTACCCTCAGAAAATTTATCCTCTTTATTCAAATAGTCAAATAACAGTGTACATTATTGTAATTGGATAATCTGAGTCTTGGTTTGATCTAATTCGCCTATATAGGGTATAGAGGGTTAGGTTTGACCTTTTTGTCAGTCAGACCAAGACCCGGGCACTTTTCGCCTGGGGTCTAGGTGAATATTACTAAAATCGTCCATAGTTTGAAAATGTATTTAATTATGTAAATAGCTTAATTTTTCTATTTAATATGGTGAAATCTCAAAAAAATTAAACATTGAAATGTTCATTATAATTAATTAGTAATACGCATATAAGAATAATAAGTTAACTTATAAATGAAAATAATGAGATCAACACTAATTTAGATTTACACCGAAAACGTAATAGCCATGACTAAATATAACTATAACACATTGAAGCATATTCACTTTTTGCTATATTAAATGGTATAAAATTGACTTTAGAAATAGTAATTTTAACCACATCTCCAATGTAATCATGTTATGCCAAAACCTAAACCATTAAATTGTAAGGCCTTAAATATAGGAAGAAAAAAAATTGTATATATAATTGTTATTTCGCTGGGGGGGGGGTTTCCCCAAAAGAATAGCAAATACCTGCTACATCTGTTTTCCTTCTTTTTGTTTGCTCTTGTTTTGTTGAGTCCCTTTAGCCTTTAGGTTACAAGTATTACAGTAAAACGTAAAATATTTGACAAGAATCATAATTTTACAACAGTACTCTATTCCATGTCTCATCTTTCTTCTGCAGAAAACTGTGTAGTAATTCCTGGAGCTACATTTTGCTGACTCAAAAGGGAAATTATGATACATGCTTGTCACACAGCATTCTTCAATCTTCAAATGGCTACTTCTTAGCCTGCATCACCAAATACATTAATCAGCTTTTCAAAGGAGGAATAGAACTAAGACCATTAAAAGATCAACTAGGCAAGCATAGAGGTCAGTAACTACTTGTATACAGATGACTTATACTACATAACAAAATATGCTACTACTTACAATTTGAGGTTGCATTTGACACAACATATGCTTTTATAATCACCCAAGAAATGCAGTTGCCTACTGGACTTTTTACAGTTTGCATGAGACAGACAGAATATTGTAGCCTGCCAAAATCATAGGAGAGGGGCAAAGGCAAACCATTTGAAAACTTATATGTTGTTTGAGGGCATAGCTGTATGGCTTAATCTTCCGTGAAGGACTTGGCGTGGCAATGGAATGTGCAACATAAGATGGTGATTGACATTGCTATAACAAAACATTACTTCACAGGACGCTATATCCGTACCTTTTTCAGATATTTCTTGTGAAGTTTCATTGCACCTGTACAGGCCTTCTTTGCATCTAAATTTCCAGTTATATCGTTCAATATCTACTTCAAGAAACAGCAAAACAGGAGGAGTAGAGTGGAGAAGCAAAAAAGAAAGTGGAGTTGAGTATTGCCATGGAGCTTCAGAATAATAATTAATCTAAGGTCAGTTTAGCGCAAGAAGAAGCTAGGATTATAAGGCTGACCTTGACGACATCATCAAGACCTCGGGCTTCTTGTAATAATGTTGCACTTTTATCTTTCAAGACACTGGCAACGAGGAAAACAGAGATGGGAAGGGGAGCTTCAGTTGCTGAACCTCTTTTCATGTTCTCCCTCTCATACTTTCCATAGTGACGTGTAGACTTTTTTCTTCCTTTAGATCCCTCAATTGCCTCAGGCTCTTCATACAACTCAAACAAGTCGGGGTCATATTCAAGTGCCCACATCATCTATGTTCCAACAAAGTAAGAAATGAATCCCCATTACCAAGGTGGAAGTTGAGTTCATTCTCATTAAGGAAGAATACTAATAAAATCTTTGAAATGCCCACAAGTATACCTCCCACAAGTAGAGTGAGTCACAAAATGAGAACTCTCGTCGAAATAGAACCATAAGCATCCGGAAGGCAAACAAATAGTCGCCTCCACCCAAAGCATCTGTTTTGCAAGGTCAGAAGACAGAATTACTTCCTATTGTGAATTGTCACTTGATCATAACCCAAAAAGACATAAGGCATAGTTTCAAATTCTTCTCTTTTTATTGTTGTTTAATTAAAGACCAATGAAGAATAAGCCAGGGTATTTTAAAGCCTATGATTGCCAAGTGTGGAGTATAAGAATTCTTCTAAGCATTTCATTCTTTTGGCACAATGGCGATGATGATGATAATGATGATGTAAAACACAGAATGGTAAATACCTAAATGCTGATGAAGTTTTGGATCAATAACTTGAGTAATTGCTGCCAAATTACTGAGTTGCGACTCCACGCCAACAGAGGTCTCTGTGCATCTGAAATTTCCTCGCTTTCAAATTCAAAATACAACAAATCACTACAAGTTCGATTTTCATGTATCTATATATAACGAAGAAAACAATATGGATTGGTGGAACTTAGGTTATAACAAAAGCAGCACTAATATGAGGCTTCTTCAAAATTCAACCTTCACCAGTGGCCAAAAGAAGCCCAGACAACATAACCACTTCATGTTTTAACATCCAAGAAGACTGAAAAAGTACATCAACTCAAAGAAAGAGAAGCACAAAGTACCAATCTCCTCATCAAACGTTCAAAGCACCAAAATGCATCAGCTTCATCATCAAGAAGAATTACCATGGGAGAGCAAAGATCACTCATTCCTGTCAACAATAGCAAAAAAATATAAGCTCAAACAAATAATCACTGTAGTATTGCAAAAACAAATCAAACAAACACTAATTAATCAAAGGGAGCAGAAACATATCCTAATCCAGCCACCCATTTTCTTAAACAAATCAATCACTGTAGTGGCATCCAATATCACAGCCAAAGGAGAAGAACTATAATTCCGATTTTAAATTCACCATCTGTCAGCAATAGCATAGAGATTCTGTCAATATCCAGCGCTGCCAACAGCATAAGAAACTAGGAGACTACTGGAGCCAACTTTAGGTACTTCCAGCACTGTCAAGTGAGAATACTCAGACCATTCCATATAGACATTGAAAGATCCTAACTACATAGTGATTGTTGCAAAGTAAATAACACAAGTACAACTACAAAGAATAAGTTTACAAGCACTTATCCAAGTTAACGCGCCAATTGTGTGCTTGTGACCAAGAAATGCATAAATTTCTTTCAAGTCAGTCCATTATGACCCCAAAAAATGTGGAGCCAATTGAATTCATAGATGTAACATCAACCCCTCATAGATCAAAGCATAATATCAGCCACGGCATATATGCAATTCAAAGCAATCACTTTTAGCTCATAAATTACCAACCTTGACAATATCCGACATCTGTATCAATCCAAGCATATACAGCTAGGATGTCCCATAGTTTTGACAAATTCTCTTGTTTCTCGTAAAACACCAATGTTCGGTCTGTACGAATCACATCCAAACCTACCAAGAACAAAAAGAAAAGAACGGTGACACTATGTTCAAGTTCAAAACTTCACATATGCTGGATCACAACAATGCTGTTTATAAGGAATTCAAAATAACGTAATAAAAAAATACTCATTCAACCATTACTAACCTATTTGATGCAAGTTAAGCATCCACTGGACTACTTTCTTGTCAAGAGGGCCACGACTAATGAACTCTTTCACCATTTCGGCACTGGAAATATTTATACTTGATTGACTTTCACCATTAGCTACAGTTTCACCAATGACAGTTTGAACAGAAGCTTCACCTGCTTCTACAGTATCACTACCCTTGGACCATTCAACTGCAGCATTATTACCTTTTTGTAAAAGGTACAATGGTTGCTGAATCGGATGGCCACTTTCGGTGAGTACAGGTGCCGTAATAAACTTGCCACTTCCAACGATAGGGAATATATCCCGGCATTCCTCCTTCCACCTAGCATATTCAACCCTAAGGAAGTAGCAGAAGAGGATTCGTAAGTATCTGCTAACAGAATAACAACATTTGTTCTATTAAAAAGGAGGTGCATATCTAACAGCATGTAAGCAATATGTTATTGCCTAAGGATGAGGTTTCAGCAGCATTGCTTCCAACATGAGTTGTCTAGGTAGCAAGCACTAAAGGATAGTAATATCCAATCCAGCTTAACAGGAGGTATGTATCTCATAAACATATAAAATTCCTCTACACTTGGAATATCCATCCGTATGTCCTCAGATATCCTACCTCAGTCTTATCCCTACCATGTCCAGTCCAGCTATTCCAGCACACAGAAATCACACAATATTACCTTCTACGCTGACGTATCTGATCTCGTTCCTCAAATGTACTCTTGGGATCGTAACAACCAAGTAGAAATTCCCAAACTTCACCTCTAATTGTAGGATGGATCCCCTGGATGAAAGTAAAGGAAGTACATTTCAGCCATTTGACCATATGAATAAGGTTGGCTGGTTTCCACACTCACTTACCCGACGTTGGATCCGAGCTAAGGTCTTGCTTATATCCAGTTGGCCTTGTGGAGTAAAGGATGCCTGCCATTTCCTTACACTCAGAGTCTTCCCAGACTGCACAACACGAAGGCACATCAAGATGGGCGAGCAATCTGTAATGAATCTTTTTAGTTATTCAGAGGTAATAGGCGATCTGGGCTCCCTAATTCGTAAATCAAAATTTGGATCAAACAGCTTGAGTCTTAGCATAAGTTACTATACCAGGACAAGACCCTGGGGTGCAAAGTTTGGGGCAAAGGAAGAAGAAGAAGAAGTGCAGCGAAGAAAGCAATCAAAATTAAAGTAAAACAGATCGAGAAAGAAGAAAAAGGGGTGGGGCTGGAGCAGGACAGGGTCGAAAACAAGAAACAAGTGAGGAATTGGGAGAAAGGTTGAAGAAGAAGAAGAAAAAGGAACCTTGATTTTGAAGCGGGTTTTAGGAACATCATCAGTACAGTGAGGGCGGAGTTGGTAGTAAGAATCGGCGGGCTCTCCGGAGCTCCACATTTACAACAAATCCAAAAGAGTTAATCAATGAAAAAGGAAGGAGCTTTCTTTCTTTGAAGAAAAATAAAAGCTCAAGGGGGGAGGATCAAGATTCAAGAAAGAAGCAGCGACTCACGACCAAGCAACTAAGACTCGGGAGATATGGGATTGAAGCTGGCCTGCTATTGTATAATTTGAGACCAGACCAGACGACCTACAAGGTTCAACGACGACGAGTTCAATGCTTGAATATTTTGACAAATGAGGCAATTTGCACATTATTAATCACATATACAAAGACAAAGGCAAACTAACACTTGTCTTTGTTGGGTTGCTATTATATCCTCCACACCAAAAGGATTTTTTAGGTATATTGCCCATTCCCCCCAATTTCCCACAGAAGGACACTAGCAGAGTCAGAAAAATTGTCAATGGAGTTTCAAGTTCGTTAATTTGGTCTCGAAAATAGTTGACAATTTGTGGTCTTTTTTTTTTTTTTAAGTAGCACATTCATTCATTGGATACGACCCGGAGGGGTTGAAAACTCATGGATAGAGGTCATGTCCTCGCAAGCTACAATGTGGTCTTTTTAAAGGTTGGAAGTGTTCTAACCTTTTCTCAACCATTAGATCATCATTTAGTCAATCTAATGGTCTAAATTGTTAGGGGTATTTAGGACTTTACATACATAATTTAATTATTATATTTAAAATAAATAATTAAATTACCCTGGGACCGCCGGTGACTCCCGGACAGCCGGCCACCGTTGCCGGTGACTTTTCTGGCGACCGGCCGTCATCGCCGACAACTTTTCCTGTGAGACTCTGGCGAGTTTTTTTTTTTTTTTTTGCTTTCAAAAAAACTAGTTAATAGTGTTTTTTTAATTGATAACTAGTTAACATTTTTTTTTGATAACTTGTTCCAGATTTTAACCTGATAACTAGTTAACAATAACAATTTTCATTCAAAAAAAAAACTAGTTAACAATATTTTTTATTGATAACTAGTTACAATATTTTTTATTAGGTAACAATGTTTTTTATATTGATAACTAGATAATACCTTTTTTAAAAATTAATTAACTAGATAACACCTTTTTTTAAAATTAGTTAACTAGTTAACACCTTTTTTTTATTGTTAACTAGTTAACAGGTGTTTTTTTAACTAATGACTAGTTAACACTTTTTTTGCTATTAACTAGTTAACACTTTTTTTCGTTGTTAACTAGTTAACAGTGTTTTTTTAACTGATAACTTGTTAACAGATTTTAACCTAATAACTAGTTAACAAGATTTTTTGTTAACATGTTATTTTAACTAGTTAACATCATGATTTAGATAATTAGTTTACAAGATTTTTAGTTGATAACTAGTTATCAAAATTAGTTAACTAGATAACTTCTTATCGAGTTAACTAGTTAACATCATGACTAAGATAACTAGTTAACATTTTTTAAGAGGATAACTCGTTATTAAAATTGGTTAACTAGTTAACCAATCGAGTTAACTAGTTATCCAATCGTGTTAACTAGTTATCCAATCATGTTAACTAGCTAACCAATCGAGTTAACTAGTTAACCATTTAAGAAATTACAAATTCACATATAATTTGAAGGCAACCAATGAGCTGAAAATTATGTCTATTATTCACTATCATACACAAAATGCCAACATTGCTAATTATTACAGAAACTCTTCACTTGGAACTCATCTAGCAGCTGGGTGAAACATGTGTATATAAAACAATTGTAAGCTAAATGAGTCAAACAAATCTCTACACAGAGACAATACAATTGGATTATATGTTGAATCCAGGTTCACTATACACTAGATACTTTATTGCATAACAAAGGAACACTCGTGCATTGACTCAAATTCATCATCCCATGTTTATTGTCATCCATAAGCAGTAGAAGCATTGTACAGAAGCACCGATGGGATGCAGGAGCTACCTTGGTAATTGGTGTCGCTCGTGTAACATCAATTGTTCACATTCCCCGTGGAGATACAGAAGCGCTGACGCTACTCCTCTGCCCCTGAGGCTAGTTTAGTGTTGTTGGTTTTCATCACTTGAGAACAGCACCTTAGCAAGGCTGCCATTATGCATGTAATCATATACCAGTAGCACCGAGTAACTGAACCAAATTCATGTGCCTCAGCCTTCCAATGCTGACAATCTCCGCCATGAATTCCTTCACCCCTTGTTTCAAATCATCTACGCTGCGAGAACATCTAACTCTCGGTCTGCTCCCTCAAACGACGGATGGTACTCCTCACAGTCACGGCATTGGCAGTACTGTCAAAAGGAAAACACAATCACAATTAGAACAAACACAAAGATTTATGATTTATGAGATCTAAAGAGACTGAGTAATGTTTCTTACTTCATGGTGTAAGCACCTCCAGCTTTGACCTTGCCGGAGTCCTTGCATCCCCAGATGCAAACAACCTTTCTCTTCACCGCATCCTACAAAAATAGCAAGAGCAATTCAATCATATTGAACATTTCATGAGATGTAATAAGAAAACAACAATGTTGAACAAGGTTAGGTTACCTTGCCGCAGAACTCACAGAAGTACTTTATATGTTGGCTAGCTTCCATCTTCTTAATCTGCTTCCTCAAACTAGCACCATAACGTGTGCCTGCATTGCAACATCAAGAACATCAAACTCCATATCCATGAATCCAGGACTACCCAAAGATAACAAAACAGAGAACTCTCGCAAGGAATGGAGAAACATAGCAGATCGCCCAGAGAAATCACACAAAAAACAACTGACTAATATCGAATAATATGACACATACAACAATTAAACTTCCATTTGCTAGCATTGATACAGAAAAACAGTTGGAATCTAAACTCCCAACCACCAACTTCCTTTCGATATGGCTCCAAACGAAAACACAAACCCCCACCAACAATCGGTGCCGAATCGTTGCTGAATCGCTTTGGGACTGATTTTGTTCCTGTCAAAGGAAGTCATGCATGTAACTTCCCCGCCCAACCAAACGGTTTGGAACTCGAGTTTGAGTTTTTGAGACATTGGAAACAATGTTCTTGAGGCCCCATCGAAGTCCGGGATGTTCATAATTGAGTCGGGTTGAAGTTACAAGTCCATGAGGTGGACAGACTATGATACACGGTCGTGTATCAGCAATACACGCCGTGTACCATGATACACGCTGTGTATCTGTAATACACGTCGTGTATCTCTAATACACGCCATGTATCGTGGTCTGACTATAAACGGCTAATTTTTCACGGATTTCCATAACTTCCTCTTCTTTCTCTTTCCCCGAAAATCCCTTTGACGAACCAAAAACCCCCAAGCTTCAATCCTTGATTCCGAGAGTTGTAGAGATGCGATTGGCGATCCGTTTCTTGCTACGCGTTCGTGGTGATGAGAGAAAGAGATCGCATGTTGTAGTTCTGGGTAATTCGGAGTAGGCTGCTGTCGGTGGCAGAAGGAAGAGCTACATTTTTGGAGCTGTAAGGCTTGGCTGTTCGGGTTTCTAGAAGTTGTTTAGAGCCTTGTCTTCTTGTCAGATGAGGGTTTAGCGTACGATAGGTAGTATGGTCGGTGTGGAGGAGTTCAAACTTTGACTTAGAAGAAAATAGGTTTGCATGGAAATTGAAAGAGAGTAAAAGGGGAAAACTATTCTGCAATTGACTGTTCTGTGAAATATGATGTTTGATGATTGTTGGATGTTGTTAATTGATGGTTTGGTTGATGTTTGTGGGCTGTTTCTGATGTGTTGAGATTGGGGAAATGATTAACATTCATGATTAATGGATCGGACATTGTAATGAGTGTAGGAGGGTCGTGATGTGATTCTGTAAATTGTTTCTGTATCTGGTGCTGATAGTTGTGGTTGTAGGAGGGTGGTCCTGCCAATGTGGGGTCGCCCTTATACAATGAACAGGTGGATGGCTCCGCCAATGTGGGGTCATCCTATGAAAGATTAAAAGGAGGGTAACCCTATGACTCATGACATGGCTATCCCTGTACTTGCAGGTGGGGATGGCCGGTGAGCTAGCCGTTTACCCTTAAATTGTTTGTGTAAAGTAGATTAATTGAATGAAGTGTGATGTGGTTATAAATGTGTGAATAGATGAAATTATGCTATGTGATATTGGATGGATTCATGTTACGTGTTGTTGGTTGAATTGATGTTATGTGATAGCTTTGGTGGAATTGATGTTGTGTGTGAAGATTGTCGTTAATATGTTTATGGTGGTAGACTTATGACTTAGAATTGGCTAATAGAATTGGTAAGAGAATTTGTACATAGAAGTAGATAATAGAATCGGTATGTGGAATTGGCTAGTGGAATTAGTTAATGGAATTGGACAATAGAATTGGTACGTGGAATTGGCTAGAGGAAATTGGGACTTGGTTGATTGTTGGATTTGCATTGTTGAAGTGTGTAATTGATTTGGTGTTGATCTATGAAATGTGGGTTGGAGCTGGATTAATGATGGAATTGATAGTGGAATTCACGATGGACTTGATGATTGGAATTGGATGGTATGGATGAGGAATTTGGATGAATGGCATTGTTGATGAACTTGATGGATGGTTTTGATCGATGGATTTAAGGGATGAATGTCTAATTGTGATTAATAAATGATAGAACTGGTAGGAGTCCACACTGCCCACCTTGAGATGTGTTGAGTGTGTCCGTTTCACATTGAGTGAATAACTCTGGTTAGCTACCAGGGATTTATGTTGAGTCGGTCTACGTTGAGTGGATCACCTTGGTCAAGTACCAGGGATTATTGGTGGAGTCGGTCTACGTTGAGTAGATCACCTTGGGTTGTGTTACCAGGGATTGTTGGCCGGCAGTGGTGGTGTGGAGAAACTCCTAGGCGCCTAATGAACTCACCTAGAGAAATTAATGAGATGTGTGTCCGATTTGTGTATGTGTGTGTGCATTAGATGTGAATGTGAGGTGTCTTGTGATGTGTTGTGGACTATGTTGGATTGATCTGTGAACTGAATGGTGTCATTGTGCTGAGCTGTTGGATTGATGTGGATGGTTTACACTACAAGAAAAAGATAATTTAACAGCAGCAGTTTAACAGCGGCCAGAATTTGGCCGCTGTTAAGTTATAAAAAATGGGGAATTTAACAGCGGCTAAGTGGCCGCTGTTAAATTATGCAGTTTAACAGCGGCCCGTGGCTGCCGTTAAAATACTGCGCTCTGATTGGCTGAAACATAATGACGTGGATAGCTCCCAAAATGTTTTGAACCGTTGATTTAATCTCAACGGTTCTTGTTCGTCTTACTACAAACCCTACTCAATCTCTCTCTCCCTAACCACTAAACTCCCCGCCGCCGATCTTCTTCTACCCTAGTCGTCGATCTTCTTCTTCTTCTCCTTACTGCCGGTCCTTCTTCTTCTTCTTCTTCTTTTGCTGCTTCTGCGTTTTCTTCCCTCCTCTTCTTCTTCTTTTTCTCTTCTCCTTCTTCTTCTTCTTCTTCTTCTTCTCCTCTTTTTCTTCTTCTTCTCCTTTTCTTCCTTTTCTTCTTCTTCTTCTACCCGATGTCGGTCTTTATTTGAACTACCGGGTCGAGCTCCAAAGCTATGGCGATTTTCAATTTCCGAAGCTTTGACGATTTCGTTTATGGTAAGCTAATCCGATTTCGTTTGTGATAAGCTAATCTGATTTCGTTTGTGGTAGGCCGATCCGATTTCGTCTGTGGTAAGCGATTCATGTTTGTCCGGTTCATCATGAAACTGACGATTTCGATTTAGTTTTGGCTGTTTGTTTAATCGGAGAAGAAGAAGAAGAACCAGTTGTTTAATCGTTCATGAACAGTCGCCGGAGTTTGGCTATTATCGCTGGAGCTCCGGCTATTCGTTTAATTGTTGAACTAATTTAACAGCGGCCATAGCCGCTGTTAAAATAAACAGTTTAACCGCGACCAGTATTTTCCGCTATTAAATGGTTTTAACATTGGTAAATTTAACCGCGGCTTGTGGCCGCTGTTAAAGTAATTTAACAACGGCCACAGCCGCTGTTAAATTGCATTTCTGCTGCTGTTAAATACTCAGTTTCCTGTAGTGTTAGGAGTATGACGATGTTATGAACTATGAACTATTAAGATGGAGAGATGCCTAATAACTCACTCACTTACTAAATTGAAATGTGATCTAAGATTGTGTGCAAGGTGATTGTGCATGATTGTTGTGTGACGTTTGAGATGACGAGTTGACTTATGATGCTTCTGATATTGACATGTATGTATGATGCTTCTGATTGTTGAACTATATGAATGGGATGTAATGTTGAATCGTATGAAAGACTGCTTTTGTTTTATTGATGCTATTGTGGATTGTGGATGTTGAATTGAGATTTGAGCTCTTGTGATCGCATAGACTATGTTAGGGAATTAAAATATGAATGACTGTGTTTGGTTCCATTGTTGGTTGTGTGCGGAGTTTGGAACCGCTCTTCAGGTTGGTTCGGCGCATAATTAAACCAAGTGGGTTCACTCAATTTCAATAGGAAATTGATCCCCCAAGTTTCTCTTTTCAGGTGCGCGTGGTAGTTGAGAGTGGGTGGAAGTTCAGGTGTTTCAGTGGAGTTGAAGGTTGGTGCTTGAGGTGAAGATTAGTGAACTACTTTGGAGTTGACCGTCTATTTTGGTTTTATGTTTCAGTTGACATTTTGGGTTGGGAGATTTTGTAATCGGTTGTTTCGGATTTTGGATTGTATTTAATGAAGGCCTTCGTTTGTTTTGGAACTTTTATTAAGAGTTGTTTATGTTTTCGCTGCCTTTTACTTGTTGTTTTAAATGTTGGTTCTTCAAGTAGCACCTAAACCGGTTCGACCACGAGTAAACCCGGGTCGGTTTGGGACGGGTGTTACAAGTGGTATCAGAGCCTGGTTAGTTGCTGTTGTGTTGGTGTTTTTTCTTTTCTTCTAGAGGAGTAATTAACCTCATATGGGGAAAGGATGAAGCATCAGCACATGACCGACTTTCTAGGGATTTTCAAATCGTTTTGAAATGGGTGGGAAGTTTTGAAAGGAAAGTGTTGTGAATTTGAAAGGAAAGTGATTTGAAATGCAATGTCAATTTCTAAAATGGTTAACTGAAATATTTTTGTGTCCTCCTGTAGTGAAGAGCGTGTTGGAGTAGTTTGAGAGTGGAAGTAATTGTAGGTTGAGAAGTTGGTTGGAAGAGTAGAGTCTTGTAGAATTTGGATAGGTTTGGTAGAGTGCTCGAGGAGTGTGAAGTTCTAGTCGGAGGTGTTAGCTGGTAGTTTCTTGCTTTGCTTGAGTTGTGCTTTGTGGTGTGTAGTGCTCTTGTGGTGAGTAGTGTCATCGAGGTTCGGTTGTGCGTGTCTGTTAGGTAGAATTTCGGGTTAGTGAGGAAGTAGTGTTCTTGGAAGTGTGTGTTGCTAGAGTCGTTAAGAGGGAGTTTCGGAAGGTGATGTGATCCTCATGTTGCTGCATTTTGCTATGATTTGTGGATTCATTGCTAGGGTGAGTTGGGTTGTGATTTCGGGGACGAAATCTTTTGAAGTTGTGGAGACTTGTAACATCCCCGCCCAACCGAACGGTTTGGAACTCGAGTTTGAGTGTTTGAGACATTGGAAACAATGTTCTTGAGGCCCTATCGAAGTCTGGGATGTTCATAATTGAGTCGGGTTGAAGTTACAAGCAAGTACGCGAAAATTTGTCAGGGTCGACAGACTATGATACACGGTCGTGTATCAGCAATACACGCCGTGTATCGTGGTCTGACTATAAAAGGCTATTTTTTCACGGATTTCCATAACTTCCCCTTTTTCTCTTTCCCCGAAAATTCCTTTGACGAACCAAAATCCCCAAGCTTCAATCCTTGATTCCGAGAGTTGAAGAGCTCCGATTGGCGATCCGTTTCATGGTACGCGTTCGTGGTGACGAGAGGAAGAGATCGCATGTTGTGGTTCTGGGTAATTCGGAGTAGGCTGTTGTCGGTGGAAGAAGGAAGAGCTACGTTTTAGAGCTATAGGGTTTGGCTGTTCGGGTTTCTAGAAGTTGTTTAGAGCCTCGTCTTCTTGTCAGGTGAGGCTTTAGCGTAAGATAGGTAGTATGGTCGGTGTGAGGAGTTGAAACTTTAACTTAGAAGAATATAGGTTTGCATGGAAGTTGAAAGAGAGTAAAAGGGGAAAACTGTTCTGCAATTGACTATTCTGTGAAATATGATGTTTGATGATTGTTGGATGTCGTTAATTGATGATTCTTGAATGTTGTTAATTGATGGTTTGGTTGATGTTTGTGGGCTGTTTGTGATGTGTTGAGATTGGGGAAATGATTAACATTGATGATTAATGGATCGGACTTAGTAATGAATGTAGGAGGGTCGGGATGTGATTCTGTAAACTGTTTTTGTATCTAGTGCTAATAGTTGTGGTTGCAGGAGGGTGGTCCTGCCAATGTGGGGTCGCCCTTAAATGATGAACAGGTGGAAGGCTCTGCCAACGTGGGGTCGTCCTGTGAAGGATGAAAAGGAGGGTAACCTTATGACTCATGACATTGTTATCCCTGTACTTGCAGGTGGGGATGGCCGGTGAGCTAGCCGTTTATCCTTAAACTGTTTGTGTAAAGTGGATTAATTGAATGAAGTGTGATGTGGTTATAAATGTGTGAATAGATGAAATGATGCTATGTGATATTGGATGGATTCATGTTACGTGTTGTTGGTTGAATTGATGTTATGTGATGGCTTGGGTGGAATTGATGTTGTGTGTGAAGATGGTTGTTAATGTGTTTAGGGTGGTAGACTTATGACTTAGAATTGGCTAATAGAATTGGTTAGGGAATTTGTACATAGAAGTGGACAATAGAATCGCTATGTGGAATTGGCTAGTGGAATTAGTTAATGGAATTGGACAATAGAATTGTTACGTGGAATTGGCTAAAGGAAATTGGGACTTGGTTGATTGTTGGATTTGCATTGTTGAAGTGTGTAATTGATTTGGTGTTGATCTATGAAATGTGGGTTGAAGCTGGATTAATGATGGAATTGATGGTGGAATTCACGATGGACTTGATGATTGGAATTGGATGGTATGGATGAGGAATTTGGATGAATGGCATTGTTGAGGAACTTGATGGATGGTTTTGATTGATGGATTTAAGGGATCAATGTCTGATTGTGATTAATAAATGATAGAACCGGTAGGAGTCCACACTGCCCACCTTGAGATGTGTTGAGTGTGTCTGGTTCACGTTGAGTGAATCACTCTGGTTAGCTACCAGGGATTTATGTTGAGTCGGTCTACGTTGAGTGGATCACCTTGGTCAAGTATCAGGGATTATTGGTGGAGTCGGTCTACATTGAGTAGATCACCTTGGGTTGTGTTAGCAGGGATTGTTGGTCGAAAGTGGTGGTGTGGAGCAACTCCTAGGCGCCTAATGAACTCACCTAGAGAAATTAATGAGATGTGTGTCCGATTTGTGTGTGTGTGTGTGTGCATTGGATGTGAATGTGAGGTGCCTTGTGATGTGTCGTGGGCTACGTTGGATTGATTTGTGAACTGAATGGTGTCGTTCTGCTGAGTTGTGGGATTGATGTGGATGGTTTAGGAGTATGACGATGTTATGAACTATGAACTGTTAAGATGGAGAGATGCCTAATAACTCACTCACTTACTAAATTGAAATGTGACTAAGATTGTGTGCAAGGTGATTGTGTGCAAGGTGATTGTGCATGATTGTTGTGTGACGTTTGAGATGACGAGTTGACTTATGATGCTTCTGATATTGAACTGTATGTATGATGCTTCTGATTGTTGAACTATATGAATTGGATGTAATGATTGCTTTTGTTTTATTGATGTTATTGTGGATTGTGGATGTTGAATTGAGATTTGAGCTCTTGTGATCGCCTAGACTATGTTAGGGAATTAAAATACGAATGGTTGTGTCTGGTTCCATTGTTGGTTGTGTGCGAAGTTTGGAACCGCTCTTTAGGTTAGGTTCGATGCTTAGTTAAACCCAGTGGGTTCACTCAATTTCAATAGGAAATTGATCCCCCCAGTTTCTCTTTTCAACTGTGCGTGGTAGTTGAGAGTGGGTGGAAGTTCAGGTGTTTCAGTGGAGTTGAAGGTTGGAGCTTGAGGTGAAGATTAGTGAACTACTTTGGAGTTGACCGTCTATTTTGGTTTTATGTTTCAGTTGACATTTTGGGTTGGGAGATATTGTAATCAGTTTTTTTGGATTTTGGATTGTATTTAATGAAGGCCTTCGTTTGTTTTGGAACTTTTATTAAGAGTTGTTTCTGTTTCCGCTACCTTTTACTTGTTGTTTTGAATGCTTGTTCTTCGAGTAGCACCTAAAGCGTTCGACCAGGAGTAATCTCGGGTTGGTTTGGGACGGGTGTTACAATGCATGTGCAAGTGCCAGAGGAAGAGGTAGGTCGCCGGAGGAGGGGAAAAAGGCGGTTGGATGTGCAATGTCGTCTTAACGGTTCCTCCATCTGAATCGTTCATTGACGAAGACGATATCGGGCTTTGCTGGCTTGGACCGAAGCTACACTCGAGCCAGCCAAGCCTGGATCGTTCATCGTGGTGTTTTGGTGGTGAAGTCGCTGGCGGTTTTATGTTGTCGTCGACAGCATCTTCGTGGTGGGCGGTGAAGTCGATGGCGGCGGTGGTGCAGGAGATGGCTGGGGGAGGGTGATGTTTTGGCGGTGGTGGCAACCGAGGAGGTAGGAGGAGAGGCAGAGGAGGATGCCGATGTGAAAAGGTAGGCTGTAGAGGATAGCGGCTGAAGATTAGGGTTTAATGACTTTTTGCAACATGCCAATACTACCCCTCCGGTCTCCTGCGTTGGACCGGTCCAACCTTTAAAGGTTAGGTCCGGATTCGGAGCCAGCTACAATGATCCTCCAATCAGGAGGAAGAGAGCCTAAACGAGACTCTCTAGCAACCCAGTCCACCTTAGAATTGAACCATCTAGGAATAAAACTAACGGAGACTTGAGGGTTGGAAGCCAAAAGATTACAAATGGTGCCCAAATATCCGTAGCATTCCTAGGGCCACCGTGGTGAGGGCCTGAAATGGCTCCGCCAAGATATTGGCAATCCGAGAGAAAGGAGCATTGTAGCGGAGAAGAAATGGAATAGAGCAAATCTTCTTGAATAGCGCAAGCTTTAACAAAAATCTGGGAGTAGTAGTGAAAAAGACTAGAGAGACCATCGCACACATTTCATTGGGTGTTAAGTATGACAATTCTGTAAGTCGCCTGTTGGGAGTCACTCGAGAATGAGGCATCACAGTGCACCTTGAGAGACGAGGTACGTGGAGGTGGGCAAATGATAGATCGGGGTTGAGAACTTTGGGGATGGGTAGTGGTTTGATGGGCAGATGTGGTGGTAGACGGAGCAAGGAGCCAAGAAGAAGCTTCTAATATGGCTCTGTTGGCAACAATTGTGAAATGAGGAGAAGAATTCCAGAAGACTCTTTCATTCCTAGCCTTCCAGATGTTCCAGCAAGATGCAATGCACTTGATAAAATTGGGTTCTCCAATGGCTGACTGGAAAAGGAAGAACAACGAAGCGAAGGAGTCAGTGGGGGGAGGGAAAGAGAGACCAATACGTCTCCAAGCTAATCGAGTTGGGGTGCAGTGAAAAGACAGTGAGCGAGAAAGATACATCATGATTGTGACACAAAGGGAATCTAAGATAAGTCGCACATCCTCTTTTAAAGAGGTTGACCTTCGTGGCGGGGACGTCATGGATCCACTGCCACAGGAAGAATCATATATTAGGGGGAAGAGAGATTCCATAGCCCACTACAATAAAATTGCAGATTAGTCACAGTTCTTTTAGCCTATTAGTCACGATTTTAACCGTGACTAAAAAAATTAGTCACGGTTTCTAATTCATGACTATATTGGCCTAATTTAGTCACGGTTTTAGTAGAAACCATAAAAAGATATTAGTCATGATTTAGGGACAAACCGTGAGTAACCTTTGTCACGGTTTTCTACTAAACTGTGACAAAGATTAGTGACCAAATTGTAAGCTCCAACTTTCCAGTGACTGACTTTATAATTTTCTCGAATTATAATATCAAATCCTCAACTCTTCCATTACGCAAATTAATCCATAAACTTATAGGTCAACAAAAGGTCCTAATTTTATTCATTCTGTTATACAAATCAATCACTCTAGTTTTCTAGTTAAGCAACTTGGTCCAGAAACTTCATCAGTTAACAAATCAGTCCTCCGTTCTTGGTCTCTTGTCTTCTCCGGTGACTGTATCATCGACGGTGAGTCCTCCAGTCAATTTCTTGTGTTTTTAGGGCAAACTGGTTAAACCAGTCCTCCTCTGTTTCCTCTTCTCTAGTCGATTTCCTTCTTTCCCTCTTATTCAATTGATTTCCTCTTCTCTTTCTCCAGTTGCCAGAGCTAAGCCTCCTCTTCTAGTTAGGGATGGCAATTTAAAACCTACCCTAGGGTATCCTACCCTACCCTACCCTACCCTACCTGGTCAACGAGGATAATATCCTGTATTGACGGGGTAAGGGTAGGGTAAGGGTATTACCTTATATGAAAAATTAGGGTAAGGGTAGGATAAGGGTATGACCAAAACCCTACCCGCAAAATACCCTACCCTTAATCTCACTATAAATCTAAGTAATTTTTATATAAAATTACCAAACAAACTATTGTCCACGGTTGATTCATGAGATGACTCACAATTAACTAAAATAAAAGCACATTATAATCATTAATATTTAATTATTTACTTGATCATGATTCAAGTCTTGATTTAGAATGATATAATTATGGTTGATAGTAGAAATTAATAGTCATATATTTGTATAATATTACTTTATATATATATTGTGCTTATATAATGTATTTTATTTTATTTATGTGGTTGAGAATGGTGTGTTTTGGTATAAACATTATCGAAAAAATTGTGTAATAAGAGTCGATCAAAATATCCAGGGTACCCACGTACCCTTTGGGTATTTGTAGGGTAGGGTAAGGTTAGTACATTTGAAAACCCGTAGGGTAAATGGTCGGGTATTTTCTAATGTTATACCCAGGGGGTAAGGGGGACGGTTGACCCCATACCCCGACCCTACCCTACCCATTGCCAAGCCTACTTCTAGTTTCAGATCTGGTGAGCGGTGGTGAAGGGTGATGGGTTGGATCTGTGGATTGGCGGCAGCGAGCGTTGTATCTGTGGACTGGCGTCGACAAGGTTTGGATCTATGGGCGACGGCGAGGGTGAGCGGAAATCGTGAGCGATGGTGAGGGTGATGGGTTGGAAGAAGACGGTGTGATGGGTATCAGGGGATAAGAAAAAGGCATGATGGTGAAGGGTGAGCAATGGTGAAGGAAGAAAAAGAGAAGGAAGAAGAAGGCGTCGAAGTTGGTGGTTGGTGGTGAAGGAAGAAGAAGGCGTCGAAGTGCAGGAGAAGAAAGAGAAGAAGAGAAGAGGAAAAAGAAAGAGGGAAGAAGGAGAAGGCATTAGTGGAAGGGAGCAGAAATCGAGGCGGATTGCCAGCGTGGACGTGAAAATTAGTCACAGTTCATTTAAACCGTGACTAATTTTTCAAGGTTTATATATGTAAACCGTGACAATTAGTCACGATTTACATACAAACGTGACTAATTGTCACGGTTTCTAAAACTATGACTAAAAATTCATGACTAGCCCAATATTTTCTTGTACTGGCCACTTCCACTGGTCCGTGTTAACTCCTGAAAGGTGTCTATGAGGGGGTGAAGGTTTTCTTTAGAGATGTAGATGGCATGGTAAGCCGAACGGACCGAGAAGGATCCTTCCTTAGAGAAACTCTAGTTTCACTCATCATTAACATCCTCTGAACATCGATTGAGCACATTATTTTTCTCTGAAATTTTCTAGGGCGATACGGTGCTTCTGTTCGTCACCACTGGCGTTCTGGCTTTACTGAGGATGAGCAACTTGGTTGCATCCTCGTCTGCTCCTAAAACATGGTCCTCGGTGGTGGCGCAACCTGAGACTGACCTTCACTTTGTGGAGGAATCTCTTTCAGTGGTGGTTGATGGTGTTTTAAAGATTCCATCGCAGATCGTCAAGAAGGGATTGAATAGGCTCAAGGCGGCGGTAGTTGGCCAGTTTATCGGAGAAGGTGGTGAGGTAGATGGTGAATTGGCTTTGGGGATATGAAGGCCCGATTGAGGTTTCCCTGATTTCGAAAGGGTTTTATCTGTTTGAGTTTGCATCGGTGGATTTGTGCAACTGGATTCTGCAGCGTTCCTGGTATATTCATAAAGCTCCCATGCTCATTCGTAGATGGCACTCTGGTATTAAGCCGCTTGATTTCTCGAACGAGTTTTATCCAGTTTGGGTGGAATTCAGAGGAGTGTCGCATGAGCTGATTTTTCCGGAAGGGATGAGTTGGTTGGCAAGTGAATTTGGCAAGCTAGTGAATAAGTTCGTCCGATTGGGATTCACAGTGCGATTCTGTATCATGTGTGTCGATGCTACTTTGTTACGAAGCGAGCTTAAGGTCGATCTGGAAGAAATTGATCCTGCCGTGATTCAGGTGAAATGGGTGAATTAGAGGGGGCGTGGCAAAGTCTATAGATCTATTACCTAGCAGAATCCTTTTGCTGCTGAGTGTGCACCTTCAGGCAATGAGCCTGAATCTCCCCAGGAAGAGGAGGGGAGGTCATCGTTGGTCTCTTTATAGCTAGTGGATCCAAGTCTGTTTCCATCCCAGTTTTGAGATTGCACTCGATTGCCTTGACGCCGAACATTTGGTATAGGGTCACGGCCCACGGTTGCCGACGGTTCATATCACCTTGCCTGATTCCTCGGGATGGTAGATAAACTCAGTGGGGTGGACGTTAAAGAGGATCGAAAAGTGAATTGTTCAAATGCAACTTCTCACCTATAACCTCCCGCTCCCGAGTCCTCGGTTAGAATTTAAAATTCTTTGTTAAACCTCATTGGTTGGAACTTGGAGGATTTTAATTCGAATTTTAATCAAGTAATTTGCAAGTGTGATTTACTCCGTTAACGAAATAAATCATTTTCGGGTTAATTAATTTCGGGGTTCGAGTTCTAAACTAGTGGGTCGAATCAATTGGTCGGACCAATTGATCCGACCCGTGAAGTTGGTTCGGAGTTGGCAGCAAAGGGGGCTGGGCTCAAGGCCCAGCAGCCCATTTGTTCAACAAGTAGCAGCCGAAGAAAGGAGAAGCTGGTCCTCGGGCCCAGGTGGTGTTGTGGCAGTAGCAGCGGTGGGTGGTCCGCAAGGTCGGTTTGGCTTAAATGGGAAGAGGGCTTTAGGCCAAAAGCCCACTCGGGTTAAGAGTTGGGTTAGTAACTTGGCGGGAGAGCAACACCGGGAACGAAGAGCCAAATAGATGTTGGGCCTGAGGGCTTAAGTCAGTTCGGTTGGGGGAAGGCTTGGTGCGCCGTCGTTCAGCGAGGGAATAAAATAGGAAGTAAGGGTTTTTGGAGTCAAGCTTGCCGTCAAATAAATTTCCCTTCCTTGACACCATCAAGGAAGGATCTCAGCCATTGATTTATTTTTTCAGATCTAATGGTTTAAATTAAAAGGGTAAAAGGGTCATTTCACTATTTAATTTAATTTAATTTCTTTTTTAGTTATTTTAATTTAAGTTCAAACAGTCGATTACTGAAATCGGCGATCGATTCCGGCGACCGGAGCTCCGACGACTTCTCCGATGAATTTTCCAGACGATCGGAGCTCCGATTTCGAAAATTTTTTCGACCACCGGACCACTGTCGTCGGGCCTATTTTTCTGGAAATTTTTTTCCGGTGACGCTTCGTACTCGTTTTTAATATGTGTACATATTTTTGAACATGTGTACGTGCACATTTTGTACATAAACTGTGTAGTATTTGCAAAGATTTTTCGTACACGTGTTATACATGTGTACATGTTTCTATACATGTTTTATACACGTGTACATGTTTTGTACACGTTTTATACACGCACACGTTTATGTACTTACATTTTTGCACACGTGCACACACTCTTTGTACACGTGCACACACTCTTGTACACGTGCACACACTCTTTGTACACATGCACATACTCTTTGTACACGTGTACACAATATCTTACATTTTGTTTATGTATATGTGTAAACACATTTTATACACGTGTACACCTATTTGTTCACATGCACACTTATTTTTTACACTAGTGTGCACATATTTTGTATAAATTATGTGTACACGTTTTATATACGTACACGTTTATGTACTTACATTTTTTATACACGTACACTTATCTTGTACACATGTATAAATGTGTACACCTATTCGTACACATGCACACTTATTTTTACACTAGTGTACATATACTTCATACTCTTGTGTACATATTTTTTATAAATCATGTGCACACTACTTAATAATGTAATGTGTGTATGTGAACGCATATTCGTACACGTGCACACCTATTTTTATATACTAGTGTACACATATTTCGTACTTGTGTAGTGCTATTTTTATATACTAGTGCACACCAATTTTACAAACCATGTGCATCTATTTAATAAGATAATTTTATTATTATATAATATCAGTAAGTGCTTGGTAGCATAGTGGTAGGAGTTTAATATTTAGCAAAAGAGGTCATGATTGCGAATCACATCAACAACATTTTTTTAAAATTTATATAATTTTATTGAGGACACCGGCGGCGGCGATGACGGGCGGCGGAGGTACGGCGTTGGCGACAGGGCAACGAAGGTCTGGCATCGACGACAGGGCGGCGGAGGTCCGGCGTCGGCGACGGGCCGACGGAGGTTCGGCGTCGGTGACGGACCGCGGAGGTCCGGCGTCGGCGACGTGGCGAAGGAGGTCCGGCATCGGTGACGGGCGGCGGAGGTCCGGCGTCGGCGACGGGCGGCGGAGGTCCGCGTCGGCGACGGGCGGCGGAGGCCCGGCGTCGGCGACGGGCGGCGGAGGTCCGGCGACAGGCGACAGGGGTTCGGTGGCGGCGGGTCGATGGAGGTACGGCAGAGGTCCGGCGACGGTGGAGGGGCGGCGGAGGTACGGCGACGGTGGAAGGTGGCTAGCCAACTTTTTTGAAAATACCCAGAATACCCTTCTTTGATGGGATCAAGGAAGTGAGTTCCTTGATCCCAAGTCGGACCCGGGTTTTTGGTATTGGGGGGGGGGATTTTGGCACAAAAATTGAAGAGGAGGCGGCTGCTCCTAATTTCTTGGACAGAGAGAGAGACGGTTTCGGGGTTCGTGCACATGGATTGAGGCGGCGACTTCATGGGTTCTTTGCACGGGGTCCGAGGTGGCAGCGATGTTTGGGTAAACCCAATCGGAGACTTTGATGATCGGGGGCATGGGTTCCACGAAGTGTGGAGACGGAGTCGGTGGCCAGAAATGGTGGTCGGAGCTTGTCGGTGGCTGTGGTGATGATCGGAGAGGGAGTAGAGCTTCCTTGCAAGCTTTCGGAAAGATCAGCGACTAATCTGCACCTTCTGTAAAGTTAAGTAACTGTTTTGTCATTTATGTTAGTTTGTGGCTCATTTGGGAATTTCATTGAGGTGCTGTTTGGCAGAACATTAATTAACAGTTCAGAGTTCCGGCCATAACTCACTTGTTAGAGCTTTGATTAACGAACCGTAGGACCAGTGGAATCAGGACAGCGAGACGGACATTCCTAGACAGATTTCAAAGTTTGAAAATTAGGCTAAGGTGAGGTTTTAGCATCGATAGGTAGATACGTGAGGAATTACAATCCGACTTAGTGATTAATAGGGATGCATGAATTGGAGAGTTGAAAGTGGTTAATGATGGTGCATATGGACTTCAAACTCTAGATTCTGCATGAGAACGTCCCTCTCACTATTCTAATTCCATAGGTTCTGATGGTGCATATGGACTTCAAACGAGAAAGTTATGCTCCAACAACCAATTTGCCATTTCCTAGAAACTTCAATGATCAAATCTGCCAACTTCCCGAATTTACAGATCCAGTCCCTCAACTTTTCCCGTTATGCAACGAGGTCCAAAACTTCAAAAGGTTAACAAAAATCACCCACGTCCTAATCTATCTACACTACAAGAAAACGGAGGTTTAACAATGGATTTTTATGTAGCCTAACAGCGGATAGGCCGCTGTTAGCTATCCTAACGGCGGACGCGTGTCCGCTGTTAGGTTGACTAACGTAAGCTTAGCTAACAGCGGATATGCGTCCGCCGTTAAACCTAACAGCGGATAGCTTTATATCCGCCGTTAAACCTGACAGCGGATTAAATATATAACAGCGATAAAATCCGCTGTTAGAGTTCCGATCAGAATAAAAAAAATTGCAGAAACCTGCTCGCCGGAGCAGGTTTCTGCAATTTTTCCTCTTCTTCTTCTTCTTCATTCTTCTTTCTTCTCCTTCCTTCTTCTTCTTCTTCTTCTTTCTCTTTCTTCTTTTTCTTTCTCTATTCTCCTTTTCTTCTTTGTTCTCCTTCTTCCTCTTCAGTTGTTCCTCTTCTTCTTCTTCATTCTTCTTTATTCTCCTTCCTTCTCCTTCTTCTTCTTTCTTCTCCTTCTTCATCTTCAATTGTTCTTCTTTCTTCTTCTTCTTCTTCTGCCCTTCTCCTTCTTCATCTTTTGTTCTTCTTCTTCAGCTTCTATTCTTCTTTTCTTCTGCTTCTTCTTCTTCTATTTCTTCTTCTTCTTCTTCTGTTCTTCTTATGTTCTTCTTCTTCATCTTATATTCTTCTTCCTTCTCCCTCTTCAGCTTCTAGCAGTCTTCTTCCTTCTCCCTTCTCCTTATTCTCCTCCTTCCTTTTTCTTCTTCTTCTTCTTCTACCAATCAAACCTTCCAAGTATGCAAATGTGCAAAATTGCAGAAAGTTAAATAAATAAATAAAATAACAAAACACATGGATTGGCTAGAGGTGGGCACACGGATTGCCACATCAGCAATCTGTAACGGCGGATTCCCTAACAGCGGATATTATCCGCTGTTAGGATCCCACCCAAAATTTTGAATTCTCGCGGAAGCGGGATATTTTGGCGCGTACTGAATTTTCATTCTAACAGCGAAAATTATCCGCTGTTAGCTTTCCCTCCAAAATTTCACATTCCCGCGGTGGCGGGATTTTTTGGCGCCTGCTGACTTTTCATTTTAACATCGAATACCTAACAGCGGATTTATGACCGTTGTTAGCTAACAGCGGATTTTTAAAAATCCGCTGTTAGGCAGTAGTATCTAACAGCGGATTCCTGACCGCTGTTAAAGTTTCGATGTTAGGACGTAATTTTCTTGTAGTGCTAGTTAAGAAAAGTTAGGACCATTCCAACAATTGAAATAAGTTTCCTTAATGATACTCACAGTTCAACAATCCACAAAAGAGATACTTAACTTCAATTAAGGCTGTTTGATCACCAAACTCTATTTAGGTTGCAAGTCAGTCATTCTTCTCCCTTAACTGGTCCAACGAACCCATCAGGTACTGGCGAGACACTGACCGCCGTCGTTGACATTCCAAAATTCCTTGAATCGATGGTTCTCTATTAGAGCCCACTTTTGCAATCCTGGGAGCCTCCTTTATGACCGTCGACACTTTTGGGTTAACCTCCTGGCTCCAGCGATGCGGTAAAACCCGTCGAACTTTTCTGTGGTTGACTCCAACCCAATGCCATCATCCCTCTCGCTTGCTCCGCCTTCCCAAACTCCACTGCGACCATCCTTGGTCACTCTAACGATTCAAACTCCTCCATCCTCGACTTACATTAACTTTCCCCACTCTCTCTTAGCTGGGTTTGATGCTGCAGTTTTAGCGGTATCAAATAACTAATCTACCAAGGTAGACTAGATCGTATTTGATGACACTCGATTTGACGTGATTATCAGCCTCATTTAAGCGACATTTCTTGGCTTAAGGCATGCTTTTTAAGGTAGAATAGCGAATATTTACTCTACTGCTCTATCTCGTGCCATTTGTGTTACCTTGGCCCTTTTCGGGTCTATTTGATGGTTTTCTAGTGTTTCCATGATAGCACAGGTTTTTGCCGTCAAATTATGTAACCAAGGACGTGTCTAAGGCATTGGAACCTCAAGGAACCGCACCAGAATTAACCAAGGAGTCAATTAGAGTCAACACATCCCCTGCCCGAATTACACAACAGTTTTCGGCGAAAAGATCTTGAGCAAGCCAAAGTTCTCGCCCCAAACTCCAAGTAATTTTGAACAGAAGAAACAGACGGTGCAAGCCAAGTTTTTAAAGGGAGTTTTTACCGAAAACTCTCCCAGTTTTCGGCGAAAACTTAAGTTGTTTTCAAGCCATCCGCGGACGAGTATAAAAGGGAAAATCACCGGTTGAAAACATATCTCATAACTTATACTTTGGACGAAAATTCCAGGACGGAAATCAGAGAGAGAAAGAGTAAAAAGAGTTCGAGGAGCCAGGAAAGGATCGTGACGTCATCCTTCCATCTCGGAGAACCAGTGCTAGGAGTTGAAGATCCAGCAGATTGAGGCTTCAAGAATTCGTCGAAATTAGGTTTTACAGTTCTTCTCTGTCTTTCCTACCTGAGATGTATTCTTTGTTCGTTTTTGATTCTCCTGTATTGAATATGAGTAGCTAAACTCGTAGAGCTTAGATTAGATGGACCCTAAGTGACCCAGGGCTTTAAAGCGGTCACGGATCGGCGGTGATTAGATTCGAAATTCATTCAGTTTCTCCTTCATGTTTGATTTGTTCTTTGTTCTTTGTGCTTCTTTTCTGGTTTGGCCACCTAGATTAGATTCTTGTTAAGTCGAGGATATTAGCAAATGGTCGCCTCACTTTAAAACACCAAATCAAGTAATTAACCTATTCATTGGAGTGTTGGCCTTTCGTACGAACCAGTTAGGGTTAATCCATTACAAGAGTAACTCATTAATCACTAGTAATTGCACCAGTTAGTTTTGTCGTTGCAAGAAGCGACCGTACTCGGGCGACTAATTAATCTTGGTAGTTAGATCGGATAGAGCGAACGTTCGCCAGTCTTAAACTTAAGGGTAAGGAGTTATGGTGGTGTCTGTGAACTGAATGAACTAGAATTGAAAATCGCTGGTCTGTTGACTGTTTTTGCTCTGGTGATCTAAGGAGGATTCGAAGTCTAAGCTTGTTTATCGTCTGTCTAAGTCAAACAATCAACCGTTCTACATTTTAATTTCATTTCAGTTACCTTGCATTTTAGTATAGAAGTCGTGGAACTCACACCACTCACAGATTCCTCTTTTCTGAATAAAAATCGCCGACATATTTGAGTAAGCAAGTAGAAGAGGCCCGTGGAATACGATCTGTCCTACTCTATGCTTGACACTTATTTGATTGCACGCATCACAACGTTCATCAAATTGGCGCCGTTGTCGGGGAAACTCTTATATTTCGTTGAAAGAAGAGCTGGCATTTTTATTCTTCTATCTTTCCATCTTTCATTTTCCATCACACTTCGATTTTACACCGGTTGTGCTTGTTTTTGTCCCTTGCAGGTCATAGCAGATACTTAATCAAACTACTTCCGTTCCATCTTTCCTTTCCGCAATGGCCGCTCCAAAGAGTCTTGCAGACTACAGTAAGCCGAGCACGTCTAACGTTCGGTCTCCCATCGTCGTACCTTATGACGACAACGATCCTTACTATGAGATCAAGATCCCCTTCCTGGGACTAATTGATGACACTCGATTTGACGTGATTATCACCCTCATTTAAGCGACATTTCCTTGCTTAAGACATGGTTTTTAGGGTAGAATAACGAATATTCACTCAACTACTCTATCTCGTGCCATTTGTGTTACTTTGGCCCGTTTCGGGTCTATTTGATGGTTTTCTAGTGTTTTCATGTAAGCACAGATTTTTGCCGTCAAATAAAGTAGCCAAGGACGTGTCTAAGGCGTTGGAACCTCAAGGAATCACACCGAAATCGATCCAAGGAGTCAATCAAGTCGAACCAAATCCTGCTCCCATTTACACTGAAGTTTTTGGCGAAAATCCCTTCGAATTTTTGGCGAAAACTCATGAAGAAATCGGCAGAGCTTTTAAGAAGAACTTTTCGGCGAAAACTTGGTGTTTTCGCCGAGAACCGGCGGTCCGAAAATCACAGGAGAATGCAGCCGAGAACCCAACCCATTTACAAAGGAATTTTCGGCGAAAACTCAAGCACATTTTCTGCGAAAATTCCATGCAAAATCCGGCGGTATTAGGGTTAAGTATAAATACTTAACCGGCGGCCCAAATAAGATATACACCTCATAATACATCATAATTTCAGAATTCTCACGAGTTCTGGGGCAGAGTTTAGAGTTCAAAGAGCCAGGAAGAGATCGTGACACCATCCCTTCATCTCGGAGACTCGGAGCTAGGATTGAAGATTACCGGAGATCGAAGCTTCGCCGGAATCGTCTTAATTAGGTTTTTCAGATCATTTTCTGTTCTTCCTCTGTTTAAGATGAACTCTGTCTTTGTTTTTGATTCTTTTGTTATAAACATGAGTAGCTAAACTCGTAGAGCTTAGATTAGATGAACCCTAAGTGACCCAGGGCTTTAAAGCGGTCACAGATCGGCAGTGATTAGATTCAAAGTTCAATCAGTTTCTCTTTGCATGGTTGTTTTGTTCTTGATTGTTATACTGCGTTTCTCGTCTAGTTGACGCCTAGATTAGTTTCATTGTTCTTGTGTTTCTTTTCTAGTTGATCGCCTAGATTAGGTTTGTGTTGAGTTAGGGTTTGTCGCCAGACAGCTTCTCTGCTTTAAAACATTAAAACTCATCTTTCTTGATCACCTAGATTAGATTCTTGTTAAGCTGAGGATAGAAGCGAACGCTCGCCTCTCTTTAAAACATCAATTCAACCAATTAACCTATTCATTGGAGTGTGCCTTTCGTAGGAACCAGTTAGGGTTAATCCGCTTCGAGAGTAACTCATAAATCATTAGTAATTGCACCAGTTAGTTTAATCGTTGCGAGAGGCGACCGTACCCGGGCGATTAATTAATCTTGGTAGTTAGATCGGATAGAGCGAACGTTCACCAGTCTTAAACCTAAGGGTCAGAAGTTATGGTGGTGTATAGAAATTGATTGAATTAGAATTGAAAACCGCTGGTCTTGTGATTGGTGTTGCCTTGGTGATCTAAGGGGGATTCGAAATCTAAGCTTGTCTGTCGTCTGTCTGAACCAACCAATCATTCTATCTTTTAATTTCTTTTTAATTTTCCTGCATCTTAGTCTAGAAGTCGTGGAACTCACACCACGCACTAAGTGTTTAAACCTGAGTAATTTGCCAGCATATTTGAGTAAACGATTAGAAGAAACCCTGTGGAATACGATCTACCCTAGCTTCCAGCTTGGTAGTATTTGATCACTGTTTTACAGCTCATCACTAATCTCTAGGGACGTGCAATTTGAAGGAAAGCCAGATGATAATCCTTGCACACATCTATCTGAATTTCTGGCTGTTTGTGAAACTTTCAAGTCTGGGAACCTCAACAAGAACGCTCTATGTCTTCGAGCCTTTCCATTCTCTCTCAGAGGTGCAGCTAAGAGATGGCTTGGAAGCAAACCACCCGATCATTACACTGATTGGGAAACTTTAGCTCAAGATTTTGTTGAGGAATACTTCCCTCCATCAAGGACAACTGCCTACAAGGACAGCATCTCCAGGTTTACTCAGAGAGAAGATGCAAGCTTGTACGACACTTGGAATGAATTCCAAGCCCGCCCTTCTCTTCAACTGCCCTCACCATGGGTATGAACAAAGGCAGTTGGCTGAATTCTTTGCTCGTGGTATGCGCGAAGAGTCTGCAAAGTGGTTCAACTCCCTAGCTGGGGGAGATTGCACCGCTCTTACCCCTCAGGACGCTCTTCTTCATTTTGCTAGCTGTGCTTTAAAGTCAAGAAACTGGGAGAGACAAAGAGAACGTACCAAGAGTCAGATGAGCGTTGCAGATCAGGTCAAAGCAGAAGTTCAAAAGCATCTAAAGACAATTGGCATCTCCCTCGATCCCCTGTCAGCTACCGTCTTTTCGTCTGACTGTGGATGGTGCGGAACTTGTGCTCATAACGGTGGAAGCTGCCTTAACTTTGGTAAAACAGATGACTGGTCTACAGAAGAGGTGAACTTCATTAGTCAAGGCTTGACCAACAATCAGAAAGGCTACAATAATTACAGGAACTACCAACCGTAGAATCAGAACAACCGATTCTCGAATTCTTACCAAAGACCTCCTGGATTCATTGGAGGACAGCAACAGCCTCGAGCAAAGCTGCATTACAATAGAGACGAGGACAATGAGAAGAAGTTCGATCGAATCATGAGCAGACTCGACGAACATGACAATCAATTCAAAGCTCAAGCTGCACTCAATCAAGGACAAAGGGCTCAAAGCCAAAGGATAGAAGATAAGCAATGTGACTAAATTTCTTACTAGCAATCCTTTCCTTAATCAAGCAGCATTTCAAGGAGACCTCGGTGTGAAGAATGAACACGCTCAAGATATCACCACCAGGAGCGGCAAGCAAACAACCGATCCAAAGGCTCCAGAACCTGACATGATACCAGATACTACTGCCATGGATATGCCAGAGATTGAAGATATCACAGAAGAGGAAGAGGCAACACCTACTCCTCCTCCCAAGACAGCTCCTGAGCCCGTCTTAGTAGCATATATACCTCGGATTCCCTTTCCAAAAGCTGCAATGAGCAAAGCCAAGGATCACGACACCCAATATAAGAAGTGGTACAATATTCTCAAGACTGCAGAGATCAAGATACCAGTAACTCAAGCTGTAGAGATCATACCACCACTTGGGAAATTTTTTAAGGATCTCATGAAGAAGGTGTAGAACGGAGAGGCGTACTCTGTCACGCTTACCAATGAATGCGCTTCTCTCTTTGGTGCTCCGTCTCCCATACGACAGCCGCCACCACCGCCAGTTAAGTGTTCTGATCTCGGTCTTTTTAGATTACCATGCATCATTAATGGTATTAAAATTGACCTTAGTCTGGCTGATTCTGGTGCTTCTATTAATGTTATGCCTGTTTTATCTTTATGAAAAGTTAAATCTAGGGAAATTAAAACCGTTTACTTTGCATCTCGTGCTAGCCGATAGGTCTGTCAAACTGCCTAGGGGTATAATAGAAGATGTAGCTATTTGCTATGGTCCTTTTACCATAATTAAAGATTTTGTTGTTCTAGACACCTGTGAGTTAGACGGAACACTTATCTTAGGCCAACCTTTCTTAACGACTGCTGGTGCAAATATCAACTGCAAACAAGGCCTGTTGACTTTAAGTGTAGGACAGGATAGTGTTACATCCGCATTAAGGATAGCATGAGATATTCTGTTGCTCAAGATGATAATTGTTATACTGTTGATTCTATGGAGTTGGCCTCCGCCAACTTCATCACTAACGCCTTATCTAGTGATCCACTAGAGTTGTGCTTGATTTCAGGAATTGACAATGCACTAGAAGATCCAGAGCAGCGCCTGTGGCAGGACGAGTTAGACGATCGGAAAGCGACATCCACAGCCACTTCTGTGCCTGCACACATCGAACCAGCATCGAGTTGGATCACTACCTCATATGAGAAACCGCCTGAACTCTCCTTAAAGGAGTTGCCTAACCATTTAGAATATGCATTCCTGGGGAAGGAATGCCAGCTGCCAGTCATCATCAATTCGAGTTTATCTCCCGAGCAGAAAGAGCAACTGATCAGGCTACTCAAGAAGCATGTCCGAGCTATAGCCTGGCAGTTGGCCGACATCAGGGGTATCTCTGAAACCTTTTGCAAACATCGGATAGTTGTAGATGACGAATTCAAGCCAATTAGGCAGCCGCAACGCCGATTAAATCCTCTGATGCAGGAAGTTGTGAAGAAGAAGTTCTGAAGCTTCTGGATGCCGGTATCATTTACCCTATTATCGACAGTCCTTGGGTCAGTCCAACTCAGGTTGTCCCGAAGAAAGGAGGAATCACAGTCATCACTAATATGAAGGGTGAGCTCATTCCCACTCGCACGGTTACCAGATGGCGAGTCTGTATCGATTATCGACGACTCAATGACCCTACAAAGAAGGATCACTTCCCACTACCGTTCATTGATCAGATGCTAGAACGGTTGGCTGGTCATGATTACTACTGTTTCTGAGATGGGATGTCTGGTTACTTCCAGATCCCCATCGAGCTCGATGATCAAGAGAAGATGACCTTCACCTGCCCTTTTGGTACGTTTGCTTATCGCCGTATTCCCTTTGGTTTATGTAATGCTCCCGCTACTTTTCAGAGATGCATGCTTGCTATATTCGTGATCTAGTAGAGAATGTGGTGGAGGTATTCATGGACGACTTCTCCATCTATGGAGATTCATTTTCCAAGTGCCTAGCCAACCTGGACAAGGTGCTAGCTCGTTGTGAGGAAACCAACTTGGCTCTTAGTTGGGAGAAATGTCACTTTATGGTTATCGAAGGCATTGTTCTTAGCCATAGGATATCTAAGCTCGGTATAGAAGTAGACCGTGCCAAGCTCGAAACCATCGCTAGTCTGCCGCAACCAACCTCGGTCAAGACAGTTCGAAGCTTCCTCGGTCATGCTAGATTCTACCGGCGGTTCATCAAAGACTTCTCCAAGATCACTCTTCCAATGACCAAGCTTCTAGAGAAAGATGTTCCTTTCATTTTTGACAAAGCCTGTCTTGCAGCCTTTGAGATCCTGAAGACTAGACTCACCACCGCACCAATCCTTACAGCACCAGATTGGAATCTTCCATTTGAGATTATGTGCGATGCTAGCAACTTTGCCGTTGGCACAGTTCTTGGTCAGAGAAAAGAAAAGAGGTTTCATCCCATCTACTTTGCTAGCAAGACGCTTAACGATGCTCAAAGGAACTACACTACTACGGAGAAAGAGCTCCTAGCTATCGTCTTCTCCTTTGACAAGTTCAGACAGTACCTGGTTCTTTCACACACCATCGTCTATACAGATCATGCTGCTCTGCGCCATCTGTTAGCCAAGCAGGATTCGAAGCCAAGGCTCATCCGGTGGATCCTCCTTCTCCAAGAGTTCGACATAGAGATTAAAGACAAGAAGGGAGCTAAGAACCTAGCAGCCGATCACCTTTCCCGACTCGAGGAATCTCAGACAGGTAAGTCTACTACTACCCCTATCAATGATTCTTTCCCTGACGAGTTGTTGCGTGTTGAAATCTATGAACAGGTCAACAGCATAGCCATCGAGCCCTGGGAAATCACTCACGCTAAAGAGCTAAGTGACGCAACTGATTCAGATGAGCCCTGGTATGCCACCCTAGCTAATTATCTCTCTCACGGCATAATACCTCCTGAGCTGGACTATAATGCACGCAAGAAGCTCTTTAAATAGGCCAAGTCATACTTCTGGGATGAGCCTTTCTTATACCGTATTAGTACTGACGGGATGATCCGAAGATGCGTCTCTTACATCGAAGCGGCTCACATCATGTGTAAGTGCCATGAAGGCCAGTTCAGAGGACACTTCGGCGGTAACCGCACTCCAAGAAAGGTACTTGAAACTGGATTTTACTAGCCTTCAATCTTTAGTGATTGCGACGCTTTTGCTCGTCATTGTGATGCATGCCAATGATTAGGTAACATCTCTAACCGTAATGAGATGCCCCAAATTGTTTCTTTAACTGTTGAAATCTTTGATGTCTGGGAATTGATTTTATGGGAGCGTTCACACCCTCCAATGGAAACAAGTACATTCTTGTGGTCGTTGATTATGTTTCTAAGTGGGCTGAAGCTGAAGCTCTACCCACTAACAACTCAAGAGTGGTGGGTCGGTTCCTTACACGTCTTTTCACGCATTTTGGTTCACCCCGCTTCATCATAAGCGATAGGGGTACCCACTTCCATGGACATTTCGATCGGGTGTCCAAACGCTTCAGCATCACCCACCGAATGTCCACAGCTTACCATCCTCAAGCTAATGGTCAAACGGAAGTGAAGAACCGTGAGCTCAAGCGGATTCTTGATAGGATAGTTGGCCGGTCCCGCAAGGACTGGTCATCTAAGCTCAATGATGCCTTATGGGCTTATCGAACTGCCTACAAGACTCCCATCGGTACCTCACCGTATCAGCTGGTCTATAGCAAGGCATGCCATTTGCTAGTTGAGCTTGAGCACAAGGCGTTTTGGGCTACTAAAGAGTTGAATATGAGTTATGCAGTAGCAGGTAACAAGCGCCACGACCAGATCGCTGAGCTTGAAGAGCACCGTCTCCACGCGTACGAGAGCAGGAAGCTTTACAAGGAACGCACCAAGAGAATTCATGACTCCCAATTGAAAACAGTCAAGCAGTTGTACCCCGGAGATGAAGTCCTCTTATACAACTCTCGTTTGAAGCTTTTCTCGGGTAAACTAAAATGTGGATGGTCCGGCCCCTATACCGTGGTGCGGCAGACATCCTTGGGCAGCGTCCTAATTAAAGGCCACGGTCAAGAACCATTCATGGTCACCGGTCACAGGCTCAAGAGGTATCTGCAGGGATTAGTTGTTTCTCTCATCGACGTACACTACTTTGCGTCAGACCCATGACACGGATCCAGGTATCGTCCAGCTCACGGACGTTAAACAAGAGCGCTTCGTGGGAGGCAACCCACGGCTGGAGTCAGTTTGTTTTCATTTCGAGCCGTTTCTTTTAAACTCCTTTAAAAAAAACTGCCAACCCATTTTTCAAATGAGTTTTCGCCGAAATCTCCACAAGTTTTCACCGAAAACTCTGGTTTTCAAATCGTCGGATCCTCCTGTTTCTCGTTTTCGAAAGTTTGCGCTGAAAAAATCCGACTTCGCGGCGAAAACTAACATTTAAACCCGCTGTCATTTTGTTTTGAAAAGGATTTTTCGCCAAAAAATTCTACCTTTTTCGTCGAAAAATCTGGGTTTTTCCGCCGGTATAAATCTCCCCTCCGGATTATTTTTCGCGACCCCCCCCGAAAACCAGAACCTCGCCGACTCTCTCTCTTTTCATTTTTGCCACCGCCCGCCACCCTATTTCCTTCGCTGCCAGCCGACAAGCTGCCGCCGCCGCAGCCCCTCCCTCCTCTTCCTGGGTTGTTTTCATCCTAGAGCTCTCGAATCAGAGTTCTATAGCTCCGGTTCGCCCGAAACGAGTTTTCAAGTTTTTTGTCGATTTCCCGGATTTCCAATCATTTTCTCGAGTCATGTCTTCATGGTTAGTTGTTCAGCCCTTGATTTTGAATCTTTTGGTGTATTGACTTTTGGTTTTCGGCATGGTTGACTTTTCGATTTTCCTCGAATTGCGTGTTTTGCTGTTTCGGTGTAGTCTGGCTCTACTTTTGGAATCCCTTTGATCTATTTTGCCCTCGTGAATGGATTTCTATGATATTGTGCCAATGAATTGTCTTGTGCTTTGCGTTTGTTGAATTGCATCATTTCTCATACTTGGTGATTGAATGTCGTTTTTCCCCTGCATGCTGGCCGTTTCTTTTCTGCTATGCTTTGAAATTGTGTCCTCTCCACTTATTTGCTTACCCCTACTTGTCTACTTCATTCTTCCCAGAACCGTGGTTTCAAACTAAGTGTGGGGTAGGATTCTTGTCATCTAATTCTGGTCCGCCCTGAGTTGTGTATTACAGGAATCCGAAGCGTTTCAAGACCACCAGTGCTGATAGAAAGCAGCGGTCCAAGGATCGACAGATCAAGGCTCAATCCTCCCGTCCACCCGCACCATCTGCACCAATACTGGCGGTTGTGAACATAGTCCCGCAGACTGTACCGGCTCTCGTGATCCCTATCTCCTATGCTCCTGCACCCGCCAGTGGGGCCCTGCATCCATTTATCGCTGCCCTTGAGCCACACCAATTGGAGGTATATCAGAAGATCAAAGACATCCCTCCGGCTAAGGTGGAAGTTCTCTCCTTAGACAGCCTCAAGGACCACAATCCGGCTTGGCACTCCACCATCGACCTCGTCCTTAGCCAAGCCGGCTTGCGATCCCTGACCACTCTTAGTTCCCCCTACCCTCTGGTCGCCCTTCAAGAATTCTGAAGCTCATTTGAGCGTCACACGCCAATACCCAACCGCTGTCAGAAGTTTGTTTCCTTTCGCCTCGATGGTGTTCGACATGAGAAAAACATACAGGAGTTCGCTCACCTCTTCGACCCCAATGCCGTCATCCAGGACACCGCCCTTGGGTTCTCGGACGTCTACTCCATCACTCGTGAACCTTACCCCGACGTATAGAAGTATGTCTCCGGCCAAAGAGAGGTCAAGCCTATCGTCAACCCCACGGTAGGTGACATTGCTCACCCAATTTTTAAATTCTTGCATTATGTTTGGATGCAATCTCTGTGTTATTGTAGCAAGGCGATCCATCACCATGTTTTCTTGGAGGAACTAGTGATGTTCTGTGCGGTAGAGGAGGAGGAAACCCTCCACCCCGGATGGTGGCTTGCGAGATTCTTCCACAAACGCACTACCACCAAGAAACTTCCTTCTGAGCTTCCTGGCGGAACCTTCATTTCATGTCTGATCGACAACCTACAGATCAGTGACAAATGGGGCCCTGATATCCCTCGCGTCCAGATTCAGCACTTCGGTGCTGAGCTCACCGTCGCCCGAGGCCTCGACCTCGCGTGTAGTCTCGACGAATACAATCTGCTACCCCGTCGCTCGAAGAGAGCGCCACCACAACCTGTTGCGACTCCTGTGCCTCTGCTCCTCTCCTAGAGTTGCCGCCTCCACCGCAACCACAGATGCCCAACGAGATTAATGAGCGGCTTGCGCGTATTGAGCAATGGCAGCTCGACTACTCTGCTGGTTCACTTCAATGGCAGAAGGACCGAGTAGAGCACGAAAAGGCACAGAACGCGCGATGGAGCGTTTTGCAACTGTTCATGGCGGACCAGCCCGCTAGACACAGGGATGAGCTCGCATGGCGACAACAGCTTGAGCAGCGACTTGGCGTTTCCCCTATCCCGACTCCACCTCCACCCCCACCTGCGGAACAGTGATCAGGTTGTTTCTATCCTTTCCTTTTATTTTTATTTCTTCTTTTCGGATTTCGATCCAACTTTTTTTGTGTGGATCCAGGACACTTGTCCTGGTTTTCTTTTGATCTTTTATTTTGTTTTTGTTTTGTAGGTGTCTTTTGGTAGCTTCTCTACTCCGCTCCGCGGCACGCTCTCCGAAACCATCCACTACACTCCCCCTTTCCAGGTTCCTCGTTCCTCTCAATCTCTTTTTAGTCCTGTGGGGTCACAGAACGGTCTAAGTGTGGGGTAGGATGTTAGAGAACCATGCATGATCTTGATTTCCCTTTCTTTGTGTTTCATGGTGCCTTGATCGATTCCTCTAGCTCTAGAATTGCTCAATTCTTGATGTTTGACGTTAAGTTGTTTTTTTCAATCTGTCATAATAATGCTTAGACTGCTTAATCTAGAACCTGAGAACCAACGTGTGTACTTTGATGCTGAATTGCCTGGTCAGAACAGATTTTAAAAATCACACTTGTAGTTTGTCGCCTTGATTTGCATGAAAATGACCGAATCCGACTAGCAAACCAACTGTGAGCTTTTGATCCATTGCACATAACTTGCAATTTCAATTCATTTTGAGTGGTTTTCTGTTTGCTGAGTTAGAATTTGCATGAGACCTATTCGAGACCACACGATGACACGAGTTCTAGAATGATAGGGGCACCTAGATTCAGCTACTAAGCCAGATAGCCTGCCTAACGATAAATTCATTAGGTTTAAACCCTTGAGCTTGGCCTGTTCTTTCGGTTCGATATACATTACAGCCATTCCCCATTCTTTCATTCCCCGTTGATCCCCTGTGGTTATAGTTCTAGATTGACCTACCGGAAGTCGGTTTGTGGTAACTTGCCTATAGCCATTAAACAGTTGGTCTTAGCTATTACGTCCAGACGTGTAAACCCCTCTAGCAACTAAAAGAAAGAATCGGCACAAAAGAGAAGAAAAAAAAGAAAAAAAAAAGAAGAAGAAAATTTGAAAATTTTTGAAATAAAAAAGAGAAAAAGAAAAGCTCAAAGCCTCAAAGATTTAGTTAGTTCGATAACGTTCTTCTCCCTACATATGGAAGAACGAAATCAAAAGAAATTAGAAAAAAAATGTTTGTAAAGAAAATAAAGTGCTAGGTTGCTTGAGGGTATCATAGGATGAGCGTACACTGTTCCACCCGTATCTGGTTAGACGGTAGGAAGCCATAGCCTAGATTCGAGGGAAGTTAGTCGAAAGCTACACCACACCAAAGCCATCATCATACATTCCCTTCATCCATCTCATTTTAACCCTTTTAGTGTAGAATTCGTTACAGTCCTAGTAGGGAAGTTCTTCTTGACTAGTTCCTCGTGTTGTCACAGTGGTGGAGATGCGGTCGAATTGCAAACTTATGACAGAATTTAGTAACAGAAAATGATTGAGAGCAGAAACACGTCCTTAAACACAGAGAGTGAGAGTTTCCCTTTTACCAAATATTTCCTCTGTGAGGAGTCTGGTCGGTCAGGTCAAATTCGTGCATGATTGGTTGCTACTTCTTGTCGTGTGCAGTTTTTAGTGAGACCATATTGTTTAGCTGATCAGTATGCATGTTAGGTTTCTTGTTCTAGGTATTATTTGTCTAATAATTCATTGTGAATGCTTGAACTTCAATTTAATCGATCTCATCATTTGTGAACTTGAGCGTATTCTATTCAGTTGCTTGAAGACAATCAAAAGCTTAAGTGTGGGGTATTTTGATGACACTCGATTTGACGTGATTATCAGCCTCATTTAAGTGACATTTCTTGGCTTACGACATGGTTTTTAGGGTAGAATAGCGAATATTCACTCTACTGCTCTATCTCGTGCCATTTGTGTTACCTTGGCCCTTTTTGGGTCTATTTGATGGTTTTCTAGTGTTTCCATGATAGCATAGGTTTTTTCCATCAAATTATGTAACCAAGGACGTGTCTAAGGAATTGGAACCTCAAGGAACCGCACCAGAATCAACCAAGGAGTCAATTAAAGTCAACACATCCCCTGCCTGAATTACACAGCAGTTTTCGGCGAAAAGATCTTGAGTTTTCGCCGAAAACTCAAGAAGAGATCAGCAGACCATTACAAGAAGGAGTTTTCGGCGAAAACTCCAAAGTTCTCGCCCCAAACTCCAAGTAATTTTGAACAGAAGAAACACACGGAGCAAGCCAAGTTTATAAAGGGAGTTTTCGCCGAAAACTCTCCCAGTTTTCGGCGAAAACTTAAGCTTCCGCGGACGAGTATAAAAGGGAAAATCACCGGTTGAAAACATATCTCATAACTTATACTTTGGACGAAAATTCCAGGACGGAAATCAGAGAGAGAAAGAGTAAAAAGAGTTCGAGGAGCCAGGAAAGGATCGTGACGTCATCCTTCCATCTCGGAGAACCAGTGCTAGGAGTTGAAGATCCAGCAGATTGAGGCTTCAAGAATTCGTCGAAATTAGGTTTTACAGTTCTTCTCTGTCTTTCCTACCTGAGATGTATTCTTTGTTCGTCTTTGATTCTCCTGTACTGAATATGAGTAGCTAAACTCATAGAGCTTAGATTAGATGAACCCTAAGTGACCCAGGGCTTTAAAGCGGTCACGGATCGGCAATGATTAGATTCGAAATTCATTCAGTTGTTTGATTTGTTCTTTGTTCTCTGTGTTTCTTTTCTGGTTTGGCCACCTAGATTAGATTCTTGTTAAGTCGAGGATAGTAGCGAATGTTCGCCTCACTTTAAAACACCAAATCAAGCAATTAACCTATTCATTGGAGTGTGCCTTTCGTAGGAACCAGTTAGGGTTATTCAATTGCAAGAGTAACTCATTAATCACTAGTAATTGCACCAGTTAGTTTTGTCGTCGCAAGAAGCGACCGTACTTGGGTGACTAATTAATCTTGGTAGTTAGATCGGATAGAGCGGACGTTCGCCAGTCTTAAACCTAAGGGTAAGGAGTTATGGTGGTGTCTGTGAACTGAATGAACTAGAATTGAAAATCGCTGGTCTGTTGACTGTTGTTGCTCTGGTGATCTAAGGGGGATTCGAAGTCTAAGCTTGTTTGTCGTCTGTCTAAGTCAAACAATCAATCTTTCTGCATTTTAATTTCATTTCAGTTACCTTGCATTTTAGTATAGAAGTCGTGGAACTCACACCATGCACAGATTGCTCTTTTCTGAATAAAAATCGCCGACATATTTGAGTAAGCAAGTAGAAGAGGCCCGTGGAATACGATCTGTCCTGCTCTGTGCTTGACAGTTATTTGATTGCACTTGCCGTCTGTTAATAACAAAACAACCATGCAAAGAGAAAATGATTGAATTTCGAATCTAATTATCCCAATCCGTGACCGCTTTAAAGCCCTGGGTCACTTAGGGTTTATCTAATCTAAGCTCTACAAGTTCAACTACTCATAACGATAACAGAAGAATCAAAGGCAACAAAGGAAATCATCATACAGAAAAAGAACAGATAAGAACTGAAAAACCTAATTCTCAACTTTAAGCTCCGAGCTCTCCGAGGTGGAAGGATGGCGTCACGATCTCTCTGCGGATCTTCGAACTCTCTAAACTCTATCTATCTCTCTAGAGGTTGTCGCCTCTGTATTGGAACTTTTGTTCAATGAATAATGGAATACCTCTCTCTCAGCTGCCGCTGCTCTATTTAAATAGGAGTCATTAGGGTTTGCCATTTTTGTCTTGGAAAAGGTAATAGTTTTCGGCGAAAACTTAAGAATTTTTCGCCAAAAACTTCAGTTGAATCCTCCTGTGTGTATTTCTTCAATAGTTTTCGGTGAAGACTTCGACTTCTCATCGAAAACTTCTTCGCAATCGGCTGTGGGTTTCTGAAGGTATTTTTGCCGAAAACTTTATAGTATTTTCGGTGAAAATATTGTGTTGGGCAGTTGGATCTTCGGTTCTGACTCTGGTTTGATTTCTGGTTTGATTCCGGTTCACTCCTTGAGGTCTTGAACACGTCCGTGGTTACGTATTTGACGGCAAAAACCTGCACTCTTACAAAAACACAAGAAAACCATCAAATAGACCGAAAAAGGGCCAAAGTAACCAAATCGGTAGGAAATAGGGTAGTTGAGTGAATATTCGCTATTTTACCCCTAATACCACATTTCAAGCAAGGAAATGTCACTTAAATGGGGCTGAAAATCACGTCAAATGGAGTGTCATCAGGGTTTGAAACCCTACTCTCCTTCTTCTCAATTGATTGTGCTAGGGAAAATTGACTAGGCTGACAGCCAACTCGGACCCAGCTCCAACCTCCTCTTCCACTTAGCAAACCGGACCCAAGCTTCCTTCCCCATTTCATCTCTACCTTCCTTCTTCAGTAAATCAAGCTACGGGGTTTAAACCCAAGTCTCCCTCCTCTTCTCATTAATGGGCCCAAGCCCTCTTCTTCATTGAATAAAAGATGCGGCATGCCTAACTTAATTTAAACTTGGTTGAACCAATTGGTTCGTGACCTCGACCTAACCGTTATTCTGAGGTTAATCAACCTGAAAAGCCAAAATGTTGATGATGACACTTGAATTGACGTGATTATCAGCCTCATTTAAGCACATTTCATTGCTTAAGACACGGTTTTTAGGGTAGAATAGTGAATATTCAGTCAACCGATCCATCTCATGCCTTTTGTGTTACCTTGGCCCATTTCGGGTCTATTTGATGGTTTTCTAGTATTTTTGTGTTATCACAGGTGTTCGCCATCAAATACGGTGGCCAATGACATGTCTAAGGCACTGGAACCCCGAGGAATCACACCCGAATCAACCAGAAAAGTCATTCAACTCAAAAGAATTCCTACCCCATTTACACACAGATTTTCTGCCAAAATACCCTTGAGTTTTCGCCGAAAATGAAAGAAGGAATCCACTGTCCCGATCAAGAAGAAGTTTTCGCCGAAAAGCCATTTCAGCCAGAAGAAACAGACGAATTCAACAGATATTTTCGCTGAAAATTCCCTTGTATTTTCGGCGAAAATCCAAGCAAAAATCAGCAGTCGGTCGGTTAGGTTTAAATACAAAAGCAGCGGCCAAAATTAAAGGTGACAATTTTTACACACAATTTACACGAGACAAAAAATCCCAAGACTGGGAAATAGAGAGAACGAGGGGATAGAGTTCGAGGAGCCAGGAACGGATCGTGACGCCATCCATCCATTTCGGAGAGCCGGTGCTAGGAGTTGAAGATTCAGCAGATTGAAGCTGCAAGGAGTCGTCAAAATTAGGTTTTGCAGTTCTTCTCTGTTTACCTACCTGAGATGTATTCTTTGTCTGTCTTTGATTCTTTTGTATTGAATATGAGTAGCTAAACTCGTAGAGCTTAGATTATATGAACCCTAAGTGACCCAGGGCTTTAAAGCGGTCACGGATCGGCGGTGATTAGATTCGAAATTCATTCAGTTTCTTCTTCATGTTTGATTTGTTCTTTGTTCTTTGTGTTTCTTGTCTGGTTTGGCCACCTAGATTAGATTCTTCTTAAGCTAAGGATAGAAGCGAACGCTCGCCTTACTTTAGAACATCAAGTTGAACAATTAACCTTATAATTGGAGTGTGCCTTTCGTAGGAACTGATTAGGGTTAATCCACTGCAAGAGTAACTCATAAATCGTTAGAATTTGCACCAGTTAGTTAAGTCATTGCGAGAGGCGACCTTACCCGGGTGGCTAATTAATCGTGGTAGCTAGATCGGATAGAGCGAACGTTCGCCAGTCTTAAACCTAAGGGTCAGGAGTTACGGTGGTGTCTGAGAACTGAATGAACTAGAATCGGAAATCGTTGATCTGTTGATTGCTATTGCTCTGGTGATCTAAGGGGGATTCGAAAACTAAGCTTGTCTGTTGTCTGTCTTAGTATATCAATCAACCTTTCTTCGCCTTAATTTCATTTCAATTAATCTTTGCATTTTTAGTATAGAAGTCGTGGAACTCACACCACGCACTAAGTGTTTACCCTCGAATTTAATTGACAACACATTTGAGTAAGGAAGTAGAGGAGACCCGTGGAATAGGATCTACCCTAGCTTCATAGCTTGGTAGTTATTTGATTGACCGCTATTCTGCAGCTCATCAAATTGGCGCCGTTGCCGGGGACTCTTCTATTTCGTTGAAAGAAGAGTTGGCATTTTTATTCTTCTACCTTTCCATCTTTCATTTTCCATCACACTTCGATTTTACACCAGTTGTGTTTGTTTTTGTCTCTTGCAGATCATAGCAGGTACAGAATCGTATCACTTCCGTTCCATCTTTCCCTTCCGCAATGGCTGCTCCTAAGAGTGTTGCGGACTACAGTAAGCCGCGTGCATCCAACTTTCGATCACCCATTACCGTGCTTTCCAATGACAATGATCCTGACTATGAGATTAAGATTCCTCTCCTAGAACTGATCTCTAGGGACGTACAATATGAAGGAAAGCCAGATGATAATCCCTGCACACATATAGCTGACTTTCTGGCTGTCTGTGAAACTTTCAAGTCTGGGAACCTCAACAAGAACACTTTATGTCTCCGAGCTTTTCCGTTCTCTCTCAGAGGTGCTGCTAAGTAGTGGCTTGGAAGCAAACCACCAGGCCACTACACTAACTGGGAGACATTAGCTCAAGTTTTTGTTGAAGAGTACTTCCCTCCAGCAAGGACAATTGCTTATAAAGACCGCATCTCCAGATTTACTCAGAGAGAAGATGCAAGCCTGTACGACACTTGGAATGAATTCCAATCCCTTCTCTTCAACTGCCCTCATCATGGGTATGAAGAGAGGCAGCTGGCTGAATTCTTTGCTCGAGGTATGTGCGAAGAATCTTCGAAGTGGGTCAACTCCTTAGCAGGCGGAGACTGCACCGCCCTCACTCCTCAGGAGGCTCTTCTGCATTTTGCTAGTTGTGCTTTGAAATCCAGAAATTGGGGGAGGCAAAGAGAAGGAACCAAGGGTCAGTTGAGCATTGCAGAGCAGATCAAAGCAGAAGTTCAGAAACATCTACAAGCAGCTGGTATCCCCCTCGATCCCCGCCAGCTACCATCTTTTCGGCTGACTATGGATGGTGTGGATCCTGCGCTCATAACGGTGGAAGCTGCCTCAACTTTGGTAAAACAGAAGTCTGGTCTGCAGAAGAGGTAAACTTCATTGATCAAGGCTTCGACAACAATCAAAAAGGCTACACCGGTTTCAGGAACCTCGTACCGCAGAACCAGTACAAACGGTTTGCAGATCCGTATCAAAGACCTCCGGGACTCATTGGCGGACAGCAACAGTTCCAAGCAAAGCCGTATTACAATAGAGACATGGATTATGAGAAGAAGTTCGATCAGATCATGAGCAGACTTGACGACCACGACATTCAGTTAAAAGCTCAAGCCGCACTCAATCAAGGACAGAGAGCTCAGAGCCAGAGGATAGAGGATGCTATAAGCAATATGACAAGACTCTTTACTAGCAATCCTCTCCTCAATCCAGCAGCATTTCAAGCAGACTCTGGTGCAAAGAGCGAACACGCTCAAGCTATTACCACCAGGAGCGGCAAGCAAACAACTGATCCAAAGGCTCCAGAACCTGACATGATACCCGATACCAGTGCTGCCATGGATATGCCAGAGATTGAAGATATCACAGAAGAGGAGGAAGAAACATCTGCTCCTCCCCTTCTCCTCCCAAGACAGCTCCTGAGCCCGTCTTGGCGCCATACGTACCTCGGATTCCCTTCCCAAAAGCTGCAATGAGCAAGGCTAAGGATCACGATACTCAGTACAAGAGGTGGTACAATGTTCTTAAGACTGCAGAGATCAAAATACCAGTAACCGAAGTTGTGGAGATCATACCACCGCTTGGGAAGTTCTTTAAGGATCTCGTGAAGAAAGTGAAGAACGGAGAGGCGTACTCTGTCACGCTCACTAATGAATGCGCGTCTCTCTTCGGTGCACCATCTCCCATAAGACAGCCGCCACCACCTCCAGCTAAGTGTTCTGATCACGGTCCTTTTACATTACCGTGCATCATTAATGGTATTAAAATTGATCGTAGTCTGGCTGATTCTGGTGCTTCTATTAATGTTATGCCTGTTTATCTCTATGAAAAGCTGAACTTAGGGCAATTAAAACCGATTACTTTGCATCTCGTGTTAGCCGATAGGTCTGTCAAACTACCTAGGGGTATAATAGAAGATGTATCTGTTTGCTGTGGTCCGTTTACTATAATTGCAAATTTCGTTGTTTTAGATACTCGCGAGTTAGACGGAACACTTATCCTAGGTCGACCTTTCTTAGCAACTGCTGGTGCAAATATTAACTGCAGACAAGGCCTGTTAACCTTAAGTGTAGGACAGAAGAGTGTTGCATTCCGCATTAAAGATAGCATGAGATACTCTGTTGCTCAAGATGATAACTGTTATACTGTTGATCCCCTGAGTTGGCCTCGGCCAACTTCATTACTAATGCCTTATCTAGTGATCCGCTAGAGTTGTGTTTGATTTCAGAGATTGACAGTGCACTAGAAGACCCAGAGCAGCGCTGATGAGCCGCAGTCGTTGTGCGTGCGTTCAACCAAATAACTAACAAAGCTAACAAGCTAGGGTAGATCGTATTCCACGGGTCTTCTATGATTGACTACTCAAATAAGCTAGCAAATTACTCAGGTTTAAGCACTTCGTGCGTGGTGTGAGTTCCACGACTTCTAATTCTAAGAAATGTAGAGAAATTAAAAATTGAAACTAAGAACAGAATGGCAATTGGTTGATTAAAACAAAGATGACAGACGAACTTAGACTTTGAATCCCCCTTCGTTCTCAGAGCATTGGCAATCAACAGATCAGCGGATTTTGATTCTCATTCAATCAATTCTGAGACACCACCATAACTCCTAACCCTTAGGTTTAAGACCGGCGAACGTTCGCTCTATCCATTCTAGCTACCAAGATTAATTAGTCGCCCGGGTACGTTCACCTCTCGCAACGACTTAACTTAACTGGTGGAATTACTAACGATTTATGAGTTACTCTTGCAGTGGATTAATCCTAACCGGTTCCTACGAAAGGCACGCTCCAATTATAAGGTTAATTGTTCAATTTGATGTTCTAAAGTAAGGCGAGCATTCGCTTCTATCCTGAGCTTAACAAGAATCTAATCTAGGTGATCAATCCAGATAAGAAACATGAACAATGAAGAACAAACCAAACATGAAAGAGAAAGTGATTGAACTTCGAATCTAATCACTGCCGATCCGTGACCGCTTTAAAGCCCTGGGTCACTTAGGGTTCATCTAGTCTAACCTCTAAGAGTTTAGCTACTCATGTTTATCACAAAAGAATCAAAGACAAAGAAAGAGTTCATCATCTAGAGGAAGAACAGAAAAGAATCTGAAAAACCTAATTAAGACGACTCTGGCAGACTTCGATCTTCGGTAAACTGTAATCCTAGCTCCGAGTCTTCGAGATGGAAGGGATGGCGTCACGATCTCTTTCCGGCTCGTCGAACTCTAACTCTTTGCTCCAGAACACTTGAGAATCCTTGAAATTATGATTATGAAAAGTGTATATGGTCTATCCTATTTTGGGCCGCCGGTTAAGTATTTATACTTAACCCTAATTCAGCCGAATTTTCCCTGATATTTTCGCCGAAAATACTAGGGTATTTTCGCCGAAAATCTTGGTGTAAATGGGGAGCCCGCCGGTTGATTTCTCCTGTATTTTCGGTCCAATTGTTTTTGGTCAAAAACTTAGGGTTTTCGCCGAAAACTTCCTTCAGTCGGCATCAGTGATTTTGTGCATGTATTTTTGCCGAAAATGCTAGGGTATTTTCGGCGAAAATTCCTTTGTAAACCGGGCAGGAATTATTTCGACTTGATTGGCTCCTTGGATCAATTCTGGTGCAATTCCTCGAGGTTCCAACGCTTTAGACACGTCCTTGACAACTTTATTTGACGCAAAAATCTGTGCTAACATAAAAACACTAGAAAACCATCAAATAGACCCGAAATGGGCCAAGGTAACACAAATGGCACGAGATAGGGCAATTGATTGAATATTTGCTATTCTACCCTAAAAACCTTGTCTTAAGCAAGGAAATGTCGCTTAAATGAGGCTGATAATCACGTCAAATCGAGTGTCATCAAAATACCCCACACTTAAGCTTTTGCTTGTCCTCAAGCAAACTGAATAGAAACGCTCATGTTCACAAATGATAAGATCGATTAAATTGGAGTTCAATCAAACACAATGAATTATTAGACAGATAGATCCTAGAACAAGAAACCTAACATGCATAAAGATTAGCCAAACAACCTGGTCTCACTAATAAACTGCACACGACAAGTAGTAGCAACCAATTATGCACGAATTTGACCTGACCGACCAGACTCCTCACACAGGATATATTTAGTATAATGGGAACTCTCACTCTCTGTGTTTAAGGACGTGTTTCTGCTCTCAATCATTTTCTGTTACTGAATTCTGTCATAAGTTTGCAATTCGACCACATCTCCACCACTGTGATAACACGAGTATCCAGTCAAGAAGGACTTCCCTGCTAGGACTGTAACGAATTCTACACTACTTGGGTTTATGATGCGATGGATGATGGGAATGTATGATGATGGCTTGTGCGGTGTAGCTTTCGACTAACTTCCCTCGAATCTAATCTGTGGCTCCCTACCGTCTAACCAGACACTGGTGCAATAATGAATGCTCGTCCTATGATACCCTCAAGCAACCTAGCACTTATTATTTTTCTTTACACAAATTTTTTTTCTGACTTTTCTTTTGACTTCGTTCTTCCATTTGTAGGGAGAAGAACGTTTTATTGAACTAAAAACTTGAAACCTTTTTGGCTTTTCTGATTTTTCTTCTATTCATTTTTTCTTTCGAAGCTTGCTTCTTTTCTTCTTTTTCTATTTTTTTTCTTTTGTGCTGATTTTTCTTTTAGTTGCTAGAGGGGTTTACACGTCTGGACATAATAGCTAAGACCACCTGTTTAATGGCTATAGGCAGGTTACCACAAACCGACTTCCGGTAGGTCAATCTAGAACTACAACCACAGGGGATCAACGGGGGATGAAAGAATGGGAAATGGCTGTAATGTATATCGAACCGAAAGAACAGGCCAAGCTCAAGGGTCTACACCTAATGGATTTAACGTTAGGTAGGCTATCTGGCTTAGTAGCTGAATCTAGGTGCCCCTATCATTCTAGAACTCGTGTCATCGTGTGGTCTCGAGTAGGTCTCATGCAAATTCTAACTCATTCAAGCAAACAGAAAATCACTCAAAAAGAATTGAAATTGCAAGTTACGTGCAATGGATCAAAAGCTCACAGTTGGTTTGCTAGTCGGATTCGGTCATTTTCATGCAATCAAGGCTACAAACTACAAGTGTGATTTTAAAAATTTTGTTCTGACCAGGCAATTTAGCATCAAAGTATACAAGTTGGTTCTCAAGTTCTAGGTTAAGCAGTCTAAGCATCAATATGAAAGTTTGAACAATAACTTAACATCAAAAATCAAGAACTGAGCCATTCTAATGCTAGAGAGACTGGAATGGAATCACAAGGCACACAGAAAACACAATCAAGGGCAATCAAGTTCATGCAAGGTTCTCTAGCATCCTACCCCACACTTAAATCGGACTGTGTCCTCACAGGACTAATTCTAGAGTACAGAGTGAAGTAGAAGAACCTGAACCGAGATGGTTGGTGTAGGGGATGAGCACGGGTCCTCGAGCGGAGGGAATCTACCAAAGCGAAGCAAAAGGGAATCTCCCTACTACCTACAAAACAAAAACAAGTGAAACATAAAAAGGAAACCGGGACAAGTGCCCCGGATCCACACAGAAAAAAGTTGGATCGAAATCCGAAAAGAATAAATAAAAAGAAGGGACAAGAAAGAGGATACAACCCGATCACTGCTGGTCAGGCGCGCCGGGAGGTGGGAAGTGGAGGAAATCGCCGAGCTGACGTTGCCACTCCATCTGTGCCTCATACCGCCTATTAGCGCGGTGCATATGCTGCTGCATAATAGTCCATCTCGCCTCTTGAGTGGCGTTGTTGGTGATGCGCCACTCCTGCAGTCGCTCATACAGCTCTCCAACATCCGCGGGGTGCGGGTGAGGCTGTGGGTGAGGTGCCTGGTATGGATCTTGGATGGCCGGCGGCGAGTGGTGTACATACCCTGCCTGATGGTGTGGCGAGGGAGTATGGTCATGAGACTCTGGCTCATACTGAGGCTGGGACTCCTCAGTATCATCTTCTTCCTCCGAATCATCCTCGTACTGGAGGGGAGGATCTGCTGCCACCTGGGGACTGAAGTCCAGCTCAAGGTCGTACTCGACCGCCAAATCTCCTCCAACGGTGCATACTCTGCGGCGTGGGATGTTCAGGCCATATTCGTGGCTGAGGTCGAAGGAGATGATGAGCTGGCCGATGAAGTTTCCTCTCAGGAGTGAGCGAGGTGGCGTCCTCCTCTTGGTCTTCTGGCAGAAGATGCGAGCAAGCACCCATCCGGGGTGAAGAGGGTAGCTCTCCCGGATGGCGCGAAGAAGCACAAGTTCCTCCTTGCTGATATGGTGGTGGTCCTTCTCTGGAGCATATAATAGCGATCTACGCCAAACCATATGAATGAATCTATAGAGAGGGTGAGAGAGGGACTTAACTGACTTATGGTCCGTGAGACGATCGCCGGGCACTCCAGTCATGTGGCTCCAGAGTGCGTGGTATGCCTCTCCGTCGTCCTCGTCGTCCGCCCAGCCGAGGTGATGACCGTGGTAATGCTCGTAGGGGATGCCTAGACGAGCTGCAAACTCATCATAAGTGAGGTTCCTGTACACCCCGCCCAGGTAGAAGGAAACGACCTTCTTGCTCTGCCTCCTCTTGTGCTCGTCCAGATCAAAAGTGGCCCAGAACTCATGGAGAGCGATGTCGGGGAAATCAGAAGCTATGGTGGTCAGCTCTAGGAAGCCGGCCGGTGCCAGGGCGTCGTGCACGTTCCGGTGGTAGTCCTCATTGTGATCGTGGAGGGACTCCATGGAGAGTGGTCGAACATTAGCTCCAGGAATGTGCTCGAGCCTCTGGTAGCACTGAAAGTAGTAGTCTGGTAGACAAACAACAGTGCGATGGTGCCCAGCACGGCCAGGGAATGCTGGTGGAGGGCCCTGGACGGCGGGTGTGACGAGAGCGGGGGCTCCGGAACTCGAGGCGGCGTCAAGTCTCTGCTTGGTCCTGCGTTCATAAGTGGTGTTCCTAAACAAGAAAACAAACCAGATTAGTCAAACTAAAACCCTACCCCACACTTAGTCGAAAAAACTCAATTTCACAAAGAAATGAGGAAAACCGAGTGGGGCTAAGCAAAGCAGATTAACCGGTAATCACGAACAATAAAATACATGCTCAGGAACAGCCAGAATGGAATTAGCATAGTTAGAGTTCAGAAGTCAAACCGACATTCAAGAAGTCAACATCATAGCACATTGAACCCTAATCATGGCAAGACTATCACAAATCGGAGAATGACGGTATGATATTATCTCAGATGGCAAACACAATAACTGGAACGAGAATGAGCACATAAGGTAGCCAAATGATCAAAAATAGTTCATGGTCAAACCGACATTTCTGAAAAGTCAACCTTACAAGGAATAGGACTTAGGCATAGCAACACATGATCAAACGATATAACAATTAAGCACGATACTCTCTAAGCATGCTAGAACAGTTCAACAAGTTCAGCTAACCTAGTTCACACGAAATCAGTCGGCACGCAAAACGAGGCAAACCAAAAAGTCAACGAAGTCAACCCCGACGAAATTCAGCATTCAACATGTCAAAAGATTCGCAATGAAAAGTTCTAAAACTTACCTTGAAGCCATGGATGCTAAAAATGAACGGATTGGGAGAAATCGGTGAAAAATCGAAAGTTTTAGGGTTTGGGTGAACTAGAGCTGTAGAGCTCCGATTCGGCTGTTATAGGGCTTAAAATGATCGGAAATAGGAGGGGAAGGGAGTGGCGGCGGTCGGCGTGGCAAGGCGGTGGTTGCGGCGGCAACGGGCGGCGGTCGGTGGCGGCACGGGCGGCGGTCGGTGGCGGCAACGGGCGGCGGTCGGCGGCGGCAACGGGCGGCGGTCGGGTTTGAGTGAAAACAGAGGGGAGGGTTTTTTTGACAAATTTTCGAAATGGAATGTGAGGAGAGGGAGAAGAGGAAATCCGGATTTTTAAGTGAAAGAGTTGGTGATTTTCAAAGACATTTTTGGCGAAAATAAGTGCAAGTTTTCACCGAAAATGCTAGTTAAAAAGTACTGCCGGTTTTCAAAAGAAATTTTCGCCGAAAACATTAATACATTTTGCCAAAAATGTGAAACAGGAACGTTTGGAAAACTCAGTGGGATTTCAAAGATAATTTTCGCCGAAAATATTGAACTCTACGATTGAAAATATTTTCGCAATCCCGGCAAACTTCAGAAAATCACAGTTAAATCCACAAAAATCGGAAAGACCTCAAACAACTTGCAATTGACACTATGACACACAGACTACACACGCAAAATATGAAATCAAACAAACTGGCACTTTTGGCTCCCCCGAACCGACTCTAAAACACTAAGGTTGACACAAATGAAAAACTGACTCCAGCCGTGGGTTGCCTCCCACGAAGCGCTCTTTTATTAACGTCCTTGAGCTGGACGATACCTGGACGGTATTAGAGACATCCCAACTCAGATTCTCCTTAATGCTAGCATCGGAGTTCATAAAGTAGAGCTTCGGGGCTTCTCCGGTGAGCATGAATTTCTTCTCGTTCGCGTGTAAGAGCTTGGTACGTCCGTCGGGAAGGTGGTCAGTGATTGTGAAGGGTCCGAACAGTTCTGTCAAGGGATCATCTTCCACAAGGAAGACAGTGGACGGAATGAGAACGATCGGCTCCTTCTTTTCTTTAACCTCCGGCTTGATATCACCAGGATCGGTGATCGTCAGTATTTCCTTAGGAGATGCTTTCGGCTTCTCCTTCCATACTTGTTCCGGCGCCGATAGCTTGGATCGAATTGGTGGTGCAGCTGGATCGGTGGAAAGTGGCGGCACAACTAGTCTCCAGACCATGTGAGTCTTCGTCTTCTTATTCTTTCCCCGAGGTCTGCTAGGTTTTGTGCTCGGTGGCTTAGAAGAGGCTTTTAGTTCCTTCTTCTTTGACGTCTGAAGAACAGATTTCAGTTTCTGCTTGGTAATCTATCCAGCACCTGCAACAGCAATTGATCTAGGCACACTAGAAGAGATATCAGTCACGGAGTTGACCGGAGTCAACTCCACAGTTTCAACAGCTAAACAATGAAATTCTTCATTCTTAGGATTATATTTCATTCCGTCTTTAAGGCGGAACGTGACAGTTTCTTTACCAACTCTCAAAGTTAAAGAACCATTTGGAACGTTACTTTGCATTCCAGTAGTAGCCATGAAAGGTCGTCCTATGAGAATGGTAGAATCATCCTTATTGGTGTCAATGATAACAAAGTCAGCTAAAAACGTGAAAGGACCACATTTAGTAACAACGTCTTTGATTCTCCCCTAGGAGTTTTAAGTGATATATCTGCAAAGATAAGTTGCATACTAGGCGGTTCAAGTTCTCTTAGGTTCAATTTTTCATATAGACTCATAGGCATAACATTAACAGACGCGCCAAGATCAACCAAACAACGTTCTATCTCAACATCATTAATGACAAGAGGTAGAGTGAAAGAACCAGGATCGGAGCACTTAGCTGGATATGGAGAGGACGGTTTCTTGATACGAGCATTAGGATATCCTTCTTTATTCCCCTTCATGCCAGTCTCGATCCTTGCATTTGGCAGCAATGCTCTTGGGAAAGGAGGCTTCACGACGTACGGTGCAAGAGGAGGATCTTCCTCCTTAGGCGCCACTTGTAGTGCTTCCTTCTTCTCTGGAGATTCAGCGATCCTGCATAAAATAGCACAAGCATCAGCAGATAAGCTTGAAAATTTTCTAACAGATACCAACTTGGCTTGCTCCTTTATCAGATTCGGCTCTGTCTGGCTCGGAAGTTGGCCAAATGGTCGATCAGATGCTAGCATGCTCGAGATGTTGTTCACAGCTTGCTCGATTCTTTGACCGACTGCTATCTGTTCTTGATTGAGAAGAGCTTGAGCTTTAAACTGACTGTCATGATCATCGAGTCTGGTGATGGTCTGACTAAGCTTCTTGTCCAAGTCACTGACATTGTTTTCCTTCTGGTACTGCTGTCCTGGATAGGTGTTATTTAAATATTGATTCTGGCGATTGCCAGGGGCAGTTCCATAGTTACCCGGATTACGGTGCGGCGGCTGGTAGACACCTGCCGGCGGGCGGTTATTCTGGTTCTGGCTATGGTTGGCGCCAGCATTGTAGGGAGGCATGTTTTGATAGTTCCCTTGCTGCCTGAAGTTGCGGTAGCCAACATAACCATTCTGATTATTAATGAAGCCTTGTTGAACGAAATTTACCTATTCTGCGGACCAGCCTTCTGTCTTACCAAAATTCTGGCATCGGCCTCCGTTATGTGCGCAAGCTCCACACCACTCGCGAGCGGCAACATAGACAGAAGCTGCTGGCGGTTTGACTGGTGTGGTAGACTTCTTCAGATGCTTCTCTACTTCTGCCTTGATAGCTGCTTCGAGATTGAGCTTGCTCCTTGATCCTTCAGATTGTCGTTCCCAGTTCCTTGACTTGGAAGCACAGTTTGCGAAGTGAAGAAGAGCAGCTTCGGGTGTGAGTGTAGTGCAATCCCCTTCAGCTAAAGAATTGACCCACTTAGCAGATTCTTCTCGAAGACCTCGAGCGAAGATTCAGCTAACTGCCTCTGCTCGAATCCATGATGAGGACAGTTGTAGAGAAGTTCTTGGAATCGATTCCAAGTATCATATAAGCTTTCTCCTTCTTTCTGGGAGAATCTGGCAATGCCGTCCTTGATGGTTGTTGTTCTGGCCGGAGGGAAGTATTCTTCAACGAAGTCCTGAGCCAGAGTATCCCAATTAGTGTAATATCCAGGTGGTTTGCCAGTAAGCCACCTCTTAGCAGCGCCTTTCAGAGAGAACGGGAAAGCTCTCAAACAAAGAGTACTCTTGTTGAGGTTTTTGTTCTTAAAAGTGCTGCAGGGATCAAGGAAGTCCTCAAGATGAGTGCACGGATTGTCTAGGGGCCTGCCTTCGAACTGTAGATCCCTAGAGATCATAGTCAAGAATGGAATCTTGATCTCATAGTCAGGATCTCCTTCAATGCGCGGTACGGAAATGGCAGATCGAACGCTAGTCGCGCTCGGCTTGTTGTAATCAGCTAGACTTTTCTGTGCAGGCGGCGGTGGTGGATTTCCGCCTGGTGGTGGTGGTGGTGGTAATTGATCAGCCATGGTAGGAGATGGAGGAGGTGAAAGTGACTCAGTGTATGAAACGGATGTAGGTGACGGTAACGGTGAAGATGAGGGACTCTCCTTCAGTTCCTCAATCTTAATCGGAGTAATGGATGGAGGTGGATTGGTTCTGCCTCTCATTGGAATCTGTGATTGTCGAGGTGGAGCAGAACTGCTTGGTCTCTCTACACTCTTAGCCTTGTCGGTTTGAGAGCGAGTCCAAGGGCGGCGATGCATACACCTGTGACAAACCTACAAATAACAAAAACAAACAAAAACCAGTGTAAAATCGACGTGGGTGGAAAAGTGAAAGATGGAAAATAGAAGAATAAATTGCAAGTTCTTCTTTCAAACAATCAAAAGAACTCCCTGGTAACGGCGCCAATTTGATGAGCCGCAGTCGTTGTGCGTGCGTTCAACCAAATAACTAACAAAGCTAACAAGCTAGGGTAGATCGTATTCCACGGGTCTTCTATGATTGACTACTCAAATAAGCTAGCAAATTACTCAGGTTTAAGCACTTCGTGCATGGTGTGAGTTCCACGACTTCTAATTCTAAGAAATGCAGAGAAATTAAAAATTGAAACTAAGAACAGAATGGAAATTGGTTGATTAAAACAGAGATGACAGACAAACTTAGACTTTGAATCCCCCTTCGTTCCCCAGAGCATTGGCAATCAACAGATCAGCGGATTTCGATTCTCATTCAATCAATTCTGAGACACCACCATAACTCCTAACCCTTAGGTTTAAGACCGGCGAACGTTCGCTCTATCCGTTCTAGCTACCAAGATTAATTAGCCGCCCGGGCACGGTCGCCTCTCGCAACGACTTAACTTAACTGGTGGAATTACTAACGATTTATGAGTTACTCTTGCAGTGGATTAACCCTAACCGGTTCCTACGAAAGGCACGCTCCAATTATAAGGTTAATTGTTCAATTTGATGTTCTAAAGTAAGGCGAGCGTTCGCTTCTATCCTTAGCTTAACAAGAATCTAATCTAGGTGATCAATCCAGACAAGAAACATGAACAATGAAGAACAAACCAAACATGAAAGAGAAACTGATTGAACTTTGAATCTAATCACCGCCGATCCGTGACCGCTTTAAAGCCCTGGGTCACTTAGGGTTCATCTAGTCTAAGCTCTAAGAGTTTAGCTACTCATGTTTATCACAAAAGAATCAAAGACAAAGAAAGAGTTCATCATCCAGAGGAAGAACAGAAAAGAATCTGAAAAACCTAATTAAGACGACTCTGGCAGACTTCGATCTTCGGTAAACTGCAATCCTAGCTCCGAGTCTTCGAGATGGAAGGGATGGCGTCACGATCTCTTTCCGGCTCGTCGAACTCTAACTCTTTGTTGCAGAACTCTTGAGAATCCTTGGAATTATGATTATGAAAAGTGTATATGGTCTATCCTATTTTGGGCCATCGGTTAAGTATTTATACTTAACCCTAATTCAGCAGGATTTTCCCTGATATTTTCGCCGAAAATACTAGGGTATTTTCACCGAAAATCTTGGTGTAAATGGAGAGCCCGCTGGTTGATTTCTCCTGTAATTTTCGGTCCAATTGTTTTCGGTCGAAAACTTAGGGTTTTCGCCGAAAACTTCCTTCAGTCGGCATCAGTGATTTTGTGCATGTATTTTCGTCGAAAATGCTAGGGTATTTTTGGTGAAAATTCCTTTGTAAACCGGGCAGGAATTATTTCGACTTGATTGGCTCCTTGGATCGATTCCAGTGCAATTCCTCGAGGTTCCAACGCTTTAGACACGTCCTTGGCTACTTTATTTTACGGCAAAAACCTGTGCTAACATAAAAACACTAGAAAACCATCAAATAGACCCGAAATGGGGCAAGGTAACACAAATGGCACGAGATAGGGCAATCGATTGAATATTCGCTATTCAACCCTAAAAACCATGTCTTAAGCAAGGAAATGTCGCTTAAATGAGGCTGATAATCACGTCAAATCGAGTGTCATCAAGCGCCTATGGCAAGATGAGTTAGACGAGCAGAAGGCGACATTCACACCCATCACTGCGCCTACACACATCGAGCCAGCATCGAGTCGGATTACTACCTCATATGAGAATCCGCAAGAACTTACTTTGAAGGAGCTGCCTGACCACCTAGAATACGCATTCCTGGAGAAGGACTGCCAGTTGCCTGTCATCATCAATTCGAACCTATCTCCCGAGCAGAAAGAGCAACTGATCAGGCTACTCAAGAAGCATGTCCGAGCTATTGCCTGGCAGTTAGCCGACATCAGAAGCATCTCTGAAACTTTCTGCAAACATCGGATAGTCGTTGATGAAGAATTCAAACCAGTCAGACAACCGCAACGCCGACTTAACCCTCTGATGCAGGAAGTTGTAAAGAAAGAAGTCCTTAAGCTTTGGACGCCGGTATCATCTATCCTATTGTCGACAGTCCTTGGGTCAGTCCGACTCAAGTCGTTCCGAAGAAAGGAGGAATCACCGTCATCCCTAATCCAAAGGGTGAGCTCATCTTGACTCGCACGGTGACCGGATGGAGAGTCTGTATCGATTATCGACGACTAAATGATGCCACCAAGAAGGATCACTTTCCACTGCCGTTCATTGATCAGATGCTTGAACGATTGGCTGGTCATGACTACTATTGCTTCTTAGATGGGATGTTCGGTTACTTCCAGATCCCTATCGAGCTTGATGACCAAGAGAAGACGACCTTCACCTGCCCGTTTGGTACGTTTGCTTATCATCGCATTCCTTTTGGTTTATGTAATGCTCCTACCACTTTTCAGAGATGCATGCTGGCTATATTTGGAGATCTGGTAGAGAATGTGGTGGAGGTATTCATGGACGACTTCTCCGTCTATGGAGATTCATTTTCAAAGTGCCTGGCCAAACTGGACAAGGTGCTAGCTCGTTGTGAGGAGACCAACCTGGCTCTTAGTTGGGAGAAATGTCACTTCATGGTTACCGAAGGCATTGTTCTGGGGCACAGGATCTCTGAGATCGGTATATAAGTCGATCGTGCCAAGCTTGAGACCATCGCCAGCTTGCCGCCGCCATCCTCAGTTAAGACAGTTCGTAGTTTCCTCGGTCACGCTGGGTTCTACCGAAGATTCATTAGAGATTTCTCCAAGATCACTCTTCCAAAGACGAAGCTTCTTGAGAAAGATGTTCCTTTCGTGTTTGATAAAGCTTGTCTTGAAGCCTTTGAAACTTTGAAGACTCAGCTCACCACCGCACCGATCCTTACAGCACCAGATTGGAATCTTCCATTCGAGATTATGTGCGATGCTAGCGACTTAGCCGTTGGCACGGTTCTTGGTCAGAGAAAGGAGAAGAGATTTCTTCCTATCTACTTTGCTAGCAAGACGCTCAACGATGCTCAGATGAACTACACTACTACAGAGAAGGAGCTCCTGGCTATCGTCTTCTCCTTTGATAAATTCAGACAGTACTTGGTTCTTTCACATACCATTGTCTACACAGATCATGCTGCCCTGCGCCATCTATTAGCCAAGCAGGACTCAAAGCCACGCCTCATCCGATGGATCCTTCTCCTCCAAGAGTTCGACATAGAAATTAAAGACAAGAAGGGAGCAGAGAATTTAGCAGCAGATCATCTTTCCCGACTGGAGGAATCACAAATAGGTAAATCTACTACTCCTATCAATGATTCTTTCCCTGACGAGCTGTTGCGTGTTGAAACGTATGAACAGGTTAACAGCATAGCTATCGAGCCCTGGGCAATCCCTCACGCTCAAGATCTGAGTGATGCAACCGACTCGGAAGAACCATGGTATGCAACCCTGGCTAATTATCTCTCTCACGGCATTGTACCTCCTGAGCTGGATTTCAATGCACGCAAGAAGCTCTTTAAAGAAGCAAAGTCATACTTCTGGGATGAGCCTTTCTTATACCGCATCAGCATTGACGGAATGATCCGGAGATGTGTCTCTTACATCGAAGCAGCTGCCATTATGCGTAAATGCCATGAAGGACAGTTCGGAGGCAACTGCACTGCGAGAAAGGTACTCGAAATAGGTTTTTATTGGCCTTCCATCTTTAGTGATTGTGACGTCTTTGCTCGTCGTTGTGATGCGTGTCAGCGATCAGGTAACATCTCTAACCGTAATGAGATGCCCCAAATTATTTCTTTAACTGTTGAGATCTTTGATGTTTGGGGAATTGATTTCATGGGTCCGTTCACACCCTCCAATGGAAACAAGTACATTCTTGTAGCCGTTGATTATGTCTCTAAGTGGGCTGAAGCTGAAGCTCTACCCACTAACGATTCAAGAGTGGTGGGTCGTTTCCTTACCCGTCTTTTCACGCGTTTTGGCTCTCCACGCTTTATCATAAGCGATAGGGGTACCCATTTCCATGGACATTTCGACCGGGCGTGCAAACGCTTTGGCGTCACCCACCGTATGTCCACGGCTTACCACCCTCAAGCTAATGGTCAAGCGGAAGTGACAAACCGTGAGCTCAAGCGGATTCTTGATAGGACAGTTGGCCGGTCCCGCAAGGACTGGTCATCTAAGCTCAATGATGCCTTATGGGCTTATCGAACCCTAAACCTTAAGCTCAATGATCGTACCTCGCCGTATCAGCTGGTCTATGGCAAGGCATGCCATCTGCCGGATGAGCTTGAGCACAAGGCATTCTGGGCTAATAAAGAGTTGAATATGAGCTATGCAGTAGCAGGTAATAACCGCCACGACCAGATCGCTGAGCTTGAGGAGCACCGTCTCCACGCATATGAGAGCACGAAGTTATACAAGGAGCGCACGAAGAGAATTCATGACTCTCAATTAAAGACGATCAAATAGTTCTACCCCGGAGATGAAGTCCTCTTATATAACTCTCGGTTGAAGCTCTTCCCGGGTAAACTGAAGTCCCGTTGGTCCGGCCCTTATACCGTGGTGCGGCAGACATCTTTAGGCAGCATCCTAATCAAATTGCATGATCAAGAGCCGTTCATAGTCACCGGGCATAGGCTTAAGAAGTATCTGCAAGGATTACCTGTCTCTTCCATAGACGTGCACTACTTCACGACGGAACCATGACCCGAATCCAGGTATCGTCTAGCTCACGGACGTTAAACAAGAGCGCTTCGTGGGAGGCAACCCACGGCTGGAGTCAGTTATTTTCATTTCGAGTCGTTTTGTTTTAAAACCCCTCTTTAAAAGAAAAAAAAAAGAGAAAAAAACAAAAAGAGTCAGCCAGCCGTTTTTCAAGTGAGTTTTCGGCGAAAATTTATCACTATTTTCGCCGAAAATTCAAGCTTTCAACTCCCTGTTTCTCCTGTTTCTCTCCGCCGCCACTTTTCGCCGAACATGTTTTCATTTTTAAGGGAATTTTCACCAAAAAATTTTGGTGAACGCGCAGTCGTTGTGATGCGTTTCACACAAATAACTAACAAAGCTAACAAAAGCTAGGGTAGATCGTATTCCACGGGCCTTCTATGATTGACTACTCCAACAACTAGCAAAATACTCGAATGCAAACACTTCGTGCGTGGTGTGAGTTCCACGACTTCTAACTCTAAGAAATGCGGAGAAAATTAAAAATTAAACTAAAGCAGATTGGAAATTAGGGTTGAAAACAAGGATGACAGACGAACTTAGACTTTGAATCCCCCTTCGTTCCCCAGAGCATTGGCAATCAACAAATCAGCGAATTTCGATTCTCATTCAATCAATTACTAAGACACCACCATAACTCCTTACCTTTAGGTTTAAGACCGGCGAACGTTCGCTCTATCCGTTCTAACTACCAAGATTAACTAGCCGCCCGGTACGGTCGCCTCTCGCAACGACTTAATTAACTGGTGTAATTACTAATGATTTATGAGTTACTATTGCAGTGGATTAACCCTAACCGGTTCCTACGAAAGGCACACTCCAATTATAAGGTTAATTGTTCAATTCGATGTTCTAAAGTAAGGCGAGCGTTCGCTTCTATCCTTAGCTTAACAAGAATCTAATCTAGGTGATCAATCCAGACAAGAAACATGAACAATGACGAACGAATCAAACATGAAAAAGAACTGATTGAATTTCGAATCTAATCACCGCCGATCCGTAACCGCTTTAAAGCCCTGGGTCACTTAGGGTTCATCTAGTCTAAGCTCTAACGAGTTTAGCTACTCATGTTTATCACAAAAGAATCTAAGACAAAGAAAGAGTTCATCATCCAGAGGAAGAACAGAAAAGAATCTGAAAAACCTAATTTAGACGACTCTGACAAACTTCGATCTTCAGTAAACTACACTCCTAGCTCCGAGTCTCCGAGATGGAAGGGATGGTGTCACGATCTCTTTCCGGCTCTTCGAACTCTAACTCTTCGCTCCAGAACTTCAGAGAATTCTTCAAATTGTGATTTCGAAAAAGTATATTATGATGTGTTGTTTTTGTTTGGGCCGCCGGTTAAGTATTTATACTTAACCCTAATCAGCCGGATTTCTTCTATTATTTTCACCGAAAATATTGAGGAATTTTCGGCGAAAATTCCTTTGCAAATGAAGGGTTCCGCCGGCTGATTCTCCTGGACTTCATTCTCGGTCGAAGACTTGATCAATTTCGCCAAAAATTCCTTCAGTTGCCAACAGCCGATTTGTGATGATATTTTTGCCGAAAATACAAGGGTATTTTCGGCGAAAATTCCTTTGTAATCCGGGCAGGAATTTTCTTGAACTTGATTGGCTCCTTTGATCGATTCCGGTTCAGTTCCTCGATGTTCCAATGCCTTAGACACGTCCTTGGTTACTTATTCGACGGCAAAAACCTGTGCTAACATAAAAACACTAGAAAACCATCAAATAGACCCGAAACGGGCCAAGGTAACACAAATGGCACGAGATAGGGCAATCGATTGAATATTCATTATTCTACCCTAAAAACCATTTCTTAAGCAAAGAAATGTCGCTTAAATGAGGCTGATAATCAAGTCAAATCGAGTGTCATCAATTTTCCAAATTTTTTGCCGAAATTTTTGATGCTTTCGGTCGGTATAAAACCCCCCCTTCGGTTCTGTTTTCGCGAAACCCCCCCCAACCATGTTTTCGCCGCTCTCCCTCTCTGTTCTGTAACCGCGCCGCCGCCCCATCACTCAGCCGACCGCCGCCGCGCCTTCCCCTTGTTTATCCTCCGGTTCAATCCCTAGAATCGGAGCTTGTCCGCTCCGGTTCCTCCCGAACAAGTTTTCAAGCTTTTCCTCGATTTCTCGGATTTCAAATCGCTTTCTCGAGTCATGTCTTCATGGTTAGTTGTTCAGCCCTTGATTGTGAATCTTTTGGCTTTTTGACTTTCGGTTTTCGGCATGGTTGACTTTGGTTGATTTTTTTTGGTTCTTCCTCGATTTTCATGATTGCTGTTTCAGTGTCAATTGGCTAGGTTATGGACATTTCTTTTTGACCTTTTAAGGCTCGTGCATTGTTGTCTGTGCGATCGCGTTACTGCCTCATTTCATTCCTCATGCTTGCTTAATTGATTACTAGTTCTTTGCTGCTATATCTCGATTCGGTGATCTCTCGTTTTTATTTGTTTACCCCCACTTGTTAGTCTAAGTGTGGGGTAGGATTTTGATTTCTCATTCGGGTATTCCTTGAGCTATGTTTTACAGGGCTCCCAAACGTTTCAAGACCACCAGCGCGGATAGGGCACAGCGATCCTCGGCTCGCCAGAACCGGACTCAACCCTCCCGACCACCCGCACCAGCTGCACCAACATCGACGGCTGTGGCCATCATCACCGAGGATGCACCGACCCCTGTGACTCCTATCTCCTCTATTCCTGCACCCGCCACTGGGGCCTTACATCCTTTCATCGCAGCCCTGGAGCCGCACCAGCTAGAGGTCTTTCAGAAGATCAAAGACATTCCTCCGGCTAAGGTAGCAGTTCTGTCTCTGGATAGTCTCAAGGACCACAATCCGGCTTGGCACTCAATCATCGACACCGCCCTTCATAAAGCCGGTTTGCGAGTTCTGACCGCTCATGGATCCCCCTACCCGCTTACCGCCCTTCAAGAGTTCTGGAGTTCGTTCCGGTGACTCACTCCGAAGCCCATACGTGATCAGAAATTCATATCCTTTCGCCTCGGTGGTGTTCTCCACGAGAAGTCCCTCCACGAGTTCGGCCACCTGCTGGATCCGCACGCCAACCTCCACGATACATCCGTTGGTTTCGCGGACACCTACTCCATCACGAGTGCTCCGTACCAGACGTGTGGAGGTGGGCAGCTGGCCTAACCGAGATCGAGCCTATTGTCAACCCCACGGTAGGTGTTATTGTTCACCCTATTCTTAAGTTCTTACATTATGTTTGGGTGCAGTCTTTGTGTTTTTTGCCGCAAGATGGGCCGTCACCATGTTTCCCTAGAAGAACTCATTCTCTTCCGTGCTTTAAAGGAGGATGCAAACTTCCATCTCGGATGGTCGCTTGCACGATTCTTTCACAAGCGCACTACGACCAAGAAGCTTCCTTCTGAGCTTCCGGGGGGACCTTTCATTTCAATTCTGATCGACAATCTCCAGCTCAGTGACAAATGGGGCCCCGACATTCCTCGTGTCCCGATTGAGCATATAGGTGCCGAACTCGCCATAGCACGGGGCATCGACCTTTCATTGGATTTTGAGAATTGCAAAGCGCTCCCTCACCGCGCTCCCCAGCCAGTTGAACGCCCACCGTCGCGGGCGCTAATCACCGCTGAGATGAATGAGCGGCTGGCGCGTATTGAGAAATGGCAGCTTGACTACTCCGCTGGTTCGCTTCAATGGCAGAAGGACCGAGTAGCACATGAGGAGACACGGAACGAGCGATGGACCATTCTTCAGCAGTTCATGGCCGACCAGTCAGCCAGACACAGGGATGATATCGCATGGCGACAGTAGATGGAGCAGCGGCTTGGCATTTCACCTTCCCCGACCCCGCCTCCACCCCCACCCTCGGGCCAGTGATCAGGTTATTTCTATCCTTTCCCTTTCTTTTCTTTCTTCTTTTCGGATCTCGATCCACTTTTATTCTGTGTGGATCCGGGGCACTTGTCCCGGTATCCTTTTGATCTTTTTGTTGTTTTTGTTTTTGTAGGAACTTGAGTAGCTACTCCGCTCCACTCCGGCCTCTCCGTGCTCTTCCGCTACACCGACCATCACCTTCCAGGTTCTTCATATCTCTCTACTCTAGATTAGTTCTGTGAGGACACAGAACCGTTTAAGTGTGGGGTAGGAGTCTAGGATTATGCATGATCTTGCTTGCTATCTATGATTCTGTGGTTCAAATTTGAAAATTCTTTGGCATAGAATTGCTCAATTCTTTACTTTTGATGTTAAATTGACTTCAATTTTGAACAATGACGTCTAGACTGTTCCACTTAGAACCTGTAACCAACATGTCAAAACTGATATTAAATGAGTCTAGGTCAGAACAGATCACAAATCACTTCGGTAGTTGAAACTTGATTAATTGAAGTTTTTGACTTGTTAATAACAAAGCTCGATAGCATCGTTCTAAGATGATAAATGCTAGCTTCTCCCATGTTTTTTCCACTCCATATTTGTTCACCTGTGATTGTGGCTTGAGATTAGACGGAAATCCAATTCGAAATCTTGTGTAAAAAGTTATAACTAGCTAGGATCAAATGGCTAAATTGTTAAATCAAGTAATAAGTTGTGCAAATCAATGTTAAGTTCTTTAAAGTGCTGAAAATCAAAGCTAGGCAAGCCCGACACCTAAGTGAAGTGTTCGGGTTGAGCACTAGCATAGGCACAAATACTGTGAGCTAGGCAGGTCCAACACCTAAGTGAAGTGTTTGGTATCGAGCACTAGTATGCAGTAAATAAATTAAAGGAAGAAGTTTGAATCTTGAAAGAAATTGATGTTAAATCAGTCCTAGCTAGAACATGTAACGTACAGATCTAGAAACGGATGAAGTCGAGTCGATAGCCACGTCACTTTTCCTACCTCCGCGTCCACATCATGGCTAGAGCTTAAGGTCTTTTTGATTAGAATTGGTGTTATCGTAGTCGGTTAATTATGATTCATTGTTTTGCCAAGAAACGTGCTTTGTTAAAACTACTACTTGAAGTGTGCAGAAATTAGTGAGATCGAAAACTTGTTTGGTTGATGTTCTTGCATGTGTAGGTCACTTTTTCTACGTGGAACAGCCTAAACCAAATCGTTAGAATTGAATCTCAGTTTAATCTCGTGTCATTTGTGAATTTGAGTGTGTTCTAGTTTAGTTTGCTCGAGGACAAGCAAAAGCTTAAGTGTGGGGTATTTTGATGACACTCGAATTGATGTGATTAACAGCCTCATTTAAGCGACATTTCATTGCTTAAGACACGGTTTTTAGGGTAGAATAGTGAATATTCACTCAACCGATCCATCTCATGCCTTTTGTGTTACCTTGGCCCATTTCGGGTCTATTTGATGGTTTTCTAGTATTTTCGTGTTATCACAAGTGTTCGCCATCAAATATGGTGGCCAAGGACATGTCTAAGGCACTGGAACCCCGAGGAATCACACCCGAATCAACCAGAAAAGTCATTCAACTCAAAAGATTTCCTGCCCCATTTACACACAGATTTTCGGCGAAAATACCCTTGAGTTTTCGCCGAAAATGAAGGAAGGAATCCACTGTCCCGATCAAGAAGAAGTTTTCGGCGAAAATCTTGGGAGTTTTCGCCGAAAACCCTAAGCCATTTTAGCCAGAAGAAACAGACGAATTCAACAGATATTTTCGCCGAAAATTCCCTTGTATTTTCGGCGAAAATCCAAGCAAAAATCAGCAGTCGCTCGGTTAGGTTTAAATACAAAAGCAGCGGCCAAAATTAAAGGTGACAATTTTTACACACAATTTACACGGGACGAAAAATCCCAAGACTGGGAAATAGAGAGAACGAGGGGATAGAGTTCGAGGAGCCAGGAACGGATCGTGACGCCATCCATCTCGGAAAGCCGGTGCTAGGAGTTGAAGATTCAGCAGATTGAAACTGCAAGGAGTCGTCGAAATTAGGTTTTGCAGTTCTTCTCTGTTTACCTACCTGAGATGTATTCTTTGTCTGTCTTCGATTCTTCTGTATTGAATATGAGTAGCTAAACTCATAGAGCTTAGATTAGATGAACCCTAAATGACCCAGGGCTTTAAAGCGGTCACGGATCGGCGGTGATTAGATTCGAAATTCATTCAGTTTCTTCTTCATGTTTGATTTGTTCTTTGTTCTTTGTGTTTCTTGTCTGGTTTGGCCACCTAGATTAGATTCTTGTTAAGCTAAGGATAGAAGCGAACGATCGCCTTACTTTAGAACATCAAGTTGAACAATTAACCTTATAATTGGAGTGTGCCTTTCGTAGGAACCGATTAGGGTTAATCCACTGCAAGAGTAACTCATAAATCGTTAGAATTTGCACCAGTTAGTTAAGTCGTTGCGAGAGGCGACCATACCCGGACGGCTAATTAATCATGGTAGCTAGATCGGATAGAGCGAACGTTCGCCAGTCTTAAACCTAAGGGTCAAGAGTTACTATGGTGTCTGAGAACTGAATGAACTAGAATCGGAAATCGCTGATATGTTGATTGCTATTGCTCTGGTGATCTAAGGGGTATTCGAAATCTAAGCTTGTCTGTTGTCTGTCTTAGCCTATCAATCAACCTTTCTTCGCCTTAATTTCATTTCAATTAATCTTTGCATTTTTAGTAAAGAAGTCGTGGAACTCACACCACGCACTAAGTGTTTACCCTCGAATTTAATTGCCAACACATTTGAGTAAGGAAGTAGAGGAGACCCGTGGAATATGATCTACCCTAGCTTCACAGCTTGGTAGTTATTTGATTGACCGCTATTCTGCAGCTCATCAGTTGACAATTGGGGTAAACTAAACCGGTGAATTAATAATTTAATTTAAATAAAAAATCTTCGAGTTTTAACCAATAAGGTACAAAAAGAATGAAATTTAAATCCTGACCGGTTAACCAGGATCGGCTCGTTACAACTCTTCACAACTTCAAAGGATTTCATCCTCGAAATCACAAACTAGAATTGGGTCGTTACAACTCTACAACACCAAAAATTTGGTTTAGTCCCGAAACCACAAAGTACCGCAAGTGAGACCGCCCCAACTTAACAGACGTTACTCATCTTCCTTTCTTATGAGAAATTTATCAAACTAATTAAGAACTTAAGCAACCCTCTTACTGTGCACCGAACATTCACTGACACTTCCTAGTTAACCAATCACTCCAATTCCTTAGTACACCACAATTCATTAACTGACCCCCCACAATCATTCTTGTGCAACTAGTTTATTACTCGTCCAGTTTCATGACCCTAGAAATTAATTAATTATTTGCAAAGCCCTGTTAACCAAACTTTCTCACTCCTTTACAAAACCCCACTTGCTTTTCTCCTCCATTGTTTCTTAACCCATTAATCGAACCCCTTCGCCGTTTTACTTTAATTCCTCCATTTCCACAATCAATTCTAGAATGTATTTCTTTCTATATGATTGCTAAGGACCACCAGAACCTTTACCTTTTTCGTTACCTAGGGGATTGTGCAATCCAAGGATGGGCCACCTGCACTGAAATCCTGTACTAGCCTACTAATGGCGGGGTAGTAATCCCCTACTATGTCATACCCCGGCCTCTGGCCTTAACCAAAACCAAAACCTTAATACTCGTTAGTTTCCCATATTTGTATCATGTCTAGCCATCTAGTGGCTAGACTCGACTACCCGTCATAAACACACACAATCAACCAAAAACCATACCCATATTCCTTTACCCTTACTGATAAACCATCGAGCTTGAGGTAACTGCAAAGCATAAAACCCTCATCGTACACCGACGAAACCCTTAGCACGAAACTGATCCCTGATCTGCCATTCCGAGAACTTTACATCTCTGAGCTTCCTTGCTCAAACAGAAGAGAACGAATCAAACCCTAGATTCGATTGAACAATGGAATGCCAAGAAGAGATCCACTTACCGATCCAAGAAGACTTCCACACCTGAAAACCCATTTGGAAACATAACGACTAGATGACGAACCTTTGTTGCTCCTATAAGAATCCCCCTTTTTCCCCGATGCTCGTCAAATCCTGACTCTCTTGTTTCCCCCAAAACCCCTTAATCACGATTGTGCCTTCTTAAATACAGTTAACTACTAATGCTGACAACGACCATTGCAATTCCTCCAACGGTAGTTGTGCACCATGTGAAACTGTCGTTATAAGTACTCTAACGCCAGTTGCATTTCTGATCACAACGCCCGTTACTCAACTACTATAATGGTCGTTGTTCTTGCTTTCAGTTCAACTCAAAGACTGACCCAAATCGAGAGTTGGCCAGAATTGAAGGAAGGAGAGAGAGAGAGATTGTGTGTGTGTGTGTGTGTCTGTGTGAGTGAGGAGGCAAGCCCGATTGTGACCAGCATGGATTGAAGGAAGGAGGACGAGGAGCTCGTCGGAGCCTCAAGAGGTTGAGGGTTCCATAGGGGTTATAGGTGTTTTTCGAGAAAGAACCTCGTGTTCCAAGAAGTTTGGAGTCGCCGACGACTGCGACAGCTCACCGACGGTAGTGAGGTTCGCTATAGAAGAAGGATGAGCAAGTTGTAGTGGTTACGTTGGGAAGTTCAATGACCTCCTCGTCATTTTAGAAACTTAAGTGACTATCCTTTTAGTGTTTAGAATTTGTGGGCCTGTTGGGGAAGTTTGGGGAAAATTATTAGTTTGATCATTAATTGTCAGATTGTGTCAGATGAGGACCTAGATTAAGTTATGGGTCTGGAGTGCATAACGGAAGGAGTTGAGGAACTGATGCTGAAATTCGGGAAATGGCAAAGTTGATCACTGAAGTTTCTAGGAAGTGGTAGTTTGCTCTTTGGAGCATAACTTGCTTGTTTACTGTCAAGATGATACACTGTTAGAACCTGTGGAATCAGAAAAGCGAGACTGGTCTTATTTGCAACATCTCAACCTTTTCTGACAATATATTTTCCACTTTGAGCCTAGGCCCTCACGGATTTGGTTTTGGGTGTTGGTGGGATTCGAACCCATGAACTCCTCCTCCCAAGATCAAACCACCACCAGTACAACCCAAAACGCGTCATGTCAATTAAGGTTGAACTATTCCATATATCCCATTGATCTCTCCCGTGCTTTGTCGATCTGGGATTTTCCTAGGATGTCACATACACCCCCATCATGGACTCAATGTTCTCATTGAGGTTTGCCCCACCATCGTTCAAGAGGGAAGCAGAGAGATCCATTGGATATATGGAATAGTTCAACCTTAACGGACATGACACAGTAGACAATATCTTATCAGAAAAGGTTGGGATGTTACATTCTTAGGCAGATTTCAGAATCGTCATAGTAGACAAATGTGAGGGCCATGTGTTGATAAGTTAGAATGTCACTTGAGGAAACTATAACTCAACTTCGAATGATAATTAGGAATGCATGAAATTGAGAGAGATGGAAATTGGAGTTTGATTATGTTGTTGTTAGTTAACTGAGTTGATATGGTTGGGTGCTACATGTTTTTATATGTATGTTGTGAAATGAATATGTTAATAACATATGGAGAGATTAATTTGTAGTAATTTACAAGTATGTATTGTTTTTTCTAATGTGTAGTTGCAGGAGGATGACCCCAATGAAGGGTCATCCTAGATAAGATTGAACAGTTCCGGTGAAGAAATTCTGGTAAGAAGTTTGATTTTGATGGTACATAATTTTGTTTCGTTGCATGCATCATGATCATCAGAAGTCGATAGATTGATGACGGGCACCGAACCTGCCTCCATAGTACATAATGAAATGGAATAAGATTAGTACGTCGCATGAAAAAATGATAAACACAACACCTAAACTTTGGAAAATAAATTTTCAAACCTAAAGCATGAACATCGGTAGGAGTTTCACCGATATTGTGGTTAGGAACCGACCCTGTCAATGAATCTAGTAACAAACATGGAAAATGGGAGCACAAGCCACTAAGTCGGTACTAAACAAGGAAAAAGGTACATAATATACCTGAAGTGAAATAATAGGTACCTAAAGAACCTGAAGCAAGAATGTCTGATGATGATGGAACGGTGGTCGGCAACGGGCCGAACTCCGATGATATCTTCTCAAGTGTCGATTACCAAAAACCACCGCCGATTCTAAAAAAACTGTCGTCTCTGATGGGCTAGCAATAGCCGATTACAAAATATCGCCGATGATTCTTCTTTCTCTTTATTCAGCCGATGCTTGCTGTATTCCGTCGGGAAAGGGAAGTTTTTATGTTTGCAATAACTGATTCCTTTTTTAGCTAGGATTAGTATTTTATCATATTACATAATTAATGATTTAAATAAGGAAATTATTATTAGTAAGGAAATTTACATAAATGCTCATGAACTTTTAGCCATTAGATTAGATTAGGAGAATGAGAGGCAGAGATTAGTGTTCTCACGTTGAGAACAAAATGGGTGTTCTTATACAAGATTTTCTGAATTCATACATAATACCATTCATACATAGTACAATTCATACGAAAAAACTTGAAACCTATGAATTTATATAACTTGAAACGTATGAATTATTAACTTGAAACATATGAATTATTGAAACGTATGAATTACGATTCATACATATTCATATAATACGAAGTACAAATTAATTCATAAAAAGTACAAATTGTACGACGTATGAATCATTTTCTCTAATTTTTTGTTTCTACGACTCCCATGTTTTAAAGGTTCATATTTATTCTATCCCAAAAAGTTTGAGTTGGTCCAACGGGGATCTACTACCGTTAGGACACCCCTTAGTGTCCTCATATCAGGACACTCCTTAGAACTATATTAGAGAATAGATCTAATAGACTGAATTAAGATGGACAAAATAGTCATTTGGAACTACTATATATAGTAAATACAATTACGGTTTCAACACAAAACCCTAATTAAATTCTCTACACACAGACGCCGAACCAATCTCTCTCCGGAAACCAGATCCCATCGCCGCTCCAATTTAACCACCGACTTGCTCCAGCGCTGCCGCCACCGTCTCCAGCCTCCTTCGCCGCCACACTGCCATCTGCCGCTCCAAGCCACCGTCTCTTGCCTCCTTCGCCGCCAAACCGCCATCTGCGGCTCCAAGCCACCGCGCCACTGTCTCCAGCCTCCTCCTTCAACCTCACTATCGAACCCGTCCAAGCTCACCCTCCTCACGATCTCGCTCAGCAGCCCCTCGCTCACCCAGCGTGCTTCCACGTTGCCTCGAACGTGGTCAACACTGTGTTGTGTGAAGGGATCTGGTTAGATCGCTTTAGCTTCGACAGCATGACGACGGGCGGAGGAGGTGGTCGGAGTCGCTGATTAGCTTGCACACCATCGTCGGACAGTAACATCCATCGCAGATTGTGCGCCTCCGCTATTGCTGCTCCAGCAAATGAATCTTCAATTTCGATTCTGATTCCATTTGCTCTGTTCTTCTTTCTTCCATTAAATCTCTGAAACCGATCAAAGTACAAAAAGTCTCTTGTTCCAGCCTCGTCGCCTAGCCCAATAATGGAAGCCCAAGCTTGTTGGTCTTCAAGCGGTGGTGTACCTCGTAAGTAGCATGGGGTAGTTAGTTCGAAGGGTGAGTAAGGCGATCAATTTAAGGAAGGAGTGGAAAAGGAGGGCGAGTGGCGTACCGTGGAGCGTTTGTCCGCTAGGTAAAAGTGTTGTCCCCCGGTTCTGTGGGGTGTACGGGTATTTATAGTACCCTTGTCTTGGTCGCCAAGGTTGAATCCTGGCCGCTCGTTGTAACCTCCGCAAGATGTCGACACGTGTCTGCTTCACCTCGGAACCCTAAGAGCCGCCGCGCCGGGCTACCGCACTGGGCCTTCTTTCGCTTCTTGGGCCCGTTTGCTTTATCTGACTGAGCTGTCGCCTAGGCCCAGCTTGCTTAGCGGCGACCGCTGTGTATAGGCCGCTGCTTGAGCCTTCCGGCCGCCTACGGGCCGAGCCCATCAATTGCCCCCAAGCCCTTAGCCGAGTTTTGCTTGGGTGAGGGCTTATGTATAATCCGGACGCCTAGCCTGTGATCGCCGTATGAGGGTCCATCAATTGCCCCCAAGCCCTTAGCCAAGCTTCGCTTGGGTGAGGGTTTCTGATCGCTTGTCTTCTGTCGCTCTGTGACTTTTGTTCCTTTCTATCGCCCTAACTACCTGATATATTGGCATCGCCTGATTCTTTGATCTCTTATGCCTCCTTTATTTTAAATCAGTTGTGAACGAATTGCCTTTGCATGTGTGTCATACGTCGCTTCGAACTTTTACCACGTTGTTGTTCGTGTCTATTTCCCCTTCGCACGTGTGTCTCTCCTCTTCTGGGGGCACCGAAGTCTTTTACCCTCTATCTTGCTGGAGAAGCTGGGAAAATTGGGGCATGTTGGTAATTTCCAGAAGATTCATCATTGCCTAGGGCTATCAGCGCATCCCATCAGCCGCGCGTGGTCCCCAATCACCTGCTGCGACGGTTCCGTTTTCCGCTAATTCGGCTACTTTATAAACCCCACACTTCTCCCTTCTCCTACTTTTACGCCCCCACTGTTCTGAACTCCTCCGATTATACTTTTTCAGTGCTCTTACTGTCTCCTCTTCTTCTCCGACGACCAGAAAACCGACCTCCGCCTTCTTTTATTCATCTTCCGATGTCTGGAGATCCTCGCCGTTGATGGAACGCTGCAGAGCGGTGATCAAATACTACAAAGCTAACAAGAGCTAAGGAGATCGTATTCCAGGGGTCTTCTAAGATTGACTACTTCAAAACTGGCAAAATACTCGAATGCAGACAGGTTGTGCGTGGTGTGAGTTCCACGTCTTCTAATTCTAAGAAATGCAGAGAAATTAAAACAAATTAAACTAAAGCAGATTGGAAATTAGGGTTTGAAAACAGAGATGACAAACGAACTTAGACTTTGAATCCCCCTTCGTTCCCCAGAGCATTGGGAATCAACAGATCAGCGGATTTCGATTCTCATTCAATCAATTACTAAGACACCACCATAACTCCTTACCCTTAGGTTTAAGACCGGCGAACGTTCGCTCTATCCGTTCTAATTACCAAGATTAACTAGCCGCCGCCTCTCGCAACGACTTAATTAACTGGTGCAATTACTAATGATTAATGAGTTACTCTTGCAGTGAATTAACCCTAACCGGTTCCTACGAAAGGCACGCTCCAATTATAAGGTTAATTGTTCAATTTGATGTTCTAAAGTAAGGCGAGCGTTCACTTCTATCCTTAGCTTAACCAGAATCTAATCTAGGTGATCAATCCAGACAAGAAACATGAACAAAGAAGAACAAATCAAACATGAATGAGAAACTGATTGAATTTAGAATCTAATCACCGCCGATCCGTGACCGCTTTAAAGCCCTGGGTCACTTAGGGTTCATCTAGTCTAAGCTCTAACGAGTTTAGCTACTCATGATTATTACAAAAGTAACAAAGACAAAGAGAGAGTTCATCATCCAGAGGAAGAACAAAAAAGAATCTGAAAAACCTAATTTAGACGACTCTGACAGACTTCGATCTTCGGTAAATAACACTCCTAGCTCCGATTCGTCGAGGTGGAAGGAATGGCGTCATGATCTCTCTCCGGCTCTTCGAACTCTAACTCTTCGCTCCAGAACTTGAGAGGATTCTCTGAATTCTGATCTCGAAAAGTTGTATTTTGCGAATTATGATATGATTTCTCTTTTGGGCCGCCAGGTTAAGTATTTATACCCTAATCAGCCGGATTTCTTCTAATATTTTCGTCGAAAATAGTGAATTATTTTCACCGAAAATATGCTTGTGAATGGAAGTCCCGCCGGCTGATTCTCCTGTGATTTTCGTTTCGGTCCGAAAACCCAACGGTTTCGCCGAAAACTTCTTTGGCTGAGCATCAGTGAATTGTTCTTGCATTTTCGCCGAAAACCATAGGCCATTTTCGCCGAAAATGTAAGTGTGAACGGGCAGACTTTCGGTTTGACTTGATCGGCTCCTTGGATCGATTCCGGTTTGATTCCTCGAGGTTCCAACGCCTTAGACACGTCCATGGCTACTTTATTTGACGGCAAAAACCTGTACGGGCCAAGGTAACACAAATGGCACGAGATAGGGCAATCGATTGAATATTCGTTATTCTACCCTAAAAACCATGTCTTAAGCAAAGAAATGTCGCTTAAATGAGGCTGATAATCACGTCAAATTGAGTGTCATCAAATACCCCACACTTAAGCTTTTGCTTGTCCTCAAGCAAACTGAATAGAAACGCTCATGTTCATAAATGATAAGATCGATTAAATTGGAGCTCAATCAAACACAATGAATTATTTGACCGATCGATCCTAGAACAAGAAACCTAACATGCATACAGATCAGCCAAACTACCTGGTCTCACTAATAAACTGCACACGACAAGTAATTAGCAACCAATTATGCACGAATTTGACCTGACCGACCAGACTCCTCACACAGGATATATATAGTACAATGGGGACTCTCACTCTCTGTGTTTAAGGATGTGTTTCTGCTCTCGATCATTTTCTGTTACCGAATTCTGTCATAGGTTTGCATTTCGACCACATCTCCACCACTGTGACAACGCGAGTATCTAGTCAAGAAGGACTTCCCTGCTAGGACCGTAATGGAATCTACACTACTCGGGTTTATAATGAGATGGATGATGGGAATGAATGATGATGGCTTTGTGCGGTGTAGCTTTCGACTAACTTCCCTCGAATCTAATCTATGGCTTCCTACCGTCTAACCAAACATGGGTGGAATAATGAATGCTCGTCCTATGATACCCTCAAGCAACCTAGCACTTATTCTTTTTCTTTACACGATTTTTTTCTTTTCTTTTCAACTTTTCTTTTGACTTCGTTCTTCCATTTGTAGGGAGAAGAACGTTTTATTGAACTAAAACTTTGAACTTTTCCTGCTTTTTCTTTTCTTCATTTTTTTTCGAAACTTTCTTTCTTTTCTTACTTTACTTTTTTTTTCTTTTGTGCCGATTTTTCTTTTAGTTGCTAGAGGGATTTACACGTCTGGACATATTAGCTAAGACCACCTGTTTAATGGCTATAGGCAGGTTACCACAAACCGACTTCCGGTAGGTCAATCTAGAGCTACAACCACAGGGGATCAATGGGGAATGAAAGAAATGGGAAATGGTTGTAATGTATTATCGAACCGAAAGAACAGGCCAAGCTCAAGGGTCTAAACCTAGTGGATTTTATCGTTTGGTAGGCTATCTGGCTTAGTAGCTGAATCTAGGTGCCCCTATCCTTCTAGAACTCGTGTCATCGTGTGGTCTCGAGTAGGTCTCATGCAAATTCTAACTCATTCAAGCAAACAGAAAACCACTCAGAAAGAATTAAAATTGTGAGTTATGTGCAATGGATCAAAAGCTCACATTTGGCTTGCTAGTCGGATTCGGTCATTTTCATGCAATCAAGGCTACAAACTACAAGTGTGATTTTAAAATTCTGTTCTGACCAGGCAATTTAGCATCAAAGTATACAAGTTGGTTCTCAAGTTCTAGGTTAAGCAGTCTAAGCATCATTATGAAGGTTTGAACAACAACTTAACATCAAAAATCAAGAACTGAGCCATTCTAATGCTAGAGAGACTGGAATGGAATCACGAGGCACACATAAAACACAATCAAGGGTAATCAAGTTCATGCAAGGTTCTCTAGCATCCTACCCCACACTTAAATCGGATTGTGTCCTCACAGGACTAAAATTAGAGTTCAGAGTGAAGTAGAAGAACCTGGACCGAGATGATTGGCGTAGGGGATGAGCACGGGTCCTCGGAGCGGAGGGAATCTACCCAAGCGAGGCAAAGGGAATCTACCGATTGCCTGCAAAACAAAAACAAATAAAACATAAAAAAGAAACCGGGACAAGTGTCCCGGATCCACACAGAAAAAAGTTGGACCAAAATCCGAAAAGAATAAATAAAAAGAAGACACCAGAAAAGGAATACAACCCGATCACTGCTGGTCCGGTGAACCGGGAGGTGGAAAGTGGAGATGCTCGCCGAGCTGACTTGCCACGCCAGCTGTGCCTCATATGCCTGTCGGCGCGGCGCATATGCTGCTGCATAATAGTCCATCGTGCCTCTTGGGTGGCGTTGTCGGTGATGCGCCACTCCTGCATTCGCTCGTACAACTCTCCAACATCCGCGAGGTGGTGTCGGGGCTGTTGGGGAGGCCCTGGTGTGGATCGGGAATGTGCAGCGGCGATTGGTGAGCATACCCTGCCTGATGATGCGGCGAGGGTATATAGTCTTGGAATTCTGGCGGCAGCTGGGGCTGCTGCTCCTCAGCATCATCTTCTTCCTCCGACTCGACCATAGGCTGGAGTGGAGGATCTGCTGCTACATGTGGACTGAGGTCGAGTTCTAAGTCGTACTCAACCGCTAAGTCTCCTCCAACAGTCCTAACTCGGTGTCGTGGAATGTTCGGGCCATATTCATGGCTGATGCCGAAGGAGATGATGAGCTGACCTATGAAGTTACCCCCAGGAGTCTGCGAGGTGGCGTCTTCCTCCTGGTCTTCTGGCGGAAGATGCGAGCCAGTACCCAGCCGGGGTGTAGAGGGTAGCTCTCTCGGATGGCTCGGAGAAGCATGAGCTCCTCCTTGAGGATATGGTGGAGATCCTTATCTGGAACATATAAAAGCGACCTACGCCAAACCATATGAATAAATTTAAAGAGCGGGTGAGAGAGAGACTTAACTGAGTTGTTCGCCCCGAGGCGATCGCCAAATATGCCTGTCATGTGGCTCCAGAGCGTGTGGTACTCCTCCTCGTTATAATCTTCGCCCCAGCCTAGGTGATGGTCGTGATAGTGCTCATAGGGGATGCCAAGATGAGCAGCAAACTCATCATAGGTGAGTTGCCTGTACACCCCACCAAGATAGAAGGTGACAACCTTCTGGCGCTGCTTCCTCTTGTGCTCATCCAGATCAAAGGTCACCCAGAACTCCTGGAGAGCAATGTCTGGGAACTCAGCAGCGATGGTGGTCAGCTCTAGGAGACCTATCGGTGCTAGGGCGTCATGCACATTCCGGTGGTAGTCCTCGTCGTGATCGAAGAGGGACTCCATGGAAAGAGGGCGCACGTCAGCTCCCCGAATGTGCTCGATCTTCTGGAAGCACTCGAAGTAGAAGTCAGGTAGACGGGCGATAGTGCGATGGTATCCAGCCGGCGAGGGAGTGCGGGTGGAGGACCCAGAACGGTGGGTGTGACAGGGGCGGCAGCTCCTGAGCTCGAGGCGCCATCAAGTCGCGCCTTAGGCCTGCGCTCATAAGTGGTGTTCCTAAAACCAGAGTGAAACCAGATTAGTCAACTAAAACCCTACCCCACACTTAGTAGAAAAACTCAATTTCACAAAGAAATGAGGGAAACTAAGTGGGGTAAGAAAAGCGGAGTAACCGGTAATCATAGAAAGTAAAGTACATGCTTAGGAACGGCCAGAATCGGATAAGCACAATCAGAGTTCAAAGAGTCAAACCGACATTCAGAAAGTCAACATTATAGTATAATGAACCCTAATCATGGCAGGACTATCACAACTTGGAGAATGACGGTAAAATATGATCTCAAATGGCAAGCACAATAATATGAACGAGAATGAGCACATCAGGCAGCCAAATGATCACAACAATTCATGGTCAAACCGACATTTCTCACAAGTCAACATAACAAAGAATCAATCGTATGCATAGCAACACATGATCAAATGATATGGAAATTAAGCACGGAACTCCCTAAGCAAGCTAGAACAGTTCTACAAGTTCAGCTAACCTAGTTCACACGAAAACAGTCGGCACGCAAAACGAGGCAAACCGAAAAGTCAACCCGACAAAATTCAGCATTCCATATGTCAAAAGATTCGTATTGAAAAGTTCTACAACTTACCTCGAAGCCATGAATGCTAAAAATGAACGGTTTGGGAGGAATCGGTGAAAAACTCTGAAAACAAGGGTTTCGGTGAACTGGAGCTATAGAGCTCCGATTTGAACGTTCTAGGGCTCAAATCGATCGGAATTGGGAGGGAAGTTGAGCGGTGGCGGTCGGCGATGGCGGCGGCGGCGGGAAACGGCGGCGACGGAGGTTTTAATGAGGGGTGGCGGACCGGTGGTTTTGAAAACAAAGAAGGGGGTTTTCGGCGTTTAAAACGAAAATGGCAAGTGAGAGAGAGGGTCTGAAACTCGGATTTTAAATGGTGAATTTTCGGATTTTCAAAGGAATTTTCGGCGAAACCAATAGGTTGTTTTCGCCGAAAATGGGAGTTAAAATGACCACCGGATTTCAAAAGGATTTTCGCCGAAAACACACAACTTTTCAAACCGAAAATGTGAAACAGGAGACCGGGTTCGAAAATCAAAGGGTGATTTCGCCGAAAATAAGGGGTGATTTCGCCGAAAATTTTGAACTACTCGGGTGAAAATATTTTCGCAAATCCGGCCAACTTCAGAAAATCACAGTTAAATCCACAAAAATCGGAACGACCTCAATCAACTTGCAAACGACACTACGACACGCAGACTCTACACGAACAATAATAAATCAAACAAACTGACACTTTTGGCTCCCCCAAACTGACACTAAAATGCTAAGTTCGACAATAATTAAAAACAGGCTCCAGCTGTGGGTTGCCTCCCACGAAGCGCTCTTTTATTAACGTCCTTGAGTTGGACGATACCTGGACGGTATTAGGAGACATCCCAACTTAGATTCTCCTTAACGCTCGCGTCGGAGTTCATGAAGTACAGCTTCGGGACTTCTACGGTAAGCGTGAATCTCTTCCCGTTTGCATGCAAAAGCTTGGTACGTCCATCGGAAGATGATCAATGATCTTGAATGGCCCGAACAGCTCTCTGGAGAGGTCATCCTTCTTGATTGTTACGATGGAAGGAATGAGGACTGTCGGCTTCTTCTTTTCTTTTATCTCCGGCTTGGTATCACCAGGATCGGTGATCGTCAGTACTTCCTTAGGAGATGCTTTCGGCTTCTCCTTCCATACTTGTTCCAGCGCCGGTTTCTCGGAACTAATTGGCAGTGTAGCTGGCTCGGTGGAAGACGGCGGAACTTTTGGTCTCCAGACCATTTGGGTTTGCTTCTTCTTATGATTCTTCCTCCTTGACTTTCCAGACTTCTTGCCTAGCGGTTTAGAAGAGGCTTGCAGTTCCTTCTTCTTTGGCGGCTTTTTAGGAACAGGTTTTAGTTTCTGCTTGGTAACCTGTCCAGCACCTGCAGTCACAATCGAGCTAGAAATACTAGAGGAGATGTCAGTAATGAAATTGACCGAGGCCAATTCCACAGTTTCTACGGATAAACAATGTGATTCTCCCTTAGGAATGTATTTCATATTATCCTTGAGATGGAATGTTGCAGTATCCTTCCCAACTCTTAGTGTTAACGAACCATTTGGTACATTAATGTTAATGCCGGCTGTCGCCATAAATGGCCGGCCTAAGAGAAGGGTAGAATATGTCTCTCGAGTATCCATTACTACGTAATCAGCGAAAAATCGGAAAGGGCCACAACAAGTGATTACATCCTTGATTATTCCTCTAGGTTCTTTTAGAGTCCTGTCGGCGAACACTACATGCATACTAGCCGGTTCTAATTCACCTAGGTTTAGTTTCTTATATAAACACATAGGCATGACATTTATAGACGCACCTAGATCAACCAAACTACGCTCAACTGCAATGCCATTAATGATTAAAGGTAATGTAAAAGGACCAGGATCAGAGCACTTAGCTGGGATAGGTATGGGTGGTGATTGAGAGACGATAGTTGAACACTCTTTTGTAGAGAGAATGGATAGTTGATAGCTGCAGTATTAGCGGTATCAAATAACTAATCTACCAAGGCAGACTAGATCGTATTCAACTCGAGGTCTCTTCTTCTTGACTACTCAAAGAAGCTGGCAATTTATTCAGGTTTAAGCACTTAGTGCGTGGTGTGAGTTCCACGACTTCTAATCTAATAAGCAAAGGAAAATAAAAGACAGAAAGATTAAAAGGTTGACTAACAGGAAGATAGACGAGCTTAGATTTCGAATCCCCCTTAGATCACCAGAGCAACGGCAATCACAAGATCAGCGGTTTTCAATTCTAATTCAATCGGTTTCTATACACCACCATAACTCCTTACCCTTAGGTTTAAGACCGGCGAACATTCGCTCTATCCGTTCTAACTACCAATATTAACTAGCCGCCCGGGTACGGTCGCCTCTCGCAACGACTTAATTAACTGGTGCAATTACTAATGATTAGTGAGTTACTCTTGCAGTGGATTAACCATAACCGGTTCCTACGAAAGGCACACTCCAATTATAAGGTTAATTGTTCAATTCGATGTTCTAAAGTAAGGCGAGCGTTCGCTTCTATCCTTAGCTTAACAAGAATCTAATCTAGGGGATCAATCCAGACAAGAAACATGAACAATGAAGAACGAATCAAACATGCAAAGAGAAACTGATTGAACTTCGAATCTAATTACCGCCAATCCGTGACCGCTTTAAAGCCCTGGGTCACTTAGGGTTCATCTAATCTAAGCTCTACAAGTTCAGTTACTCATATCAGAAACAAGAGAATCAAATGCACAATGAAGATCATCATACAGAGGAAGAACAGATAAGAACTGAAAAACCTAATTCTGACGACTCCCGCGAAGCTTCAATCTCCTGGATCTTCAACTTTAAGCTCCGAGTCCTCCGAGGTGGAAGGATGGCGTCACGATCTCTCCACGGATCTTCAAACTCTCTAAACTCTATCTATCGACCCTAGAGTCGGCTGACTCTCAAAAGTCTGATTTGTGAAAATATGAAGAATGATTGATGTGTCTTTTTTCTGTCTGCCGGCTGCCTCTATTTAAATAGGTACGATTAGGTTTCCAATACAGCGCCGGATTTGGAAGAATTTTTGCCGAAAATATCAAATAATTTTCGGCTAAATCTTTAGTTAAAATCCCCTGTGTGATTTCTTCTAGGATTTTCGGCGAAAACATAAGGAAGTTTTCGCCGAAAATTTCAGTGTAAATCAGCCTGTGAGTTCTGAAGGTATTTTCGCCGAAATCCTCATAGTCTTTTCGGCGAAAATATTGTGCTGGGCACTAAAATCTTCGGTTCTGACTCTGGTTTGATTTCTGGTTCGATTTCGGTTCACTCCTTGAGGTCTTGAGTACGTCCATGGCTACGTAAATGATGGCAAAAATCTGTGCTATCTCAAAAACACTAGAAAACCATCAAATTGACCCAAAAAGGGCCAAAGTAACCAAATCGGTAGGAAATAGGGTAGTTGAGTGAATATTCGCTATTTTACCCCTAAAACCACGTTTCAAGCAAGGGAATGTCGCTTAAATGAGGCTGATAATCACGTCAAATCGAGTGTCATCAATACCCCACACTTAAGCTTTTGCTTGTCCTCAAGCAAACTGGACTAGAACACACTCAAATTCACAAATGACACGAGATTAAACCGAGATTCAATTCTAACAATTTGGTTTAGACTGTTCCACGTAGAAAAAGTGACCTACACATGCAAGAACATCAACCAAACAAGTTTTCGATCTCACTAATTTCTGCACACTTCAAGTAGTAGTTTTAACAAAGCTCGTTTCTTGGGAAAACAATTAATCATAATTAACCGACTACGATAACACCAATTCTAATGAGAAAAGACTTTAAGCTCTAGCCATGATGTGGACGCGGAGGTAGGAAAAGTGACGTGGCTATCGACTCAATTTCATCCTTTTCTAGATCTGTACGTTACATGTTCTAGCTAGGACCGATATAAACAATGATTTATTTCAAGTTCAATTTCTTCGTTCAATTGATTTACTGCATACTAGTGCTCGATACCAAACACTTCACTTAGGTGTTGGACCTGCCTAGCTCACAGTATTTGTGCTTATGCTAGTGCTCAACCCGAACACTTCACTTAGGTGTCGGGCTTGCCTAGCTTTATTTTTTAGCACTTTTAAGAACTTAGCATTGATTAGCACAACTTGATTTTTACCACTCAAACACTTGATTTATCGATTTAACCACTTGATCCTAGCTAGTTATAACTTTTTACACGAGATTTCGAATTGGATTTCCATTTAATCTCTAGCCACAATCACAGGTGATCAAATATGGAGTGAAAAACATGGGAGAAGCTATCATCTATCATCTTAGAACGGTGTTATCGAGCTTTGTTATTAACAAACCAATCAATTCAATTAATTCAAGTTTCAACTACTGAAGTGATTTATGATCTGTTCTGACCTAGACTCATTTATATTTAGTTCCAACACGTTGGTTACAGGTTCTAAGTGGAACAGTCTAGACGTCATTGTTCAAAATTGAAGTCAATTTAACATCAAAAGTCAAGAATTGAGCAATTCTATGCAAGAGAAATTTTAAAATTGAACCACGGAATCACAGAAAATCAAACAAGATCATGCATAATCCTAGAATCCTACCCCACACTTAAACGGTTCTGTGTCCTCACAGGACTAAACTAGAGTAGAGAGATACGAAGAACCTGTGACGAGATGGTCGGTGTAGGGGATGAACACGGAGCATCCGGAGCGGAGCGGAGTAGCACTCAAGATCCTACAAAACAAAAACAACAAAAAGATCAAAAGGATACCGAGACAAGTGTCCCGGATCCACACAGAATAAAAGTCGAACAAAGAAGGTTAAGGGGAATTTTTAAAAAAAAATATTTTGACGATTGAATGAGAAACTGAAAGAAGGAAGAGAGAGAGGGTGAATCCAGATTTTAAAGTGAATAGTTGGGGTGATTTTCAAAAGAGTTTTCGGCGAAAATAAGAGGGTGTTTTCGCCGAAAATTTTAGTTCAAATCATTGCCGGATTTCCAAAGGAGTTTTCGGCGAAAACAAAAGCTCTTTTTCGCCGAAAATATGAGTTCAAATCACTGCTTGGTTTTCAAAAATAATTTCGCCGAAAACGTAATACATTTCGGACCGAAAACATTGAACAGAGAGAATTAGTGAAAACCAGGAGGCGATTTCGCCGAAAATGATATTGAAATCTCGCAGAAAATTCTGAAACCTACGATTGAAAATATTTTTGCAAATCCGGCCAACTTCATATAATCACAGTTAAATCCACAAAAATCGGAACGACCTCAATCAACTTGCTACTGACTCTATGACACAGAAACTCTACACGAAAAATAATAAATCAAACAAACTGACACTTTGGCTCCCCCAAACCTGACTCGAATGACGAAAAGACTGACTCAAAAATTCAAAAATGGACTCCAGCCGTGGGTTGCCTCCCACGAAGCGCTCTCTTTTAACGTCCTTGAGCCGGACGGTACCTGTTAGGGACCCCAACTTAGAAGTTCCTTGAAGTCAATCGTCTTCTTCAAGGACAGCGGTTGAGTGCCATGTAGCACTCCAGAAGGGTGATGTAACCGGTAGTGCTCCAGTAGATCGTGGTTCTGGTTGGATGACCAGTTCTTCTTGAATTCTCCTTCTGGAGGAGGGAGGAGGTAGTACGGCGCGGCATGATCAATGAGCTCCATCTTCTCTACAGGTTGACTCGGCGGAAGTGTAGGTGAGGGTATCTCCTCAATCTCTATGTGCTCCTCTTCGGCTTCAACTTCAAGATGGATTGGCTCTTTGTCTTCATCAACCACCACCGCCAAGGATTCTTCATCAGATGCTTCTAGCTCGCAATAGTCATGGGTGAGGTTGTCATGTTCATCTTCGTACGGCTCTTGAGCATCTTCTTCCATTAGTGGATTTGGTTGCTCGAGCTCGACATCCATCACGTTACGAGCTTGTATAATCGAAAGGAGATCATCCAAGGCGGATTCTACTCTTGCCGTCTGTTGTCGATGCTGATGAGCCAGTATATACACCTCTTGATGAATTTGCTGGTCGTGTGTAGCTTCTGGCTCTTCTTCGAAATGCTCTTGAGCATCTTCTTCCATTAATTGCACTAGTCGCTTGAGCTCGGCGTTCCTTGTATCAGCAGCATCGTTCATTGATTGGAGGTTGTCGATCGCGGCTTGGGTGATTGCCATCCATTGTTGATGCTCATAAGTGTGTAAATCCATCTCTTGGGAGTCTTCAATATATGGTGCTTCATTGATGTACCACCCTTGGTACTGGTCATCCCACCTGTAATCCTGCATAATTAAAACTCAAAAACACTACCCAGGTAAATCATGAAAATATGGAGGAAAATAAATGGTAAGGCGGAAAGGTAGAAGAATAATTTGCCAACTCTTCTTTCAAACAATTAGAAGAGTCCCCGGCAACGGCGCCAATTTGATAGCTGCAGTATTAGTGGTATCAAATAACTAATCTACCAAGGCATACTAGATCGTATTCAACTCGAGGTCTCTTCTTCTTGACTACTCAAAGAAGCTGGCAATTTATTCAGGTTTAAGCACTTAGTGCGTGGTGTGAGTTCCACGACTTCTAATCTAATAAGTAAAGGAAAATAAAAGACAGAAAGATTAAAAGGTTGACTAACAGGAAGATAGACGAGCTTAGATTTCGAATCCCCCTTAGATCACCAGAGCAACGGCAATCACAAGATCAGCGGTTTTCAATTCTAATTCAATCGGTTTCTATACACCACCATAACTCCTTACCCTTAGGTTTAAGACCGGCGAACGTTTGCTCTATCCGTTCTAACTACCAAGATTAACTAGCCGCCCGGGTACGGTCGCCTCTCGCAACGACTTAATTAACTAGTGCAATTACTAATGATTAGTGAGTTACTCTTGCAGTGGATTAACCCTAACCGGTTCCTACGAAAGGCACACTCCAATTATAAGGTTAATTGTTCAATTCGATGTTCTAAAGTAAGGCGAGCGTTCGCTTCTATCCTTAGCTTAACAAGAATCTAATCTAAGGGATCAATCCAGACAAGAAACATGAACAATGAAGAACGAATCAAACATGCAAAGAGAAACTGATTGAACTTCGAATCTAATTACCGCCAATCCGTGACCGCTTTAAAGCCCTGGGTCACTTAGGGTTCATCTAATCTAAGCTCTACAAGTTCAGTTACTCATATCAGAAACAAGAGAATTAAAGGCAGCAATGAAGATCATCATACAGAGGAAGAACAGATAAGAACTGAAAAACCTAATTCTGACGACTCCCGCGAAGCTTCAATCTCCTGGATCTTCAACTTTAAGCTCCGAGTCCTCCGAGGTGGAAGGATGGCGTCACGATCTCTCCACGGATCTTCGAACTCTCTAAACTCTATTTATCGACCCTAGAGTCGGCTGACTCTCAAAAGTCTGATTTGTGAAAATATAAAGAATGATTGATGTGTCTTTTTTCTGTCTGCCGGTTGCCTCTATTTAAATAGGTACGATTAGGTTTCCAATACAGCGCCAGATTTGGAAGGAATTTTCACCGAAAATATCAAATAATTTTTGGCGAAATCTTTAGTTAAAATCCCCTGTGTGATTTCTTCTAGGATTTTCGGCGAAAACATAAGGAAGTTTTCGCGGAAAACTTCAGTGTAAATCAGCCTGTGAGTTCTGAAGGTATTTTCGCCGAAATCCTCATAGTCTTTTCGGCGAAAATATTGTGCTGGGCACTTGGATCTTCGGTTCTGACTCTGGTTTGATTTCTGGTTCGATTTTGGTTCACTCCTTGAGGTCTTGAATACGTCCATGGCTACGTAAATGATGGCAAAAATCTGTGCTATCACAAAAACACTAGAAAACCATCAAATTGACCCAAAAAGGGCCAAAGTAACCAAATCGGTAGGAAATAGGGTAGTTGAGTGAATATTCGCTATTTTACCCCTAAAACCACGTTTCAAGCAAGGGAATGTCGCTTAAATGAGGCTGATAATCACGTCAAATCGAGTGTCATCAATAGTGCTCCCTTCTTCTTCTCCAGGCTGTTCTGCTCACTGCTCCTGGTTGTGATGACTTTAGCTTGCTCGTTCTTCTCGGAGGAGTCATTTTGAGACGGTGCCTGGTTGAAGAGAGGAAGGTTGGCTAACAGGCTAGCAACTTTATTTATCATGCTTTCTATTCTCTGTCCTTGTGTATCTGTCCTTGGTTAAAAACTTCTTGGGCTTTAAACTTTTCTTCGTGTTCCTTCATCCGTGCTGCAATCAGATCAAACTTCTGGGCTAGTTTCCTCTCCCACATGTCTTCAGACGTAAAATTCTGAGGTTGATGTGCTCTGGCGAATCTGGGAGGATCTTGATAACTATTTTCCCAGCATTGATTCTGACTCCGGTTGAATCCGAAGTTAGGGGGAGGACGCTCAGGGAAGCTTCCCTGTTGTTGAGGAGGTGTTCTGAACTGATGGTAGTCGGGGTAGCCTCTGTGATCCTTGGTGAAACCTTGATCAATGAAATTAACTTCCTCTCTAGACCAGTTATTAGATGTTCGAAGATCTCTTCCATGTGTTTCTGCACTGCGATCTTAATCTGATCTTCACTGCTTGGTTGACTCTTCGCTGCTCCAAACTGTCTCTCCTTATTTCTGGACTTAGATGCGCAGTCCGCAAAGTGAAGTAGAGCAGCTTCTGGTTCAAGTGCTATGCAGTTGCCCTTAGCTAAAATGTTGACCCATTCAGCCGTTTCCTCATTCATACCTTGGGCAAATATTTCGGCTAGCTGACTCTGGTTGAATCCATGATGAGGGCATTCAGAGAGAAGCTCTTGGAATTCCTTCCAAGCTTCGTATAAGCTTACTCCTTCCTTCTGAGAGAAACTAGCGATGCTATCCTTGTAGAATGTCGTTCTTGAAGGGGGATAGTATTCCTCTATGAAGTCCTGAGCTAGATTATCCCAGTCAGTGTAGTAGCCAGGTGGTTTCGAGCTGAGCCATACCTTGGTGTTGCCTTTAAGAGAGAATGGGAATACTCGCAAGCAAAGATTGTTCTTACCGAGATTCCCGCTCTTAAACGTCTCGCACATGTCTAGGAAGTTAGCCAAATGTGTGCGGGGGTTTTCTTGCGGCTTTCCCTCGAATCGAAGATTCTTAGAGACCATGTTCAGGACGAAGATTGTGATATCATAATCAGGGTAGTCATCGTTGTGCGGCACAACGACGCTAGCTCGAAAGTTAGTCGCAATTGGTCTACAGTAATCTGCCATGGTGCGCTGAGCAACTAGTACAGGAGGAGAAGGTGGTGGTGAATCTGAAGTAGTGGATGAAGCGGATGAAGATGAGGAGTTCTCCTTCAACTCCTCAATCTTATTAGGGATAGGTGGTGTAGGCAGAATGACTATGACTTGCTTTTGAGCTCGCGGTTTCTTCGGTGGAGTAGAATTACCCGGCTTAAACTGAGAATGAGCGATCGAGCGGTTCATAAACCTGTAGAACAACCTACAAGCAACAAAAGCAAACATACCGGCGTAAAATCAAAGTGGGTGGAAAAATGAAAGATGGAAAGTAGAAGAATAAATTGCCAGTTTTTCTTTTGAACAATCAAAAGAAGTCCCCGGCAACGGCGCCAATTTGATGGAACGTTGCAGAGCGGTGATCAAATACTACAAAGCTAACAAGAGCTAAGCAGATCGTATTCCAGGGGTCTTCTAAGATTTACTACTTCAAAACTGGTAAAATACTCGAATGCAGACAGGTTGTGCGTGGTGTGAGTTCCACGTCTTCTAATTCTAAGAAATGCAGAGAAATTAAAACAAATTAAACTAAAGTAGATTGGAAATTAGGGTTTGAAAACAGAGATGACAAACGAACTTAGACTTTGAATCCCCCTTCGTTCCCCAGAGCATTGGTAATCAACAGATCAGCAGATTTCGGTTCTCATTCAATCAATTACTAAGACACCACCATAACTCCTTACCCTTAGGTTTAAGACCGGCGAACGTTCGCTCTATCCGTTCTAACTACCAAGATTAACTAGCCGCCCGGGTACGGTCGCCTCTCGCAACGACTTAATTAACTGGTGCAATTACTAATGATTAATGAGTTACTCTTGCAGTGAATTAACCCTAACCGGTTCCTACGAAAGGCACGCTCCAATTATAAGGTTAATTGTTCAATTTGATGTTCTAAAGTAAGGCGAGCGTTCACTTCTATCCTTAGCTTAACCAGAATCTAATCTAGGTGATCAATCCAGACAAGAAACATGAACAAAGAAGAACAAATCAAACATGAATGAGAAACTGATTGAATTTCGAATCTAATCACCGTCGATCCGTGACCGCTTTAAAGCCCTGGGTCACTTAGGGTTCATCTAGTCTAAGCTCTAACGAGTTTAGCTACTCATGATTATTACAAAAGTAACAAAGACAAAGAGAGAGTTCATCATCCAGAGGAAGAACAGAAAAGAATCTGAAAAACCTAATTTAGACGACTCTGACAGACTTCGATCTTCGGTAAATAACACTCCTAGCTCCGATTCGTCGAGGTGGAAGGAATGGCGTCACGATCTCTCTCTGGCTCTTCGAACTCTAACTCTTCGCTCCAGAACTTGAGAGGATTCTCTGAATTCTGATATCGAAAAGTTGTATTTTGCGAATTATGATATGATTTCTCTTTTGGGCCGCCGGGTTAAGTAAATACTTAACCCTAATCAGCCGGATTTCTTCTAATATTTTCGCCAAAAATAGTGAATTATTTTCGCCGAAAATATGCTTGTGAATGGAAGTCCCGCCGGCTGATTCTCCTGTGATTTTCGTTTCGGTCTGAAAACCCAACGGTTTCGCCGAAAACTTCTTTGGCTGAGCATCAGTGAATTGTTCTTGCATTTTCGCCGAAAACCATAGGCCATTTTCGCCGAAAATGTAAGTGTGAATGGGCAGACTTTCGGTTTGACTTGATCGGCTCCTTGGATCGATTCCGGTTTGATTCCTCGAGGTTCCAACGCCTTAGACACGTCCATGGCTACTTTATTTGACGGCAAAAACCTATGCTAACACAAAAACACTAGAAAACCATCAAATAGACCCGAAACGGGCCAAGGTAACACAAATGGCACGAGATAGGGCAATCGATTGAATATTCGTTATTCTACCCTAAAAACCATGTCTTAAGCAAAGAAATGTCGCTTAAATGAGGCTGATAATCACGTCAAATCGAGTGTCATCAGTCGTCCTCTTGGTACGTGACTCTTCCCCTCTCCTTCGTTTCTGCTGTGACCTCTCTCCCTGCTGTAGTCTTCATGTTTATTTTTCTTACCAAGACATGAGTTTCGGTGACGATAGTCAGAACCAAAGCCATTCCTACCCTTCTTCCTCTTCTTCCTCTTCTTCCACCACTCGTTCCTCCGTTGAACGAGTGCTATCAAATCCTCCCCACCTGGCAGAAACCTCCTCTGCTCAAACTTCAGATGCTATGGAGGAGTATTTTGATGATTCTCCCGCTCTTCCCTTTTGGGGCCACCACCAAGTTGGCTTTGAACAAAACCGTCACGGCGTTGAGATTGACCCCGAGACGAGTAAGGTCACTGGATCCTACACCATCGGCAACTGGTGATCGATGTGGCAGGGGGCTCCCTGTGATGAGCGCACGGTCATTGGTCCTGGCTATTTTCCTTCAGGGACCGCTGAGAAAATCGCCCGCTTTCTTCCTTTCGCCATGTTGCCATCTTCCTGGAGATTTGATGTAGCCTCTCGACTTTCTACCATCGGTAATTGTCCGCCCGTGTGGCATGGTATTTGGACCGAGGCTTTCACCAATGGTCTCCGCCTTCCACCATCATCGTTTATAGCTAATTTGCTTCAGTGTTTTGGCGCCACCATTGGAGCTTTTAACGTCGGGTGTTGGGCCTCGCTTCTGCTTTTGAGTGCACCTGTGTAGCCAAGGGGATCGCCCCCACCCTTCGGCTATTTCAGCTGATCCATCATGCCAAAGTTACCCCAAATGGCATAAGCTTTGTTCGTCGGTCAGACCTTTCCCCGAAGGGGACTTATTCCTCTCCAAAACCTCGTCCTACCTGGTACCACTCCTTTTTCTACTTCTATCCAAGTACTTCGGATCGCCAGTGGACCGCTTTGCTGCCTTCTACCTGGTCTACAGGCGATGTGAGTCACTTTAATGCTGAGCTTGATCCTACCCCCAAGGAAATACTCTTGCGACGTCGGGTCCTTCTTGAGTGCCATCACCTGTCCACTACATCCGGCTTGAGAACCGCTCAGGCAGGGATCCGTGGAGGTACTTCCTGAGTTCTAAGAACGTTGATTTCCCGGCCTTCCTTCAGATTGGGTCGCCTTCCTTTGTACAGCTGAACCGTCGATGCTGTATATTTATATGTACATATATCCTTTTGTGTTTTTTTTGACTCCTTGTTTGCCCTTTCCAGGATCCGTAAGCCTCTCCGGGTGTCTCCTCACCACTACTACACGAGGGCCCGTTGGTGAGACTCGCTCAGAGCCCTCCCGCGCTCTACTACCGCTGATCAACCTTCCGCTGAGAAGACAAAAGGGAAGAGGAAGGTGACTGAGGCAGAAGGGGGCCCTGCCTCTTCAAAAAAGAAGAAGGGATCCGAAGCGGAGGGGGGCCTTGCATCCCCAAAAAAAGAAAAAAGCTGGGGCTTCCAAGCCGAGAAAGAAGGCGGGCGAGTCCTCTAGTCGTCCGCTACCCTCTCCTCAACCCGTCGTGGTCGTTGATGACACTCGATTTGACATAATTTTCATCCCCATTTAAGCGACATTTCATGCCCCTTTGATGCCATTCTAATGAATATTTGGTAAAAATGTGTTTATTATGTAATTCTAGGCTCCTAGTGCATACATTGTCCATTTATTGGCTATTTTTACCCTTTTTGTGAGCTTTTATGTTGAGCCTCCAGGTTACCACATTAAAGAGGACTCTCTCACGAGTCCAACGCTTCAAACGGGGACCAAATCGGAGTTCAAACGGAGCGGGAATCATCGAAACAAGTTGGAGCTGGTTTTTAACTAACATTTTCGGCGAAAATCTGGTGATGTTTTCGGCGAAAATTCCTTTGAAAATCCGGGCAGAAACCCTAATTTTCAGCCTTTTCCAACTTGTAAAGGGTTTTGGGGTTATATATAGACTTTTTGAAGCCAGATTAGATATACACGAATTTTGGCTGATTAGCCACGACCTTAGGGTCGATAGATAGAGTTTAGAGAGTTCGAAGATCCGTGGAGAGATCGTGACGCCATCCTTCCACCTCGAAGAGCTCGGAGCTTAAAGTTGAACATCCAGGAGATTGAAGCTTCGTCGGAGTCGTCAGAATTAGGTTTTTCAGTTCTTATCTGTTCTTCCTCTATATGATGATCTTCTTTGTTGCCTTTGATTCTTCTGTTATCTTTATGAGTAGCTGAACTTGTAGAGCTTAGATTAGATGAACCCTAAGTGACCCAGGGCTTTAAAGCAGTCACGGATCGGCGGTGATTAGATTCAAAGTTCAATCAGTTTCTCTTTCATGTTTGATTTGTTCTTCATTGTTCATGTTTCTTGTCTGGATTGATCACCTAGATTAGATTCTGGTTAAGCTAAGGATAGAAGCGAACGCTCGCCTTACTTTAAAACATCAAATCGAACAATTAACCTTATAATTGGAGTGTGCCTTTCGTAGGAACCGATTAGGGTTAATCCACTGCAAGAGTAACTCATAAATCATTAGTAATTGCACCAGTTAAGTTAAGTCGTTGCGAGAGGCGACCGCACCCGGGCGGCTAATTAATCTTGGTAGTTAGAACGGATAGAGCGAACGTTCGTCGGTCTTAAACCTAAGGGTCAGGAGTTATGGTGGTATAAAGAAACCGATTGAATTAGAATTGAAAACCGCTGGTCTTGTGATTGTCGTTGCCTTGGTGATCTAAGGGGATTCGAAATCTAAGCTCGTCTATCTTCTCGTTAGTCAACCTTTTAATATTTCTGCCTTTTATTTTCCTTTGTTCATTAGATTAGAAGTCGTGGAACTCACACCACGCACAACCTGTTTAAACCTGAGTAATTTGCCAACATATTTGAGTAGACAAGAAGAAGAGACCTCGAGTAGAATACGATCTAGTCTACCTTGGTAGGTTAGTTATTTGATACCGCTAAAACTGCAGCATCAAATTGGCGCCGTTGCCGGGGACTCTTCTAATTGTTTGAAAGAAGAGTTGGCAAATTACTCTTCTACCTTTCCACCTTACCATTTATTTTCCCTCCATATTTCCATGATTTACCTGGGTAGTGTTTTTGAGTTTTGATTATGCAGGATTACAGGTGGGATGACCAGTACCAAGAGTGGTACATCAATGAAGCACCATATCCCGAAGATTATCGAGAAATGCTACATCAACAACAACAACAGACGGCGAGATTTGACTCCCTCTTTGATAAGATCTCTTCAATGCTACGAGGTTACCAAGAGATACACCAACAAGAGCATCAAAGTGGCGCTAGTGATAACCAAGAGATCCTTCTACAAGTTCATGAACATCAACAATGCTCGTCGAGAACCCAATCTGCCTTGGATAATATCTCTGCAATACTACAAGCTCGTCTCACGACGGACATCAAGCTCGAGCAACCAAATCAATTAATTGAAGAACACGCTCAGGAGATGTTCGAAGAAGAAGATGAGCCCGTCCATGACTATTATGAGCTAGAAGCATCTGATGAAGAATCCTTGGCGGTGGTGGTTGATGAAGACATAAAGCCAATCCATCCTGAAGTTGAAGCCAAAGAGGAGCACATAGAGATTGAGGAGATACCCTCACCTACACTTCCGCCGAGTCAACCTGACCATGTCGCGCCGTACTACCTCTTTCCTCCTCCAGAAGGAGAATTTGAGAAGAACTGGTCATCCAAACAGAACCGGGATCTACTAGAGCACTACTGGCTATATCACCCTACTGGAGTGCTACACGACACTCAACCGCTGTCCTTAAAGAAGACGATTGACTTCAAGGAACTCCTAAGTTGGGGTCCCTAACAGGTACCGTCCGGCTCAAGGACGTTAAAAGAGAGCGCTTCGTGGGAGGCAACCCACGGCTGGAGTCCGTTTTGAATTTTTGAGTCAGTCTTTTTCGTCGTTCGAGTCGGTTTCGGGGAGCGAAAATGTCAGTTTTCTTTTATTTTTGTCTGTTTTAATTTTCTGTGTCAGGTCAAATTTTAGCCGAAAACTCCTCAGATTTTTCGGCGAGAACTTTAGTTGATTCGAGTCTGTTTTCCAGTGGGTTTTCAAAGTTGTTTTCGCCAAAAACTTCACCAGTTTTCGGCGAAATGTTTAGTTAAGTCGTCTGTCTTTGTTTTCAAAGTAGTTTTCGCCGAAAACTTCACCAGTTTTCGGCGAAAACTTCAGTTGGGTCATAAAATTTTCGAAAACTTTTTAAAAAAAAATAGTCAAAATATTTTCAAAATTCCCCTAACCGTCTTTGTTCGACTTTTATTATGTGTGGATCCGGTGCACTTGTCCCGGTATCCTTTTGATCTTTTTGTTGTTTTTGTTTTTGTAGGAACTTGAGTAGCTACTCTGCTCCACTCCGGACTCTCCGTGCTCATCTGCTACACCGACCATCACCTTCCAGGTTTTCGTATCTCTCTACACTAGATTAGTTCTGTGAGGACACAGAACCGTTTAAGTGTGGGGTAGGAGTCTAGGATTATGCATGATCTTGCTTGCTATCTATGATTCTGTGGTTCAAATTTGAAAATTCTCTAACATAGAATTGCTCAATTCTTAACTTTTGATGTTAAATTGACTTCAATTTTAAACAATGACGTCTAGACTGTTCCACTTAGAACCTGTAACCAACGTGTTGGCACTGATATTAAATGAGTCTAGGTCAGAACAGATCATAAATCACTTCTGTAGTTGAAACTTGAATTAATTGAATTAATTGGTTTGTTAATGACAAAGCTCGATAACACCGTTCTAAGATGATAAATGCTAGCTTCTTCCATGTTTTTCACTCCATATTTGTTCACCTGTGATTGTGGCCTGAGATTAGACGGAAATCCAATTCGAAATCTTGTGTAAAAAGTTATAACTAGCTAGGATTAAGTGGCTAGATGATTAAATCAAGTAATTAAGTTATGCAAATCATTGTAAAGTTCTTTAAAGTGCTGAAAATAAAGCTAGGCCAGCTCGACACCTAAGTGAAGTGTTCGGGTTGAGCACTAGCATAGGCACAAATACTGTGAGCTAGGCAGGTCCAACACCTAAGTAAAGTGTTTGGTATCGAGCACTAGTATGCAGTAAATAAATTAAAGGAAGAAGTTCAAACTTGAAAGAAATCATTGTTTAAATCGGTTCTAGCTAGAACATGTAACGTACAGATCTAGAGGCGGATGAAGTCGAGTCGATAACCACGTCACTTTTCCTACCTCCGCGTCCACATCATGGCTAGAGCTTAAAGTCTTTTTGATTAGAATTGGTGTTATCGTAGTCGGTTAACTATGATTAATTGATTCACCAAGAAACGAGCTTTGTTTAAACTACTACTTGAGATGTGCAGAAATTAGTGAGATCAAAAACTTGTTTGGTTGATGTTCTTGCATGTGTAGGTCACTTTTTCTACGTGGAACAGTCTAAACCAAATTGTTAGAATTGAATCTCAGTTTAATCTCGTGTCATTTGTGAATTTTAGTGTGTTCTAATTCAGTTTGCTTGAGGACAAACAAAAGCTTAAGTGTGGGGTATTGATGACACTCGATTTGACGTGATTTTCATCCCCATTTAAGCGACATTTCATGCCCCTTTGATGCCATTCTGATGAATATTTGGTAAAAATGTGTTTATTATGTATTCTAGGCTCCTAGTGCATACATTGTCCATTTATTGGCTATTTTTACCCTTTTTGTGAGCTTTTATGTTGAGCCTCCAGGTTACCACATTAAAGAGGACTCTCTCACGAGTCCAACGCTTCAAACGGGGACCAAATCGGAGTTCAAACGGAGCGGGAATCATCGAAACAAGTTGGAGCTGGTTTTTAACTAACATTTTCGGCGAAAATCTGGTGATGTTTTCGGCGAAAATTCCTTTGAAAATCCGGGCAGAAACCCTAATTTTCAGCCTTTTCCAACTTGTAAAGGGTTTCTGGGGTTATATATAGACTTTTTGAAGCCAGATTAGATATACACGAATTTTGGCTGATTAGCCACGACCTTAGGGTCGATAGATAGAGTTTAGAGAGTTCGAAGATCCGTGGAGAGATCGTGACGCCATCCTTCCACCTCGAAGAGCTCGGAGCTTAAAGTTGAACATCCAGGAGATTGAAGCTTCGTCGGAGTCGTCAGAATTAGGTTTTTCAGTTCTTATTTGTTCTTCCTCTGTATGATGATCTTCTTTGTTGCCTTTGATTCTTCTGTTATCGTTATGAGTAGCTGAACTTGTAGAGCTTAGATTAGATGAACCCTAAGTGACCCAGGGCTTTAAAGCGGTCACGGATCGGCGGTGATTAGATTCAAAGTTCAATCAGTTTCTCTTTCATGTTTGATTTGTTCTTCATTGTTCATATTTATTAATTGATCACCTAGATTAGATTCTGGTTAAGCTAAGGATAGAAGCGAACGCTCGCCTTACTTTAAAACATCAAATCGAACAATTAACCTTATAATTGGAGTGTGCCTTTCGTAGGAACCGATTAGGGTTAATCCACTGCAAGAGTAACTCATAAATCATTAGTAATTGCACCAGTTAAGTTAAGTCGTTGCGAGAGGCGACCGTACCCGGGCGGCTAATTAATCTTGGTAGTTAGTAGGGGTGGCTTGTTTGAAATCGGTTTTCGGTCAAACGATTTAGGGCCGAATTGAAATCGAAATCGGTCACCGATTAACCGAATTATGGAATTCGAAACCGGCTGCGGTTACTTGATTCACGCCATCGATTAGCTAACTCTAATTCGGTTATTGACCGATTTCACTAAGGTGACCGATTTGACCGAATTAAGTATTAAGTCCTGGCCCAGCAGCCCAGCACCCACCAGGCCCAATTCGTTTCAGTCAGCGGCAGCAGGAGGATAGATAGAATCATAAAATCATGAAAAGGAATAGAAACTTGAAACTGTACTATGAAGTATGAACCCTAAAATCGTGAAATTGGTGGCCAGCACTTCTCCCTTCATCGGCGAAATTGGTGGTCTTCTAACTGCTGAATATTGCTTCTCCCTCCATCGGCAAAATTGGTGGTCTGCTAACTGCTGAATATTGTGACGGTCATCTCCATTCTCCACACCAGGTATTTTGCCTCCGTTTTCCTCCCTCTAACTCTTCAATCCGTTGCTGATCTTGCACTCTTGCTGCTGCTTCTGCTGAATGTCGAAAAGAATGAGGCCATGAGGGTGTTTCTTAACCTGATTATTGGCTGAAGCTTCTCAATAGCTTTGCCTGCATTCCCATTTGGCAGCGATGCTAAGTGTGAATCTTGGCATGATATTTCATTAATTTCTCAAACTAATCTTGGCATGAATCTTTGCTGCAGTTTCTTGTTCTCGGCTGGCTTACTATACGAGGTGAACAAGCTTTTAGCGGTTTACATTGAAACTAGGCGTGTATCTACCGAGATGGAAAGGTTCGATTTTTCTGAAATCCCTTACTGTAATTTTGTCATTAAATTCACATATCCACAATTTAGTAATTACGTTCTTGTATGCAGGGATCCTAACAGAACAGGGAAAGAAAAGGAGGTCAAAACAAAGAAACGGCGAAAAGCATCGCAAGCTCATAACAGCCAGCGTGGAAGCTCGTCCACTCCGAATACTGAGAGTGCAAGTGCAGCAGCTCCTCCCCCATCTAGTACTCCTACTACTACAACAGATGCTCCTCCTCCAATTGCTCCCAAAACCACAAGAGGTCCATACAAATTGAGGTCCTCTGTGTGGAATACTTTGGAACGGTTTGTGGATGGAAATGGAGATAAGAAGGCTAAATGCACTTATTGCCAAACCATTCTTGGTGCTTGTTCAAGGAAAAATGGTACGTCCTCTTTAAAAGCTCACGTAGAGTCATGTGCTAGGACTAGGGCAGAGAAAGGTGGGCAAACTACTTTGGTTTTACAACCTACTGGGAAATTTGATGGGTTAGGAAAACCCATATATTGGACGTTCGATCAGGTTGCGATTAGGTTGGCTTTGGCGGAAATGATAATAATTGATGAGTTGCCTTTTATGTTTGTGGAACACGAGGGATTTATACGCTTCATTGCTGTTTGTTGCCCACGGTTTGATATCCCTAGTAGGAAGGCAATTTGGGAGGATTGTTTTAGGTTGTTCATTGTCGGAAGGAAGAGCTTGAAGGAGTATTTTCAAAATACATGTGCTGGTAGAGTCTCCATTACTACTGATGGTTGGACATCTGTACAGAATTTGAACTACATATGCATAACAGCGCATTATATTGGGAAAGATTGGAAGCTCCACAAGAAAATCATCAACTTTTGTCGCATTACTAGCCATAAGGGTGCTGATGTTGGAGAAGTGATTGCCACTTGTTTAGAGGAGTGGGGTCTTAAGAGTTTATTCACGGTCACAGTTGACAACGCAAGTGCAAACGATACAGCAGTTACATATCTGAAGGATAAGCTGTACACATGGGGTACAAATATGATGAGTGGAAAGTACCTTCACATGCGTTGTGTAGCCCACATTGTGAACTTGATTGTGGGTGCTGGGCTTGAGGAGATGGGATTATCAATTAGGCGAGTTAGAGAAGCAGTGCGGTGGGTGGTTGCTTCACCGTCTCGCGAGCAAAGCTTTCATAAGATTGCGGTTTTCAAAAAAATAGACTCTAACAGAAAGCTTTGCTTGGATGTTCCAACTAGGTGGAATTCCACCTACCTCATGCTCGACACCGCGGCTCTATTTGAGTCGGCATTCAAACTGTATGAGCAGGAGGAACCCACATTCAAGATGGAACTTGAGGGGAAGAAGTATAAAGATGTGTTCTTAGGACCACCAACCGCTGAGGATTGGAAGTGTGTCAGAAGTTTAACCAAGTATCTGAAGTTCTTTCACGACCTGACATTGGTTGCATCTGGCACCAAATATGTAACCAGCCATCTATTCCTGAAAGAGGTGTCGAGATTATTTTATCACATCTCGAAAATGGAAAGGAGTGATGATGAAGACATAAGGAATATGGCTAACAAGATGAAGGAAAAAGTGTTCAAGTACTGGTCTGAGCACGAGGAGACGAATTTGAGGATGAATCGTTTGATGTATTTTGCTCCAATCTTTGATCCAAGGCATAGATGGAGTATCATTACCTACATTATCCCGAGGTTGTATGGTCAACAAAGAGGAGAAGAATTGATAATAGAAATAAGGGAAGAATTGCTTGCCATGTTTGATGTCTACAAAGAGAAGCACGAGCAATCCCTTTCTCATTCTATGTCTTCCATGTCGAGTCAAGGAAATACGACTACTGTTCAGGTCGGAGGAGATGAAGATGGTGATGATGATGACTTCTTTGATGATTATTCAATGGTGCCGATGAGGGTTGGTGAACGAGCAGAATTAGACAAATATCTTGCAGGAGAACGTGAAGAAATGGGGGAACCAGGGAAACCGTATGATGTGCTTGGTTGGTGGAAAGCGGTTGCACACAAGTATCCTGTACTGAGCGAGATGGCTAAAGACATTTTGGCTGTACCAATTTCTATGGTAGCATCTGAGAGTTGCTTCAGTACCGGTGGCCGAGTTCTAAATGACTTCAGGAGTTCATTAACTCCCCAGATGGTGGAGGCTCTCATATGTGCTGAAGATTGGTTAAGAAACTCGTATGCTAAAGTACCTGTAGAGGAGAGCCGAGAGGATCTACAAGATTTGGAGCAAGGTAATTTCTTAAATGCTCGTTTCCTGCTTCTCTGGTTTGCTGCTTCTGCTTTATGTTTTCCTGGGTTGTAGCTTAATTGTGGACAGAGCTAATTAGCTGTGGACAGCAGCTAATTAACTGTGGACAGCAGCTAGGGAATTGTGGACAGCATCATTTGTTTGCTATTTTGTTGTTTTGTTATGATGTACAGTAGCTAGATAGCATCATTTGTTTGTTATTTAGTTATTTTGTTATGATGTACAGTAGCAACTAGCATGGTAATTACCTTTGTTAGTTATTTTGTGTGTTGTAAGCTCTAGTCTAAGTGTGTTCCGTATTTTGTAGACTTCCAACGAATTATGGAAGAAGAGCTCCGTGCACCTACAATGCAACCACCATCGGCTTGTGGTGGTGGTGATCCATCTACTGCTTCTACGGTACTTCGTCCAATTGTTAGAAACATAGTGAGTCCCTCGGGGATTGGTGAAAGTCTCGGGAATTTGGAAACTATAAATAGTGGAGATGAATATAGTGATGAATCAACTCCTGCCATGAGTGGTGCTTCTGATTCCGGATGAACTATGACTTTGGTTTATTAGTTGTGTACTTTTGTTCTGTTTGTTTACGATTATGGACGGTGGTCGTTTTCATGGTTGTTATGGTCGAACTTTGTTGACCGATGAACTATGAATTTGGTTTCAGTTTCAGGTGGTTATTGTGTTTGTTCTGTTCTATGAACTATGAATTTGGTATTGGACTATGAAGTATTTTGCTTGTTTTATTCTGCATTTTTTGTACAGCCATAGTGAAGCCCACACACCTGCTTCTGCATTTTGCTGCATTTCATATTGAATTCGGTCATTAAGGTTCAAATCGGTTATTGTTCGAAATTGGTTACTGTTCAAAATCGGTTATATGATTCCCGTAACCTTGCAAGTACATTTCAATGATTAAATCGGTTAGGGTGCGGTTACATCGGCTAACCGTGACCGATTTGAATTCGGTCACGGTCAAACCGAATTCAAATCAGTCACGGTCACGGTTCCAGATCTGGGCTAAATTCGAACTCGGTGACCGACCGAATTCGATTCGGTTTGACCGAGTTAACCGAATTGCCACCCCTAGTAGTTAGAATGGATAGAGCGAACGTTCGCCGGTCTTAAACCTAAGGGTCAGGAGTTATGGTGGTATAAAGAAACCGATTGAATTAGAATTGAAAACCGCTGGTCTTGTGATTGTCGTTGCCTTGGTGATCTAAGGGGGATTCGAAATCTAAGCTCGTCTATCTTCTCGTTAGTCAACCTTTTAATATTTCTGCCTTTTATTTTCCTTTGTTCATTAGATTAGAAGTCGTGGAACTCACACCACGCACAACCTGTTTAAACCTGAGTAATTTGCCAACATATTTGAGTAGACAAGAAGAAGAGACCTCGAGTAGAATACGATCTAGTCTACCTTGGTAGGTTAGTTATTTGATACCGCTAAAACTGTAGCATCAGTCGTTGAAGACGAGGAGAGCAAACCTCTAATCCGTCGTTCGCGCCGTCAATCGCCCAAGACTGATGATGACATATCCATACGAAAGCTCGTCAATCAATCTACTCAGGAGGATGTAGACCCCATCACATATGATGATTCTTATCTCCCCTCTGAGCCTGTTCCTTCCTCTTCACACTTGGCTGCCAACGAAACAGAACCCGCTGCCGAGCTCGACCCTCGCCCTACAGAACCGCCTCGCGACTCCTCTCGACCACTAGCAGTTAATATTGACCGCTCTCACCGAGCTTCTTGGATGGAGCGGGCTAATGTCATTTTTTACCACCCTACTCCTGCTGGTCGAGAAGGTGAGGGGCGTTTCCGCCTTCCATATTTTGCTATCGTCCATCCCGTGGCTTCCCATATATCGCCTAGGATGGCGAGTGATATAACGGAAGAGTTCTCTTGCAGTATTTACGAGGAAGTGACCGCGCCGGGGGAGGGTTCGGAGATCGCGGATCTGCATGGGGGGACCTCTATCCGGCTTCTTCAAGTACTGTCGATCGTTGTCGTCTGTTTGTTTTTCCTCCTTGCTTTATTATTACCATTTTTGTGTGCTTTATTCTTTGTATATTTTTTCTGCTGCCAGGCCATTGCCGAGCTCGGCGACTTGTCTTTTGCGTGCAAACACATGCAAGAGGAGAATCAGAAGCTAAAGGCGGAAGTGGAGAACCTTCGCTCGCTTCGTATGGACCTTACTCGTTATCATAACGACGAAAAGGTATGCTCTGTTTGTTTGAGCCTTCCTAGTTTTATCGTTTTGCTCCTGTAGCTTGGTCTCAGCCTGGCGTTGTGTATTTGTGCGTGTGTTCTTTTTTATTATTAGTAGGGGTGGCAATTTTATCCGAGTCCGCGGATATCCATCCGATCGGATACCATTTAAACGGATATTCGATTCAAATGAATGGATAATATCCAAATCCATATGGATTGAATTTAATATGGACTAGATTTAATATGGACTAGATTTAATATGGATGGGCTTTATCCAATTACCCAATCAGCCACCCCAATATCTAGATTCTTAATTTCATTCTGCCAAGCCCTAACTCCAAATTGCAGGCTTGCAGCAGCTTCGACTACTCCACTTGCCACTCGCCGTCGCCACAGAATTGGTCCTGCTCCAGACGCATTCGTCTTCCTAGTTGACTTGGCCATAGAAATCAAGCTCCCGATATCCGTGGATTTCATTCGTCTTCCTAGCTATGGATCCGGAACTGAGTCGAGTGGCGCCCCTAGGGTTTCTCTGGACCTGAAGTTTGACGTGAAGGGGAACTGATCGACATTACAAGTTCGACTCATCATTGTAAGAGAACTCTGTTTCCCAATTCCGCATTCCCTAATTAACTTGTTTACAAGTGGAATTTGATACTGTAGGTGGAAGATATTGTGGATACGGGAAACACATTGGCGAGTTTGATAAGAGAGTTTGAATGGAAGGGAGCATCAGCTGTTTAAGTGTGTGCTTTTTCGGATAAGCCGGCGAGACGGAAGGTCAGGTTGTGGGTAGTGGAAAGTACTACCCAGGCTTTGAGGTTTGAGTTTCCTATTTCCTATCATTGCTAGCTGATATATCCACTACCCATAACCTTCTAAGTTCCAATTGTATTGTTGCAGTGAACCCAGGGAAGATGCTACAAGAATTGGTTCAGCTGGTGTTTTTAGGGCCTGACGAGCTCATTAACGCTGCCAAAGGTTCCTCTAACATGTTTGGTATTCTCAATGTTGTCCCCTAAGCTGAATGTTTAATTTCTGAAGAGAATAAGAACACCAAACCTTGTTATTGCAATGCTCAATGTTGATGCTTATGGTTTACGAAATATGGTTCTGTGTTCTGTGTGTTGAATGGGTTATGTGCATGTTCCTGAAATAAGGGGGGAAGAAAGAAGAAGGTTAATAACCTTAGGTTACTTTGTTAATCTATAGGATGCTTAGGGTTACTTTGTTAATAACCTTAAGTTTGCATTGCTGTTTAATCTATACTTTGTTAAGCTATAGGATGTTTGTTCTTGGTAAGATCTTTTTTTTTTGGTAAAGTTCTTGGCAAGATCCAGCATATCATTTAATGTGTAACATTAGTGCTTTACCTTGCTCTAGCACGACAACTTCAATGTTTATTTCTGGAATGTACAATGAAATCTAGAGAAAATGTGGACCAACTCTTTAGAGAACTCATATATAAGGTAAATCTCAGGTGCAGATTGTCATTTATGCATCCATGGTTATATGCCAAATATTTATGCCACGGAAATGGGGGAACAAGGATTAAAATTGGCTAGTTATTGTCATTTGAGCAAAGTGCAGATCATTGGATGAAATGGCTATGCAAACAGATATGTCATGATATCATGATATTATTAATGGTGCAGATATTTGAATTGTTGTTGTTGACTGAGTTTAGGTGATGTTTAACAGATATTTGAAGTACCTGCTCTATTAGAGAAGCGACCGAAAGTCCAGAAGTCATCCAGCATTCGGGCAGACGGACAATCGTCCCAGCAGAGTCGCAGAAATGGGTGCTATTCATCTTAATTGGAATGCTCTGAAGCACATACATGGTAGATGGAAACATACAAATGATAGTATTACATCATATATATAGTTATGATAGGAAGTTACTTGTGGACTCTCTTTTTGTCTCTGTTGTGAGCTGGAGTTTACATATATACAATGAAGAAGATGATGTTTTTGGTGGCAGTTGTTAGGATGTTAAGATCAGTAAATGGATAACCCAAATTTAATCCAAATCCGACTTGAATAAATTTAAAAATCCATATCCGATCCGATCCGATCCAAATAGAATCCAATCCATATAAGGGTGATCCATATCCAATCCATTTAAATATGGATCGAGTCAGATATGGATAAAAAAACTCGCGGATGGGTAATCGCCACCCCTAATTATTAGCGCCGAGCGGACGCAGCGACTTCTGCCGCCGATTCCCCGAAAAAGAACTTGGACGAGGCGACTGAGCGAATCGCTCAAATGGAGGGTCTTCAAGAGGAGCTGCAGGGTGCTAAGGAGCACATTATCAGTCTTGAAGCTGAATTGGAGGAAGCTCGGTCCAAGGTCGCCAGCGTGGAAGAGATTGTCGCTGAGAGGGATAGTGCTAAAGAGCTGTTGAACGAGTCCCTGGCGGTTCAGTCAGCGACGGATCGCGAACTCTCTGCTGCCAAAGCTCAGTATGACGAAGTGTGGCATACTATACTCACTCTCTTGGTGAGAGCATGCGTGTAGTAATGCGCAGCTGTCGTAATGAGTTTTACCACCTCTTTCCGCACAAAAGCTGGCCTGGGCGGAAGATGGTTCAGGCTGTTCTTCGAGGTCTCAATCGCTATAGCCTTGGGGTTCCCGATCTAGTCGATACTGAAGAGGAGATCGCTTTTCGGGATGCTGATCGCCTGGAACGCGAAGAGGGAGTATGTGGCAGCCACCCGGCGGAGCCGCGGTTTGCCTGACCTGAATCCTGATGGCTCAAAGGTTCAGCCGCCACCCCCCCCCCGAATCTCTCCCATCCTCCGGCGAAAAAGGCCTCGGCTCTTCCTCTAATCCTTCCAAATCTAGCGGCAAAGACTCTGGTGACAAGGACAAAGAAACTCCCCTCTGACTTCATGTTATTTTGTTTTGCTGTCTCTTTCTGACAAACATCCTTGTGTCTATCTTTCCATCGCTTGAACACACTCTTTATTTCTATCGCATATGCTATTAAGTCTTTAATGGCGCTCTTGGTTTCTGTTTTATAACTTTAATGTCTTTATGATTTGCTTGGCGATTATTGATGCTCGTAGGCCCTACTTTAACGATTTCAATGCCCTTAGGTCTTACATGGTGATCTCAATGCCCTTAGGTCTTACATGGCGAGTTTTAATGCTCGTAGGTCTTACATAGCGATTTCAATGCCCTTAGGCCTTACATGACGATTTTTAATGCCCTTGGGTCTTACATAGCGATTTCAATGCCCTTAGGTCTTACATGGCGATTTTTAATGCCTTTGGGTCTTACATAGCGATTTCAATGCCGTTAGGTCTTACATGGCGAGTTTTAATGCCCTTAGGTCTTACATAGCGATTTCAATGCCCTTAGGTCTTACATGGAAATTTTTAATGCCCTTGGGTCTTACATAGTGATTTTAATGCCCTTAGGTCTTACATGGCGATTTTTAATGCCCTTGGGTGTTACATAGCGATTTCAATGCCCTTAAGTCTTACATGGCGAGTTTTAATGCCCTTAGGTCTTACATAGTGATTTCAATGCCCTTAGGTCTTACATGGTGATTTTTAATGCCCGTAGGTTTTAATGTGTGAAACGTTGTTGGAATGAGAGAGGATACTTTGACACTTGGTCATTTCATTAAGGCTTGCATTGCTTACCGGGCTACATTAGTCATAATATCGCCTAAGATGCATTGAGTTCCATGTTTTGGGGATCTTTGTTCCGTCTAACTCAGCCAGCTTGAAGGTATTAGCACCAACTACTCGCCGCACTCTATACGGGCCTTCCCAACCAGGATTAAGTTTAGCTGCCCCGACCTCCGGCCTGAAAATTTTTCGCAGTACTAAATCGTTGAGCGTGATGTGATGCGGTCGGAGTTTTAAATTGTATCGCCTAGCCAGCTGTTCTTTCTCCGCGATTAATCGCATTTGTGCCTTTTCCCTCCTTTCTTCAATCATATCCACGTTGAGCATTAGTTCATGTTCATTTACTTCGTCCCTGTACTCCTGGATTCGGATGGATGGGATTGAGAATTCTACTGGGAGAACTGCCTCGGTTCCATATGTCAATGTATAAGGTGTTTTGCCCGTCGCTGTTTTGTAAGCGTTCGGTGGGCCCATAGTACATGGTCAAGCTCTTCGCCCACACACCCTTGCATCCATCCACCCTCTTCTTCAGTCCCTGTAAGATGAGCTTGTTGGCCGCCTCCGCTTTCCCATTGGCCTATGGATAAGCGACCGAGGCGAATCTTAAATTTATCTTCAAATCGTCACAGAACTCCTTGAAGACCTGCGAGTCGAATTGAGTGCCATGATCGCAAATGATGCTTTCTGGTATTCCGAACCTAGTGATGATATTTTTGAACGCGATTTTTTGTATTTGCTTGGCGGTGATGCTTGCGACTGCTTCTGCCTCAACCCACTTAGTAAAATAGTCGACCGCCACCACGAGGAACTTCCTCTTTCCCGAGGCCTCAGGAAATGGTCCTAAGATGTCCATGCCCCACCTTGCAAATGGCCATGGGCTAATGTTCGCCTGAAGAGTCGTCGCTGGTATTTTATGGTAGTTTGCAAATTCTTGGCGCTTGTGGCACTTTCTCACTAAATCGCCCGCTTCCTTCCTCATTGTGGGCCAATAGAAGCCTTGGTATATTAGGTTTCTTTCTAGACTTCTTGTCCCTAAGTTAGTACCACACACACCCGAATGCACCTCATCCAGGGCCCAGGCTGCATCCTCTTCTCCCAAACACCGTAGGTACGGGCCCATGGCAGATTTTCGGTATAACTCGCCTCCTATTATGGTGCATCTTCCTGCTTTTCGTCGTAGTTTGGTTGCTTCTAGAGGGTCGATTGGCACCGTATCATTATCCAAGTACTGGATAATAGGTGTTCGCCAGTCGCTTTTCCCAACCCCGTTGACAATGTAGAAGCATTGTTTCGCCTTCGTTTCTTTTTCCACCGTGACCATTCGCCCCTCTTCAAAGTCTGTCGCCGTTGCTAACTTTGAAAGTGCATCTGCATGGCAGTTTTCCTCTCTGGCGATTTGTAATATGGTGACTTTCTTAAATTCAGATATGAGCAACTTTACCTCATCGAAATAAGGGAGAAGTGACTTCTTCTTTATCTCAAAACTTCCATTAACTTGGTTGACCACTATTGCCGAATCTGAGAAAACCCTGATGTTAGTAACTCCCATACTCTTGGCAATTCGCAAACTCGCTTATAATGCCCCATATTCCACCACGTTGTATAGTTGCGAATTGCAGAGCCACCTCGTGGAAAACTCCCCCGGGCGACTTACGAACTATTCCAGCACCAGATCCTCCTTTACTCGAGGCGCCTTCCGTAAATAATGTCCATTCTTCGCTTTCCTCAACATCCTCTTGTACCGCACCTTCCACAACAAAATCTGTCAGGACTTGGGCTTTGATCATTGTTCTTCGCTGGTATCTTATGTCGTATTCGCTTAACTCGATTGCCCATTTAGCTAATCACCCTGCTACACTCATAGACCTTAACGCATTTTTTATTGGTAGATTGGTGAACACATGTATTGTATGTGCCTGAAAGTACGGCCGCAACTTTCTGGCCGCGCAAACCACAGCGTATGCCATTTTTTCTATCACTGGATATCTTGTTTCAGCGTCGATTAAAGTCTTACTCGTGTAAAAAATAGGGCGTTCAGTTTTATCCTCTCTTCGAACCAAGACTGCAATACTGCTTTGGGGGAGATTGCGATATAGAGAAATAGATCTTCATTTAACTTTGGAGATGCAAGTATAGGAGGAGTAATTAAAAACTTCTTCAGCTCTTCAAAAGCTTTGTTACATTTTTCATTCCAAGCAAACTTTGATGCATTCTTTAAGGTTGCAAAAAATGGAGCGTAGCGATCGGCGATCCTGGGGATAAATCGATTGATCGCCGTCAGTCTTCCAGACAAGACTTGTACTTCCTTCACGGTCTTTGGTGGTGCCATGGCTGTGATTGCGGCGATCTGTGCGGGTTTGGCTTTTATTCCACGCCTGGTTATAAGATACCCAAGAAACTTCCCTGATGTTGCCCCGAACACACACTTCAAAGGGTTCAGCTTGAGCGAGTATTCCTGCAATGTGTTGAAAGTTTCCCGCAAGTCGCTTAGATGATCGCTGGACTTCTTGCTTTTGACTAAGAGATCATCCACATATGCCTCCAAGTTCCGTCTGATTTGCTTAGCAAAAACCGTGTCAATCATTCTCTGATAAGTTGCTCCAGCATTCTTGAGCCCAAACGGCATTACCCTATAACAATAGTTCGTTGTTGGCGTCATGAATGTTGTTTTCTCTTGATCCCCCTCATTCAAGGGTATCTGATGATAGCCTGAGAACATGTCCAGGAAGGACAATATCTCGTTGTTCGCTGTTGCGTCTACCAGCTATTCTATGTTGGGTAAAGGATATGGGTCCTTGGGACAGGCATCATTTAGGCTGGTGAAATCGATGCACATTCGCCAAGCTCCTGACGACTTCTTCACGAGAACGATATTAGCCAACCACTCGGGATACTGTACTTCCTTGATAAACCCTACTTTTAGAAGTTTTTTCCACTTCTATCGCCACAGCCTGCTGCCTCTCTCTGCAAATGTTCCGTCTTTTCTCTGCGCACCGAGCGACTTCCAGGTTCAATCGCCAAAGAGTGTTTGATGATGTCTGGAGCGATTCCTGACATGTCGCTGGGCGACCATGCGAACAGGTGTGAAAATTCTCGAAGCAACTGAACCAATTCTCGTTTCTCCCTGTCTCCTAAGTAGGACGACACTCGAAACGTCTTGCTTTCATCTTCCTCGAAAAGTGGTATTGGAACGTCCGACTCCGCTGGTGTTACCCTTTCTCCTCCATTCTCCGCCTCCAAGCTTATGGTGAGGCAGGTACTTTTAGTCGCCGCTCTGTAGCATCTTCTGGCGATGTCCGGATACCCCCAAGCGAACCCTATTCCCTCTTCAGTAGCGAATTTTAGCACTTGATGAACCAGGGATGAGATTGCTTGGAAAGCGGCGAGTGCTGGTCGCCCCAGGATCATGTTGTATGTAGACTGGCAATCCATGACATGGAAGTCAATAGATCGTGTTACCTGCAAGTCTCTGTCTCCGATAGTTATCTTCATTGTAGCGATCCCTTTGATGGGGACCGTGTGCCCTAAAAACCCTGAAATGGTTGTCTTCATTTGCCTGAGCAAGCTGGCTGGCAGGTTCATTTTTTGTATAGTTCCCAAAAGATGATGTCTGCGGAGCTCCCTTCATCAACCATTACTCGCTCCACTCGGCTATTGTGTGTTATTACCTGGATTACCATCGCTTCCAAGCTCGGACCTCCTACACGAGCCATGTCTTCTTCCGAGAAACCCAGTACTGGGTGACTTACCCGGTCTATCATCATTAACTCTTGTACTTCTTCCTTCTTGACTTTCTTTGTTGGACAGCTTTCTCCTCCGAAAATAGTTTGATAAAATGATTCACTTCTGGCCGAGACTTCTTCTTGCTGTCCTCGCTGGCGTGTGGTTCCTTTAGTCGAGTGAAAACATCGCTCTTCTTGTCTTGTGATTCTCTTTTTTCCCGGTGATCTTCCTCTTGCGACTTATTTTTTCGCTTAGTGCTTACGATGAAATCCCTTAGTCTTCCTTCACTTATCCACCTTTTGATTTCATTCTTCAGCTCCCTGCAATCTTCAGTGGTATGTCCGTGAGAATCGTGGAAGTCGCAAAACTTCTGGCGACTTCGCTGATCCGCCGGAGTGTACATTGGTCCAGGCCAATTTATTGTATGCCCTTTATGCTGCATGTACAGCAGGATCTTCCTCCGCGATTCTGAGAGAGGTGTGTAGTCTGTCCTTTCCTCCCGATATCCTCTTTTTTCTTCAGAACGACTTCTCCCGTATGGCGGTCTCTCGGAGCGTTGCCACCTGGCCTGCTGGTTCCCTCAAACCAGCTTTTCTTCCTTCTTCGCCGCTCCTGGTAAAGGTTCCGCTAACTGTTCCTCAATTAAAATAATTTTGTGTACTCTGGTTTCCAAGTTGGACAGCGATTTTGGGGCCACTTGCAGCAGAAACTCCCGCAACCTGTCGTTATGGACCGACTGGAATAAACTTGTCGCAGCGATCTCATGATCTACCCTTCGGATGGATTGGACGACCCCAGTCCACTCGTCGAAGAACTCCTTCAGCGATTGGTTCGGCTTTTGCCTCAAGTTTACCAACGCTTGTAGCGGCACCGTCCTTATTTTCTTGCACTCATACTTTTGTGAGAAGATCATGGCGAAACCCTCCCACGAGGTTACGGTGCCCTCTGGCAGATTCATGTACCACTCCCTAGCCCGTCCCCTAAGCGTCGCCGAAAAAGCCCTGCAGTATGCGGCGTCGCTTGCCTGTTGCATTTGCATGGCGACCTGGAAAGCATGCAGATGCTCATCTGGATCGCTTGTCCCCATGTACCTATCCAGATTAGGCGGTACTAATCCCTTGGGTAGTGGCTCGGCAAGGATCACCATCGACAGAGGCTGGCGCACTGCTAGCTGTGCGGGGGAGATTTGAGTCCCAGGAAGGAACTGATGTAATACCTCGAGATGAGAATCTTGCGGCGGCCGCCTGACCTGAGTGTTGGCCGCAAGAGCTTGAGCTTGTTGAGCGATCATCGTTTTCAGCATTTGAGTGAGCTCGACGTTTTGTTGCTCGAGGGACCGGAATCGCTGCTCAAGTAGTTCATAGGCGTCTCCAGCGGGAATTGTGCTACGAGACTCAGAGTCGTCTTCGAATTCGCACTCCATGTTTCTATTGAGATCTGGATTCGCCCAGGAACCTGGGTTGACGTGTTTGACGGTGTTATCCCATCGCCTCCTTCGCCACCTTCGCCAGTTAGTGCGGGAACTGCTGATGAAGCCATTCGCCTTGAGTTTGTGTGAAAAGTCGCCTGACCGCCCCCTATCTGGCGCGCCAATTGTTCCACCCTCGTCGCCTGGCCCAATAAGCCTAAGCTTGTTGGTCTTCAAGCGGTGGTGTACCTCGTAAGTAGCAGGGGGTAGTTAGTTTGAAGGGTGAGTAAGGCGATCAATTTAAGGAAGGAGTGGAAAAGGAGGGCGAGTGGCGTACCGCGGAGCGTTTGTCCGCTAGGTAAAAGTGTTGTCCCCGGTTTTGTGGGGTGTACGGGGTATTTATAGTGCCCTTGTCTTGGTCGCCAAGGTTGAATCCTGGCCGCTCGTTGTAACCTCCGCAGGATGTCGACACGTGTCTGCTTCACCTCGGAACCCTAAGAGCCGCCGCGCTGGGCTACAGCATTGGGCCTTCTTTCGCTTCTTGGACCCGTTTGCTTTATCTGACTGAGCTGTCGCCTAGGCCCAGCTTGCTTAGCGGCGACCGTTGTGTATAGGCCGCTACTTGAGCCTTCCGACCACCTGCGGGCCGAGCCCATCATCTCTGATTCCGATTCCATTTGCTCGGTTCTTCTTTCTTTCGAGTTGTCAATATAGGAACAAAGTCTTTCTCTGATTTTTCTTTGGGTTGTTCTGAATTCCTAGTTTGGGTTGTGTTTATTTTTTCATAAGGAAATTTGTTCCTAGTTTGGGTTTTCGGAACCTAATGTATGATTGAATGAGTTTTAATTGATTATAACACTTTTTTCTAAAACGATATTATGGGAACAATAAAAGAGGAAATGTTCCAAAACAATAAAAGAGGAACTGTTCCGAAACAACAATAAAAGGAATTGTTCCGAAATAATAATAAAGGAGCTGTTCCAAAACAATGAAAAAGGAACTATCGATAAGAAAGCCACCACTGATAAGAACTTCGCCGCCAAAGAACGTGCATGTCGTGAATACTACCGCTATCGAGGAAATCGTCACCGGCGAAGAAGGAAAGTCTATAATGATAAAATAGAGCAGATTTGGAATATTAAAAATTAAAGAAAGTAACTCCGACAAATTTGAAATATTAAAAATTAAAAAAGTAACAACAATTAAAGATTCACCATAATAACTGAAAATCTAAAATTAAGGTAATAATTATCTTTATGGAAAAATAAATTAGGAAATAAAAATTTGGGGCCCCAAATAATTAAATTACTTTTATATCCATTTAATATTGACCTTTAGATCTCTAAGATCAAATCCTATTGACCTTAGTGTCCTCATATGAGGACACTAAGGGGTGTCCTAACGGTAGAAATTTTCGGTCCAACGAGTCTGGATTTCTGCATCAATGTTGGTGCTGAAAAATCTAACACCTGAAATTTTTCCTCATAGTCATGAGGACACTAAGGGATGTCCTAACGATAGAAATTTTCGATCCAACGACTCTGAATTTCTGCATCCTGAAAGTAAGGCCTTTGATCATTCCTTATATTACTTATTCTTTAGATGGCCAACTAAATTTGGATGAAGTGCCTTGGTTACAATTTAGTACCTCTAAAGTTTTGGAATGTCATTCGGCCTTCTGGACCTGAAGTTCCGTGGTATGAGCAAGTCTGGGGGGCTCCCTCTAATCCTCTCCATTCTTTTATATGCTGGCTACCTGCAAGAAATCGTATGTCTACAAAGCAAAGGTTACTGTAGTGGGGTTTAGGTACGGATGATTACTGCATTCTTTGTGATCAGCAGAAGGTGGAGTCTAGAGACCACTTGTTTGCAGGGTGCGACTATGCTAAGCAGGTGCAGCTTCAATGTCGATTCCCGGATGAAGTTATTGCTTGTGATACTTGGGAAGATTCAGAAAAATGTATGGACTTGCTAATTCTGACGTCCAATGAGAGGAAAGCCCTACATCTTAGGTGGAGAGGTTTTGTTTACCATATTTGGAGAGAGAGGTGTTGTCGTTTGTATGACGAGGGTATGAGTTTTGATACTAGTAGACTAGCGATTCTCATTTTGCGTGACCTCCGTATCTTACGGGGTCTTGGATGTATCCCTATAGTGTCTAGTCTCCTATAGGTTTTATTTGTATTTGACCTTATTGGCTCGACCTCTTTTATAGGTCGTCACTTGATGAATGAAAGCTCAAAACGTTCATAAAAAAAAAAAAAGAATTTCTGCATCAATGTTGGTGCTGAAAAATCTTACACCTGAATTTTTCCTCATAGTCGGTACGTTTCGCAGCTTATTATCTATTGTGGTCACTAACGTATTGAGTTTGTAACAGAGTGGTCATCAACGTTTCACGTGGTCATTAACCTATTGGGTTTATTCAGTTATGGTCATTTCGTTAAGTCTCCATCCATTTTTTCGTTAAGTGATAATATCAACAATCCAACTCAGCCAAATTTTCCACATCACCTAGTGCCACATCACTCAACCCAACTAACCAATCCAATCTAACCCAACCCAAAACTCAAAATCTCATTCTAACCTAACCTTTCTCCTTCCCCATCTTCTCTCCAAATCCTTTTTTCTTCACCAGATCTCTCCCTTCATCAACTCTCCATTTTCAATAATGGCCCCAAGATGAAACTCCTTTAACTAATTAAGCTAAGCATCTATCATCCCATCTACTCATTTCCCCTATCTTCATCTCCAACCTTACCTCCTCCAGCAGCCGTCAAACCTCCCGCCGATCAACCTGCTATTCCTCCACCACCAAACAAACCAACAAGACCGGTGTCATCATCGTCGGAGCAGGCCTCGCAGGCGTCGCAGCCGCAACACACCTCCACGCTAACAACATCCCTTTCCTCCTCCTCGAAGCTTCCGACGCCGTCAGCAACCGTGTACTAACCAACCTTGTCGAATGCTTCCTCCTCGACCGCGGCTTCCAAATCTTCATCACCGCTTACCTAGAAGCTCGAAATCTCCTCCACTATCATGACTTAGACCTCTGCAAATTCTACTCAAGTGTCCGGATTTACTACAACGGCGAGTTCCACACCGTCACCGACCCCTCCGTCATTTCTCTGATGCCATCGGTTCTTTGACCATTACTACAACATCTGGACAGAAGGGATTAATCCTCCATTTAGCAACCTATACAAGCTTGTCTCTAAACAAGCTAGAACTCCCCCAAAAAACCTATCAAACCTCCCTACTGCTGGCAACAAAACCCAGCTCCAAACAAAGCATCCCAAGCGGCAGTAGCAAACAAAGCATACAGTCGGACCACAAAAATCGGCCAGCCCCAAAAAAACCAATACAAACCCAACCAAAATCTTTGGAGAATTATTGAAAATGGAGAGTTGATGTGGGGAGATCCAAGATCTGGTGAAGAAAAAAGGATTTGGAGAGAAGATAGGGAAGAAGAAAGGTTAGGTTAGAATGAGATTTTGAGTTTTGGGTTGGGTTAGATTGGATTGGTTAGTTAGGTTGAGTGATGTGGCAATAGGTGATGTGGAAAATTTGGCTGAGTTGGATTGTTGATATCATCACTTAACGGAAAAAATGGATGAAGACTTAACGGAATGACCATAACTAAATAAACCCAATAAGTTAATGACCACATGAAACATTGATGACCACTCTGTTACAAACTCAATACGTGTGAGTGACAATAGATAATAAGCTTACGTTTCGCTGAAGTATTGACTAGTGCGTTGTTTTTTTTTTTTTTTTGTAGGCCCTTGCTTTTTGTTTACTCGCCTTGCAAGAGAAGTAGTCTTCAGTCCCTCATTAAAAAGAATGCCTTCTTCACCTTCTCCGTCTTCCCTCACATTGCTGCTGTTGCTGCTCTCTTCTCACGCCTTCACTTCCACACTTCTTTGATTCTCCCAGCCTATCAATCCGAAGCCACCACATATAATCGTTTCGTCACAGTTCACACCTCGCTGCCCTTCCACTTCTCACATTCCGCCATGCCGGACGGAGAAGTTGGCACTTCCTCAACTCTCGCACCCATGGTCACCACCTCCGCTCCTCCTCCTTCTTCTTCGAACACTGCTTTCACTCTCGATTCCGCCGTCGCGGTCGATTCCTTGCCTGAAGCTCGAAATACTGGGAAGGATCCTAGAAAAACTGCTAGAAAGTACGCGACATTCCTTTTTTTCCTCGTTCCTTCATTTTCACTGTTTTTAGAGTTCTGTTGAGCATGACTCTTCTGAATTCTTGGTCACATTGTTGTTTGGTGAGTTCATTTCAATTTTGTTTATTTATTTATGGTTTTACTGTTTTAGGTATCAGCTGGAGCTGTGCAAGAAAGCTATGGAGGAGAATATAATCGTGTGGTTGGGAACAGGTTGCGGGAAAACTCACATTGCTGTTCTTCTTATATATGAATTTTGGCATCTGATCAGGAGTCCTCAGAAGAAAGTATGCGTGTTTCTTGCTCCTACAGTTGCTTTGGTCAATCAGGTGAACTGATGTCATCTTCTAGTTCTCTGTCCATATCATTTTTCTTGCTCTCTACTGTCGGGTAATATCTATGGCTGTTTCATACAATATCCTTTGGATGTCATTTTTCAGCAAGCAAAGGTGATAGAAGATTCTATTAATTTCAAGGTTGGGGTCCATTTTGGGAGCTCCCAGAGTTCAAGAACCCATGCAGATTGGGAAATGGAAATTCAAGATTGTGAGGTAGGTACCATATTTCTCCAGTTGTGTAGTTTCTATGTCATGCTCATCCTTGTGTAAGCTTTTGAATCTTTTTGCGATTGTTTCCTTTCAGATTCTTGTCATGACACCTCAGATATTGCTGCACAATTTAAGTCATAGCTTCATCACGATGGAGATGATCGCGCTTCTGATATTTGATGAGTGTCATCATGCTCAAGTTAAAAGCGATCATCCATATTCAAGAATCATGAAAGTAAATAGCTATAATGGAATTGCACTTCTGGGCTTACACAAGCATGTGCATATTATTTATCGTTTTCCTTCAACAGTTTGATTGAATCTTTACTTAAAAAATGCTTCAGGTTTTTTACAACAACAATAGTGGTGCAGTTCCTCATATATTTGGCATGACTGCATCTCCAGTTGTAGGGAAAGGTAGATTCTTCTGTCCGTTGTCTCATTTAAAACTGTTTCAGGAGCCATCATATGACCTGTAACCAAAGTCAACATGGGGGGGGGGGGGGGGGGTGTCTTTGTAGCCTTCCTTTCTTTATCTCCTGACTTTCTTATTCACGTATCCTCTCTTTCAGGTGCATCTAGTCAGACAAATTTATCGAGGAGTATCAATAGTCTTGAAACATTAATGAACGCAAAGGTATATTTTGCAAAATTTCAGTTAACTGGTCTACCATAGAGCTACAGTTCTCTAGTGAGATAAGAACTCACAGAAACTGGCATTTTGAATCTTCAACCAGTACTGAAGTGGTGTTTTTTTAATTCCCTATACTTTACATAGAAATATGTTGCAAACCTGGACTGGAATTGATGGAACTGGGTATCTTTTGTAATTTAATAGTTGTGATTCTGTTCTCCGTGAGGTTGATGTTATAATCACCTTGCCAAACCTTGTCCTTTACAGGTTTTCTCAGTAGAGAATAAAGAAGAATTGGATCATTATGTCGCTAATCCTACAGTTAGAATATACTTATACAGGGCAATGGAATCCCATGATAAATGTGTCAATCAACTTGGGGAAGTTATGAGGAAGGTATGCATTTTGTTAATTTCGTGAAATGTGTGTTTATTGATTGATACAACGTACATGTATACTAGTCAATATTTCTGTTCTCATTTGGATGCTGATGTTATATCCTATTTCAACAAGACACTGAAATATTTTTGTGCATTCTGACTTGGGTATTTAGAAGGTTTCTAACACATGCTGCTTGTTTTCTGTGAACCACATATTGATCAATCTGGCACACTTTCACAATGTGATGTCAACAGTGCATCTCAGAACTCACGAAGAAGGAAAAAGATTCTATAAGTCTGGAAAGTGTTCGATGCACCAAAAAGGTGCTCCGTCGTGTTCATGACAACATGCTATTTTGTTTAGAAAAACTTGGTCTCTTTGGAGCTCTACAAGTAAGTTGTCCATGCTACCCCTTTCTTTGCACCAACACTGATTTGCTCTAGTAGGGTTTTATTTCTTTCTTTCTTCTCCTTGGCCGCCTTTTTTGCCAAAATATATGCAATCATTTAATCATTTTAGCTTCAGTTTCATATAGAGAGAAGAGGAGATAGAGGAAGAGAGGGGGGGGGGGGGGGGGGGGGGGGGGATAAAGTGCTTTTGGACCAAAACAACAACTTAGAGAACCTTTGTTTGAAAGCCTGCAAAAGTCATTTCTATTTCTGATGGATTCCCATAAATGTTATCTTTACGTATCCTCTCTTTGATGTGCTCCATTAGGCCTGCCAAGTTCTTAAGAGTGGGGACCACTTTGATTGGAATGCAATCATGGAAGCAGAAGGAATGCTCAGTGATGTAGGTGTGCGTGAAAAATATTTAGCTGAAGCTGCAAGTGTCATCTCTTCTTATTGCTCAGTTGGTAATACTTCTTAATTGTTCTATGCATGATAGCTCATTTTGGCAGACCTTTCTAATGTGTTTTTGGTTCTCAATTTCTTCATTTTATATAGTTTCACGACTAAATTAGGTGAACATTAATCTATGAATCTTTCTTTGGTTATGCTAGATGGAATTCCATGTGGTGTATCATCTTTGGAGGTTCTTCAAGAGCCATTTTTCTCAGCTAAACTTATACGCCTTATTGGAATTCTTTCTGAATTCAGGTAGGTATATATATTTTAAATGGCACACTGCGCCGCTTCACTTCTATAGCATTTTTTATCTGTTGGTTCTTTTTGCTCACAAGATGTAAGGTCTGTAGCCTTCACATGCATGCATGTTGTGTAGTCGTGGTTTGGTTGATAAGGACATGCTTTGAATGTATGTATCTGCTCTGCTTGGCAATCATGACTACATTTGTATTATATTATGGTTCTTAAAAAGTAATTATGCACTTGGGATTAGCTTGCGTGGTTGCTAATTTCTTTCTGATCCCAGTAGATTGAACTATTAACCAGTCTGGCTCTCTTCACTTGATCCACACTGGTATTGTTTGCACATGATGGAATTTGTGGAAGTCTGCTGCTAATACTCACTCAAATTCTTCCTTTGCTATCTTCAGGTTGCAACCCGATATGAAGTGTATTGTTTTTGTCAATAGGATTGTCATTGCAAGATCCTTGTCTTACATACTAGAAAACCTTAGAAACTTACCTTCTTGGAAGTGTGGTTTTCTTGTTGGGGTCCATTCTGGATTGAGGAGCATGTCCAGAAAGACAATGAACAAAATTCTTGAGCAGTTCCGCACTGGGAAGGTAATATCTCGCATCTGTGTTATGTCCACATCGATCATTTCCTTACTTCCTAAACATATGCACTATGAATCAGATGAGGATGTCAAACAAACTTTGTTCATTTTCCTGGTTGTGGTTTTGATTGTTTATTTCCTAACTTTGTTATTCGGTCATATGAAGCATGTTTACTGCTGTGTACAAGGATATTTAGGATATGGGCTGTGTTTATTTCTGTGTATGGTACCGCACGAAGGTTAATAAACCCACTTGAGCTCTAAAAGTTCGAAGGATTCTGTTCTGTGAACCCAGAAGAGTTTTAGAGAATAGTTCTGAGTATATTTCATTAATCTCTGTTAGTATTCATGCTCTCTTAAATACAGGGAGATACACTGAACAATACATGATGTCCACTATCTTAACCATCGAACTACAAGATTCTTAAGAATCAGAAGATATGATATCCACAGAATAATAAATGGATAATAATAGTTTTGAAAAAAAGAATGTGAATAATTTGAGCTATTGTTCTTCCTGGCTACTATTATTTGTGTTCTCTGTTCCTGTTCCCCCTCCCACCCTCTTATTAGCCACCCCATTCCTGTCTTTCATTATTTTTTAGTTTGTCTTTTCAATTAGGCTGGTGCACGAACTCGGTCCTCCCACCATAGAGCTACCTTGTTCAAAAAATGAATAATAATAATTGACTGCACAGGTCTCCAACAGATTGCTTGAGATACGGCAAAATAAGATATTAATATTCTATTGATTTTCTTTCCATAGTTTAGTATCCTTATTTAGGTAACTATCTATTTTATAGGTTTGTTACTGCCTCTATATATATAGAGTATTAATCTCAATAATAATACACAGAGAAATCTGGGAATTACTAAAACCCTAAATATTCAACATGGTATCAGAGCCAATCAGGCTCAAACTCTAGCCAATCGGCCGCTGCAAAATTATCTCTCAACGATCCCTCCGATCGTTGCTTCTTCTTCTTCTTTCTTCAATGGAAACCATCAAATTTGGTGCGGTCGGAGAGGTTGAATAGCAGGTTGTCCTTGGAGCTTCAGCAAATAGTCAAGCCCATAACCCTAATCCTGTCAACCCCACTGCAGCAGATTATGGAAATTATATCTCAGGACACAAGTTGACTGAGGACAATTATCTCCAATGGTCGCAGTCCTTTCTTGTGTTCGTCGGCAGTAGGGGAAAGGAGGGCTACCTTACTGGAGAAATACCAGTTCCAGATGAGACTGATCCCAAATACAAAACATGGAAACTCAATGATAACCTTGTAAAAACATGGTTACTCAGTTCCATGTTGACATCAATTGGCGATCACTTTCTCCTCCACAAAACAGCGAGAGACATCTGGGAGCATGCTGAGGATACATATTCGAATGTTGATAACACAGCTGAGGTCCTCGACATCGAGACCAGATTATACAACCTCAAGCAAGGAGACAAATCAGTTTCTGAGTACTATAATACTCTTTGTCATCTGTGGCTTGAGGTAGACAAATATCGCTCACCAGCATGGTCGTGTCCAGCTGATGCGGCACTCTACAAGGAGCTGGTAGGAGAAACGCGTATTGTCCGATTCTTGTTGGGACTAAACGATAATTTGGATGAAGCTCGTGGTAGGGTGATGAACACGAAACCTCTTCCTGAGCTGCGAAAGGCCTTTGCTGAAATTCGCCAGGAAACAAGTCGACGTCGTGTGATGATGTCTGGAGTTCCTAAGGTGACCGAAGAGAGCTCGGCCTTAGCTGCAAAGGGAGAAGACAGGCCATCTTGTGAACACTGCAAGCGCCTTGGACATATCAAGGAAAAGTGCTGGTTTCTTGTTGGTAGACCAGCCGACTGGAAACCGAGGAGCAAGCGCACAGGATGGGCTCACGTTGCCGAAAAATCTGAAGAAGCTATTTCTACATATTCCTTTTCAAAGGGGCAACTGGAGATCATAGAAAAGATGTTCTTAAAGCTTAATACCAAGCCCAGTACATCTGATCATCAAGGCCTTGTTTCAAGTGGAGGTAAAAATCTTCAGGCTTATCTCAGTCATAATCAAAATTCAAATGTTTGGATTGTCGATTCCGGATGCACTGATAACATGACAGGAGATATCAGTCTACTTCGGAATTTACAGCCTTACCCCACAAATGCAGGGGTGAGAATTGCAGATGGTTCTCTAGCACCAATCAAGGGTGTGGGAAGAGTTCATATTAACTCGGCTCTAACTCTGTTTCCAGTTCTATATGTTCCTAAACTCAGCTGCAATTTGGTTTCTGTCAGTCAATTAACCCAAGTTCTGAAATGTGGGGTTGTATTTGGTGATGGATTCTTTGAGTTTCAGGAGAATACTTCGGGGAAGAGGATTGGCAGCGCTGAGTTGGTTAATGGATTATACCTACTGCAAGGGAGGAAGCAGACAAATGGAGACACAAAAGGGTTGCATATGGCGTTGAATTCAAGTTTGAGTTATGTTATGGCATTATCGCCTTGGTCATTCTAGTTTTAGTTATCTTCAAAAGGTGTTCCCTCAGTTGTTTTCGAATAAAAGAACACTTCGGCTTCACTGTGAAATTTGTCAGTATGCGAAACATACTCGTTCTGTTTATGCTCCCTTCTCGTACACTCCGACTAGTCCTTTCTCCATCATCCATAGTGATATATGGGGACCTTCCCGTATCACATCTTTGAACGAAACAAGATGGTTCATCACTATGATTGATGAACATACCAGAATGACCTGGACTTTCCTCATGAAAGAAAAGTCTGATACTGCACATGTGTTCAAGACTTTCTACACTATGATTGAACACCAATTTCAGACCAAGATTCGAGTTCTGAAAACCGACAACGCCAAAGATTACTTTAACTCAATGCTTGGGCCATTTCTCTCATCACATGGAATCATACACAGTAGTTCTTGTGTTGATACACCTGAACAGAATGGTATAGCAGAGCGAAAGAATCGTCAACTGCTTGATATGACGAGAGCCCTCATGTTTGGTACTCAGGTTCCGAAACATTTTTGGGGTGAAGCACTCCTCACAGCCACTTACCTTATAAATCGACTCCCTAGTCGAACATTGCAGTATCAATCACCTCGGAAAATTCTTGTTCAAGGATATCCTCACATACACTCCTTCTCCTCGGATCTTCCTCTGAAGGTGTTTGGGTGTACAACTTTCGTTCACCTATATTCTCACCAACGATCCAAACTTGATCCAAGATCGATTAAGTGTGTATTTCTGGGTTATTCTGCTCACAAGAAGGGGTACAAGTGTTACAGTCCTCATTCCAAGAAAATGTATCATACAATGGATGTTACATTCTTTGAAGCTGAGCCGTATTTTTCTCATACTCAGCTTCAGGGGGAGAAGATAAGTGAAGCTCCTTTATGGGAAATCATCGGAGACTCTTCGACATCAGAAGTACTAGAACGAGATTTGGTATCGTCTTCGAATTTGCAGCAGCATGCTGTCGCAGAACCAGAAATGCAGAATTCTGCATCTACTGAATCAGAAACAGATAAAGGTGAACAGAATCCAAAGTCGAGTTCTGAACAGCAACTAACTGAAACTGCTGTTGCTGTACCTAAACCTCCTCTGCAGGTTTATTCTCGAAGGGCACTTCGGAATACACCACTACAGGTTACAGATACCAACTTGGGTACGCAAGTTCAACCTGATGAAGAACAAATGGAGGTTGAGGATAATGCAGATTTGTCCCTCCCCATTGCATTTAGAAAGGGAGTACGTGAATGTACCAAACACCCAATAGACAAATGGGTGAATTACAGCAGATTAAACCCAACATACAAGGCTTTTATATCTCAGCTTGATAAGGAGGAAATTCCTGCCAACATTCATGAGGCTTTGAAAAATCAGAAGTGGAGAGAGGCTGTCAAGGATGAGATTACAGCCTTAGAGAAGAATAATACATGGTCTGTAGTGCCTTTACCTCATGGTAAAAAGACGGTTGACTGTAAGTGGGTCTTCACTATCAAGTATAAGGCTGATGGGAGTATAGAAAGATACAAGGCAAGGTTGGTAGCGAGAGGATTCACACAAACCTATGGCATCGACTATCAAGAGACTTTTGCCCTGGTAGCAAAATTAAACACTATTCGGGTTCTATTGTCTCTTGCTGTGAATCTAGATTGGCCTCTATATCAACTAGATGTGAAGAACGCATTCTTGAATGGAGACCTAGTGGAGGAAGTGTATATGAATATCCCAACAGGTATGAATCAAGAGAGACCCGGACTTGCGTGTAGGTTGAAGAAGGCACTTTACGGCCTTAAACAGTCACCACGAGCTTGGTTCGATAGATTCTCATCTGCTGTGGAGTCAGGAGGATATAAACAATGTCAAACCGACCACAGTAAAGCATGGTGTAAGTGGAAGGTTGGCAATACTAATTGTATATGTTGACGACATCATCATCACTGGGAATGATCATGATGAAATCTTGCAACTCAAGAAGAGATTAGCCACAGAGTTCGAGATTAAGGATCTTGGAAACCTAAGGTATTTTCTGGGAATGGAGATTGCAAGATCAAAGGACAGACTTGTTGTTTCTCAGAGGAAGTATGTTCTAGACCTGCTCACCGAAACAGGAATGCTTGGTTGCAAGCCCACTAACACTCCAATGGAACAAAATAAGCATTGGAGTCGAGAAGCAGTTGGTTTGGTAGACAAAGAGAGGTATCAGAAACTCGTTGGGAAACTCATCTATTTATCTCATACTCGTCCTGATATCACATATGTTGTTGGAATTGTGAGTCAGCATATGCAAAATCCTAATGAGGAACACAATGAAGCTGTAATCCGTATTTTGAGGTACCTAAAGGGGACACCGGGGTTGGGGCTTCAGTTCTGTAAACATAATGAGAGAAGCATTGAAGTGTTCACAGATGCTAGCTGGGCAGGTGAGCTTACTGATAGAAGATCTACGAGTGGCTACTGCACCTTCGTATACGGAAATTTGGTCACCTGGCGAAGTCGAAAACAGCCAGTAGTTGCAAGAAGTAGTGCTGAATCCGAGTACAGGGAAATTTCACTTGGAATTTGTGAGGGAATTTGGTTAAAAAGACTGCTACAAGAACTGCAGATTGAACATCAAAAATCTATCAAGTTGTGGAGTGACAGTCAGTCTGCAATAAGCATTGTAAGAAATCCAGTGCATCATGATAGAACTAAGCACGTGGAAATTGATCGGCACTTCATATCCAATAATGCATCACGAGGAGTTGTAGATGTGGCCTACATTCCAACGGCTCAACAGATAGCAGATATCCTAACTAAGTCGACTTCCAGAGAAGTACTCGATCAATTCAAGACCAAGCTCGGTCTCTACAACATCTACACCAAGCTCGAGGGGGAGTGTAGAGATACGGCAAAATAAGATATTAATATTCTATTGATTTTCTTTCCATAGTTTAGTATCCTTATTTAGGTAACTATCTATTTTATAGGTTTGTTACTGCCTCTATATATATAGAGTATTAATCTCAATAATAATACACAGAGAAATCTGGGAATTACTAAAACCCTAAATATTCAACAAAATGAAATGGACATGTGAGGTAGGGCTTAAGTTCATATTTATGGTGAAGCAACTGTAGAATTATACGAGATGTTCCTAGTTAGTAAACTACCTTTTTTTATCATCTATTTTGTAGTTAGCTAAGTTAGGACGTTGGTAACCTTTTTGAGGAAGGTTTCTCTCTACCGAGACCTGACTTGTATATATGTAATCATTCTCTGTTAATACAATTCATCAATGAATTATTTCCCTCAAAATCTTCAGTAACTAATCGGATTGCTCACCGTTGAACAAGGGTTATGTGGACATGCTGCCAGTTAGTACTTTACATTTACAACTATCTGGTTCATAGGAAATTGAGTTTAGTGGGTGGGAGTTAATTTCCTTTATCGGCTTATTGCAACAGTAACACACATTTATGAAATAAGGTACACATGAATCTTACCGAGTAAACATTGAGTTACAAAACAACCATGCAGCTAATCTTGTTATAGTAAACAAGCATACCAAATCTGAAAAGCTGTCCATCATTTGACCACTTGGATTGTCTCCATGAAGTTCCTCAGCTGGTCATGTAGACTAGAAATTTAGTTCTGTCTCCATCTATTTTGCAGTTGAATTTGTTGGTCGCAACTAAAGTAGGTGAAGAAGGACTTGATATTCAGACATGTTGCCTCGTAATCCGTTTTGACCTTCCAGAAACTGTCTCAAGCTTTATACAATCAAGAGGTCGTGCTCGAATGCCTCAGTCTGAATATGCATTTCTGGTGAACAGGTGCTCCACTAACATTATGATATCACATGTGACTTACATAACATCTGCATCATTTCGTCTATGATTATTTTCTGAAACACATCTGTTATTCATATTTCAGTGACAACCAAAAGGAGCGAGACCTAATAGAAAGCTTCAAGAAAGATGAAGATAGGATGAATGTCGAAATCTCTTGCAGGACAACTGATGAGAAATTTGTTAGCCCTGAGGAAAGAGTATATAAAGTGGAATCATCTGGTGCTTGTATCAGTTCTGGATATAGTATCTCGTTGCTTTATCACTACTGTTCAAAACTCCCCCATGACGAGTATGCATTGTTATCTATATATTTTGATTTATCATATTTAAAGTTTGGCATCTAATAGATAATATTTTCAGGTTCTTTGACCCCAAGCCGGAATTTTACTATTTTGATGACTTGGGAGGTAGTGTGTGCCAACTTATCTTACCGTCCAATGCTCCATTACATGAAATAATCAGTGCACCACAATCTTCTACGGAAGATTCCAAAAGAGATGCTTGTCTGAAAGCCATTGAACAATTACATAAGTTGGGTGCATTGAGCAACTTCCTTTTGCCGGATCGAGGGATTTTAGAGAAAGAATCAGCAGTGGCAACTTCCGACTTTGTGGAATGTGAAGGTTCTTATCTGATATAACAGCTAGAACTTGAAACATTCTCAGTTTTATCTGCTCATTTGATGGTTATTTTGTTGTATTTATTGGCAGAGCAGGGTTCCCTAGAACTTCATGAGATGGTTTCCCCTGCAATCCTGAAGGAATCATGGACAGTTATGGAGGACTTGATCCTTTTGAACTCTTATTATATAAAATTTTGTCCAGTACCCGAAGATCGTACCTACAAGAAGTTTGGTCTTTTTCTGAAGGCACCTTTGCCACACGATGCTGTATGCATGGAACTTGATCTGCATTTGGCGCATGGTAGATATGTCACAACTGAGCTTGTCCCAACTGGATATTCAACCTTCAATAGAGATGAGGTAAACATTTTAACTTTGTAATTTCTTTGCAAGTACTATTGCATAAGTTTCCTAGTACCCACTACGTGTATATTCACAGCTTATGCAGGCCCATAATTTTCAAGAAATGTTTCTCAAGGTCATTCTTGACCGCTCTGAACTTGCTTCTGGATTTGTTCCTTTGGGAAAGAATGCTTTCTCTAAATCAAGTCCAACTTTCTATTTGCTGCTTCCTGTCATCTTGAAGGGCTCTGAAAATAAAGTGATGATAGATTGGGATATCATTAGAACTTGCTTATCATCTCCAATGTTCAGAAGTCCTGATGACCTGATATTGGAGGAAGATCCCATCCCTAACTCTCATTTGCATCTTGCTAATGGTCTGAAAAGAATTACGGACGTTGAAAATAGTTTGGTCTATGTTCCATACAAGAAAAAGTTGTACTTTGTCACTAACCTCATTCCCGGAAAGAATGGTTTCAGTCCACACAAAGGTTTGGCAACATCTAGCCATGTGGACCACTTGATTTCAACGTAAGTGTCTCAATATCACAAAACAACAATTGTGTGATCCAATGAAGGCTTTAATCTCTCATAGCTATATATTGATATTTAATTCAAATTTTGCAACAACATATATCAATTTGCTGAACTTGTTTATCTGATATGTTCAGTGTCTTGTTGACTTTATTTATTCTACCTGTGTTAGGTTCAACATCCATCTTAAATATCCTTCACAGCCGCTTCTATGTGCAAAACCATTATTTTTCTTGCACAACTTGCTACACAATCGGAGAGAAGTGGATTCAGGTATTCTTTTATCCATTGGTTTTTTCTTCTTGTGCTTTCTTTCTGTTCCTTATGTTGGTTGTATCTTTGCATATTTGATAATCTGATTTGGTTATGATTTACAGATTTAGTGCTGAACCCTTTAGTGATTTTAGAACCTTATATTAGTCCTTTCAGGTTTTTGTTCTGAGCTTAGCATCGGTGTAACTGATCTGTAATGTCTGGATGTAAAAAATCAGGGCAGTGCAAATGATGCATTGAGTAAATATGCCTGTTTCATTTATTTTTATTGGAATTTCCCACATGAAGTGGATATGCCTGCTTCTGTGCGCTCATATAGTAGTAAAAGGACAATCTGTTTTGTTCCGTTTTACAAACAGCAGGTTACTAGTCATGTGATCTCATGCTGAAGACTGTTTGCATAGGGTAAGAAGTCAAGCAAGGGTACTGTAGTAGTTTTTGTTCATTTTTGCATATGAAGTATGAACTGTAAGTTACATATTGCTGTTGGACAAGTATTGAGTACTGGAAGCTCGTTGCGTAAACAGCATTTGGCAAAACATAATAAGCATAATTGGCCAAGGTTCACTATAAGGGCATAGATCATAGATGATTCGATTTCACATGTTTGTCTTCCAAACATGTACTTGTATTATGTTCTCCTTGTGTCTGATTTCAGTTGGGCTGCTATTGTTTCATAAGTGGCCCAATTGACTATGGAGTCACTCTCGTAATGTTATTTTCATTGCAAACCCGTTGAAAACAGAATCTTCGGAACTGGATGAGTACTTTATAGATCTGGCTCCAGAGCTCTGTGAGTTGAAGATTGTTGGTTTCTCTAAAGATATTGGGAGTTCAATTTCTCTGTTACCATCACTCATGCATCGTCTTGAGAACTTACTTGTGGCCATTGAACTGAGATGCCTATTAGCAGCCTCATTTCTAGAGGGATCTGAAATCACAGCCAATAGAGTAAGGCCCTGATGAGAGCAGCATCCTTATTTCTTCAATTATTGGATTCTTTGGCTATTTAACTGAAGTTTGGTAGTTATCCATGACGATTGCTTATGAATGCAGGTTCTGGAAGCGCTCACAACAGAGAACTGTCAAGAGCGCCTTTCTCTTGAAAGACTTGAAATTCTGGGAGATGCATTTCTCAAATTTGCTGTTGGTCGTTGCCTGTTTCTTCTTAACGATGCCCTTGATGAGGGGGAGCTGACAAACAAAAGATCTAATTCCGTTAATAATTCCAATTTGTTCAAATTAGCAATTAGAAACAACTTACAGGTACTAATATATCTATAAAACTGCAGGACCGTAAAAGTTGAGGGTATGCACTGTTTTGTTTGCCTGGGTTTTTTTGAACAATTGGAATAACACATACTAATCTCAATGGTTCTCAATTGAAAATCAAATGCATGCTAATCTGAAGAAGTAGCATTTAAAATGTGATCCCACGGTTGTTCGATATGAATGAATGAGAAAGTGAAGGTTGTGGCTTGAATTTTCTAAAAAAATTCGATGGAAGTTATTGGTTAATTTTTTAATGCAGTGTTTGTTGTCAAGCAAGATAGAGTTGTTCCTAGATCAATTAACCAACATCCTGTATTAGTTGGCTACATGAACCAATAGAATTGCATACATTTTGCATTTTCTGGATGTCTGATTTTTGGAGTTCTTCATTTTCTCTCAGGCATATATACGTGATCAGCCATTTGATCCATTTCAATTCTTTGCTTTGGGCCGTCCTTGCCCTGTAATCTGTACCAAGGAATCCGAAGGACCAATTCATCATCTAACTGGTAGGTCCTCACCGGATCATCCTAACAGTGAAGTTAGATGCAATAAAGGTCATCATTGGCTACAGAAGAAGACAATTGCTGATTTGGTTGAAGCTCTTGTTGGTGGATTTATAGTTGACAGTGGATTCAAAGCTGCAACTGCTTTCCTTAAATGGATTGGCATCAAGATAGGATTTGAACCATCGCAAGTGTCTGAGATTTGTGCAGCAAGTTGTCGATACATGCCACTTGCTGCTTCGTTGGACATTGCTGCTCTCGAGAATTCACTAGGATATTCATTTCATCATAAAGGCCTGCTTCTGCAGGCATTTCTCCATCCTTCTTACAACAAGCATGGAGGAGGCTGTTATCAGGTACGTGCTCTTTTTCCTACCATATATGGCATTCCAAAAGTCAGTTAAATAAGATCTTTAAGCTTATCAGAAGAATACACATCATTTTATGGAGTACACTAAGGGTTTTTGTGATCTTACTAAAATTTGCTAATTCTTTGATTGTACAACCAGAGGCTGGAGTTTCTTGGAGATGCTGTCATGGATTACCTTATCACATCATATTTGTTCTCAGTTTATCCAAGTTTGAAGCCCGGTCACCTGACAGATCTTAGATCAGCATTGGTTAATAATAGGGCTTTTGCCAATGTTGCAGTTGTTCGATCTTTCCACAAATTTCTTATCAGTGAATCTAGGGGCCTCTCTGAGGCCATACAAGATTATGTGGAGTTTGTTCAAGCACCTGCAAAAGAAGGTGGTCTTTCTAAAGCGCCAAGATGTCCAAAGGTTATCTTAGAGATATTAGCTTATTACTCCTCTCTCACATTCTTCCTTATGCAATTTTTGGTAGCCAATCTCATCAATTTGAGACTGAGTGTAACCTAGTAGTTATACATTGGTGGGAAATGTTGATCATTATGTCTTGCATATAGAAAAAGATTTGATTGTTGATACTATTAATCTATTTCAGGCCCTCGGTGATTTGGTTGAATCTTGTATGGGAGCGATTCTCCTTGACACAGGGTTCAATTTGAACCATGTCTGGAAGCTAGTGCTGTCTTTTTTGGACCCAATTATGAAATGCCCCAACCTGCAGGTCAATTATGTTAGGGAGTTGCGAGAACTATGCCAGTCATACAATTGGGTTCTGGATTTTCAAGAATCAAAGAAAGGAAGAGACTTTTTGGTTGAAGTAACAGTTGCAAGTAAAGATTTGTCTCTATCAGCCTCGGCATCAGACTCGAACAAAAAAGAAGCCACGAAGATTGCTTCACAGAAAGTATATGAGAGGTTAAAGGTATTACATGTTTTGTAGGTGTTTTGTAGGTGTTTTGTTGTCTTGTGGTCCTTAATTAGCATATACTCCATGCTAATGTTTGATATAATTATCCTTCTGCTTTGCTGCTAAGCAAGACAATGAAACTTGCTGTTCTATTTTTTACAGGTAAAGAAATTACTGATAATGCAAAGCAATGATAAATGATAATCTAATTGACGAGTTCTGTGATCCGCGAGATACTGAAGGATGATTTAGAGTTGACACCTGACTTCAATATTTGTTACAGGATCATGGCTATGCACAAAAGTCCAGCTCGCTGGAGAAAGTTCTGAAGAACAGTATTAAGGAAGAAGCCAAGTTGATAGGATATGATGAAACTCCCATTGACGTTTTAACTGCCGGTGTATGCGTATCTGCTGAGCGCGTTTATGATCCCCAAGATTATTCAATCAAACGAGTCAGTGATGAAAAGCCACCACCCTTAAATTCTGCTGGTGCATGTGTTTCTGCTGAGCGCGTTTATGATCCCCAACATTATCAATCAAACGAGTCAGTGATGAAAAGCCACCACCCTTAAATTCTGCTGATGCAGAGACCCAGCGTCCACTGGCATTACAAGCATTAGGTTAGTCGTCAATATGTGTGCTGGAGAACTTGATCATCAGTCTTATACTTGAGTGGAGATGGTTACCCTTTGAATCAATATCTTTCAGGTGTATCACATCAAAGATCAGCAAGAACACGATTGTATGAAGTCTGCACCGCAAACTTTTGGAAACCTCCATTGTTGGATTGTTGCATCGATGAAGGACCAAGCCACCTGAAAACGTAAGTAGTAGTTTGTATTATTATGTGTTGAATCTTTGACATTGTGGAAGAGAGTAGAATCAGTAATCCTGGAAAATTAAGCATAAGTAATCTGATATGGAACATTAATGGATTGCTGAATCCAAATATGTTTTGCAGTTTTGTATTCAAGGTGACAGTGGAGATTGAGGAATCATCAAGCACGACGATCTTGGAATGTTTTGGAGAAAGTTGCACAAGGAAGAAAAGTGCAGCTGAGAGTGCAGCAGAGGCCGCTTTGTGGTACCTGAAACATCAAGGCTATGTGTAGTGTAGTGTAAGTAAAAAAGCAAGGACAGTAAACTAGGCTGACCAATTTGAAAACCATGTTGCAGAGATTCTGTAGATATATGCAGTGCAAGTGCAGTCTGTAATTTTTGTGTTTCTTTTTGGGATCCTGTAACTTTTAGAGAAGCTGTGTAAATGAGATACTCACCTGGGCTAATCAGCTAACTGATGAAGCTGAACATCATGCAAATATAATACATATATCTATGGTAAACGCGCAATTCTATCAGTCCCTTAGTAATTATTTTTCTGAGATTATTTTTAATATTCTGAATTCTTTCTATTTTCAAAACGTATTTCTACTATTTTTTTTTTACATTTAGTCATAAATTCATAATAAGTACACTGATATTATCATATATGCCCATTAATCACTTTAATCATTTTACCAAATTAACAAAGTAAAAAAATATAAATAGTTTTTAATATTTATTTTTTCTGTATTATAATATTCTTTAGTACAAATATTAGAAAAATTGTTTATTTATTTTTTTAAAAAATATGAAAGTCAAAAGTACTTTTAGGAATTTTTATTTTTATTTATTTTACTTTAAAAAAAATCAAACATATTAAAATTTAAAATCCCAAAAAAAAAAAAAAACATTAAATCTTATTTGTATAAAAATAAAAAATAAAAAAATAAGTATTTTTTTGGGGATTTTAAATTTTAATTTGTTTGATATTTAAAAAATAATAATTTTAATTTGTTTGACTTTTTTATATTTACAAAAATTAAACAATTTTTCTATAATTTTTTACTAAATAAATAAATTAGAATACGGAAAAAATAAATATTTTAAAATGATCTGTAATTTTTATTTTGTAATTTTTATTTTGTAATTTATAATATTTTTTTAATTTTCTTTTATTATATATATATATTTAGTTTAGTTGAGTTACAAGAAAATGTGGATGATAATATCATTAATTATGGATGGGTCATAATAGTGAGTCATCACTTAGTGAAGTTTTGAATGAGAGGGCTTGATTGTTAGGTTGATATAGTAGGAGGGGGGTAAATCGAGTGTTGGAATTGCACTTGGGTTGTATGTTTAGGGATTTTGAATCTTCATAGTTGTTATTGATTCTTGGTTTGTTTCTTGATAAAACTAACAAAAAAGCACAAATTGCATAGAGATGTCATTGACCAATGATCCACGATAATTGGCAATGACGAAGTTGTATGTTGCGTCGATGGTAGAGCCATAAGATATCAAGGTCGTAGAAATCATAAGTGATCGCCTCCACTAATGTTTCTTTAGTCACTTGCCACCGATCGCACCACCTTATAATTGGCAGGCCATCACCAGTGAATTGAAAAACCATCGCATCGCTCCTTTGAGCCTCCACGAACTTCAAGTCAGATTCCGGACGAGCTACGAATGAAGACCAAGTCCTCGATGAAGAGGGGTTAGTCACCAATGGCCTGCTCATCCTACGGTGCAAATCGGAAAAGGACTCCCGGAATCGCCAAAAGCAAGACAGAGGTTTTCACGAGATTTTAATTATTGGAATGTGGGTAATAATATTGTTAGACATCTCTGGAACTTGATTTATAAGGGAGGTTCATTGTCATGAGCTGTGTCTTGAAGTTATAAGTAGAAGATCGAAGGTAGGAATGTGTCTAGTAATTGATATATCTTGGGTGTTGAAAAGAGTTATAAAGCTCAGGAGTTTAGTTGAGCCTGTTGTTTCTCAGACTGATGATGGTGCTTGGTGTTGTAAAGATAATGAAATTGGTAAATTCATTTGTTAAAAAAGTTTATGATTCAATTCGACTGAAGTCTTCCCCTATTCTCAACAGTAAAGAGTTAACTGGGCAGAGAACAACTACAATTCGGTAGATTTTAGATTCCAAAGTTTTGAATAATCCTTATAAGAGGAGTGCCCAGAAGTCCAGAACTATAACGTCCCAACCACACTGAACAACATGATCAAATGCGCAAAATGAATACAACAAGTTTAAGGTAATTAATCCAACTTCACTATGGAGGAACTTTTAAAACCAAAAAACCATTCTCAGGTTTACTAAAACTGGCTGGCATGCATCAATATAAACTCACATATATTCATAAAAAGATATGTTTTAATTAGTGATCTCCCTCAAAACTAACAACTAATCTCCATAGAATCAATCCACAACTCCTCCAATTATAAATATGTATAGTTTTAGAAGCTATTCCACTCATCAAACTTATTACTTCTATCTTAATCTTAACAATATATGCGAGATCATGGAAGACTTCATGTCACATAGGACAAATTCATTCTCTCAAATTTCCACCTAATATATTAATTTTAAATTAAAATTAAAATTTTTATAACTCTTATAAATGCTCTCTCACGTTAAAAACTAATTAATAATTGAGTTAATAACATTTTGGTCATTAGAGTTAAGGTCACGTCACATATTGGTTACTCGACTTTCATTTTTAACACATAAATAACTCAAGTTTTGGAAACTCAAGTTTTGGACAAAAAGTTGAATACAAGTGGACAAAATATCATTTAGCCAATAATATCAACTAAAATAATTATTATAAAATTTCATGTTATCAAACACTCAATCATTAGATACAACTCATGTCGATCCAAACAAATCCCTTTCTGCATGAGTGAGATTTCATTCCTCTATCTTATTCATTTGTAATCTTCATCTTTAGTAGGTTTCATCTCCTTCTCGAGCTTAATACGTGAAACAGTAAGCTTATCATTTTCCAATCTCCAACCATCACAATCAATAAAGAGTAAAATACTACGACTCATATCTCTACAACGAATAAAATGGAGTCATGTCCCATTACTTGAAAATAATATTAGAGGTTGTTTCAACAATGCCATAAAAGGAAGCAACAATGACTCCAATTTAGACCTGGCAATATTGGACCCGACCCGTTGACTCAACCCGAACCCGCCCGAAAGTTTAGGGTTGGGTTTGCTATTTTGGGACCCGAACCCGAGATGACCCTAACCCGAAAACCCGACAATTTTTTGGGTGGGTTAGGGTCGGGTTTAGGGTCGACCCGTTGACCCGAAAAATCTTTATAGTACTTATAAATATTACTATTTTCAATGTCACTAATGTGCTAATTTAATATGTAGTCTTATTTATGATTTATGATTTTCAATTTTATAACTTTTGTCATTTTGATTCTTTTATCATGTAAGTCATAAATCATAAATAATACATATCACAAATATTATACTCAACATATGCCATGTCGAATGTCACTAAAAATCATTGATGTCATTACTAACAACATTAATGGTTGTAAAATTTTCACAAAACCATAATATGATATATATTTGATATGAAATTATGTTCAAAACTATTTTTTAACACTTTTAACATCCTCGTGCATTATCTTACATCATCGGTTCAAGTGCATTGTGTATAACTTACACCATTAGTATGTGTGTTCTATACATGTTGTATAAGCTATGAACTATAATTTTATACATATTTCTACCTCTCACATTCATAATTTATTAGTTTAATTTGAGTCTATTTGTTTTAAAGAAATTTGTGATGATGATGCTTAAATTTTTTTATGACTCAAAGTGCTTGTAACCCGAAATGACCTGCAACCCGACCCGAAAGTTTAGGGTTAGGGTCAATTTTCAAATATGGCGACCCGTGACCCGAATGACCCAACCCGAAATAACCCGTAGCCCGTAGTGACCCGCCCAATTCAACCCGACCCTCCCGATTTGCCAGGTCTACTCCAATTGGTTTGTAATAATTTGTGGATGGGTTCACTAATCAATCTCCATGGACAACCGTTTAAATTGAGAGTACCAACAATTCAATGAGCAACCACCAACTTTAGCAGATTCATGATCAACGATTTTATCTTCTTTGTCATCGCTATGACAATTGAAAGTGTATATGATCGCCTTTTGATATAAGTCTGAACTTTGTTTTTTTTTTTAATCAAAAGTATGAACTTTGTGATGATAGAGTTAAGTGAGTTGTGTAGATTTGAGATGACTAGAGGGCGAAGATGACATTGCTTTTATAGATGCATTGATGATATCATGCGTAGGTTATTTGTGAACTCATAAGGAGTATCAACTAGGTATTTCGTGGCAATATTATTTTTGTGATGCACTATATTAATATGTGGCGAAAGTGCGAACATAGTATATTTTTCCAGAACGTGTTACGGGCTACACATGAGCTCTACACCAAAACTTTTCATCATCAAAGATTACATTTCCTATAGTTGAATGATGTGTTCTTAAATAATTTATTATTATTTTGAACTTGAGGTGTTAGACTTTTTTTATCACCAATTGACCTCTAAGAAATCTTTAGGGTATGAATGAAGTTTATGAATATTGAGTTTGATAATTTGATATCAAACTAGCTAGATAAATGATGTTTAGCTTAGGTTAAATTGATTTTTTAAATATTTTTTAATTAAATATAATATATATTTAATACAAATTTAGATTTAAAAAAAAACCATTAAAATATATATTTCAAGTTCTAAGTCAAAATGTTGATACATACCTTTAACCGTTGATTACAAATTTGGGAATATGAACATATTTCTTAAATGTAAAAAAATATAATAAAGTAATCATAGTCAAACTGATCTTTAAATCGATATATGAATTAACATAAAAATTATATTTTCTATTCTTATTTTGATTCAAACAAACATCTTGGGACGTCTATCTACCAAGGATCGGCTTCTCAAATGGGGGATTGCAGTCGACCCTAAATGCTTGCTTTGTGAGTCAGGTGCTTTAGAATCACATGATCATCTCTTTTTTGATTGTCCTTATTCTAAAGACGTCTGTACTGCTCTGCTAGGACGTTGTTTTGCAAACATCCCATCTTCAGGGGCTGCTATTCTTCAGATGGCTAGTACCTTGGCCAAAGGTAAAAGTGCTCAGAGCATCCTGTGTTGTGCTGTCTGGACTTCCTTGATAGCAAACATTTGGAAGGAGCGTTGTTTTCGTCTTCATGGAGCCTCTCCGTCAAGTGTTAGCTCTTTAGTCAGTTTAGTCATTCAGGAAATAGGATACCAGGCTCTTGGCAGCCAAGTTTTTTCGGCAACTGTTGCCTCTAGTGGTTTTTCACTTTGTTTATAGTTCCTTTCTCTTTTCATGGAGTAAGTTTATTTTTGGGTTTTGATTGTATTCTATAAACCCTAGAGTATGGTCACTTTGACCTCTCCTTCCTTTTTGGAATGAAAATATACAATTCTTCCAAAAAAAAAAATACCGCCCATAGGGCGATAGGTAATAACTAGTACTAATATATGTACAAATATAAAGGCACACCCTTTTATTCATTCTCTCCTTAAGTTTAGGGGTTCCACCAATTAGAAAATTTTATCACTTTTTAATTTAATAAATTTTTTGTTAAAGAAAAAGACGGCAAGTTTTCTTCAAAATTAGCCACTCTTCCAAGTTGAGATCAAGCTCCAACCTTTCCAAGGGTTGGAACCCTTCCAACCTTTTCTCAGTCATTAGATCACACTTTGACCTTTTGACAAATTCAATGGTCTAGATTGTTAGGGGTATTTAGGACTTTACACATATCATTTAATTTTTATATTTAGATTAAATATATTAATATTTAGTGACCAGCTGGTGAATCTCCGGCGACCGGTCGCCGGTGACTTTTCCGGCGAGACTCCGACGAATTTTTTTTCTTTCAATTTTTTTTTCAAAAAAACTTGTTAACACCATTTTTCTGCTAACTAGTTAACCGTGTTTTTTTAACTGATAACTAGTTAACATGATTTTTAACTTATAATTAGTTAACATCGTTTTTTGTTTGATAACTAGTTCAAAATATTTTTTTATTGATAACTAGTTAACATGATTATTTTTATTGATAACTAGTTAACATGGTTTTTAAACTGATAGCTAGTTAACAATATTTTTTATTAGGTAACAATGTTTTTTTATTGATAACTAGATAACATCTTTTTTTTAATAGTGTTTTTTTAACTGATAACTATTAACATGGTTTTTAATTGATAACTAGTTAACAACGTTTTTTGTTTGATAACTTGGGTTGGTTACCTAAATCATCACTGAACTTTGAGCAAATAACTCGCCAGTCACTGAACTCGGAAAAATTTCCTAGCCATCACTGAACTTCAGCCTATTATCCTAGCAGTCACTACCATCTACGGACATCCAAAACACCGTTAGTTTGCTTACGTGGCGATGACAAATCAATTGCCACATCATTTAAACTTGCCACCTCATATTCTATCTACCAAAAATTAACCCAAACACCTAACCCAATTACCCACCCAATCCAATTAACCAAACTAGATGAGTCATTTTCTTGTCTTCAACCCACCATCTCCGACGTCCTCTCTCTGTTTCCCTCTTTCCAACTTTACCATTAACCACAATTACAGTTTCATAATCCAATCCACAAATCATTAGTCTTTGCCATTTCTATGGCTTCCACTGGAAGCTACAACACTGCAGCAGCTCTTCCAAAATGCTCTTCTTCTTCTTCCCTTTTTTCTAGCTTCCGTTTAGTCTGTTGACCGGACGCTGAACGACGACGGGATAAACCTGACCTCCCCCGCCTCCACCTCGTCGACTTCAGCGACAACCGCCTCTCCGGCGAGATCCCCGACGGGTTCAGATCCAGACGGCAGTAGCAGGAGAGAACTCTGGCTATCAAGTCCAGCCTTATTGCAGCGTCTGTCATCCAGATTGAGATCTTCAGATTATTCAATCGATTAAAGCCAATTCCTATTCAGCCCTCTCCTTCCGTCGCTTCGAGGAAGACGAATACCCTTCCAAATGCTCACCGTTACCAGAGCCGCCGCCGCCAAAAAACTCGTCTCCTTCTCCGAATCTGAATATCCCCTCTCCTTAGCATCCTTGTGCTTGCTCGACTTGTGTCGTGAACTCATCGGCATCGCGAACACTCAAACTCCACGCTCAGATAACGAATCAAAGAAAAATCGAAAGGCCAATAAAGAAGAGAAAAAGAAAACCTAATCTCGATGCTTCAGTGCTCGAGACAGAAGTCTATAACCCTAGTTTTTCATTCACCACTGAACGAATCCGATACTGAATCTTCGAACTCCGAATCGAAACCCTAAGGTGAAAAAGACATCGGCGGGAAGAAACCCTGGCCGACGACGATTCGAAGATTGGAAAGGGGAGATCGAGAGAGGGAAGGATAAATGGGTTAGGTGCTTGGCCAAATAATCCGATTTGGTTTGGTTGGTTTGGGTGGGTAATTAGGTTAGGTGATTGGGTTAATTTTGGGTAGATAGAATCTGAGGTGGCAACTTTAAATGACGTGGCAATTGACTTGTCATCGCCACGTAAGCAAACTAACAGACTTTTGGATGTCCGTAGACGGTAGTGACTGTTAGGATAATGGGCTGAAGTTCAATGATGGCTATGAAATTTTTCTGAGTTCAGTGACTGGCGGGTTATTTGCTCAAAGTTCAGTGATGATTTAGGTAACCAACCCTTGATAACTTGTTAACAGATTTTAACCTGATAACTAGTTAACAAGATTTTTTGTTAACGGGTTATTTTAACTAGTTAACATCATGATTAACTGGTTGGTTACTTAAATGATCACTAAACTTTGACCAAATAACCCGGTGGTCACTGTTCTTCAAAAAATTTCCTAGCACTCACACAACTTTGGTTGATTATCCTAGCAGTCACTACCGTCTACGGATACGGGTGGAAATTGGGAGGGAATGGGAGGCCCATTCCCATATTTTCAAAATCCCAATTCCCAATTCCCAAATTAAGGCTCCCATTCCGAATCCCAAATTTAATTTGGGAATTTTATTCGGGAACGGGAATTCTAATTTGGGAATCGGGATCCCAAATTCCCAAATTCAAATTAACACATTGAATCTTCCCCAAATTTGGCCAAAATTTGTCATCGAATTTTCTTCAACGGACTTCTGCATATGTCGCCGAACTTTCGCCGGCGAATTTTCATCTACGTCACCGAAATTTCTCGGCCGCCGGGTTACTATCACCACCGCCAAACTTTTGCCAACAAATTTCTATTGTCATACTTTCCAAAATGTCGGCAAACTTCTGCCGCCGGATTTTCGTCAACACCACCAAACTTTCACCGCCGGATTTTTGTCGTCGGACATTCGCAGATGCCGTCGAAATTCCGCCGCCAAATTTTCAATAATGTATTGTCGCCAAAATTTTGCCGCCAAATTTCCATTGATGTCGCCGTACTTTCTCCGCCGCCATATTTCCATCACCACCGCCAAATTTCCTTCGTTAGAATTTAGAAATGTCGCCGAACATCCGCCGCCAAATTTCTGTTGACGTCACCGAATTTTTGCTGTTGGAATTTTGTCATCACCGCCAAACTTTCGCAGCAGATTTTTGTCAATGGACTTCCGTAGATGACGTCGAAATTTTGCTGACTAATTTTCATCGACGTCGCTGGAATTTTTTCGCCAAATTTCCATTGATGTCGTCGTACTTTCTCCGCCGCCAGATTTTCGTCACCACCATTGAACTTCGCCGCCCAACTTCCGCCGAATAATTTTCATTGATGTCGCTGGAATTCCACTGTCAAATTCCATCTACGTTGTCGGACTTTCTCCGCCGCCAGATTTTTGTCGTCAGACTTTCTCCGCCGCCAGATTTTTGTCGTCGGACTTTCGCAGATGTCGCCGAACTTCCGTCACCGAATTTCCATCTATGTCACCAGAATTCTGTTGCTATATTTTTATCGCCGTCACCAGAATTTCTTCGCCACCAGATTTTCGTCGATATTGACAAAAATTTAGCGATAATACCCTAAACCCTAATTGGTGGAATTCAATAGCAAAATTTTGGGGTCAGTTACCTAAATAGTCACCGAACTTTGGCCAAATAACCCGGAAGTCACTAAACAAAAAAATTGCTATTGACATTACCAGACTTTGAGCCATTTTTCGAAGAGGTCACTGTTAACTACGGACATCCATTTTTCCGTCCATCCGCCTATGTGGACTTGCCAACTCATCCTCTACATCATTTAAAGTGCCACATCAGATTCTATCTACCCAAAATTAACCCAAGCACCCAACAAATTATCAACCCGACCCAATTACATAATCTAACCGATAAACTAAATGAAAAATCAGATCTGGTCAGAAAACCAGATCTGAAACTCTCCTCCCTCCTCCTTCTCCGAAATCGCACAACCCTCGCCGCCGCCGCCGGGGAAGCTCCGCCGGCCGCCGTGTCTGCACTCATCAGCCGGTGGTCAGATCTGAAGGAAGGAGGGGAAGAGGAAGATGAAGGAGCTGAGTCGGCGAAGTGGGGACGCAAGGAGAGCGAGAGAGAGGCGGCGGCGGTGGAAGGGTCTGCCAAGCACCGCCTCCATCGATTCGTTAGATATCATCACCTCGGCCGACTCGCACGGAGAGATGAAGGAACTTGGTCCCCTGCTTCGACCCCTTCCCTGCATCTGACAGACTTGCGTCGCTTTGTTGGCATTGCCGCAGGCGATGATTTTTTTTCGCGGGAGCGGCGCGCCCCCGTTTCTTTCCTTTCCCATGAGGCGAAGGAGGTGGTGGCTCAACTTCCGGTGGTGGCTCACGTTGCGGTTGAGTCGTAGATATTGACCCGCGAGCTGACGTGTTGATCAGCACGTTAGAAATGTCTGTCATCCCTGCACAAGAGGGTAGAGAGAGGTCAGAAACAGGGAAGCAAAAGGGAACGCGACGCGAGATAATAGAAAGCAGGAATAAACGTAAAAGTGGGGGAAGATAGTCCCATCTACCTCCAGGCAGCGTCGCCAGGACTTGTTTTAGGGTGAAAGGGTCATTCAGGTTGAAGTTCTCCCTGTTGATAAATGACAAAAGCTGTTGTTCGACCTCAGTGGCTGAGCGACCACGGGGAAAGTTATTGGCGTCGCCTTGTGACCAGCAAGACAGAAGGGCCGTCGTCCAGGTATCTTCGGGCGAGGGTTTAAAATAAAAAAAGGCATGGTACCATGTGGGATGCGGTTTAACTGTTCTCCGCATCCCCACATCCCTATACGGACCTCGCTTTACAAAGCTAAGGCCGTTGGTATTATGTTTGGCACTGTACAAAAGGGAAAAAAGGCGAAGGGTAGGAGTAATTTTCTCGCGTTGGCAAGATATCTCGAAACTAGCTACAACAGACCATGAGGTTGCGGTATAGGCGCCAAGCGACGCTTTGAGGTTTTGAAGTAATGATACAACGAAGGGAGAAGGAGGAAGGCGCAGGCCGTTGGTAAAGCTTTCTGACCACACACCATGCCAGCCTCCGGGACAGTTCCCAATGGTCGACAGGAACGAGGGAGCAGCATAGTCCCAACAGGTCGGAAGGGAAAGTTTGGGAAGAAAGGAGCATATAGTGGTAGCAGAGAGATAAGGAAAATAGCCTGGTCCGATGACGTAGCGATCCCGGCCAATGCCGTCATACCACATGTCTCTCCAAGCTCGGACGGTGTAGCCTTGGTTAGAGACGGGGGCTGTCATATCCACGGACTAGGGGCGGAACCCGGGAACGAATCCAAGCTGATGCATTCCCCATTCTCGGGGTTCTGAAGGGTCGGGAGAGTTTTGAGAATCGTCGGAGGCAGTTCTCTCCGAATTGGTTGATGATGAGGTCATTTGGACTTTAATATACAGGGGGTTTTACCGGGAGAAAGAAGCTAGATAACAGAGAGGGCGGTCGGAAAAGATAAAAGAAAGAAAAAAAACGAAGAAAGATTCAAGCAGGGAGCAGAAACATACCAGGACAGCTGAGGAGATAGTCAAGGTCGTCGGACATCTGGAGAAAAAAAAAAAGAGATCGGACAGTGGAATAGGAAAGGTGAAGGAAGGACAGGAACGGTTGAGGAAGAAAGCAAGGGGCAAGTGAAGGAGCAAAGTGACGGAGAAAGAAGAGAAAGACAGTGATGGGAGCGGAGCATTTTATAAAGGAAAGACGGAGACGTTTGAGTGGTTACATCGGAAACGGAAATGACGCGACAGTTGAAAGGACGGATGGAGCTATCGGCATTGGGAAGAGGAAAGCGTCTCAGAAACGCAAGCCGTGAGAGGTGGTGATTGGGCAACACGGCCCATAAAAAGGAATATAAAAGGAGGGGGCTATCTCGTAGGCAATGATCGAGTTAGGGGGCTACGGAGGAAGGAAAAGACTAGACGACCCCTCGGTTGTGGCGAAAGTAGGGTTCCTCAAGGAACGCAGCGGGCGACGAGAAAGAGTAGTCCGCCAGTGTACTTGGCGACAAGCACACAAGCGGACTGGGGGGCTCATGATGGGCCACCCTGGATCAGGACAGCCCAGTAGGCGAGTTGATCCACCCAGAAAGGAGGGTCAACGCCTCTGGTGAGGGTTGACCAGGCGACTATCCAGAAAGCCTGGAAGGCAGGCCCAGATATGGCCCAGGAAACAGTCAACATGTCAAGCGAAGGTTGACCAGCTAGATACCCTGAAGGTCGCTCTAGGAGTGGGCCCAGACGCGGCCCAGGAAAAGCCCTGAGGCGATGTTATGCGTTTACCATCTGGGAAACCCTAAAAGGACGCGTGGAGCAATCCTGAAGGTTTCGTCTTCACCAAGCGACGATTAGGATTCGGTGACACGTGGCGAGACTTGCTGGGCGTCGTACCATTGCCCAACGGTCTTGGCAGACCTGCCAGGCTATAAATACAGAAGGAATGGACAAACTGCAGGACACGACCAAATTCTGGGAGCGATCCCTAGGTACACTCTGTTACATCATCGTCCATTTCATTCCTCACCCCTTTGTTCTGATTACTGCCCTCACTCTCTTATTACGAGGCGATTCAGAGTCACTTAGGCGACCGGGTCGGCTTCATCATTGTTCCAGGCGACAAGAGCGGAACAATTGGCGCGCCAGATAGGGGACTAATCAAGAACTGAGGAGGCTGAACAATGGAGCAAGGTAATATTGGAAGAATGATAAGAGGAGAAGCATCGAACGTAAGGCCCGAAGGAGAGACGGAGGAAACACCACTGAAATACGTGAATCCTAGAGCCCAAAGCATACCGCTTGAGGGAAGAAACTTGAGAAATGATCTGGAGGAAGAAGGGGTGCCTAGAGACACAGACACCGACTCCTCATATATCCCTCGTGACACTAGAGGAAAGGGTGTACTACAGGAGGAAGCACCAAATCAGAAGCGTACAAAGTCCTTGAACAGCGTTTTCAGGTTCTGGAAAAGCAGAATTTCGAACTTACCCAATTATTGAAAACGGTTATCGCTCAGCAGGCAAAGGCACCCAGAGTTCAGAAAGTGCAGGCCCTAGACAACGACACCCACGCGGAAATGCTACGGGCATTTCGACCGCTAGTCGAGACCGGAGTCGAGCAGAGGGTCATTCGGCAACCTCTGGCAAGGGTTATCTTCGCCGAAGCACTACCAATTGGCTTGGTCCCACCAAACATGGAGAAATATTTGGGGTTGGGCGATCCTGAGGAACATCTGCAAAATTTTCAAATCGCCATGCAAATGCAGGGCGCCAGCGAGGCAGCATTCTGCAGAGCCTACCCAGCTACTTTAGGAGGGGCAGCGAGAGAGTGGTACATGAGCTTGCCAGAAGGAATTATTCACACATGGGATGAGTTTGCTAGGATTTTTTTGGTAAAATGAAAGTAGGCGACACCGAAAGGTTCCAGTACAGGTCCTAGTTAACTTACGGCAGTGGCCGGAAGAATCGCTGAAAGATTTCTTTGAGAGATGGATCAGCACAGTACAGTCCGTTAGAGACGTGACTTTAGACATTGCTACTGCAAGTATGATTCAGGCGACACATAATAGGCGACTGAAGGAAGCATTGGTAAAGAAAAAGCCTACTACTCTGTCAAACTTGGAAGCCAGAATAAATAGTATAATCCTCATTGAAGAGCAGTTGGCAGAGATTGGTGGGGATGACGGCCGAAAAGGCCGAAAGGACGGACAGGCAGATGCGTCGCGTGATGGCACTGACAGGCGAGGACGGTGGCAGAGAACTGAGCGATCCCCTGAAAGAAGGGAGTATCGAGATGACAGGAGAAACAATGACAGACGCACGTACCAGGAAGACAGGCGAGAGTACACTCCACTCAACCGATCCCGGAAGGAGGTATTCCTGTACATGCAGCACAAGGATCACCACATTCAGTGGCCCGAGCCGCTTCGAGGAGACCCAGAGCAACGTAACCCCCGGAAGTTTTGCAACTTTCATGATTCGCACGGTCACACCACGGAAGAATGTAGACAACTCAAAAATGAAATTGAGCGATGGATTAAAGAGGGTCGCCTGAAAGACTTTATTCTCCAGACCAAGAGAAAAGAGAGGAGTTCAAATGATAAAGAAGATAGCCCAGCCCCGGGCGACCAACCTAGAAATACAGTTTTCGCCCGATTGCAAGAACCGCAGGGTGATGCTCCCAAAAAGGCAAATGATACGGAAGAAGTCACAAAGGTCTATCAAACTATATTCGGAGGAGAAAGTTGTCCGACAAAAAAGCAGTCAGGCGATTGCAAAGAGGTGTTGATCATAAACAACGGGGCGCGACGGTCTCCCATCATGTTTACGGAGGACGACATGATCAAAAGTGGAGGGCCCAGCCTGAAAGCAATGGTGATTCAGATTATAACGCTCCGGAGTAGAGTGGAACGGGTAATGGTGGATGAAGGAAGCTCAGCTGATATCCTGTTCTGGGATCTTTTCCAACAGATGAAACTCCCCATCTCAAGCCTAAGGCCGACAAAGACAACTATTACAGGTTTCTCTGGCCACCAAGTGCCTATTAAAGGAATCGTCACCTTACAAGTCATGATAGGCGACGAGCAAATTAAGGCGGTGCAGTCCGTAGATTTCCATGTGCTGGATTGTCGATCCTCGTACAATATAATTTTGGGGCGACCAGCGCTTGCTGCTTTTCGGGCTATCTCTTCACCAGTATATCAGGTGCTGAAGTTCGTCACCAAGGACGGCGTCGGAGTCGCTTGGGGACACCCAGAGGTGGCTAGGCGATGCTATCGGGCAGCAACGAAAGGAGCATGTTATAAAATCTACCTGGAGGAGGGAACGGAGAATAGAGAAAGACTACAGTCAGCGGAATCTGACGTCCCTGTAACTTTGTGGGAAGGCTACGAAGAGAAAATAGTGAGGCTGTCGTCTTACCTAAGCCAAGAGGCCAGACAGGCGATAATGACATTAATCAGGCAATATTCACATCTATTTGCATGGCATCCCAGCGATATGCCAGGGATAGACCCATCAATTGTGAAGCATTGCTTATCCATCGACAAAAGTTGTCGCCCAGTACAGCAGAAGCGAAGAAATATTTGCCGTGAGCGACAGCTAGCCGTCACAAAAGAGATAGACAAACTACTGGAGGCAGGTTTTATCAAGGAGGTTCAATATCCGGAATGGCTGTCAAATGTGGTTCTGGTTAAAAAATCATCGGGAGCATGGAGGATGTGTGTCGACTTCACAAATCTAAATGATGCATGTCCGAAAGACGCCTACCCACTTCTGAACATTGAACAGCTAGTCGACGCCACAGCAAATAACGAAGTATTGTCTTTTCTCGACATGTTCTCTGGGTATCATCAGATACCACTCAATGAAGAGGATCAGGAGAAAACGGCGTTCATGACTCCTATGGCGAACTATTGTTATAAGGTTATGCCCTTCGACCTCAAAAATGCAGGAGCAACTTATCAAAGGATGATAGATATGGTCTTCGCTAAGCAACGAGGATGTAACCTGGAAGCATATGTCGACGATCTTCTGGTAAAGAGTAAGAAGAGCGACGATCATCTAAGCGACTTGAAGGAAACGTTTGAAACGTTACAACGCTACGCGTTGCGGTTGAACCCACAAAAGTGTGTCTTTGGGGCTACATCAGGCAAATTCCTAGGGTACTTGGTCACTCGACGGGGAATAGAGGCGAATCCAGCACAATTGGAGGCCATCTCTGCCATGGCACCACCCAAAATGGTTAAAGAAGTACAAGTTCTAGTCGGGAGAATAACTGCTATCAATCGGTTCATTCCAAAGGCGGCAGAGTGATGCGCTCCGTTTTTCTCTATTTTGAAAAACGCGTCAAAATTTGCCTGGAATGACAAGTGTGATAAGGCATTTGAAGAGCTCAAGCAATTTTTAGTCTCTCCGCCGGTGCTGGCCTCACCCAAGGAGGGCGATGAGTTATTTATGTGCATCGTGATATCACCAACAACGGTAAGTGCGGTGTTAGTGCGACGGGAGGAACGAAGCGACCAGCCCATTTTTTACACAAGTAAAACGTTGGTCGACGCTGAAACTCGGTACCCTGCCATCAAGAAGATAGCCTATGCTGTGGTATGCGCGACAAGAAAGCTCCGACCATACTTTCAGGCTCATACTATAACAGTATTAACCAACCTGCCAATACAAAATGCCCTACGGGCAATGAGCGTGGCTGGGCGACTTGCAAAATGGGCCATTGAGCTCAGCGAATATGACATCCGATACAAACCAAGAACAGCAATCAAAGCCCAGGTTCTCGCCGATTTTATTATAAAGGGGGCAGTGCAGGAAGAAAAAGGGGAGAACCAAACTTGGACACTCTTCACGGATGGGGCCTCCAGTAAAAATGGTTCGAGAGCCGGCATAGTGTTAAAAAGCCCAGAGGGAGCTATCCATGAGGTCGCCCTGCGCTTCGCGTCGCCTAGAACCAACAATGCTGCCAAATATGGGGCGATGGAGGCAGGACTCAGGATTGCAAGAAGTATGGGGGTCAAATATGTGAAATTTTTTTCCGATTCAGCGGTGGTGGTCAACCAGTTAAATGGGGAGTTTGAAATTAAAGAGGAGTCATTAATGCCATATTTTGATGAGATAAAGCTAGCCCTAGCAGATTTTACTAAAGTGGACATCGTGCAAATCACCCGAGAAGAGAATTGTCACGCTGACGCGCTATCAAAGCTAGCCACGACGGTTGATTTTGAGGAAACAAGAATGGTGACGGTGGAGAAAGAGGTAAAGCTAAACACATGCTTTCAGATCGACGGTACTCAGGAAGAAGAAGACATACAAGACGATTGGCGCACCCCCATTATTAGGTTCTTAAAGGATGGAACAGTTCCGGAGGATCAGGCGAGGCTACAAAAACAAGGCGACGGGCCGGCAGATGCACCTTAATAGGCGACGACCTTTATAGGAAGTCCGCCGCAGGACCTTATTTAAGATGCCTCGGACCAATGGATGCTGATTATAGCCTCCGAGAGGTACACTTTGGAGTATGTGGAACACACTTGGGCTCTAAAAGTCTGGAGAAGAATTTATTATACCAAGGCTATTACTGGCCGACGATGCGACGGGAGGCGACCGAGTTGGTTAAAAAATGTCACAAGTGTCAGGAATATGCCGATTATCATAAATTGCCTTCCACGGCTTTACAGGCGATCGTTAGCCCTTGGCCCTTCGCCCAATGGGGAATGGATATTCTGGGACCTTTTCCTGAAGCCTCTGGGAAGCGGAAGTACCTAATTGTGGCCATCGACTACTTCACAAAATGGATTGAGGCTGAAGCGACGGCCAGCATCACTGCTAAGCAGATTGAGAAGTTCACATTCAAACATATCATCTCGCGATTCAGTATTCCTCACAGCATTATATGTGACCATGGCACCCAATTTGATTGTCAGAGTTTTCAAGCGTACTGCCAAGAATATAAAATCCTTCTACGATTCGCCTTGGTTGCATATCCACAAGCCAATGGGAAAGCTGAAGCCGCAAACAAGCTTATATTGCGGGGTTTAAAGCGACGGATCGAAGGCAAAAAAGGCACGTGGGTTGAGGAGCTCGATCATGTACTGTGGGCACATAGAACGATCTACAAGACGTCAACAGGCGAGTCGCCTTACACATTGACTTATGGTTCAGAGGCAGTCCTTCCGGTGGAGATAACGATACCTTCTATCCGTTTGAATAGCTACAACCCAGAGGAAAATGAGCAAAACCTTGTCCATAGTATCGATATGGTTGAAGAGAAGCGCGAGGCTTCCCAGATGAGGTTAATAGCGGAAAAGGAGATGCTCGCCAGGCGATACATCAAAAAGTTAAGGCCACATCGCATCATGATTAATGACTTGGTGCTACGAAAGATCTTTCGCCCCACAGAGGGCGCCGCAAAGCTCGACCCCGGATGGGAAGGACCATTTCAGGTCAGGAAGGTGATGGGGGCTAACACCTTCAAATTAGCAAGAATGAACGGAACAAAGATCCCGCGGACATGGAACTCAATGCATCTCCGAAAGTATCATGAGTAGTCGCCCAACGGCATGTAACGATTTCCCATTTTGCTGATTAATGAAAAAGAGCATCTGATAGCAATATCGCTGGATGACTCACTTTTTATCATTTCTATCTCACCATCGCTATTGTTGTTACCTGAAACTTATCATGAGCTAAGAAGCCGCATAATCGCCAGAAAAATTTCCGCAAGACATGGATTCATCTCGCCTACGAGGCCTCAAAGTTTCAAACTTAGCTAAGGCCTAAAAGTAACGGCATCACCTAAATGGCATTATAAGAAGGTAAAACGTCGCTCATTAGCAAATTACCAATCGCTAAGGCTAAAAAGAACTAAGGTGCCGCCTATGACGGCTGAAAACAATCGCGCTAAGGCTTTCAAACCAGCGAGGCATCGCTTACGAGCCTACCTTATAAGATAAGGCAAAATAAAAAGGCGTTTTGCATAAAATTTAAGTGGATCGCGGGCAGCTTGTCTTACAAGTACAAAAAAAAAAAAAGAGAAAAGGAATAAAAAGAGAAAAGGAATACAAAGAGAAAAATAAAAAGTCATCATTTATTTCTTCCCATGCCCCGAGCCTTGCCCACGATCGCCTTGGGGGGATGTTAGGCTCTTTTCGGACGCCTTTTCCCCTCTGCCACCATCTGCCCTCGCCTTTGCAGCCACCTCAGCCTTGGCCCGAGCCATTTTGGCCTTCTCAGCCGCTATATACTCCTGATCCGCCGCCTGAACTTCCTTCATCACGTTGATGTACTCAGGGTCGACGTCAGTATTGGGATCGGGCACACCATTCAACAGGCGGTTCACAGCCCTGAAGGAAGCCGAGAGAAATTCACGTCGAACGAAAGGAGGGGAAGGCCCAACAACGGTGACGAATTTCTAACGGACGGCGGTCATGATCACAGGGATGGACCTTCGGATCAGTGACACGGCGGTCATATACTGTCGAGCGCTGAGCGCCTCAGTCTCCTCCTTGATAGTCGTGGCACGATCCCTCTCTACGGTCATCGCCTCAGCCAGCTTCTTCGCTTCATCCCTTTCCTTCGTTAAAACCTGTATCTGCCTTTGTAGAGCCTCTTGATCTTGGAGCTTCTTGGCAGATAAAGAAGCAGCTTCTTTGGCCTCGGACAGGCTCTTCTCCAAATTGGTGATGGAGGATTGACTGGTTGATAACTCTCGCGTTAGGCGCTCTACAGCGGAGGTAGCCTCGCCTAAGTCATGCTGAAGTTGGGAATGCGCCTCAGTCAGGCGGGCGAGCTCATTCCTGGCGGCCTGATGGTTGGACTGTGTTAAAAAAAAAGTCAACAACAATAACAAGAAGGGAAAGGGAAAATGAGCAAACAGGCAGCTTGAAGTAAAAGAAGGTCATTATCATCAAGTTTCTGCGTACCTCCTCGGTGTCGAAGCGGCGTTGGAGTGCCGCGTGGTCATCACGAAGCTACCGGGCCTTGCGCATTAATAGGTCGCGCGACTTATCCGCGATACTTAGTGCCAACAACATCTGGATAAGGAATAGAACAAAACAGTTGATAAGCGACGGTTGACAAAATATTCTAAAAAATACATATATTATGTATAAAACAAGAGAGGAGGGCTAGGCAACCAACCTCGTGATGCTTCACATAGACGTTCCCCATCGCTGGATGGAAATCGCCGACCTTTACATCATCCAGCCCCTTCAGAACCCCAGCGGTCACCTCCTCGGCGATGTCACGAGCCACGTCGGCCGACAGTTGTGATCGCTGAGGATAAACAACGGGGAAGTAGCCCACCGGCTTCTCATAGCTTGGCGCCAGGAAATCTGACAGGACGCGATGAGATAAAGCGCGGCGGCACTCCTCGTCGTTATGAGGCGACAAAGGTGAGTCGTCCTGGATAAAGGATATGGATTCCCGCTCTGTAGGGGCTTGGCTTTCCTTTCCGGGGCGTTGAGGAGGGGGCTCAGGCACAAAAGCGTCGTGACGCTCCGTGTTAGGAGGCAATTCAGGATCGGCGACGGTGGTAATTGGCGGGGGATCCGCTGTCCCGACCCGATCGTCTTCCACAATGGTAATTGGGTCTGACGTACCGGCGGAAGAAGACTTGCGTCGCTTTGTTGGCATTGCCGCAGGCGATGATTTTTTTTCGCGGGAGCGGCGCGCCCCCCATTTCTTTCCTTTCCCATGAGGCGAAGGAGGTGGTGGCTCAACTTCCGGTGGCGGCTCACGTTGCGGTTGAGTCGTAGATATTGACCCGCGAGCTGACGTGCTGATCAGCACGTTAGAAATGTCTGTCATCCCTGCACAAGAGGGTAGAGAGAGGTCAGAAACAGGGAAGCAAAAGGGAACGCGACGCGAGATAATAGAAAGCAGGAATAAACGTAAAAGTGGGGAAGATAGTCTCATCTACCTCCAGGCAGCGTCGCCAGGACTTGTTTTAGGGTGAAAGGGTCATTCAGGTTGAAGTTCTCCCTGTTGATAAATGACAAAAGCTGTTGTTCGACCTCAGTGGCTGAGCGACCACGGGGGAAGTTATTGGCATCGCCTTGTGACCAGCAAGACGGAAGGCCGTCATCCAGGTATTTTCGGGCGAGGGTTTAAAATAAAAAAAGGCATGGTACCATGTGGGATGCGGTTTAACTGTTCTCCGCATCCCCACATCCCTATACGGACCTCGCTTTACAAAGCTAAGGCCGTTGGTATTATGTTTGGCACTGTACAAAAGGGAAAAAAGGCGAAGGGTAGGAGTAATTTTCTCGCGTTGGCAAGATATCTCGAAACTAGCTACAACAGACCATGAGGTCGCGATATAGGCGCCAAGCGACGCTTTGAGGTTTTGAAGTAATGATACAACGAAGGGAGAAGGAGGAAGGCGCAGGCCGTTGGTAAAGCTTTCTGACCACACACCATGCCAGCCTCCGGGACAGTTCCCAATGGTCGACAGGAACGAGGGAGCAGCATAGTCCCAACAGGTCGGAAGGGAAAGTTTGGGAAGAAAGGAGCATATAGTGGTAGCAGAGAGATAAGGAAAATAGCCTGGTCCGATGACGTAGTGATCCCGGCCAATGACGTCATACCACATGTCTCTCCAAGCTCGGACGGTGTAGCCTTGGTTAGAGACGGGGGCTGTCATATCCACGGACCAGGGGCGGAACCCGGGAACGAATCCAAGCTGATGCATTCCCCATTCTCGGGGTTCTGAAGGGTCGGGAGAGTTTTGAGAATCGTCGGAGGCAGTTCTCTCCGAATTGGTTGATGATGAGGTCATTTGGACCTTAATATACAGGGGGTTTTACCGGGAGAAAGAAGCTAGATAACAGAGAGGGCGGTCGGAAAAGATAAATAAAAAAAAAATGAAGAAAGATTCAAGCAGGGAGCAGAAACATACCAGGACAGCTGAGGAGATAGTCAAGGTCGTCGGACATCTGGAGAAAAAAAAAGAGATCGGACAGTGGAATAGGAAAGGCGAAGGAAGGACAGGAACGGTTGAGGAAGAAAGCAAGGGGCAAGTGAAGGAGCAAAGTGACGGAGAAAGAAGAGAAAGACAGTGATGGGAGCGGAGCGTTTTATAAAGGAAAGGCGGAGACGTTTGAGTGGTTACATCGGAAACGGAAACGACGCGCCAGTTGAAAGGACGGATGGAGCTATCGACATTGGGAAGAGGAACGCGTCTCGGAAACGCAAGCCGTGAGAGGTGGTGATTGGGCAACACGGCCCATAAAAAGGAATATAAAAGGAGGGGGCTATCTCGTAGGCAATGATCGAGTTAGGGGGCTACGGAGGAAGGAAAAGACTAGACGACCCCTCGATTGTGGCGAAAGTAGGGTTCCTCAAGGAACGCAGCGGGCGACGAGAAAGAGTAGTCCGCCAGTGTACTTGGCGACAAGCACACAAGCGGACTGGGGGGCTCATGATGGGCCACCCTGGATCAGGACAGCCCAGTAGGCGAGTTGATCCACCCAGAAAGGAGGGTCAACGCCTCTGGTGAGGGTTGACCAGGCGACTATCCAGAAAGCCTGGAAGGCAGGCCCAGATATGGCCCAGGAAACAGTCAACATGTCAAGCGAAGGTTGACCAGCTAGATACCCTGAAGGTCGCTCTAGGAGTGGGCCCAGACGCGGCCCAGGAAAAGCCCTGAGGCGATGTTATGCGCTTACCATATGGGAAACCCTAAAAGGACGCGTGGAGCAATCCTGAAGGTTTCGTCTTCACCAAGCGACGGTTAGGATTCGGTGACACGTGGCGAGACTTGCTGGGCGCAGTACCATTGCCCAACGGTCTTGGCAGACCTGCCAGGCTATAAATACAGAAGGAATGGACAGACTGCAGGACACGACCAAATTCTGGGAGCGATCCCTAGGCACACTCTGTTACATCATCGTCCATTTCATTCCTCACCCCTTTGTTCTGATTACTGCCCTCACTCTCTTATTACGAGGCGATTCTGAGTCACTTAGGCGACCGGGTCGGCTCCATCATTGTTCCAGGCGACAAGAGCGGAACACATCCCTAGAACAACTACCTGACAATTGGGCCGAATCCTAAATCCATTCACACCTCTCCCTTAACCCATTCACACCCATTCACGCCTCTCCCTCCAAAATGCTAAATCCTCCAAAATGTTCCCAATCAAGGGTTGGGGTGGGATTGAGGAAGCTTCATGCTCTAAGCTTCACGAATACAACAGGCAGGAGTAAATTGGGGTGGGATTGAGGAAACTTTAGTGGTAAAATCCTCCAAAATCTAAACTCATATAAACTGTTGAGGATTTGATTTGGGTGGAGTGGGATTGGGGTGTTGAGGCTTGAGTCGTCGAAGGAGTGGAGACGGCGGGGAGAGGCAGTGCGTGGAGGAAGAAGAGGACGATTAGGTCGAGAAGAAATCAGATTGGGTTTGGGTAGGGAGTTGGATTGGTACCGGTTTGGGTATTCCGGTCAGATGATTAGGCATCTTAAGAATGATGTGTCACTTTAAATGATGTGGAGGATGAGTTGGCAAGTCCACATAGGCGGATGGACGGAAAAATGGATGTCCGTAGCTAACAGTGACCTCTTCGAAAAATTGCTCAAAGTCTGATAATGTCAATAGCAATTTTTTTTGTTCAGTGACTTCCGGGTTATTTGGCCAAAGTTCGGTGACTATTTAGGTAACCGACCCCAAAATTTTGACGGCAGAATCCCAAATGTTAAAAGGATTTTGGCGGTATATCCTAACAATTGAATTACACAAGTATAATTTATGGCGACATTTTTTTATTCAAACTTTACCAGCAAAAAGTTTGACGGGTTAAGTCCCAAACAAATTGTTCTTACGGGTTAGACTCTATTTGATGGGTTAGTTTGGTATTTAGGCTTTCCCAAACCCAAACTTAATTTCTCATTCCCATTTCTTAATCCCAAACCCAATTTTCAATTTAAATTTTGGTACATGGTCCCAATTCCCTAAATAATTTGGGAATTTAAATTTGGGAAAGGGAATTCCCTAATCCCAATCCCAAACTTCCACCCCTATCTATGGACATCCAATTTTCCATCCATCTGCATACGTGGTAGGGGTGGCGATTACCCATCCGCGGATTTTTTTATCCATATCCAACTCGATCCATATTTAAATGGATCGAATATGGATCAACACTATATGGGTCGGATTTTATTTGGATCGGATATGGATTTTTAAATTTATTCAAGTCGGATTTGGATCGGATTTGGGTGATCCATTTACACTATATTAAATAAAAACAACCAAGGAAGAAGATAGAGTAACAAGCTGATGATCCATTTCTCACCGTAAGCAGAGAAATACTTCACTGAATTCAATGATGTCCACGAAAGGTAATAAGAAAAAGCTTGGTTCTTGGTACACGGATACGATTTCACAGTGTTCTGTTTATAAACCTCTGGACATGGTTACAATTTCGAACATGTACTCCCTTAAAACCTCTTCAATTCACCTAAGAAAGCTAGCATCAACCATCACAAGACTACATTCTCAGCTTCCCTTGAACTTCATCATGACATCCCCTGTACTACTAACTCTACAACTGCAATCAAAATAAATCATTAGGAAAAGCTCTTCCCATATACAAAAAATGAAAGCTAATGATGACCAAGTCTGAAGCATATAAAACGTGACAGTGAAGCATATACAATAACTGAAAGAAGTTATCCGACAGCAATATAAGGATCAGTTAAACTAGAAGCTAATGATTACCAAGTCTGAAAACACCAACGATTCGTATACACATCAAATTAAACCCATACACAATATTTTCCAGTAGATTACACTGTAGTATCATTGAAATTCTTGAGCACACTTGGGATTTGACAGTTTATTTTCAGTTTTCATCTCATTGCTACCTGAGAGAATCAATGGTGTCCAGATGAGTCCTTAAACCAGTTAATGGTGTTCATCTGAATTCTAAACCAATGACTCGTTAAACCAGTTAATGGTTTTCTTATAGTAACAAAAGATGAAGAACTGCAGAGTTCTTACTGATAAAAGGAACACCATGAACGTTGTACCCATACAACACACAGAACTACAATAATTCAATCCTTTCATTCTCAACAGGAACAACAAATGTATTAGGCTTAATAAGAAGAAGCTGACTTACTAATTCTCAATTAAAGTTGAGTTTCAGTGTTTACAGTACAACATCTCAAAGTCAATTACAATTTCCACAAGTTGCAGCAACAAGAGAGTGGCATTTAGTTGTTTCGTCTTTGAAACGAGTTGCAAATCTACCTCACTTTATAATGATGATTTATCTCTTTTTCCTCATTCAAATTCTCATTTCGAGACGCAACCTCCAATGAAAAAAACCATAACAGAAGCTATCAAACAAATGCAGCACAACCCACTTCCATACAACATAGTCTTCTCCTTTTATTATGCAGTGAAGAACTTAATCCACCACTAGATTTTATTCACACGAAAAGAAGATACGTAGCAACATAACTAAGCTAATATGACCAGATATGTAGCAACCATGGACAACTGAGGACCCAACTAAAATATATATGATCACTGCTGCAGGGAGGAGATGGAAGGTTTTCATACCTTGAGGTTCCCAGTAACATTGAAACATTACAGCCGAAATATCAACTGTCTGACGCCTCCACAAACAGCAGAACCATTTCTCGTATCATCTTCCCTAGGTACACTGCAACAATACAACACGGTCAGAAATCAGAATAAGAATCAGTAAGAACCAATGACTTGGAGAAGATGGGTCAGCGGAGGAGAAGATGGGTCTTCAGAGAGAGTTGTGCAGTGTTGCGGAGCTGAGCGACGACGCCGGCAAGGCTCGAAATCGAGAAGAGGAGATGCGAAATGGAAATGGCCGTCTAGCTCAAGTAGCAGACGGCGACGGCGTGAGGACTGAGGAGTGAGGAACTCGAAGCTCAAATTTGTTTCAGTTTTGGGGCTTAGGGCAGAACCGCATAATAGATATTGGACATTGGGCTATTTAGTTGGGTAATTGGATAAAACCCATCCATTTTAAATCCAATCCATATTAAATCCAATTTAAATGGATTTGAATATTATCCATCCAATTGAATTGGATATCCGTTTAAATGGTATCCGATCGGATGGATATCCGCGGACTCGGATAAAATTGCCATGGCGATGCCATCAAGGCAACCACATCATCTAAATTGCCACATCATCTAAATCAAACCGGGTTGGTTACCTAAATAGTCACTGAACTTTGGCCAAATAACCCGGAAGTCACTAAACAAAAAAAATTGCTATTGACATTACCATACTTTGACTCATTATCCAGAAGGTCACTGTTAGCTACGGACATCCATTTTTCCGTCCATCCGCCTATGTGGACTTGCCAACTTATCTGCCACGTCATTTAAAGTGCCACGTCAAATTCAATCTACCCAAACCAATTACCAATCGACCCAATTACCTAATCTAATCGGAAAACCAGATCTGGTAAAAAAACCAGATCTTAAACTCTCCTCCCTCCTTCTCCTTCTCTGAAATCGACCCTCATCGCCGCCGCCATAGAGGCAGCTCTAGCTACCCCTATCGCCGCCGCCATAGCCAGCTCCGCCATTCCTCAGTCTCTGTTCAGCTCAAGCTACCCCTATCGCCGCCGCCATAGCCACCATGCTCGGAGGGTTGAAGCTGAAGAACCAGATCTGGGATTTAATTAAACCAATCGGAGTCGGAGCTACAGAGTTGAGGTAGGCGAAGGCAGAGAAGGGCTGAGGTAGTCGTTTACAAGTATGCTTTGGCGATCAGGAGCAGAGAGTAGAGAGTATGTGTTCATCGGCGATTACCAGGTAAGGTTGGGACGACTCTCCAATCGGCTTTGAGGTCGAGCTCCGACGGAGGTCCGAATTCGGGAGATTTGGGACGATGTCAATTGCAGAAGCAGGCGATTTCAATTGCTGAGCTGAAATCGACCTAGCTCTATGTTAGATTGTGGAGAGAGTGAAGGAAAGAAGGAGTGGACTCACCTGGTAATCGCCGATGAAGCAGCAGGAAGAGATGGGTGAGGAAGGAAGAGGAAGCAGGAGAAAGAGATTTAGCTCGCCGCCACCGCTCAGCTCCGTCGTCGCCGCTCAGCTCCGCCGCCGCCGTTGTTGATGGAGGAGGGAGAGAGAGAGGAGGAAGGATCTGATTTTTCGGTCATATCTGATTAGGTTGTGGTTAATCGAATTGGGCTTAATCAGATTGGGTTCTTTGGTCGGATGACTAGGCATGTTGGGAAAAATTAATATGAGGTGGCAAACTTGTGTGACGTGGCAGTGAAGTTGGCAAGTCCACATAGGCGGATGGATGGAAAATGGATGTCCTTAGCTAACAGTGACCTTCTGGATAATGAGTCAAAGTATGGTAATGTCAATAGCAATTTTTTTTGTTTAGTGACTTCCGGTTATTTGATCAAAGTTCAGTGACTATTTAGGTAACCAACCCAAATCAAACCCCAAACCCAAATCTGAACACCCACCCTAATTACCAAACCAAATCAACTCTTTCCTCTTCCCTTCTTCTCTTTCCTCATCTTTCCTCCTCCTCTCCTCCACCACAACCTTCAGAATCCACCGCCACCCTCACTCCCTACCGCCGCCGCTGCCACCGCTACCACCGCCGATGGAAAGAGGAAAGAGGAGAGAGAAGATCGGCAAATCGACAAATCTGCTCTTCCTCTTCCGATGATTCCAGCCTTTCCACCGCCGCCACCCTCATTCCCCAACCCAATTTCTCCATCGCCGCCGCCTGTCACCAAACTATCCTCCCTCACCAGCAAGCTCGGAGCCAGCACCACCACGTTCCTCATTACATCCACACCGATAGCGGCATAACTTGCTCCGTCTCTTAATGCCTCTCTCTCTGCTCTGACTCATCCCTCTCTCCGATTGATGTTAGAGCCCTTAAGGTTCACCTAGGATTGTGAGCTGACAAAAGAGGAATTTAAGAACTTGTCAAGGTTGAGATACCTTGAAATAAATGGTGCCAGAATGATGGGCGACTTCACCAACACTTTTCCATATATATGTTGGCCTGTATTCCTGCCGCTCAATCCCCACTCGTTTTGAGATGAAAAAATTGATGATTCTTGAATGGCAGGATGTTAGTGTCAAAGATGATTGGGAAGGCTGGACAGAAAGTCAGAAGCCAAGGTTATCAAGTTGCTCCGAAGAACCCAGATCTGGGAACCAATTTTACTAATAGTTCCCAGATCTGAACAAGAACCAAACAAGTGGGAGTTGCTGGCCAAACAAAGTGCCTCCAGGCTTCTACGATTCAATTCCAAGATCAAAAGACCTCCGGAAACAAGCACACATCGGAGTCTTCGGCAGATCCTCGAGAGAGTTTAGTATTACCCTGTCAATTTGTTGTTCTCGAGAGACAGAGTAGTCAGGTTGTCAAGTTCTTTAGATTTGAAATGCTCGCCGGAATCTCCCCGTAGCACCCGGAGTTCCTAAGCTCTAACAGTTTTTTCAGCTCACCTATCTCTCCGGGAAGAGGAGCATTCATCGGTTTATCGTCCATGATCAGGTACTGCAAGCTGTGCAGCTTGGCTCAGATCGAGAAATCAATGGCGAGGTTTCCAACTATTTCAAGGATGGGACCCGTGAGCAGATTCGATCTCAGATCGAGCTTCTGGAGAAAACCACGTCTCTGATTGTGCTTGAGTCTGGAAGTGAAAGCCCAACTCCTCTCTCTCACAACTATTCCTTTTCTTCTTCTTCTTCATATGATTTCTAGGGTTCTTCTTCAGTTCGATCTCGGTAAGTTCATCCCTGCTAAATCAACTCTTTCTTTCTCTTTTTCAGGTGGCGGAATGGAAAAAGGGCCGGCAGATGCTACCGCCCGACGACGATTGAGACGTCAAGGCGGGGACGGTGAGGTCATGGCGGCGGCGAGCAAAAGGCAGCAAGGAGGGGACTTTTTGGTCAGATCTGATTTCAATGATTTGGGTTGGTTTAGGGTTGGTTAGGGTTGGTCTTGGGTTGGTTACTTCGATTGGGTGATTGGGCACATTTGGTTTAAAAAAATGTGACATGACAGGCTTGTGTGGCAGTCCATGTGGTGAGTTCACATAGGCAAACTAAAGGAATCATGGATGTCCGTAGCTAACAGTGACCTCTAGGATAATCGGCCAAAGTTTAGTGAGTGCTAGGAAATTTTTTGAAGATCAATGACCATCGGGTTATTTGGCTAAAGTTTAGTGATCATTTAAATAACCAACCCCATGATTAACATAACTAGTTAACATTTTGTTAAGATGATAACTAGTTATCAAATTTAGTTGACTAGTTAACATCACGATTTGGTAACTAGTTAACAAGATTATTAGATAACTAGTTAAAGAGATTATTTGATAACTAGATAACATCATGATTAGTTAACTAGTTATACGAACTAGGTAACATGTTATTCGACGATCATGTTATAAGCTATTCCAACAATATTTACATTTCAAATTTTTATAAAATGCCCAAAATCCTAAACTGTCAACAAAAAAAAAAATAGTGACTGAAATGTAATTTTTCCAATTCGTTTCCTTTCCTCTAGATCCATCTCTGCCGAACAGCCACCAACGCCGACCAGCTCTGCAAATTAACTTGGAAATTATCCGGTTCCGATTCAAAATGTCCATATACAACAAATTAACTTGGAAATTCAGACTAATTCGCAACCGAGAGGAGAAGATACGCATAAACTAGCAACATGTTAGAAACTGCACATGAGAGTTCGACTGCATCGGCACCAGTCATTGAGTCTCAGTTTCGATGATCGCCGTTTCGAGCGTTTGGTGAAGCTTAAAACCCTAGAAACGCGGAAGACGAAGTATGGCGCCGAAGAAAAAGATAGACGCAGGAAAAAGCGACTGAAGGAATCCTCGAAAATGCCAGCCGATTGTGCAGAATGAAGGAGCAGAAGAATTGAACCTTGCCGGAGAAACTTCGGATTGATAGCAGAGGGAATCGGCAGGAAGGTGAAAGGAAGGAAAGTTGAGCTTGAACAGCCATGGGAAAGGGGAAGAAGGAGAGAAGAAGGCGGTGGCTGTGGAGTTTTTAGGGTTAGATATTTAAATTTTTTAAAATCACCAAATTGCCCCTATGGTTTTTGGTTGGAACCGGTCCAACCCTTAAAGGGTTGGAGCCGGATCCGCTGCCTATAGGTATGGTGTATTATTTAATTAATTAATATAAAAAATCAGAAAAAAATATAATACATAAATTTTTATATTTTCTAAAGATTGCTGCTATTTGCAGTCCGCGTTTTACTAACGCAGTCCGTATTTTAAACATAAATGGACAATTATGTTCTTGCAGTCCGTTTTACTAACGTAGTCCGTATTTACTAACACAGTCCGTTTTTTACTAACGCAGTCCATTTTTTACTAACGTAGTCCGTTTTACTAACGCAGTCCATTTTTTACTAACGCAGTCCGTTTTTTACTAACCAGTCCATTTTTTACTAACGTAGTCCGTTTTACTAACGCAGTCCATTTTTTTACTAACACAGTCCATTTTTTTACTAACGCAGTTCGTTTTTACTAACGCAGTCTGTTTTTACTAACGCAGTCCATTTTTCACTAACGCAGTCCATTTTTTACTAACGCAGTCCGTTTTTACTAACGCAGTCCATTTTTACTAACGTAGTCCATTTTTTAATTAGATAATTTCTTAGCAATAATTTCTCTCAAAATTATTAATTTTAAGAAGTATATGATTTTTAATAATTATTATTAATTTATTTGTATTTTTGTAAATTTCCATCAAATTTTTCAGATTTATATAATATTGCATCATTATTATTAATTGATTTAAACATTTATAATTTTTCATCTACAATAATTTTAATTAATCACTCATTTAATTTCAACATTTATAATTTTTCATCAGTATTTTTATCAATATTATTTTTTTTAAATGTTTAAAGTGCAATTTATATTTTTATACCCGTTTTTATAATATATTATGAATAAGGATATTCGTTAAAAATGAACTGCGTTAGTAAAAATGGATTACGTTAGTAAAAAATGGATTGCGTTAGTAAAAAACAAACCGCGTTAGTAAAAATGGACGACGTTAGTAGAAAATGAGTTGCGTTAGTAAAAACGGACCGCGTTAGTAAAAAACGGACTGCGTTAGTAAAAACGGACTGTGTTAGTAAAAACGGACTATGTTAGTAAAAAACGGACTGTGTTAGTAAAAAATGGAATGCGTTAGTAAAAAACGGACTGCGTTAATAAAAATGGTATGTATTAATAAAAAATGGACTGCGTTAGTAAAAAATGGAGCATGTTAGTAAAAATAAACTATAAGGATATAATTTTCCATTTAAATAGAATGTGTACGTAAAACGCGGTCTGCAAATAAAAAAAGAGGGACTGTACGCCGACAAGAATGAGAAGCTCTGGTCATGGCCCGGAAGACAACGACGCCGCTGCCCAATAATTTCTCCGCCACTCTGTCAATAACTTCCTTCTCCTCTTCATACACTCCCTTTTTCTCCCTCTCCCTCTCTCTCTTTCCGTTTGTTCTCCAAGGGGGGAGAAGAAGGAAATCGAAACCGATCGCTGCTGTTCCAAAACCCTAGTTATTGGAATCGGAAGTTCACGCGTTTGAACGGAGAGATATGGAGGAGGCGGCTGAGATAACAGAGACGGAGTTGACAGTTAGGAATGTAGGAAGAAGCATGGAATCGGAGAAGGAGATGTTTGATAGTAACAGCAGTAGCAGCAGCAGCAACGGGAGGCGTGCTGGGGAAGAGGAGGATAAAGTGGGTTTTGAGTATTTCGGCTGGATTTATCATTTAGGAACCAATTCGATCGGCCATGAGTACTGTCATTTGCGCTTCTTGTTCATTAGAGGCAAGTATGTGGAGATGTACAAACGTGATCCTCACGAAAACATCGGCATTGTACGTTATCCTTTTTACTCTCTTCTTTTTTGGCTTGTTATTTGTATCCTTCTAAGTTTGTCCCCATATTGATATTCTTGTTTTGATGAGTCTTTAACATTGTTTGGCAGTACTGAATTTTTCACAATTTTGACGTCTCTTTTAACATTTGTCATAGCCTGGCGCAAATAATGTCAGCATCAATTGGTTAAGTTTCCATGCTGGTTATCTAAGTGGTACTGAAATTTGAATATATGTCTCTACTACCCTCCAAAAACCATGTGCAAGCTAGTCATCCTTATATCAGTCTGAGGAATGGTTAGTGGAAATAGGTTTCTACTCACATCCGATGGACTGATATACCTTTTTATCGTTGGTTTGTTCAGAAGCCAATTAGGAGGGGTGTGGTTGGGCCCACCCTTATGGTCGAGGAGCTTGGGCGTCGGAAGGTCAATCATGGGGTAAGTGTCTCTAACTTCTATTCTTCGATTTTGGTGAATGCAGGTTGTATCTTTCTACTTTTGAGTTTTAGTTGAATCTTGAATAGGCTCTAAAGCGGTTTCTCTAATTGAAGATGATGGCTGCTAGATGATGTTTCATTTCTTCTTCATCTCTTCCCTTCTGCTTCTGTAGGATGTTTATGTTATACGCTTCTACAGCCGACTGGATGAGACAAAGAAAGGAGATGTAAGTTGTGGATCCGTTAATTTATTTGCAACTTAATTTTGCTACAACTGAGATACTGGCCACTCTTATTACTGATGAATTCCAGAACTGTTTTTTATTTTTATTTTTGATTAACTGTTTTTATTTTTATTTTAAAGATTGCTTGTGCTACCGCTGGAGAAGCTCGAAAATGGATGGAAGCATTTGATCATGCAAAGCAACATGTAAGATGGGATTGATTGAATAATTCTGTAATTTTTTACTTGTTCCTAAGTGAAACTGATTTTTCTAGTGGGATATTTTGTTGGAACAGTTAATAACTATATATTCATTAACGTTTTCTTATTTCTCTTCCTTGAGATGGAATCATCTGGTGACACTTGTTGAAGATGGTGCTGACAGTCTGTTCGTTTATCAGATTATTTAGCATAGTGTTGAACTTTTGTGGAACATTCTCATGTTTATCTTGTATAGGATTTTCCTTTGGCAGGCTGAACTTGAACTTTCGACCAGTCGGCATGCGAGAAACAGTCTAAGCATTGGAAATGAGTATGGTTACTGTCAGAAGTCTTACACTATTGTGCCAACTGAAATTTACATTTTTCTGTCTTCCTTATCTATAGGAACTGACAAATAATTGCTGTCTGATATCTTGTTAATTCGCTTGTTGTGCAAGGATCGATCTAGAAGGTCATCGACCCAGAATAAGGCTCTATGCAAAAGGATTGAAAAGGCTCATCAGGATAGGACAAGGTTACAGCTGGTGCCTCTTCTCTTCTTGCTAGAAATAACCACTTTAAGGAAAATTCTTACAGCAAGAAAAAAGTATAGTGAAGTCTTAATGTTGTAGTCAGGTTGAGCTGATGAAACAGAGACAAGGCACAAATTGATGTTGGTTCATGGCAGTTGAGATGTGAGGATACCAAAGACTGAAGTTCACAAAGAGTAGAATTTTGTTTTCTATTGATGCGCACATTCAAATTATAGGAATAGGATAAACACTTCGTCTTTGTGCAAAAAACGAGGGGAATTTTATCTTCCATATAATCACAGGGAGCTTATATCAATTGACGTTGAGAGAAATTTATGCTTTACTTGAATAGTAGCGTTGTGCATATATGTCTTAAGACCTGGTGTTCTTGAATTTTCAATTTCGTCTTCAAGTATATGCATATTGAATCCAGGAACATTATGATTTTGTTTATTGAAGGTCCAGAATCATTGTTGCAGCAAGCCTCAAATTTGGGTGGCAACACCAAGTCCGATGGATTTTCTGAAGCTGATAGTGAGGATGTAATCGAAGTGCGCCGGTGGAGATGTGTTCGCACAGTAAATGGTGTTCCTTTGCTTTCGAAACATCTAGATGGCCTTAATAGTTTAGCTGTCCTCCTTGAATAGTGTATATCATATTAGATTGGATAATTTACTTTTCACTGTCCAATTACTTGTCTTCTCTTTCGTTTCAGGTGTTCGAATCTTTGAGGACGTGTCAAATTCCAAGGTCTTTGTCATTGCATCTTATAGGCTCCTAATTTTCATTTTGTTAAATAACTGTATCTTTGAGGACATCATTTGTTTATCTGGCGTCTCTTTTCTGTCCTCTCGTTTTCTTCGTTTATTTATAGTCCATATTTCATTAGTCTTAGTTGTGTATACTTATTTCCTTTTCTTTTCATATCAGGATGATAAAAGTACTCTTATGAAAGTGGTTGCTGTTGTTGAAGCAAGTGCGGATACTGTTTTTGACGTGTTCCTAAACCTTGATCAACACCAAAGATATCAGTAAGCTCCATAATCTATGTTCTGGTGATCCTTTTTATAAGGTTCAGAAGTCGCTAATAATTCTGTACAGATGGGACACATTGACTGGAGACTTGGAGCTTTTAGATGCCTATGATGGACACTATGATGTTTTGTATGGCACGTATGATCCGAAGTATCTTACCCGGTAATTGTAAATTGAGGACTTCAATTTCTTTTTTCTATCTTAACGTTTAAGCAAGAGCATTGTACTTGTCCGTATCAATCATCTTTTTATTTTCTTTTTCCTACTTCACAGTCTGTTTTTGTTCTGGCGTCACACTTATTCTCTGCCACCTGTTCAGCTTTGTTTTGTTCAATTAAGACGGAGCTATGTGTTCAGACTGGATCCAGTTTTCCCAAGTAAAGGGTTACCAGAGGGGCAAATACTTGAAACCCAATGCTCACTGGTTCAGGATCGTTATTCAAAAAATTTAGAATTAAGAATATTAGTCCAGTGAAGTATTTAGAGGACCATATATGAATAACCATACGTCTCCAATATAAGTTATAATGTGAGAATTCCTAGAACTTGCTTGTAATACGCTGCTGCCAGATTCCATTTGTTTAGCTGCTGTATGAAAGTTGTTTTATGACTTCGAAGTTGTTAACCTATATAGGCCAGACAACTAGAAAAACCTAGTCGTTTGGTATGGGAAAATCCTATAGAGCTGGTTGAAAACTCTGTATTCTGAGATATCCTTGCTAACTTTAGTGTTATAGAATAATAGAACTCATTATATAGAGTTATATAACAAACCTACCTCAAATGGGTTACCTACAAGATAAGTAACTACCTAAATCAGGACAGTGAACAAGGAAATAAATAATACTAATAATTATCTAATAAACTCAACCATATCTCTACACTCCCTCTCAAGCTTGGTGTAGATATTGTAGAGACCAAGTTTGGACTTGAACCTCTCTAGCGCCTATTTAGAGGTTGATTTTGTCAAGATATCACTCTTTAAAGTAATAGAACCTTTGTTCTCAACCTTCGGTTCTCCTAGGAGACGCTTGAGCCATATAACTTCACAAATTCCAAGAGCCACTGCTTGATACTTGGCTTCAACACTATTTCGAGCAACCACTGGCTGCTTCTTTGCTATGCCATGTGACGAGATTTTCTATGTATAATAACCACGGGTAGACTTTCTATCAGTGAGTTCACTTGCCCAACTTGCATCTGTGTACACCTCATTTCCTCTTGCATCATTCTTGCAAAGCTAAAGTCCGAGTCCTGGAGATCCCTTTCAGATATCGTAGAATACGGTAGACAGCCTCCAAATGATCTTCATTTGGACTTTGCATATGCTGACTCACAATTCCCACAACATTTGCAATATCAGGTCGTGTAGGTAACCTACCTAAGTAAGGAGAGTAAACAAGGAAACAAATATTACTAATAATTATCTAATAAACTCATCTGTATCTCTATAATGCTTGTTTGTTTATTTCTGATTGAGCTGGGTTTTTGTATTTCAGTTATTCAGAGTTTCTGATTGTCTTCAGAATGTATATTCTGAGAATTTCTACTTTTATTAGAAATTTTGACTTCCACCATACATAAACATGGGTCCCACAATCTTCTCTTACTATTTTTTTACATAATATACATACCAAGCAAGATAATCTAACATCCTCCAACATTGAACAAACACTTTTCTACTATTTTCACATTTTCATACTTCCCCTAATTCTCAATCCCCTATACCAAACGAACTAATTTTTTTTTTATATTGGCTGTTTTTCAAGCAATGTTACTGCCATTTCTGCCAATTATTTTGTTGCGGCTCTTTTGCTGTTTCCATATTTGTTTAAACTATCAGATTTATGTAGTATTTAACAATCAATCGCTTGTGCAAAGCTGATTTCAAATATTGATGCGTCTTGCAGGTGGAAATCGAATAGAGATTTTGTCTTCTCGAGGCAATGGTTCTGTGGACAAGATGGGACATACAGTAAGTAAAGATTGTGATCATGATTTTTTTAAAAATTTACCCTAGTCTTGCTTACTTGACAATGCTTACTCACCTGTGTTCTGGCCAATGTTAGGTAATTTCCCCGAATGATTTATTGTATCATTTGTACTTAAGCCGAGAATATATAGTAGTATAGATGGGGAGAGAATAGTTTCCTAACTTAACTAGGATAGATAACTTGTTTACTAAGCTACCGACAAAAAAAGGAAAAATAACAGTAGATAGGAACACAGAATAAACAAACTTATTCCAACAGTTCCTTTTCCCGATTCTCTTGTCTAGTGACAGGAGTTTGTCTAATTTGATGTTCAGTGTTCAAAATTTAGCGGGACATGTCCAGTTATGGGATGTTACATTTTTTTGTTACCTGACCATAAGCTAAATGTTCTGAATTTTGTGTAAGAAATACTGTCAGTCTCTCTACATCTTTGATAACAGTAACTTGTTGCCTTTGTTTTGACGTTGCTTCTTACAGCAATTCTGCAATTTCCTGCTGTACATAAGAAGAGACCTCCACGTTCTGGATATCGACGTACAGAAATAAACCGTAAGAGGACTTATCTTCTGAGCACACTCTTATGTTCAAATTAGCCCTCCTCTATTTTGAGCTCATAACTGTCACACATATCATATTGACCCCGGGTTGGGAAGACAAGCATCATATATGAAATATAACACCTAGAAAATAGATAATATTTTCAACTTAAAAATACCCTATAGTATGAGCTACATTTTATCCCTTCTGGTGTGACCTGGTTAACTGATTTCTGGTTCCACATTATACTGTGCACACAAATATTTCATACATGTAGCTACATGTCTAACTAACTTTATTCCTTCTCCTATGTTGGTTGCGATTTTTAGCTTGCAGTTGGGAGATAAGAAATCTGAGTGGCACAGTTGGTTCGAACAAATCTCTTGTTAGCCAAATGGTAGAGATAAATCAAGATGGTTGGTATAGATGGAAACAGAACAGCTGCACCAAGTTTGAAAAAACTATTTCTTATGCTTTATTGGCTCAGGTGGCAGGTTTGTTTGTTATCTTTCTTTCCTCTTCAAACTCGATGAAAAGGCTTTGAGGTTGGAGCCCAAACATGTTGTTGTGAACTTTATGTGGAGAAACGGCTAGATAAGTAGTATTATTATACTCTGATTATTTACTTTCCTAGATTAATCTCCTTACTTAAGTAGTTACTTTTCTTATAGGTAACTTTATTAAGGCAGGTCTGCTATTAGTCCCTATATAGTGTGGTTTTATTCCTAATAATAAACAAATATGAGAATTATTATCTATGTATCATTAAATTTGGTATCAGAGCTTGGTCGGCTAAAAACCCTAGTCAATTGGGCATCTGCCGCGGTCTAATTCTTTCTCTCCGACGATCTTTTGATCCTGTGTGTTGTACAAATTTTTCGAAAGTGAATCTCTCTACCTTGATATTGTTAAAGATATCTTGAGATTCTCACCACCATCTCCATATGCTGTTCATTTGGACTCTGCATATGTTGGCTTACATCACTAGTGCAAATGCAATATCGGGGAGAGTATTTGATAAGTAAATCACTTTTCCCACTAGACGCTGATAGATTCCCTTATCTACCAAGGGAATGTCCTCATTCTGACTCAACCTCTTGTTATGCTCCATTGGAGTATCAACAGGTTTGCAGTCTGTCATTCCCGCTCATGTAACAAGTCAAGCACATACTTCCTTTGTGAGATCACAATTCCCTGTTGTGATCTGGACCCCTATATTCCCCAAGAAGTATTTGAGGTTTCCCAGATATTTGGTTTCTAATTCGTTAGCCAAATTTGACTTAGCTAGCCGTCAAACTAATTGGCAAAAGGATTATATTTATTAATAACCATGCCAAACTAATTGGCAGAATAACTTTTGTTTTCTTTCTTGTTTGTTGTACTCCGTCAAACTGTGAACCTTGATAATCAATATTTTGTTTGATAATCCGGGGTGTGAAGTTTTCTTCTTATCACAAAACTCGGGTAATTAGCATTAGTAGTTCCATTCGTTTGTGTTTTGTACGATAATCCGGGATGTGAAGTTGTCTTCTTATCACAAAAGTCGGGTAATTAGCATTAGTAGTTCCATTCGTTTGAGTTTTGTACGAAATCATCCCATACCTTTAAAAATTAACCAATGAATCCATATGTTATAAAATCGTACAAAATTATCTCACCGCCAATTTTTTCGGCCGAATCACCTTGTCAGCAGCAAAAATTGTACATGTGGAAGGTCCAGCTCAGCTCTATTAACCCAACTGATCATGTATCGAACCTTTCTCGAACAGTTGACTTGAGGTAATAAAATAAAATACTCAAAATTGAGTTGGTTTGGGTAAGGGTTCAATACATGACTGAATTGGTTAATAAAGTCAAGTTGTACATTCCAACTATATTTTTTTTTTGCTTACTTGACACGCTGACAAGCGATTCAGCCGGAAGATGATTTTGAAACGTATGAGATTCATCGATTTATATTTTAAACTATGATACGATTTTGTACAAACCTCAAACGAATGAGACTTATAATGCTAATTACTCCACAAAAGTTGATACGGCGAACTTCTTACGTATTTGTTTGCAAAGTGTCTAGAGTGGCCCCAACTTTTTTATTCATAAATGTTCCAAAACTGTTGTTGTTCAGGTTTAAAAGAATATATAGGAGCAAGTCCAGCATTGAGAGTTGAATCTTCCACAACGGTTATTCGTTCGAAAAATTCGGATGGCAACATTGCCGCCATTGACTATGATGATGTTGAAGTCAAAGACGAGTTTTATGATGCCATTTCTGGAGATTCGTCATCATCCTCACCTTCATCATCAGATGAAGAAGATAGTGCTAGAGATGATAAACATGTCAAGAAGGTTGACCATTTATGCTTTTCTTTAATTCCTGGTACCTTTGTTAATGGATTACATACAGTTGGATTTGATTATGATCATATGTTCAGCAGGACAGGAGAGTGAAACTAAAGAATGTTTCATGGGCCATTGCAAGCTTTGCTTTGAAGAGAACTTCAGGTGCATCTTTCTGTAAACTTTCATTTTATTTTTTAGGCCTAATACCTCCAGTTGTCACGAACTATTGCCTTATTACTCGCGTATATACCACGTATACCCTATCTGGAGGGCGTCACCAACTATTGAATTCCGAGTTCCAAATAACACATCGTTAGTTTTCGATCATTATTTTGACAGCTGACTAGATGGAGTTAGCTGACTGTATAAACTAGTCTAGTTGGCATCCCATGTGACAATATTTAATAATTTTTTAAAACTAAAAAATAAAAATGAAACCCAATCCCTCCGACGACGACCCTCCTCCTCCCTCACCGTCGCAGTCGCCGCCTCCGACCACCACTTCCTCCCCCAAAATCGCCACCACCGTCTCCTTCTCCCCGAACAAACGGAAGCTCCTCGCAGAACCAGACACTATCATTCTGCGTTTCCTAGATCTACTCCTCCTCTGTTTCCACACCTTTCTTCTTCCTTCTACAAATACTCCCTTCATCCTTCACTCTTCCTTCCTCACTCACACACACCCTACAACAATGGCAGACTTCTACTCTGTCTCCGCAACCTCTCTCCTCAAAGATGAGCTCGATATCGTCATCCCCACCATCAGGGACCTTGATATCATTGAGCTGTGGAGGCCCTTCTTCCAGCCTTACCACCTCATCATCGTCCAGGACGGTGACCCTTCCAAGGTCATCAAAGTCCCCGATGGCTTCGACTACGAGCTCCACAACAGGAACGACATCAACCGCATTCTTGGCCCCAAGGCCTCCTGCATCTCCTTCAAGGACTCCGCCTGCCGCTGCTTCGGCTACCTCGTTTCCAAGAAGAAGTACGTCTACACCATCGACGACGACTGCTTCGTAAGTTCTTCTTCTACTCTCGTTTCTGGAATTTGGATTGTGATTGGGAGTTTCGAATTTCAATCGTCGTATCTTTGACGATTCGATTTGGTTTACTCGAATCAGACTTCAGAGCAGTTTCTCGATCTGGAGATTAATGAAATTCATTTCTCACTATATCCAATTTTGGATCTAGCTAATGGAGTGATTAATCTAGGTCTTGGTTGGCACGATTCTGAAGTCAATCACAACTTTCTTACGGCGAGCATACCAACTGTTCGACTAAATGTCAACGTGAGGAGGCTGGTGATCGCCGGGTATAAAGTTGGGGTTGTTAAGCAGACCGACACCGCGGCGATTAAGGCGCATGGAGAGAACAAAGGCGGCGGCGGTGGTGAGGAATTGCTGGTGGGTGAATGAAGGGATTGGGGTGTGAGTGTGAGGGGAGAGTTTGGGTTTCTTGGAGGTGAGTTGGTCGGCAAGGAGCTTTCGTTTGTTCGAGGAGAAGGAGACGGTGGTGGCGATTTTGGGGGAGGAAGTGGTGGTTGGAGGCGGCGACGGTGACGGTGAGGGAGGAGGGTCGTCGTCGGAGGGATTGGGTTTCATTTTTATTTTTTAGTTTTAAAAAATTATTAAATATTGCCACATAGGATGCCAACTAGACTAGTTTATACAGTCAGCTAACTCCATCTAGCCAGCTGTCAAAATAATGATCGAAAACTAACGGCGTGTTATTTGGAACTCGGAATTCAATAGTTGGTGACGCTCTCCAGATAGGTTATACGTGATATATACGCGAGTAATAACGCAATAGTTGGTGACAACTGGGGGTATTAGGCCTATTTTTTTTACAATCTTTTGGCCAGTTATCTTTGTATTCTTTAGAGAGTATGATTCTGTTATATGATCCTGTTTTTTCCAACTTGCCGGAAACTTGTTTTGCTTTTCCTGAGATCGAAGACATGACTAGACAACTATATTTGGTTTAGCATTAAAGAGATTATGAAATATCACAAAAGCATACATTTTCTTGTTTTTCCCGTTAATTGTAAGTGCCACTGTGGGCACTAGTTTTACTGTATTCTTCAAGTGTTTACTTTGAATACAGCTACAGATGCAAATGCTATTTTAGATCCCAAAGTACCCCCAATCAGTATTGAACCAAGTGAGTTCAATGGTTCTCTTCACAAGGGTAAGGATGAAAAAGATTTAAACTGTTGGACTTCTCCAAGTGGATCAGGATTTAAGATCCGAGGGAAGACTTATCTCAAAGATAACTCCAAGGTTAGAGTCTGGCTGTCCTTTCTGGAATATGTTTCACCGATGCTGTATTCTTGAGTAAACAAGTTTCCAATATCTACTTGGCTACTCATCAGTGAGAATCAACTGTTCTAGTCATGATTTGTATCATCTGATGCCTGGCTAGCGGGGTTTTATTTCATATGCTTACACGTGTTCTAATATACACATTCAGGTGGTGGGTGGAGATCCTCTTCTTCAACTTATAGCAGTTGATTGGTTCAAAGTCGATAGAGTCGTAGATGCGATTGCACAGCATCCGAAGTGTCTATTGCAGGTAGTTTCTTCCTGCTCATTTAGTGCCAATGATATTTCTTATATTTGAGTATTCTGTTTATATGGAAGTCATTTGTCCGCTGATCCAGTATGTACCATTGCAGACCAAAGCTGGGAAGAAGCTTCCTTTTGTTCTGGTTATTAATTTACAGGTATACATGCAACGTTCAAATTGCATGTTTAAAGTACTTTACGTTGTCAATACATTCAGATGCATTGCTGTAAGCTCTAAGATGTAAGCTTCACTTTTTAAGAACCAGTGAATATCAATTTTTTCTGTTTCAGGTACCTGCGAAACCAAACTACAGTTTGGTACTCTACTATGCTGCAGATAGGCCAGTAAACAAAGAATCTCTATTGGGAAAATTTGTAGATGGAACAGATATGTTTAGGGATTCAAGATTCAAGTTGATTCCAGTATCATTGAGGTAGAAAAGAGTAAAATAGCCCAAAACTGAAGCGGGCTTCAGCTTTTATATTGCTCAATAGGGAACATTTTCCTAACCTGGTATTTGCGTTCAGGGTTATTGGATGGTGAAACGTGCTGTTGGATCTAAAGCTTGCCTGTTGGGCAAAGCTGTAACTTGCAAGTACCTCAGACAAGACAATTTTCTGGAGGTAAATCTAGAAAACAGGATAGATGTTCAGTTCTGAGCGTATTTATAATTTAGAGACGCATACTTAAACTTGCATTGAAGCAGCTGCCAACGTCAACCCTGATAAGTGATCAAGTGGTATACACCTTGCAGATTGATGTGGATATTGGGTCATCATCAGTAGCCAGAAGTATAATTGGGCTTGTTCTTGGATATGTTACCAGCTTAGTTGTCGATCTTGCAATTCTGATTGAGGTTGGTGTCCTTTTTCCTTGTACCATGTCTGGGTTTAGAAGAAGCATATGATTTTGGATTGATTTGTGACGATGATGGTTATGCAGGCGAAGGAAGAGGCAGAGCTTCCGGAGTTTGTCCTTGGTACAGTCAGACTAAACAGACTGAAACCTCAGAGTGCCGTGGCTTTAGAAGTTTGATGGACATGAATGTCAATTGATTATTCATATTGGTTATTGAATGAGCCTCCAGACAAATTTGGTTTCTTTGTTATAAACTTAAATTAGTGTTTTTTTTTTGGGTGAAAGTGTAAGGCAAGCTTACGTAGTATTAGAGATCACACGCGGGGTACAGGACCCAAAAAGATCAAACCTCAGCCAGTGCTGAAGGGAAACATCTAGGAAATTAAACACATGAACACCCAGGTCAAGCGAGTGACCTAAGTTAGCTAAATGGTCCGCTGCATAATTTGTTTTGCGGTAATATGGTGAATCGAAACTTGCTAGTCACTGGAAGAGAGCTCCGAGAGTTGCGCAATAAGGCTCGCGTGTTGGTTGTTGACACTGTAAGGCTTCGAAAGCATAGTAACCGCAGCTTTCGAATCTATTTGAATCCTCAACCGCCTAATGCCTTTGTTCCAATCAAGCTTCATACCCTCAACAATAGCCCTGAGTTCTGATCTCATAATAGAACAAATACCCAAGTTGGTTGAGAAAGCAGTACCACTGTCATCCCGAATGATCCCTCCTGCTGCAGAACTAGCCAGGTTCTTATAGAGGGAGCCATCAGAGTTAAGAGAAAAACATCCTTCCTTAGTCGATTGTCACCTAATCAAACGAGCCTGGCGAGCTATACTTGGCGCTTCTGGACTCACTTGAAGGGCCTTCTAGCTTGACGAATAAAGATGTATCCAGAACTTAGCCTGACAGCAAACCTCAGAAATCGATAGCTTTTCCGCCCTAAACACCAGGCAGTTCCTGCGACGCCAAAGCAGCCAAGTGATAACACCGAAAGAAAGGTTGGAGTTACAGTTTCCAATACCCTTGATCCACCATTCAGAAAAGGTAGAGGTAGCATTCGCATCCTCCAAAACTTATGGCATCATGTTCCTCCACACACTCTGCGCCAAGCTACACAACCGAAGCACGTGCTCTAAACCCCAAACGATCGAAACCTCTCCCAGACTAGCTCAAGGAGGCGTCATTCCCATAATCTGCATAACAACATCAAGAGGTAAGCAAGCCGAGATGGCATCCAAATTCCAATTACCATTAGGGAGGGTAAAATCAGAAACTGAAAGAGAAAGGTCAACTCCCTTAATATTGGGGACAAAGTCGCTCAGAAGAATGCCACTATATAACTAGCGGTCCGACCAAAAATGGGTTTTCCGACCATCCTTGATACTCCAATGGATACCCTGAAGGGTGTAGTCACAAACCTTCAACACACCTCGCCATAGGGACGAGAAGCCAGTTTTTCTCTTAAGAGTGAACCCCATCTCATTGGGAACCAGGTACTTGGTAGTAAGCACTTGAACCCACAGTTCATCTGGCTTGCTAATAATGCCCGGACAACTTTCATTAAGAACGCTTGATTAAGCTCCCTAGCACTCCGCAGGCCAAGGCCTCCCAAACTCTTCGGCTTGCAAACAGTCTCCCAATTAACATTGTGCAACTTCCTCACCCCATTCGACGATCCCCATATAAAGTTACGGATCTTTCTATCAATCTTATCACAGAGAGAAACAGGCAGAAATGCCATTTGCATGACGTAGCACGACAAGGAATTGAGAACTGACGAAGCAAGAGAAACCCTGCATGCCAAAGAAAGGTCTCAGCTTTCCAACCTGCCAGACGAGAATCAAGACGATCGAGCAGGTAATCATACGTATACTTAGTGACCCCCAGGTACCTTCCCGAGTCCGAGCAGGCAGCATTACCCAGCACTTCAGACACCTCTGTCGCCACCCTAGAAGGGGTGTTCTTGGAGAAGAAGATTCTTGATTTCTCCTTGCTTACACTTTGACCGGACGCGTCGCAGAAACGATCGAGAATATCTGAGATCACTTGCGCTTGATCAGCAGAAGCCTCACTAAAGAGCACCAGGTCATCAACAAAGAAACAGTGAGAGGGGCATTCCACCTTGAGCCAGATAAACCGATTTCCAGTAACCAAACCCCACATCAGAAACAATCATGCGACTTAACCTCTCAATGCACATAGTGAACAGATAAGGAGATAACGGGCAACCTTGACGAAGACCTCTAGACGGAGAGAAAGAGTCGGAGCAGCAGCCATTCCACAAGATCTGGTAGGAGGACGAGGAGATGCACATCATGATGACTTCAACAAGATGATCCGGGAAGCCAATGATAGATAGAGTGTCACGGACAAATCCCTAGTCAATCTTGTCATAGGCCTTGGCAAGATCAATCGTAATCACCATCTCGTACTTTCTGCCCTTCTTAGAACGGAGATAGTGAACAACTTCTTGAACTATTAAGATATTGTCAGTAATATGTCTGCCCGGGACAAAGCTGGTCTGCGATGGATGAGTCGAAGACAACATTAAACCCTTGATCCGATTCGAAATGCATTTGGAGAGAGTCTTGTAAGCAACGTTACAGAGACTAATCGGCCGAAAATCACCAAAGACCTCCGAATTTGGCTTCTTGGGAATAAGGGTAATCAGAGTATCGTTGATGGATTGTATCAACTACGGAGAGCAGAAGCATCTACTAATAAATTCAGCAAAACTCTGCCCCACAACCTTTCAGCACTGTTGAAAGAAGATAGGGCCAAATCCATCCTTATCAGGGGCCTTCTGCGCCCCATGCTTCGAACCGCTTCGTTGATTTCAGAGAAAACAAGCGGGCGAATCAAACCCTCAGTATCCGACTCCTGGATCACGCCTGAAAACCCAGCCAGTCTACTCCTAACCCGACCTGAGCAGAGTAAATATCCTCAAAGAAACTCACAGCCATATCCAGTAGAGTTTGTTGGTCCTCAACCCAGTTCCCATGAGGATTCTTCAGCCGCTTGATGCGATTCACAGCTCTCCTCTTAAGCGCAGCCAGATGGAAGAACTTCGTATTTCTGTCACCCTCCACTGCCCATTTATATCTAGACTTCTGAACCAACAGAGCCTCCTCCTACTAGAGAGTCAGCTCCAACTTAGCTCGAACAAGACCCTCCTCCCGAATGTTCACATCACTCGGGTTAGTAGCTGTCCTCTCCTCAGCCTTAACTAATAAGTCCGTGAGACGCTTCTTGCGCTTGAAAATGATACCAAAGACAACTTTGTTCCACTTCTTCAAGTCCGAGGACAACCCTTCAAGCGCACTCGGGAGGTCTTTACCTGCATCAAATTTGTTTTTAACAAAGTAATTAAAGGACGGATGAGAAAGCCAGGCAAATATAAAACGAAAGGGTTTTGAATTGGAAGAGAACACCTGAAAATGCGGGCAAAGGACAATGGGTCGATTATCGGACATAAGCTTATGAAAGTGCAGAATGGATGATTCTGGCAGCAAGTCGATCCAAACATCATTGACAAAGGCTCTATCAATACGAGTCAGAATCCTGTGACGACTCCAAGTAAACCGAGGTCCCGAGAAGGGAAGATCAGAGAGGCGACAAAGCTCGATCGTGTCATTGAAAGATTTACTCCGCCTACGCTCAAAGGGTGAACCTCCCAACTTATCATCAGCAGACAGGATAGCATTAAAATCCCCAATGACCGCCCAAGGAGCATATTGATTTGCCGAGAGTCTCTTCAAAACATCCCAGAGTAGAACACGAGAAGTAGCTCTAGGGCTGGCAAACACTGTAGTCAGGAAGAAGGCGGAGCCGTCTGCCAGAGACCCTTTGGCATGAACAAACTGAGGGCCAAACTCCATGATACTGAGAGAAACAACAAGGGGATCCCAAAGTAACCAGACCCCACCAGAAAATTCGGTAGCATCCGAGCGAAAAGAAGACGCGAACCCGTTTTACGAATGACTTCCTCCGCTTTGCGACCACTTATTTTTGGTTCAACAATTACTGCAATTGAAAATTTCACCACGTTAGCATAAGACTTAAAAGACGTGATAAAAGATTTACTCGCTACCCCACGACAATTCCACGAAAAAATGTTTGTAAGAGACATAACAAAGGATGAAGGGACTCCCTGAATGCAAGGAAAGCGGATGACAGGGCAGCACTACATCCCATCTGGCGAACTGGCTAGGGAATTTTTGGCGTTAGCAGGCGGCTTCAGCGAAGGGGTTGGGCCCCCACTGCTTGGTCTTAAATTCGTTTGTGGCCCCGGTCAGGAATCTTTTGTGGGTCGGCCCGAGCCAATTCCTAGCGTCTGGCCCATCAATGATTTACCTTACAAAGCCTGTGGTTTACTCCCTTTCTTGGCATACACTTTTTCCGGGCCCAACTTGGAGACAGACCCAATCTTGGTAGAGGCAGCCTCCTTCCCATAGGACGCAGCTCTCTCAAGGAAGGCCGGCATTTGGGTCCTGTGTCCAAGCTCAACGTCCATGGGAACCACAACATGCATATCACCCAAGACTGAGCTACCTCCTTCAACGGCTTGAAAATTGATTTCAATATTTTCCTTATTTCCCTCCTCAAAATCCTCCTTAGTCTTATCATCAGCATCATTGATTTCCTTTTCTTGAGGCAAGATCTCACAATTAGTTCCCGGGCAATCATCACTTGCCAAAGCATCAAATTTGTTACAAAAAATGGGAGATGTAGCTGACGACGCCACCACCGGCGGGATAGGGGACGCCGACGCCACTTTCTTTCCCCGACGGCCATCTCGTGAAACCTTCATCCATGATCCAAAGTCTTCCTCAACCTCTGGTCGAGCATCTTCAAACACCTTATTCTGAAAAAACGGATTCACGAACACATCTCCGGGAGCAACCACCGTTTCCTCATCTTCTTTCTTTTGACACTGCTCTTGAACATGACCAAAACACCCACACGAAAAGCAAATAGTATGAAGCCCTTCGTACTCGATACGACGAACTCTTCTCCTCAAACGATACTTGGAAAGGAGGGGTTTGGACAAATCAACTTCAACACATATTCTAGCAAAATTTCCGTTTGACCATTTTAAATTCTAAACACAGTGAAGCACTCGAAGGCTAAAACTCCAAACTATTTAAAATGTAAATATATTTAAATCCTTAATTAAGATAACTTTAAGGAATGTGATGAACTAAATAGGAGATAAGATTACAGTGATATACATGAAATAAAAATATAAGCATCAACCTACAATATAATATATACATAAAGGGAATTATGTAGTTGAAAACTCATTTTTTTTAATTTCTAGTCTTCTCCATAATGTGAGCTCCAAAATTGTTTCATATTTTTTTTACAAAATAATTTTTAGTAAACAGAATATTTAATTCATTAATCAAAGAAAAAGTGGACTTTTTCACCTAATGAATAAAAAATTTAAATTATTTACACACATAAATACGTTTTCAAACTATGTACACAAATAAATATTTTCACCTAGATATTAAGCGAATTGGCCTATGAATGGGGCGAATTAGCCCACAAACTGGGTGAATTAGCCCATGCAAAGCAAGTAACCTAAATCAAAGTTTGTTTTCATAGTTTCTCTAGCTAATTAGTCACCCGATTTTTAACAATTACAAAATGATTACTAGTCTATATAATTTTATAGAATAATCATTGAAGTTTGAATTTCAATAATGAGTTTGACCGTGCTACCGTAATAGTAACTAAATTGAATTCAATCCTTACTCGCGATATTTTCACTGATTAGTTCTTTAACAAGTTAACGAGTTAAACTCAACGAGTTGACGAATCATGCAAGCTCACCCATCGAGCTGAATCAGGTAGGCTCCAACTCACTCATTTATTGAAATTAAAAAAACTTGTTAACTTGTCGAGTCTAGATCGTTCCCACACGATGTAAAATTTGGATTCTCGGACCCTTACAATGTTGTTGTGCGTGATGTATTTGAACCATGCCCTCATTTATATTTTCTAATGACCAAAATCAAATTTATTTCTTCCTAATGATCAACTCATTTCAATTAATTATGGTGAAATAAGAAAATAATAAATGACTCAATAAATTATTTTGTATGTTTGTGGCTCGTAACTTCTAAAGAGAATATGAAATAATTAATAATTTGATTTAGGAAGTATGTTATAGTTCAAGTGAGTTAAATTGTAAACTTAATTTAATGGACATAGATTATATAGTTTCATTATTATGAAAAATGAAATAAGTACGTTTGGGGACTTTTTTCGGTGACAAAGTCCTTACTTTGTCACCTGTACAAAGTTTAATCTCCACCATTGATCTCACCCTAACTACCTAATTAGTTATTACATCTAATTAAATAATCTATTAAAATCCCCCCACTTTCCTTGTTATTTAACCGCCAGATATGCAAAGGATTTCCCTAATTTAATGTTTAATTATTAATTTTAATATTTTTTAAATATCTCATCCTTAAAATATGCTACAAATTATTTTCTTACTTATTTAACTAATTCTTATCTTCTTCTTCACCAAAGCAGTAGCCACCACCATTGTTGATCTAGTTTTTGATTTGTAATGAATTTACCCAGTTTGTGAGTTTCGTTTTATGTTGTTCAGTTTGTGAGTCTGTGAGTTTCAGTTGTTGAATTAAGATTATATTCATTTGAGATTGATGCGGTTGGTCATTATGCACGAAGTACTAGTATGCATGCAGTACTAGTATGTATGCAATACTAGTATGGTACATACTAGTATGCAATACTGTATCGGCTCGAGTCCCTTCTTCGTTGCTTGAATCAGAGCTTGGGTCTGGCTGTTTTTAAATCTGCGAAATCAGAGACAGAGGTGGTCAAACATACTAGTACATAACGCAAACTAGTACGGAATACATACTAGTACTAATCTTAATCACAAGCTCATAAAAACATGTATTTTTGCAGGAACACAATTCTACTGATTACTAACCTCTAACACAAAACAGTGGCAGGAACTGGATTGGGATTAGGGAATCCTCGTGAATCTTAGACAATAGGTGACCTTGAATGTGGCAGAGATCGAAACCTAAAAATCAGAATCGAAAGTGAAGATGAACCCTATAAAGTTTTCAATCTAAAGTTTTCGTCATAACAAGGGATAAATCTTCATTTTCGTGGTTTAAAATCCTGTAAGAAAAGAAAACGAAGGAACGAACATAAAGAGGTAGGGATCTTACCTTGCATGTTCGTCGGATGGCCGTCGGAGCAACTCGTGATCGCGACCCTTCGCGGAGATGGCCGGAGCTTGCCCCCGCCGACATCCTCCCTTCCGTCGGCGGAGGTAGGAGGTGTTGGTGTAGTCTTAGCCGACTTTTTCTTTGGTCGAATGTCGTCGGCGGCGGCTATTTGGTCAGGGTTTTGTCTTTTGGTTAGAAGAATCGAAAGAAGAAGGGAGATGGAAGTAGGGGGCGGCGGCGGCTGTTTGGTTTTTAGATTAGGGTTTTCGTTTTGGTGAGTGAAGAAGGAAGAAGAAGAGAGGAATTAGTTCCAGAAATTGAGAGAGAGAGAAGAGAGGGGCGGCTGAGTCAAGCCTAGGTAGTGGGGGATAATGGTAAGAAATAAATTACCAAAACAGTAATTTTGCCCCCATTTAATACTAGTACTTTTCAGCCATTAGATTAAAGTGAAGGAGATCTAACGGCTGGAACTAGACTTTGTATAGGATACAAAGTCCCTTATTTGTCACCCAACGCGCTCCCGTAAGTTTGGATTAACAGAAATAAGTGAATCAAAATTGATGAGTATTAAATCTAATAAATGGAATTGTAAGTATATCAATAAATGGATTAAGTTAAGTGAGGCTAAAGGCTTATAAATAAAGTTGGTTAATCATATGTAATATTGGAACTAAGAAAATTAATAATAAATCATTTCATCCTCTTATATCGAAACTAAAATATTAAGTTGATTAATAATATATTTCATAAGATATTGAATGAAGGAATTAGTGGAATGAATTTTAAATCAATTCTCTAAGTTAATAGATTTAATTGATGATAATCGTAGTCAAGTAAAGTCTACCGTCACACTTCATGATTTTGTGAAGTGGTCCTTCCCAAGTCGTCGAACCGTCGCCGTAGAATACTCTAGCTTTTGTTGGACTCAGTCTAACACACTTCTCGTCTTTAGGTTCAAAAAGACATTCGACTCCCTAGACCGAACTTCTACATTGAGGTTCTACCGCTTGTTTCAAGGTGGGTTGGTTAAAGGGGATAATATCTTGTCGTTGCTAGTTGCTTTACATCGTTAATTATGTTATGCCTTTATTGTGTACGTTGAATTTCATGATCTATGATTGGTTGATATTTTTCATTTTTTAGTTATCTTATAAGGTTATTTATATGCCATGTTTCTATGAATGAATTAAGCATGCCTTTATTATCAAGTATGAATAAATTATTCATGTCATTATTATTAGGTTGTATCCATGATTGAGTGTCGAATTTCACATAGACAAGTATAGGTGGATTGGTTGTGTAATAATGGGTCAAATACCTTAATAGCCCCGAAACTTTGGGGCAGGTTACAAACTGGTCCCGAAACTTCATTTTGTTACAGTGTAGTCCTGTTAGTATGAACTCTGTTACAACGTGGTACTATTTTCCACGTCATTCGGTCCACGTCAGCTAAATAATAATTAAATAATAGACCCTGATCGAATCGATCTTAACTATCTAATCAAACCGAACAATTTAACTTAAAACCAAAAATTTGAAATTGTAACCGGTGCATCCTAACCTAATCGAAAAATTCCTATCGAAGCTTCACTCCATCAACAATGGTGATCTCATTTCTCCATCTCCAAACTCTCTCCTACTTCCTCCTTCTCCACAGTTTCTTCCCTTCACTATTCCCATCTTCCGCCTTGCAGGAATACCTCTCATCTCCCTCAAACAATTAGCTTGACCTTCTCTCCTACAACTGTTATCCATAGATGCACTTCGTATCTACCTGTCCATTTGTGCCTGCACCAAACTGATGAATTTCTTTGCAATTTAAATTTCCAGTTTGATTAATTAGGGTTTCAGATTAGGGATTTAGATGGAAGTTCAGTAGTTCACTTAGTGACGCCTACTGTAGATGGAAGTTCGTTGGCCGAAGGTATCAGCGAGCTTCTTATTGTAATCGGATTCGACGGCGACGAGTGCTAAAGCCTTTTCGATGAATCGGAAGAGCTCATCTAAATGTTTTCGTTGTTATTGGTGTTATTGACTCCAAGAGATTGCCCGTTTCTGGAGGAGTATCCCAACTCGGACTCAGTCGGCTGACTCGTTATGAACTCGGTGCTGCGGTGGTGGTGGCCGTCGATGACGATGGCGGAGTCGTCGTCCACCTCGGATGCGCCGGAGTTGGTGGAGAAACCGCCTTGGAAATCTGAAATTGCCTTCAGATCTTGCTGATGGTTACTAAAGTAGACGGCTGAGTTTGTAACGGTTTAAATTCTAAGTTGACCGGTTCAATTAGATAGTTTAGGTCGATTTGGTCAGAGTCTATTATTTAATTGTTATTTAGCTTATGTGGACCGGATGACGTGGCAAATAGTATCACGTTGTAACAGAGTTCATACTAACGGGACTAGACTGTAACAAAATGAAGTTTCGGGACCAATTTGTAACCTGCCCCAAAGTTTCGGGACTATTAAGGTATTTGACCCGTGTAAGAATGTTATGTCCATGACATGTAAGTGCTAGCTAGTAATCCTCCACATAGACAATTATTAGGTGAATTGATAACGTGTCTCTCAAGTTATGTTGATGATGATTTGTTTACACATGTGTGTTATGCAGTGTTATCAGAACCGGATCGGACCAGTCGGTCCAACCGGAATAACCGGGAACCGGAGCCCAGCCCGGTCCGGTCTGAGTAGAAATTGTAAACGGTCTGATTGGGGTTAAAAAATGGGTCGACCCGGAAAAATCGGGAAACCCGTTCGAACCGGTCACCTCGATTTTAACCGGTCTGATAGAGCAAACCCGAATCTGAAATCTGAATCTGATAGAGAAAAAAAATTATCTTCGTCCCAAAGAGCAACTAAACCCTACGCCGGCCGACTTCATCCACGAGTTCGACTCCGACAAGCTTTGCTCCATGAGCACAGCCTCCATCCCCTTCATCGACGACTATGGTGGCTGGTCTCCTTCATTTCAGTGCACCTTCTCTTCTTCAAAACTCATTTCAGTTTTATATTTAAATCAAAAAAATATGATGTAGTGATGAAGGGGAAGAAAGAGAAGTGGAGGAAGAAGAATGATGATTGATAAGATAGTCTTTTTTCAGATCTGAATCGTTTTTTTAGATAGAGTTTGATGAAAGAGAAGAAAGGGGAGAGGATAAGTGGAGAACGGCGGTGCTCAGTTAGATTTAGGTTTTAAAGATTGTATTTAATATTTATATGCAATTATTATTACATTATAGTACCTAACTATTTTATATATGACTAATGACACATATAAGATAAATATTATTACATTAAAGTTGTAGATAAATAAATAATGATGTATAATTTTTTTTATATAATAGGTTACCGGTTTTTACGGTTCAATCCCGGTTGAACCTTTACCTTGAACCTCTTGCTGTACCGGTTCAATGGCCGGTCCGGTCCTGACAACATTGGTGTTATGTTCATGTGATTAAGGTTTTGGTTGTTTATGGTTCTATTCATGTTAATTATGGTTTGTTCACGTGTGCATGTTATGGTTACGTTCTTTAGATTAAGGTTGTAAGTTTGGAGAGTCACACACCTCACATAGGTAATTATTAGGTGGTTAATAAAATGTGTCTCTCTAGCTAGTCCCTCACCCCAGTACAGTTAAGAGATGCGGGTTCAAGTCCCCATCCACTCAGTTAAGAGATGGGGGTTCAAGTCCCCATCCACTAAGTTAAGAGGTGTGGGTTCAAGTCCCCATCCACCCTTTGTCTGATGGATACGTGCTCCTAGACACTTTCAGTTATTCAGTTTGGGCGTAGGGCTAGTTAGTTGAGTTATGGGGCCCCTATCCTAAGTAAAAGATTATCATAATTAAGTTAAGTCAAGTTATGCATGAAGTGTTATGTTCATGTTTCTCAACTTGTGACTATGCATGAATTAAGTCAAGTCATGTGCAGTAAATGTGAATTTAGTGTTAGTTCAGATTGTGACTTCATGTATGATGAGTTTGGTGTATGATTTTCATGTTGATAGCTCAGTAAATGTTCCATGAGAAGTATTGTGATGATAATGTTATGCTTAGCTTAAAAACCACGACTACTACTAGCCAATAATGTATCAAGTATCTTAGTCATTGCTAAGTTTATTAATATGATAGTTGACCCAACCTAGTGATGACTATTGGAGTCTTGAGATTTTATGTTATGTGAGATATGCTTCTCAGTTTTCATATCATTGATCAGTTATATTATAAGATTATGTGTGCATGTTGAGTTACGATTAGTTATGCTTTATTAAGTCATGTTATGTGCTTGTTGTGTTATGTGATTGAGTGCATTCTTGTTGTGCATCAGTTCACGATATATTGAGTTTCTAATAATACGCCTCATGTGATAGCTTAATAATTGTGATCACTACTTAGTCATGTTTAAAGAACACTATTAAGTTAAGAGTCATGACAAGTACAAGTTTACAAGTATTCGGAGATGATTAGTTCAGTCAAGAATGTGAATGCCATGAGAACTATCTCGAGTTATGTAATGAATAGTTTTATGAATTAAGTTGTAAATTATGCTAAGATAGCTCCATGATGAATATTTTGGATTATTGTTATGTCTTAGTAACGTGTTAGTTGATCCCAAGTTCTTGGGGTCGCTTCCATGTTTCATTATTGATTTGAGCACGAAAGACTGGCCCCGAGCCACCCACTAGGTTGTTAGAAGTTTTTTCTGAGCTTGAGCCTTGAGGAGCTGATTCGGTGTGCGGAGTGGTGTCTACAGTAATGTAAGACTAGGACTTGAGATAAATGTTTTCATGTTTTCTCGATACTTATTTTCACTTCAATTTTGCCCAAGTGTTTAGGGCTCAGTTATCGAGTTATGTTTCTATGGTTACAAGTTCTATTTAAAAGTTTTACAAGTTCTATTTAATTTTATTTTGAAGTTCCCCGGCCGGGGTATGATGAAGTTTAAGAGTAGCACCCTCTTTAAGTTTATGTTTTCCGTTGTTTTAAAGGGTAATTTGATAATTCCCTTTGTTTCAAAAGTGAGGGTGTTACAACCGTTGCTAACCTCCACCATTGATAGGCGGTCGTTTATGCTCCACCATTGATAGTCGGCCAACTGCCTCGCCGGCCGCCTCCTCTCCCTCGATCTCTCCGCCTCAAATTCTTCCCTCGATACACATTCACCGTTGGGGATTTGATGTGTGAATGAGGGAATGAGCTAAGTGGTGTTGAATACCACATTGCTAATTGATGGGAAAGTGGAGCTAGATATAAGAAATCAAGCCCACTAAGGTTGGTAAAAGGCTTGAGTTGGTGATGGGCCCTTGCGCCGTCGTCGTCGGCTCGCCTCGGCCTCGGATTAGGTCGAAAGATTTGATTTGATTCAATTCTTTTGCTACCCGGCCGATTCGGTTTGACCAAAAAGTCATCCAGAATCAGCGGTTTAAATCCAAACCAGAATTGGGTTTTAAACCGGTTCAGAGGCAAACAGACATATATGTTCGGTTCAAAACCGGCCAACAGTTGTGTCTTTTCAGAAGACACCCCTTCATTTACTACAAATAGCAGATTAGTCCCTGCACTTTCTTCTACTGATTTTTCCCCTCTCTAAAACTTATTCTCTGCACGCTCTTCTGCGTTCATTCTTTTCAAAGAAATCGAGTTGTGTGATTGCGCCGTTCGTTGTGTTCGTCGGTCACTTGCGTCTGAAGCACCGCTACGCATGTGAGTATATTCGTTTTATCCTGGGAGAATTGAGTCCGTTAACCTTGGGTGACGTAGAGGGGAATAATAATTCTTAAGGACAGATCGTGAAGTCGATCGAATCGAATTTGTCCTTCTGTTTATGCATGCTTGCTTGTTCATCTTGTTTTGCCGTTTACAGTACCAATAATCTTAAGAATTGTTAAATTTGTTTTTTCCGTTTACTGTTTCTGCATGTGTAGTGTAATTCTTGCCTTCTGTGCAGTGCAAGCCTTTGGTTTTGCATGTTTATTCTGGTTATTGCAATTTGATCAGTTTGCATGTATTACGTTTCGGTAATCAGTTTTGATGTTTGGTTTTTTTTTTCCAAGCATTAAGGTTTTTTCCCAGTAGCATGCTTTGCATGTTTGCATGAATCATTCTTTAATTGGCCTACAATAGCAATTTCCTTTGCTATTGTTCTGTCGTGCATTATTAATTTCTTTTCTGTTTGGTCACTTATCTTTTATTAGTGGTCATTTGAGTATTGTTGAATTGTCATTCATGTTTCCTTTAGTTGAATCGTGAATAGCATGCTTGGTAGTTGGGTTTGTTCATCTCTCTTATATTGAGTTTGAGTTCAGTTTATTTATCTTGCTAACTGACGTTTATATATTTTTTAAGTTAGTAGTTTTTCATTTCTTTTATACGCGGATTAACTTTCTTACGATTTATAAAGTTTCTGCGTATTACTTAATTTTGTGATACATAACTGTTGGAGACTAAATCTTCGGATTTCTACTCCTACCAGAGATTAGAGTCTTCGTGACTCTCTACTCACCGAGATTAGAGTCTTCGTGACTCTCCAGTCACCCCGAGATTAGAGTCTTCGTGACTCTCTACTCATTGAGATTAGAGTCTTTGTGACTCTCTACTCAACCCGTGGAGACTAAAATCTTTGGATTTTCTACTCCGTCGAGATTACAGCTTTTGTAGTTGTCTACTCGAACCTATTGGTATTTAGTTGGTAGTTGTTAAAACCTATGTGGTTTTCTAGTATTAGTACACAGTACTAATAGTTGTTGATTTAACATGGTTAAATCAGATCGAAATAGTGTTTATAAATATTGGTTCGACGCATTAGTCATGTGGTTTGGTGTATAAATCACATCTTGAGTCTGTGGATAACTAACTGATCAAGTACTTTCATCGGAAAAGTTAACACATCTCGATTTAGGTTCTAATAAATCTTTGTTTGTGTGTTATGACCAATGATTGGAAGATGACAGCAGATGGTGACCATGTGGTTCCACATATATGGAATGGTGACGATGATGACGCTCGGGAAGTCATCGACATTTCGTCTGATGAGGAGATCATATACATTGACTCTGATGACGATGACGAGGTCATCGAGGTAATCAACATTAAATCTGATGTGAGGTCATTGATCTCGACCCACCCACACCAATGAACTTCCCAACGAAGATGCTCCTATGCATTGGGAGTGGTCGCCCTTTATGGAGAACTTCAAAGCTCCTGGCGAGTGGTCCGTGTCGGATCTTGGTGGAGATTCTCCACCTTATGCATGGTTGGATGAAGACGATTGGTACTTCGTGGATTCAGATGATTTTCACGAGGATGATGATCATGGTAATGATCAGAATGGTTCAAATGTTAGTGTACATGGGATGATAATGAGGATCCCGATGTTTGATATATATCCTCCTTTTAGGAGTTGATATGTTATATATTAAAAACATATGTACTTTAGGTTTATGAAATTTTGTAGGTTTTGTATTCACTTGTATAATTTCATAAAAGTTACATAAAATCACTATGTCTTTTAGTGCTTGTGTTCAACCCCTACGTAATGGTTCTTTGCTTAAGAAGCAATATGGTTGGGAAACAAGCATGTAGTCTTTGTGAAGAGATGATGTTTTGTTCATTCTTCTATGCTGAGAGCAACGATAAGTCATATACTTGTGGAGAAAGTATATAGACACATGTTTCCCATATCGGAAAGTCATTCTTTATGGCACAATGACTATGACAATAGTCGAAATGTGGGGGTATACTTGAAAAACTTATTGTTCCTAGATAAGGACAATAAGTAAAGCCAAGACAAGTACACATGGTGTGTATTGGCTAGCAATGTGGCGAGTTTCCTAAACCCGCAGTTCAATCATCACACAATTTCACGTATGGATATGTGTTTATGGTTGGTAGGGGAGAAGTAGTACTAACAGTACTTGGGAGTTTTCTAAGTTGTTTAGTTTGGAATCAATTGTGGAAGTCTTGTCACATGTGTACTGTGAAACATCACGTCACATGTATTGCATCTGTCATAGATGTGTGATGTGTCATTTTTTATGATTTATCTCTACTGTTGTTATCATTTGATCTTCTACGATCAACTTGGATAACTTCAGTAGACTTAATGTCAAGAATGTCTTTACTCGTTTGTGACATTAAATTTACACCTTCTCGCGGTGGGTAAAGTATTTCATAACTTTTATCGATGATAACACATGATATTGTTATGTGTACTTGCTCAACAACGAAGATGAGGCGATTGATGCTCTTAAGCAGTATAACTCGGAAGTTGATAATCAACTTAAAAAGATCAAAATAATATGAAGTGATCAAGGTGGTGAATATGAATTCCCATTTCGAGACTTGTGCCAAGAGAGTGGCATAATTCACCAGATGATGACTCCTTATACTCCACAACAGAATGGAGTTGTCGAAAGGGAAAAATGCACATTAACATAAATGATGAATGCGTTGCTCATAAATTCTGGTCTTCCACAGAATTTATGGGGGGAGGCTATCTTGACGGCCACCCAGATACTCAATAGTGTGCCTTCTAGCAAGACACAAACCATGCCATACGAGAAATGGAATGTGCGTAAACCCATCTTGAAATATTTCAAAGTGTGTGGGTGTCTAGCTAAAGTGCAAGTTCCTAAACCGAAACAGGTTAGGATAGGACCAAAGACTATTGATTGTACGAGTAAAGCATATCGGTTTATGGTCCACAAGTCGGATGTTCCCGACATCAATTCTAATATGCTATTAGAATCAGATAATGCGGAGTTCTTTGAGAACATATTTCCTTACAAGACTTTAAGCGAAAGTGTTGGTGAGAGCTCCAAGAGAACTCGAGATACGACTATGGATGTTGTACCTGAGGTGGAGGACACAACAATGGATGTTGTACCTCATGTAGACGATCCACGACGAGGTAAACGTCAAAGGGTCCCTACATCCTTTGGTCCTGATTTTCTGACATTCTTGTTAGAAAATGAGCCTCAAACATATAAGGATGCGATGAGCTCTTTTGAATCTCATTATTGGAAAGAGGCTGTCAATAGTAAAATTGAGTCTATTTTGCATAACCATACGTGGGCGTTGGTAGATCTTCCTCCAGGAAACAAACCCCTTGGTTATAAATGGATATTCAAACGAAAATTGAAAGATGATGATACTATTGACAAGTATAAAGCGAGACTAGTGGTCAAAGGTTTTAGACAAAAAGAAGGTCTTGACTTTTTTGACACTTATTCACCAGTCACAAGAATTACATCGATTCGATTGTTAATTGTTTTGGTTGCTGTGTAAGGTCTTCAAATCCATCAAATGGATGTGAAACCGCCTTTCTTAACGGCGACCTGGAGGAAGAGATATACATGGAACAACCCGAATGATTTGTCGTTCCAGGACAAGAACACAAGGTGTGTCGCTTGGTCAAGTCTTTGTATGGACTTAAACAAGCTCCTAAGCAGTGGCACGCGAAATTTGACGCAGTAATGTTGTCAAATGGATTCAAGATTAATGAGTGCGATAAATGTGTTTACATTAAGGACACTCCTAATCATGAAGTCATTGTTTGTTTGTATGTAGATGACATGTTGATAATGAGTAAAGACATTATTGACATTAAGTCTACAAAACGAATGCATTCAAAGGCATTTGATATGAAAGACTTGGGGGTCGCTGATTTTATTCTAGGAATTAAAATCTATAAGACTCCTCAAGGTCTAGCTCTATCTCAGTCTCACTATATTGACAAGGTACTTGATAAGTTCAAGTATTTGGAGTTCAAAGCAGTGAAGATGCCGATAGCCGTGAACCTTGCTTTTGCTAAGAACATAGGTGCAAGTGAAGCAAATGGAGTATGCTCAAGTGTTAGGCTGTCTGATGTACATCATGAATTGTATTAGACCAGATATTGCATTGGCAATAAGTAAGTTGAGTCGCTACACGATCAATCCGAATGCAACTCATTGGATGGCAATGAGACGTGTTTTGGGGTACTTGAAGCACACCCAGAACTTTGCTTTGCATTACACTAGGTATCTGACTGTGCTTGAAGGATATTGTGATGTGAACTGGATCACCGGTTCAACCGAAAGCAAGTCACAAGTGGATATGTGTTTACGGTTGGTGGGGAGCAGTATCTTGGAAATTGGTGAACCTGTCGTTGACGATTCAACCAAATAACTAACAAAGCTACAAAAGCTAGGGTAGATCGTATTCCACAGGCCTTCTATGATTGACTACTCCAAAAACTAGCAAAATACTCGAATGTAAACAAGTTGTGCGTGGTGTGAGTTCCACGACTTCTAATTCTAAGAAATGCAGAGAAAATTAAAAATTAAACTAAAGCAGATTGGAAATTAGGGTTGAAAACAAGGATGACAGACGAACTTAGACTTTCAATCCCCTTCGTTCCCCAGAGCATTGGCAATCAACAGATCAGCGGATTTCGATTCTCATTCAATCAATTACTAAGACACCACCATAACTCCCGACCCTTAGGCTTAAGACCGGCGAACGTTCGCTCTATCCGTTCTAACTACCAAGATTAATTAGTCGCCCGGGTACGGTCGCCTCTCGCAACGACTTAATTAACTGGTGCAATTACTAACGATTTATGAGTTACTCTTGAAGCGGATTAACCCTAACCGGTTCCTATGAAAGGCACGCTCCAATTATAAGGTTAATTGTTCAATTCGATGTTCTAAAGTAAGGCGAGCGTTTGATTCTATCCTTAGCTTAACAAGAATCTAATCTAGGTGATCAATCCAGACAAGAAACATGAACAAAGAAGAACAAATCAAACATGAAAGAGAAACTGATTGAATTTCGAATCTAATCACCGCCGATCCGTGACCGCTTTAAAGCCCTGGGTCACTTAGGGTTCATCTAGTCTAAGCTCTAAGAGTTTAGCTACTCATGCTTATCACAAAAGAATCAAAAACAAAGAAAGAGTTCATCATCCAGAGGAAGAACATAATAGAATCTGAAAAACCTAATTTAGACGACTCTGACAGACTTCGATCTTTCGTAAACTGCACTCCTAGCTCCGAGTCTCCGAGGTGGAAGGGATGGCGTCACGATCTCTTTCCGGCTCTTCGAACTCTAACTCTTCGCTCCAGAACTTCAGAGAATTCTTTTAATTCTGATTACGAAAAGTATATTATGATGTATATCTTGATTTGGGCCGCCGGTTAAGTATTTATACTTAACCCTAATTCAGCCGGATTTCTTCTATTATTTTCGCCGAAAATGAAGGATTATTTTCGCCGAAAAGGATGGTGAAAATGGACGGTCCCTTGGCTGGTATCTTCTGTGATTTTCGTTTCGGGTCGAAAACTTAACGGTTTCGCCAAAAACTCCTTCAGCCGGTCATCAGTTGATTTGTGCTGATATTTTCGCCGAAAATACTAGGGTATTTTCGGCGAAAATTCCTTTGTAAATCGGGCAGGAATTTTCTGAACTTGATTGGCTCCTTTGATCGATTCCGGTGCAATCCTTCGATGTTCCAACGCCTTAGACATGACCTTGGCTACTTTATTTGACGGCAAAAACCTGTGCTAACACAAAAAACACTAGAAAACCATCAAATAGACCCGAAACGGGCCAAGGTAACACAAATGGCACGAGATAGGGCAATCGATTGAATATTCGTTATTCTACCCTTAAAACCATGTCTTAAGCAAAGAAATGTCGCTTAAATGAGGCTGATAATCACGTCAAATCGAGTGTCATCAAATACCCCACACTTAAGCTTTTGCTTGTCCTCAAGCAAACTGAATAAAACGCTCATGTTCATAAATGATAAGATCGATTAAATTGGAGCTCAATCAAACACAATGAATTATTAGAAAGCTAATTCCTAGAACAAGAAACCTGACATGTATACAGATCAGCCAAACAACCTGGTCTCACTAGTAAACTGCACACGACAAGTAATTAGCAACCAATTATGCACGAATTTGACCTAACCGACCAGGCTCCTCACACAGGAAATATTTAGTAAAATGGGGAACTCTCGCTTTCTGTGTTTAAGGACGTGTTTCTGCTCTCGATCATTTTCTGTTACTGAATTCTGTCATAGGTTTGCAATTCGACCACATCTCCACCACTGTGACAACATGAGTATCTAGTCAAGAAGGACTTCCCTGCTAGGACCGTAATGAATTCTACACTACTTGGGTTTATGATGCGATGGATGATGGGAATGTATGATGATGGCTTTGTGCGGTGTAGCTTTCGACTAACTTCCCTCGAATCTAATCTATGGCTCCCTACCGTCTAACCAGACACGGGTGGAATAATGAACGCTCGTCCTATGATACCCTCAAGCAACCTAGCACTTATTTTTTTTCTTTACACGATTTTTTCTTTTCTTTTCAACTTTTCTTTTGACTTCGTTCTTCCATCTGTAGGGAGAAGAACGTTTTATTGAACTAAAACTTTGAATTTTTTTGATTTTTCTTATTTTTCTTTTCTTCACTTTTTTTCTTATTATTTTTTTTTCGAAATTTTCTTTCTTTTCTATTTTTTTTCTTTTTGGGCTGATTCTTTCTTTTAGTTGCTAGAAGGGTTTACACGTCTGGACATATTAGCTAAGACCACCTGTTTAATGGCTATAGGCAGGTTACCACAAACTGACTTCCGGTAGGTCATTCTAGAACTACAACCACATGGGATCAACGGGGAATGAAAGAAATGGGAAATGGCTGTAATGTATTATCGAACCGAAAGAACAGGCCAAGCTCAAGGGTTTAAACCTAATGGATTTATCGTTTGGTAGGCTATCTGGCTTTGTAGCTGAATCTAAGTGCCCCTATCCTTCTAGAACTCGTGTCATCGTGTGGTCTCGAGTAGTTCTCATGCAAATTCTAACTCATTCAAGCAAACATAAAACCACTCAGAAAGAATTGAAATTGCAAGTTACGTGCAATGGATCAAAAGCTCACAGTTGGTTTGCTAGTCAGATTCGGTCATTTTCATGCAATCAAGGCTACAAACTACAAGTGTGATTTAAAAATTCTGTTCTGACCAGGCAGTTTAGCATCAAAGTACACAAGTTGGTTCTCAAGTTCTAGGTTAAGCAGTCTAAGCATCATTATGAAGGTTTGAACAACAACTTAACATCAAAAATCAAGAACTGAGCCATTCTAATGCTAGAGAGACTGGAATGGAATCACGAGGCACACATAAAACACAATCAAGGGCAATCAAGTTCATGCAAGGTTCTCTAGCATCCTACCCCACACTTAAATCGGACTGTGTCCTCACAGGACTAAAATTAGAGTTCAGAGTGAATTAGAAGAACCTGGACCGAGATGGTTGGCGTAGGGGATGAGCATGGGTCCTCGGAGCGGAGGCGATCTACCCAAGCGAAGCAAAGGGAATCTCCCTACTGCCTACAAAACAAAAACAAATGAAACATAAAAAGGAAACCGGGACAAGTGTCCCGGATCCACACAGAAAAAAGTTGGACCGAAATCCGAAAAGAATAAATAAAAAGAAGGGACAAGAAAGAGGATACAACCCGATCACAGCTCGTCAGGCGCGTCGGGAGGTGGAAAGTGGAGGTAATCGCCGAGCTGACGTTGCCACGCCAGCTGTGCCTCATACCGCCCGTCAGCGCGGCGCATATGCTGCTGCATAATAGTCCATCTCGCCTCTTGAGTGGCGTTGTTGGTGATGCGCCACTCCTGCAGTCGCTCATACAACTCACCAATGTCCACGGGGTGCGGTCGGTGCTGAGGGTGAGGCGCCTGGTATGGATCTGGAATGTGTGGCGGCGACTGGTGTGCATACCCCGCCTGATGATGTGGCGAAGGTATATAGTCATGGAATTCTGGCTGCGGCTGGGGCTGCTGCTGCTCAGTATCATCATCTTCCTTCGACTCGGCTACATGCTGGAGGGGAGGATCTGCTACCACCTAGGGACTGAGGTCCAGCTCTAGGTCGTATTCGACCGCTAAGTCTCCTCCAACGGTCCTAACTTGGTGTCGGGGAATGTTCGGGCCATATTCATGGCTGATGCCGAAGGAGATGATGAGCTGACCTATGAAGTTATCTCCCAGGAGTTCACGAGGTGGCGTCCGCCTCTTGGTCTTCTGGCGGAAGATGCGAGCAAGCACCCATCTGGGGTGAAGAGGGTAGCTCTCTCGGATGGCTCGGAGAAGCATAAGCTCCTCCTTGAGGATATGGTGGCGATCCTTATCTGGAACATACAAAAGCGATCTACGCCAAACCATATGAATAAATTTAAAGAGAGGGTGAGAGAGCGACTTAACTGAGTTGTGCTCCCCAAGGCGATCGCCAGGCACTCCAGTCATGTGGCTCTAGAGTGCATGGTACGCCTCCTCGTCATCATCGTCGCCCCAGCCGAGGTGATGGCCATGATAGTGCTCGTAGGGGATACCTAGATGAGCAGCAAACTCATCATAGGTGAGCATCCTGTATACTCCACCCAGATAGAAGGTAACAACCTTCTGGCCTTGCATCCTCTTGTGCTCATCCAGATCAAAGGTCACCCAGAACTCTTGAAGGGCGATGTCTGGGAAGTCGGCAGCTATGGTGGTCAGCTCTAGGAGGCCGGCCGGTGCTAGGGCGTCATGCACGTTCCGGTGGTAGTCCTCGTCGTGCTCGCTGAGGGACTCCATGGAAAGAGGGCGTACCTTAGCTCCCTGAACATGCTCGATCTTCTGGAAGCACTCGAAGTAGAAGTCAGGTCGACGAGCGATAGTGCGATGGTACCCAGCCCGACGCGGTAATGCTGGAGGAGGGCCCTGAACGGTGGGTGTGACGGGAGTGGGGGCTCTGGAGCTCGAGGCGGCATCAAGTCATGCCTTGGTCCTGTGCTCATAAGTGGTGTTCCTAAAACCAGAATGAAACCAGATCAGTCAAACTTAAAACCCTACCCCACACTTAGTATAAAAACTCAATTTCACAAAGAAATGAGGAAAACCGAGTGGGGGTAAGCAAAGCAGAGTAACCGGTAATCATGGACAATAAAATACATGCTTAGGAACAGCCAGAATTGGATAAGCACAATCAGAGTTCAAAGAGTCAAACCGACATTCAGAAAGTCAACATTATAGCATAATGAACCCTAATCATGGCAAGACTATCACAAAGCGGAGAACGACGGTAAAATATGATCTCAGATGGCAAACACAATAATCTGAACGAGAATGAACACATACGGCAGCCAAATGATAAAAAACAGTTCATGGTCAAACCGACATTTCTCACAAGTCAACATCACAAAGAATCAATCGTATGCATAGCAACACATGATCAAATGATATGAAAATTAAGCATGAAACTCCCTAAGCATGCTAGAACAGTTCAAAAAGTTCAGCTAACCTAGTTCACACGAAATCAGTCGGCACGCAAATCGAGGCAAACCGAAAAAGTCAACTGAAAGTCAACCCCGACGAAATTTAGCAATCAATATGTCAAAAGATTTGTAATGAAAAGTTCTACAACTTACCTTGAAGCCATGGATGCTATAAAACGAACGGTTTGGGAGAAATCGGTGAAAAACTCTAAAAACAAGGGTTTGGGTGAACTAGAGCTATAGAGCTCCGATTCGAACGTTCTAGGGCTCAACGGAATCGGAAAAGGAAGGGGAAGGGAGCGGCGGCGGTCAGAGACGGCGGCGGCGTCAGAAAACGGTGGCGGCGGCGAAGAGAAAATGGGTGGCGGCGGCGGTTTTTGAAAACAGGGGAAGGGGATTTTTGTCTTCAGGCTTGGTTCGAAAATGGCAAGTGGAGAGAGAGAAAGTGTCGACCGGATTTTTAAAGGGATAAGGTCTGAAATTGCCTTGTATTTTCGGCGAAAATAAGTGCAAATTTTTGCCGAAAATATTAGTTAAAATCACCGCCGGTTTTCAAATGGATTTTCGCCGAAAACACAATGACTTTTCGGCCGAAAATATGAAACAGGGAAATTCAGTGAAAACTTAGAAGGCGATTTCGCCAAAAATAGGGGTGCATTTTCGTCGAAAATTTTGAACTGCTCGGGTGAAAATATTTTCGTAAATCCGGCAAACTTCAGAAATTCACAGTTAAATCCGCAAAATCGGAATGACCTCAATCAACTTGCAAACGACACTACGACACACATACTACACACGAAAAATAAGAACACAAACAAACGAACACTTTTGGCTCCCCCGAACCGACTCTAAAACACTAAGGTTGACAAAAATAAAAAAACGGACTCCAGCCGTGGGTTGCCTCCCACGAAGCACTCTTTTATTAACGTCCTTGAGCTGGACGATACCTGGACGGTATTAGGAGACATCCCAACTCAGATTCTCCTTAATGCTAGCATCGGAGTTCATAAAGTAGAGCTTCGGGGCTTCTCCGGTGAGCATGAATTTCTTCCCGTTCGCGTGTAGGAGCTTGGTTCGTCCGTCGGGAAGGTGGCCAGTGATCTTGAATGGTCCAAACAGTTCCGTCAAAGGATCGTCTTCCACAAGGAAGACAGTGGATGGAACAAGAATGATCGGCTCCTTCTTTACTTTAATCTCCGGCTTGATATCACCAGGATCGGTGATCGTTAGTATTTCCTTAGGAGATGCTTTTGGCTTCTCCCTCCATACTTGTTCCAACGCCGGTTTCTCGGAAGAATTGGTGGTGTAGCTGGCTCGGTGGAAGGTGGCAGAGCTTTTGGTTGCCAGACCATTTGAGTTTGCTTCTTCTTATGATTCTTCCTCCTTGACTTGCCAGACTCCTTGCTTGGCGGTTTAGAAGAGGCTTGCAGTTCCTTCTTCTTTGACGGCTTTTGAGGAACAGATTTGAGTTTCTGCTTGGTAACCTGTCCAGCACCTGTAGTGACAATCGAGCTAGGAACACTAGAAGGGACATCAGTAACGGAGTTGACCGGAGTCAACTCCACAGTTTCAACAGCTAAACAATGGAATTCTTCATTCTTAGGGTTATATTTCATTCCGTCTTTAAGGCGGAATGTTATCATTTCTTTACCGACCCTTAAAGTTAAAGAACCATTTGGGACGTTAATATTAATTCCAGTAGTAGCCATGAAAGGTCGTCCTATGAGAATGGTAGAATCATCCTCACTAGTGTCAATGATAACAAAGTCAACTAAGAACGTGAAAGGACCACATTTAGTAACAACGTCTTTAATCTCTCCCTTAGGGGTTTTAAGTGATCTATCAGCAAAGATGAGTTGCATACTAGGTGGTTCAAGTTCTCCTAGGTTCAATTTTTCAAATAAGCTCGCAGGCATAACATTAACAGATGCACCAAGATCAACCAAACAACGCTCTATCTCAACATCATTAATGACAAGAGGTAGAGCGAAAGAACCAGGGTCAGAGCACTTAGCTGGATATGGAGAGGAAGGTTTCTTGATACAAATGTCAGGATATCCTTCTTTATTCCCCTTCATGCCAGACTTGATCCTTGCATTTGGCAGCAATGCTCTTGGAAAAGGAGGCTTCACGACGTACGGTGCAAGAGGAGGATCATACTCCTTAGGCGCCACTTTCTGTGCTTCCTTCTTCTCTGGAGTGTCAGGCATCCTGCATAAATCAGAAGAAGTATTAGAAGATGAGCTTGAAGGATCTTGAACAGTTACCATCTTGGCTTGCTCCTTTCTCGGATTTGGCTCTGTCTGGCTCGGAAGTTGGCCAAATGGTCGACCGGATGCCAGCATGCTTGAGATGTTGTTCACGGCTTGCTCAATTCTTTGTCCAGATGCTATCTGTTCTTGATTGAGAAGAGCTTGAGCCTTGAACTGACTGTCGTGATCATCGAGTCTGGTGATGATCTGGCTAAGCTTCCTGTCCAGGTCACTAACGTTGTTTTCTCTCTGATGTTGCTGCCCTGGATAGGTGTTATTCAAGTATTGGTTCTGGCGGTTGCCAGGTGCAGTTCCATAGTTGCCTGGATTTCGATGCGGCGGCTAGTAGACACCTGCCGGTGGATGGTTAGGTTTCTGATCCTGAGCTGGACCAGCTGGGCGGTTATTCTGGTTCTAGTTATGGTTGGCGCCATTATTGTAGGGAGGTCTGTCTTGATAGTTCCCTTGCTGCCTGAAGTTGCGGTAGCCAGCATAACCATTCTGATTATTAACGAAGCCTTGTTGAATGAAGTTTACCTCTTCGGCAGACCAGACTTCTGCCTTACCAAAATTCTGACAACGGCCTCCGTTATGTGCGCAAGCTCCACACCATTCGCAATCGGCAACGTAGACAGAAGCTGCCGGCGGTTTGATTGGTGTGGTAGACTTCTTCAAATGCTTCTCTACCTCTGCCTTGATAGTAGCTTCGAGATCGAGCTTGCTCCTTGATCCTTCAGATTTTCGTTCCCAGTTCCTTGACTTGGAAGCACAGTTTGCGAAGTGAAGAAGAGCAGCTTCAGGTGTAAGTGTAGTGCAATCTCCTTCAGCTAGAGAATTGACCCACTTGGCAGATTCTTCTCGAAGTCCTCGAGCAAAGATTTCAGCTAACTGCCTCTGCTCGAATCCATGATGCGGACAGTTGTAGAGAAGTTCTTGGAATCAATTCCAAGTATCATATAAGCTTTCTCCTTCTTTCTGGGAGAATCTGGCAATGCTGTCCTTGATGGCAGTTGTTCTGGCTGGCGGGAAGTATTCTTCAATGAAGTCCTGCGCCAGAGTATCCCAATTAGTGTAGTAGCCAGGTGGTTTGCCAGTAAGCCACCTCTTAGCAGGGCCTTTCAGAGAGAACGAGAAAGCTCTCAGACAAAGAGTATTTTTGTCGAGGTTTCCGTTCTTGAAAGTGCTGCAGAGATCAAGGAAGTCTGCAAGATGAGTGCACGGGGGTCTGCCTTCAAATTGTAGATCCCTAGAATCATGGTCAAGAATGGAATCTTGATCTCATAGTCAGGATCTCCTTCAATGCGTGGAACGGCAATGGCAGATCGAACGCTAGTCGCGCTCGGCTTGTTATAGTCTGCTAGACTCTTCTGTGCAGGTGGTGGTGGTGGTGGTGGTAGTTCTCCATTTGGTGGTGGTGGTGGTGGTGGTAACTGATCGTCCATGGTAGGAGATGGAGGAGGTGAAAGTGATGCGGTGTATGAAGCGGATGAAGATGACGGTGAAGACGGAGATGAGGAACTCTCCTTCAGTTCCTCGATCTTGATCGGAGTGACGGGTGGATTGGATCTGCCTCTCTTCAAAATCTGTGATCGTAGAGGTGGAGCAGAACTGCCTGGTCTCTCTATACTCTTAGCCTGTTCGGTTTGAGAGCGAGTCCAAGGACGGTGAGGCATACACCTGTAAACCTACAGATAACAAAGACAAACAAAACCAGTGTAAAATCGAAGTGGATGGAAAGGTGAAAGATGGAAAATAGAAGAATAAATTACCAGTTCTTCTTTCAAACAATCAAAGAAGACTCCCCGGCAACGGCGCCAATTTGGTGAACCTGTCGTTGACGATTCAACCAAATAACTAACAAAGCTACAAAAGCTAGGGTAGATCGTATTCCATGGGCCTTCTATGATTGACTACTCCGAAAACTAGCAAAATACTCGAATGTAAACAAGTTGTGCGTGGTGTGAGTTCCACGACTTCTAATTCTAAGAAATGCAGAGAAAATTAAAAATTAAACTAAAGCAGATTGGAAATTAGGGTTGAAAACAAGGATGACAGACGAACTTAGACTTTGAATCCCCCTTCGTTCCCCAGAGTATTGGCAATCAACAGATTAGTGGATTTCGATTCTCATTCAATCAATTACTAAGACACCACCATAACTCCTGACCCTTAGGTTTAAGACCGGCGAACGTTCGCTCTATCCGTTCTAACTACCAAGATTAATTAGTCGCCCGGGTACGGTCGCCTCTCGCAATGACTTAATTAACTGGTGCAATTACTAACGATTTATGAGTTACTCTTGAAGTGGATTAACCCTAACCGGTTCCTACGAAAGGCACGCTCCAATTATAAGGTTAATTGTTCAATTCGATGTTCTAAAGTAAGACGAGCGTTCGCTTCTATCCTTAGCTTAACAAGAATCTAATCTAGGTGATCAATCCAGACAAGAAACATGAACAAAGAAGAACAAATCAAACATGAAAGAGAAACTGATTGAATTTTGAATCTAATCACCGCCGATCTGTGACCGCTTTAAAGCCCTGGGTCACTTAGGGTTCATCTAGTCTAAGCTCTAAGAGTTTAGCTACTCATGCTTATCACAAAAGAATCAAAAACAAAGAAAGAGTTCATCATCCAGAGGAAGAACATAATAGAATCTGAAAAACCTAATTTAGACGACTCTGACAGACTTCGATCTTCCGTAAACTGCACTCCTAGCTCCGAGTCTCCGAGGTGGAAGGGATGGCGTCACGATCTCTTTCCGGCTCTTCGAACTCTAACTCTTCGCTCCAGAACTTCAGAGAATTCTTTTAATTCTGATTACGAAAAGTATATTATGATGTATATCTTGATTTGGGCCGCTGGTTAAGTATTTATACTTAACCCTAATTCAGCCTGATTTCTTCTATTATTTTCGCCGAAAATGAAGGATTATTTTCGCCGAAAAGGATGGTGAAAATGGATAGTCCCTTGGCTGGTATCTTCTGTGATTTTCGTTTCGGGTCGAAAACTTAACGGTTTCGCCGAAAACTCCTTCAGCCGGTCATCAGTTGATTTGTGCTGATATTTTCGGCGAAAATTCCTTTGTAAATCGGGCAGGAATTTTCTGAACTTGATTGGCTCCTTTGATCGATTCCGGTGCAATCCTTCGAGGTTCCAACGCCTTAGACATGACCTTGGCTACTTTATTTGACGGCAAAAACCTGTGCTAACACAAAAACACTGGGTTGGTTACCTAAATAGTCACTGAACTTTGGCCAAATAACCCGGAAGTCACTAAAGAAAAAAAATTGCAATTGCCATTACCGAACTTTGGCTCAATATCCAAGAGGTCACTGTTAGCTACAGACATCCATTTTTCCGTCCATCCGCCTACGTGGACTTGCCAACTCCACTGCCACGTCACACAAGTTTGCCACATCATATTAAATTTTCCCAACATGCCTAGTCATCCGACCAAAGAACCCAATCCGATTAAACCCCAACCCAATCAGATCTGACCGAACCTCCTCTCTCTCTCCCTCCTCCATCTTCTTCTTTCCTCACCCATCTCTTCCTTCTGCTGATTTAGGAGGCGGCGGCGGTGAAGGCGAAGGCGGTGGCGGCGGATCTGAGTGGCAGCGATGACGGATCTGAGAAGCGGCTGCGGCGGATCCCATTTCCCTCGTGGACGAATCCAAGGAGTCCAGATCTCCGAGGGACGATGACGGCCACGATATTCACACCTCCACCACCGCCGTCGACGAAGCCAGCCTCCTCCCTTCTCGTTCTCGATCTCTTCAATCCCATGTTTCCTCTCACGCGGGGGAGTCGGGCTGGAGGCAAAGTCGAGGTTGGGGAGTCGGGCTGGACCAACGATGAATTAATGAGATGGAGGCTGGGGGAATTGATGGCAGGGCTACGACGACTAGAGAGGGCTGGGTTTGGAGGTCGGTGGCTGAGTTAGTGGTGGTGGTAGATGGATCGGCGGCTGAAGGGAGGAGAAAGAGAAGAGAGTCGAGGGGGTGCTGGGTTGCGGAATCGGCGACGGGGTTGGGTTGCTGGGTGGGTCGGGTCGGTTGGGGTTAGGTGAGTTGAGTGAGGGGCTGGGTGGGTCGGGTCGGGTGGAATTGGTTAGGTGCTTGGGTTAATTTGGATAGATAGGATCTGATGTGGCACTTTAAATGACGTGGCAGTGGAGTTGGCAAGTCCACATAGGCGGATGGATGGAAAAATGGATGTCCGTAGCTAACAGTGACCTCTTGGATATTGAGCCAAAGTTCGGTAATGGCAATTGCAATTTTTTTTCTTTAGTGACTTCCGGGTTATTTGGCCAAAGTTCAGTGACTATTTAGGTAACCAACCCCAAAAACACTAGAAAACCATCAAATAGACCGAAACGGGCCAAGGTAACACAAATGGCACGAGATAGGGCAATCGATTGAATATTGGTTATTCTACCCTAAAAACCATGTCTTAAGCAAAGAAATGTCGCTTAAATGAGGCTGATAATCACGTCAAATCGAGTGTCATCAAAAATCCTCCAAGCAAACCTGCATTGCCCGTTCAACAATGGAATCTGAATTCATTGCATTGGACAAAGCTGGTGAGGAAGCTGAATGGCTTCGGAATTTCTTGGAAGATATTCCATTTTGGCCCAAGCCGTTATCACTAATAAGTATACATTGTGATAGTCAAGCGGCGATTGTTAGGGCAGAAAGTGTTATGTATAATGGTAAATCTCGTCACATTCGTCGACGACATAACATGGTTAGACAACTAATCTCTAGTGGTGTTATCTCAATTGATTATGTGAAATCAAAGGATAACGTGTCAGATCTACTTACAAAAGGCCTAACTAGAGATGTAGTTGAGAAATCATCGAGGGGAATGGGATTATTGCCAATGACATAATCAACATGACATAAACTCTACCTAGTTGACTGGAGATCCCAAGATCTAGGTTCAAGGAGAAAACAAAGTTGTGTTTGATGGTCTGACATTGTCAAAATTTCTCAAACCCATTATCGTGATGAGATAATGTTTAACAATAAGGGTAAGCCTATAAAACATAAGGCTTTTAATGGTTTCTAAGTTTGACCTCAAGATGGTCAAATGATGTATTTACGAATACACGTTTAGAAATTACCTATGTGAGTGTGAAGTAGAGCTGCTTCATGGAGAACTAACGTAGGCCAAGTTCTCTACGCACTCATGAGACCAGGCGGTGTTCAGGGCTAAATGAACACAACAGTGAGAATCAATGAATGGTTAAGGATTAGCTGTGTGACATACGTTGTCTTAGTATACACAAAAAGTCTACGGTTCAAAGATATAAAATCTACCGATGGACGAGTATACTCGATGTATGTTCACTATGAAAAGTTCAAGGGGAAACCTACTTATTCAGATGCAGCTAATTCTTGCGAGCAAATCACACAGTTTTTGCATAGTTTTCAGAACTTAGTATTCTCCATTCATGAGGGGGATTGTTGGGGATTTGATGTGTTAATGAAGGAATGAGCTAAGTGGTGTTGAATACCGCATTGCTAATTGATGGGAAAGTGGAGCTAGATATACGAAATCAAGCCCACTAAAATTGATAAAAGGCTTGAGTTGGTGATGGGCCCTTGCGTCATCGTCGTCGCCTCGCCTCGGCCTCAGATTCGGATTTGGTCAAAATATTTGATTTGATTCAATTCTTTTGCTAACTGGGCGATTCGGTTTGATCGAAAAGTCATCCAAAATCAGCGGTTTAAACCAAAATCATAATTGGGTTTTAAACCGGTTCAGAGGCGAACCGACATGTCTGTTCTGTTCAAAACCGGCCAATAGTTGTGTCTTTTCAAAAGGCACCCCTTCATCTACTATAAATACCAGATCAGTCCCTGCACTTTCTCCTACTGAGTTTTCCCCTCTCTAAAACTTATTCTCTGCACGAAAAACTCTTCTACATTCATTCTTTTCAAAGAAATCGAGTCGTGTGATTGCGCCGTTCGTTGTGTTCATCGGTCACTTGCGTCTGAAGCACTGCTACGCATGTGAGTATATCCATTTTATCCTGGGAGAATTGATTCCGTTAACCTTGGGTGACGTAGAGGGGAATAACAATTCTTAAGAACAGATCGTGAAGTCGATCGACTCAGATTTGTCCTTCTGTTTATGCATGCTTGCTTATTGATCTTGTTTTGCAGTTTACGGTACCAATATTCACAACCTCACAAACCCCATCCTAATACGATTCCTTCAAATCCACTTCCTCACACAGCTTCTCAAACAACTTCCCCTCTTCACCACCACCATCGTAACTCATCAAAATCTCTCTCTGCCTCAGTAACTTCACGTCCTTCTCTCTCCTGATCAAGCTCCCCATCATGACAACATACGACGTGACGTGGTGTACCGTGTCGTGGACGTTGGAGCAGCGCTCGAGTGCGATGAGGTTCCGGAACAGGGACTCTGTGTACTGGTGGAGTTGGATCTGTGGGATCTGGAGGATTCCGTTGGCGAATTTGATGTCCATATGTTGCTGGTTTTGGATCTCTTGATTCTGATTCCGGAGCTGTGGGTGGAGGTCTGAAGCGGGGCGGAGGTGGTGTGATTTGTTGGAGTGTGGGAGGGAATTTGATGGGGTTTGTGAGGTTGTGAATGGGGTTTGTGAGGTTGTGAATGGATTTATGGCTGACGTGGGACTCGCCGGAGTGCCGGCAGTGTGAGGCGAGAGGCAGAAGGTGTGGGTTGAAGCGGCGGTTGATTCATTAGGGTTATTAGATTTTTTTAATTTCGGATATACTCCTCCTGGTTAAATGGTTGGAAGTGGTCCAACCAAAAATGGTTGGGTCCGGATCTTCTCCCTATAAAATGTGGGCTCCGGATCCGGACCCAACCTTTAAAGGTTGGGCCGGTCCAACCAAAACCACATAAGCCCGTAATCAGGTGCTTCGCGGCCCCCGGATGTTTTCGCCAAGAACTTATGAAGTTCTCGCCGAAAATTTCTTCAAAAAATGCTCTTTGTTCTCGGCGAGAACCTTGGAAGTTCTCGTCGAGAACTTCTTCAAAAATATGGCTGTAATTTTTTTTAAATGTTAAGTCACCCACTTTAGTTTGTGGACAATTTAATTTTTGTACCATTTTGTAAAAATATAAATGTTCTGAATTAATTTGTCAAGTGAGATAAACTAGTTAACCTAAAAAAACTGACTGAGTTAACTAGTTAACTTTCAAAATTAACGTGTTAACTAGTTACGTCGTCAACCTGACGGAGTTAACTAGTTAACTGACAAAATTAACTTGTTAACTAGTTAACGCCGTGAACTGACGGAGTTAACTAGTTAACGCCGTTAACTGAAGGAGTGCCGAGAATGTATTCACGAAGCAAAAAATCTCGGCGAAAACTTCATGGTTCTCGCCGAAAACTTATGAAGGAATGAAAAAAAATCTTCCAGCATTTGAAGAAGTTCTCGGCGAGAACTTAATTTCTCGCCGAGAACATATGAAGGAATCAAAAAAACGGATCAGGTCACCCGTTTGAACAAAAATCAAAATGAATATCAACCGTTAGATGAAATCTGGATTCATCTAACGGCCCATAAAAGGTTGGACCCAAAACCAACCCCTTGGAAGGGTTGTGTCCGGATCCGCCTCCTAAAATGTGAGAATTTAATAAAAGAGTATAATTATTTGCTTATTATTTAAATAATAAATAATTAATGATTAACTAATTCCCCCCTAATGTTTTGAGAATATTTGAGCCAAAATTATACCAATCCTGGCTGGCTTTTTATCGTAAAAAATGAAAAGGGTGGAACTAAAAATATGAAATATGTTTTCATGTAGATTATAAATATTTTACCTTAATTACATAGTATCGATAATAGATTTTTTTTCGAGGAAAGGATAATAGATTATTTAAATTCAATAGTCTAGAAGTCGTGGAACTCACACCACACAACTTGATTCAAACCTGAATACTTGTTGACTTCTTTGAGTAAACAGTTAGAAGAAACCATTGGAATACGATCTAATCTACTTTGGTAGGTTAGTTATTTGATACCCTGTTTTACACGTTATCAAATTGGAGCCGTTGTCGAGGATCTCTTCTTAATTGTTTGAAAGAAGAGTTGGCAACTATTCTTCTACTTTCCATCTTTACATTTTCCATCACACTACGATTTTACACCGATTATTCTTGTTTCTGTTGAATTGCAGGCATATGAACCATCTAGATACTCGTTCTCAGCTGAAATCTATCAAGACTAAGAGCTCAGAAATTCCTGGCAGTATGCACCGACCAAACAACAGCAAACAAAGAAGCAAGTGATAATTGATTTGCTTTCCCCCATTAAAATCGAGGAGACTAAGGAAGAATCATCTTCATCCCCTAAGTCTTCCAGTTCACCACTACCTACACCTTACACCACTCCATCACCATCACCTACTCCCAGAATGGCTGATCCACCGCCACCTCCTCCTCCTCGATGAACCATGACGGAATATAACAAACCGAGCGCAACTAGTGTTCGGTCAAGCATCGCCTTTCCAGTTAATGATGTAGATCCTGACTATGAGATCAAGATCCCATTCCTGGGTATGATCTCTAGGGATATTCAGTTTGAAGGCAAGCCGCACGACAATCCTTGCACTCATTTGGTGGACTTCCTGACCATGTGCGCCACATTCAAGATTGGGAATCTCACCAAGAACATTCTATACTTGCGAGCATTCCCATTCTCACTTAGAGGCGCTGCAAAGAGATGGCTAAGTAGCAAGTCACCTGGTCATTACACACAGTGGGACAATCTTGCTCAAGACTTTGTGGATGAGTGCTTCCCTTCATCAAGAACAACAACTTACACCACTCCATCACCATCACCTACTCCCACAATGGTTGATCCACCGCCACCACCTCGTCCTCAATGAGACCATGACGGACTATAACAAACCAAGCACAACTAGTGTTCGGTCAAGCATCACCGTTCTAGTTAATGATGCAGATCCTGACTATGAGATCAAGATCCCATACCTGGGTATGATCTCTAGGGATATTCAGTTTGAATGCAAGCCGCACGACAATCCTTGCACTCATTTGGCGGATTTCCTGACCATGTGCGCCACATTCAAGAGTTGGAATCTCAATAAGAACACTCTATACTTGCGAGCATTCACATTCTCACTTAGAGGCGCTGCAAAGAGATGGCTAAGTAGCAAGTCACCTGGTCATTACACACAGTAGGAGAATCTTGCTCAAGACTTTGTGGATGAGTGCTTCCCTTCATCAAGAACAAAAACTTACAAGGACAGCATCGCCAGATTCAGACAAAAGGATGGAGCGAGCCTTTATGATGCTTGGAATGAATTCCAAAGAACTTCTCTACAATTGTCCTCATCACGAGTTTGAGCAGAGACAACTGGCTGAGATCTTTGCTAGAGGAATGAATGATGAATCCGCCAAGTGGGTCAACTCTTTGGCTGAAGGAGATTGCACCGCCCTCACCCTAGAAGCTGCTCTCCTTCACTTTTCTAGCTGTGCCTCCAAGTCCAGAAATTGGGAGAGGCAATCTGAGGGAGCTAAGAGCCAATTGGGTCTAGAACAACAGATAAAGGCAGAAGTTCAGAAGCATCTAAAGAAAGTTGGCGCCCTACTAGTTCACCATTCGTCTCTGTCTTCGTGGCTGATTGCGAGTGGTATGGGACATGTGCACATAATGGAGGAAATTGCCAGAATTTTGGCAAAGTAGGTGTCTGGTCTGTCAAAGAGCTGAACTTTATTGGTCAAGGCTTCACCAACAACCAACAGGGATATTCTGATTACCGCTAGTACTGACAACCTCAATAATAACAAGGAAGGTTCCAAGAGCATCCTTCATACAATTCCGGCATGAATCAGAATCAGAATAATCGACCATCTGGGTCATTTCAAAAGCAGAAGTCGGGTAATCAACCAAGTGGAGATTACCAGCAACCTCACCGTAACCGGGATAATTATGGTACAACACCTGGAAATCACCAGAATCAGTACTTCAACAACAGTTATCAAGGACCACCTGGTTCACCGGAGGACAGCAACCCTAGAAGATGGTTAAACAAGAATCAAAGGAGAGTGAGATATATAAGAAGCTCAACCTAATCATGGCAAGAATTGACGAACACAATGTACAATTTAAAGCTCAAGCCACCTTGAATCAATGCCAGAGCTCAAGGTAGAGGATGGAGAGCCAGCTCAGCAACATCGTCAACCTCCTCTCTAGTGGTCTCCTCATGGGTCAGTTACGAGCCAGACATATCCAAACCCAAGGAATGAGCATGTCAAGGCCATTTCGACATGGGGTGGCAATCAACTAGCTGGTCATACAGCTCCTGATCTAGTCATGGTTCCTGATGACATTGCCATTGACATGTCGGAGATCGAGGAAGAGGACAAAGAAGAAGAAGAGGAAACGACTGCCCCGCCTCCTCCACCATCAGCTCCTACGCCTCCACTACCTCCTTATTAGCCTAGGATTCCGTTTCCTAAGGCTATGAAGCTAAAGACCCTTGACACCCAATACCAGAAGTGGTATTCGGTCTTGAACACTACAGGAAAAAGTAATATCAGTCACAGTTTTTTTACACCATTAGTCACGGTTAAAATCGTGACAAAAAAAATTAGTCACGATTCTGAAAATCGTGACTATATTTACCATATTTTGTCACAGTTTATTATGAAATCGTGACTAAGAATTTTGGTCACGGTTCATAATGAAATCGTGACTAAATTTGGTCACGGTTCCATACTGAACCGTGTTTGGTCACGATTTTATTATGAAACCGTGACAAACTTCAGTGACCAAAGTGTAAGTTCAAACTTTCCAGTGACCAAAGTGTAAGTTCAAACTTTCCAGTGACATAATTTATAATTTCCTAAATTATAGTATCAAACCCTCAACTCTTTCAGTTAAGCAAACTAATCCATAAACTTATAAGATGCCACTCACTGATGTCATAGAGATGATACCACAGCTTGGAAAAGTCATGAAGATCTTACAAAGAATAAGAAGAAGGGAGAGGCATCTTCTGTCTCCCTTAACAGGAGTGCTCTACTGTCCTATGCCGCTCACCATCCATATCCCCTCCACCTAAGTGTCACGATCCTGGTTCTTTTACTTTACCTTGCACTATTAATGATATTAAAAGTGATCGTAACTTAGCTGATTTAGGTGCTTCTATCAATGTCATGCCCACTTGGTTATATGAAAAACTGAATCTAGGTGACTTGAAGCCGATTAGTTTACATTTGGTGTTAGCTGATAGATCTGTTAAAACACCTAGGGGAATAATAGAGGATGTACCTGTTCGATGTGGTCCGTTCACTATTTTATCTGATTTTGTTGTGATGGATACCCGAGAGGTAGATGTTACCCTCCTCCTAGGCCGACCATTTCTGGCAATAGTCGGCGCGACCATCGATGTCCAACATGGCTCGTTGATTTTGAGGGTCGGAAAGGATAGTGTTACATTCCGCCTCAAGGACGGTATGTAATATTCTGCAAAGCAAAAAGCACATTGTTTATCTATTATATTGCGGAGTTGGTCTCGGCCAACTCTAGTACTAATGAAAAAATCTAGCGTGTCATCAGAGATTTTTGTAACAGGATGTGACATCCTAGGCAAATCCCACATCGACAAAGCACGGGAGAGATCCATGGGCTGTGTGAAATAGTTCAACCTTAACTGAGACGACGCGTTTTGTGGCGTAGTGGTGGGGGATTGATCTTGAGAAGAGGAGGTCATGGGTTCGAATCCCACCAACACCCAAAAACAAATCCGTGAGGGCTGGGCCCAAAGCAAAAAATATCTTGTCAGGAAAGGTTGGGATGTTACAAGTGGTATCAGAGCCTCTCCCCGTCCCTCTTGAACGATGGTGGGGAAAATCTCAACGAGGACGTTGAGTCCCTGAGGGGGGTGTATGTGACATCCTAGGAAAATCCCACATCGACAAAGCACGTGAGAGATCCATGGGCTATGTGGAATAGTTCAACCTTAACTGACATGACGCATTATGGGGCGTAGTGGTGGGGGTTTGATCTTGAGAGGAGGAGATCATGAGTTCGAATCCCACCAATACCCAAAAACAAATCCGTGAGGGCTGGGCCCAAAACGGACAATATCTTGTCAGAAAAGGTTGGGATGTTACAGTAGGCAATTTCTCTTAACCGGAGGTACACCCAAGCTATACTTCCACTACAAAAAAATTACCTCCTAACATCGAAAGTCTAACAGCGGACAGGAATCCGCTGTTAGATTATACTGCCTAACAATGAACAGCTATTCGTTGTCAGATATTCGCTGTTAAAGTGAAAACTGAGCAGGGTCGTATTTCCACAAGGTTCTCTCAATGGCCACTACTCATATTATTCATGGACGGTCTAATCAATTGAAATTGGTTTGATAAAACAAACAAAACGAAAGCATAAAGAAAACTAAACAAGCAAAACAAAGCGGTGCAAATCAAAGATTAAGGAGGTTCACTTGGAAAGATAGCTTCATCATGCTCAAGAGGAGTAAATGAACAAACAAGCCAAACATGATCGAGGATGCAATCGAATGACCATGCAAATCCCGTCTATGGACTCAATGCACTCTCGTAGCACTAAATCCCTATCCTAAACCACTCGACTTAGGCTCTCGCTCTCAAGCTAAGTGACTAAGGATGCATTAAAGGTGTTTGATGAAATGCCAACTCACAAAACCCTCTCCTATAACTCTATGACCACAAGGCTAGACATCACATTCTCATGTCAATGCCCTAACACTAAGAGATTCATCAAAAGACTAATCAAAGTTCAAATGAATGAAAAATCTAGTGCACACTAAGTGTTCGATAAAATGTACAAGAGAGAAATCATGCAACAATGGTTGAATTGAGATGATCTAATCTCTTAGAACACACTCACTTCAATCCCTAGACCTACAAACCATGTAACCTAATTTTTTTTTTGAACTTATGTAACCTAAGCACTCTCATGCATTACATCACATTGAATAGACCAAATTAAGCAATCAGAGCATAAATTGGAATTGAGAACAAGTCTAGAGATCATCTTCTTACAACCAAGATCAATCATAGCATGCTTATACAATCAACCTCTATCCTAGCACAACTAATCTATCAATCCAAGATGAACCTAGGAAATTAGCCACACATGAGGGAACAAAGGAAAGAGAAAGGGAGTTGATCACCAAGAACACCATGGCAATCCTCCACTTGCAAGCTCCTCTCCCAAGGTTGTGGACTTCAATCCAAACTCCTCTACTTTGAGTTGCACCAGAAATAGCTCTATTAGGGTTGATGGATCGGCGATTGAGAAGAGTGGAAGTGCATTGTTCGTCGAGTGTATATTGAATTATGAATCTTCCCCTTCTCGCCGAGTCGCCACTTTAAATAGGTCCACTGGAAAAGCCCAGAGTTTTCAGCGAGAACTTTGAAAGTTCTCGCCGAGAACCTCTTTGAAAATCAACTTGTCATCTCCTATAACTTCAATTCCTCAAACTCCTTGGCGAGAACTTGATAGTTCTCGCCGAGAACTTCTTTAGAAACAGGTGCAGAAATCTCCAAATTGCAACAGCCTTAACTCCGACGTCCTAGCTCTGATTGACCTCCCGTTTGCTCCTATGCGCTCCTTGCCATCCGTACTACATCGCCAAGGCCTGAAAATGCACAGAGAAAACTCCAATAGACCACGAATTTGGCCCCAAGGTGGCTTCTGGACAATAAAAGTGCACTTAGCATAAAACAACTCTAAAAGCATATAAGTTATGGCATTTCGAGATCTTACCGGGAGATTCTTAGGCTAAACATAGGTCTTAAAATGCATGAAATAGAGTCACATCACCCACCTCCGCGGGAATATGGAATTTTGGGGGGAACCTAACGGCGGATATTATCCGTTGTTACCATGTCCGTCGTTAAAGATTGATGATGTGACAATCCGTGTTCCCACCCCCAGCCAATCCGTGTGTTTGGTTATTTTATTTACTTATTTTATTTTTCTTTCTGTTTTTTCAGTAGGAAACCTAATTGGAGGGAGGAGAATAAGAAGAAAAAGGAAGGAGGAGAAGAATGAGAAGGAAGGAAGGAGAAAGAAAAAGAAGGGAGAAGGAAGGAGAAGGAGAAAGAAGAAGAAGGAAGGAAGAAGAACAGAGAAGGAGGAAGAAGAAGAAGAAAGAAGAAGAAGGAAGAAAAAAGAAAAAGAAGGAAGGAAGGAAGAAGCCAGCGAAGGAAGAAAAATAGAAAGAATGGCAGAAGGAAGAAGAAGAACGATAAGAGGAAGAAGAACGGAGAAGGAAGAAGAAAAATGACAGAAGATGAAGAAAGAGAAGGAAGAAGAATGAGAAGAAAGAAGAAGCAGAAGGAGATTAATCAAGATTTGGAATAGAGAAAGTAGAAGAAAAAGAAGGAGAAAGAAGAAGAAGAAGAAGGAAGGAGAAGAAAGAAGAAGGAAGAAGAAGAAGAAGAGGAAGAACGACAGAAACCTGTTCCGGCGAGCAGGTTTCTGCAAATTTTTTTAATTTTAATCCGCTGTTACATTTAACAGCGGATATAGAGCTATCCACTGTTAGATTTAACGGCGGACACGTATCCGCTGTTAGATAGGCTTACGTTAGTCAACCTAACATCGGACAAGTATGCTCCGTTAGGATTTCTAACAGTAGCCTATCTGCTGTTAGACTAAATAATAATTCGCTGTTAAACCTCCTTTTTCTTGTAGTGTTCATGGATGCCGATGCTAGCGTGAAGGAAATCCCGAGTTGGGACGCCTCCACAAACCCTAGCTCATTATACACCTAAGTCATTCACATCAATCCCACAGCTCAGCATAAGACACCATTCAGTTCACATATTAATCCAACATAGTCCACCACACATCACAAGGCACCTCACAACCACATATTAGACACACACATCACAACCACATACTCAACACATACATCACAACCACATACTCATCACATACATCACAACCACATACTCGACACATGCAATTATCTATGTGAGTTCATTAGGCGCCATTGGAGTTTACCCATACACCACCCCTGCCGGCCAGACCACCCACTCTTCCAGGAGGGTCCAAGACGCATCCTTTATTCCAGAAGGATCCAGGGCCCAAACTTACATCGACACAATAACAACAACCACAATAGATCACGCCACTCTTCCAGGAGGCGTGACCGCACCTCACTCTTCCAGGAGAGGTGACTATTTGGGGGCAGTGTAGGCTCCAATCCGGTTCTATCATTTCAATTAACACAATCAACCATTCACACTTAAATCCAACAACCAAAACCATCCATCAATTTCCCATCAAATCCATCCAAAACCAACATCAAGTCCATCACCACTTTCCACGTCAGCATCATGCTCAAATTCCTCATTCAAACCAACCAATTCCAATCATCAAGTCCAACAACAATTCCACTATCAATTCCATCATTGAAGCAAGTCCAAACCACGTGCACATATCACAGGCCAATGAACTACACACATCAACATGCAATTTCAATCAATCCAACCAAGTCTCAATTCCTTTAGCCAATTCCACGTACCAATTCTCATACCAATTCTATTAGCCAATTCCATTAACTAATTCCATTAGCCAATTCTAAGTACCAATTCTATCATCCACTTCCATGTACAAATTCCCTTACCAATCCTATTAGTCAATTCTAAGTCATAAGTCTACCACCCTAAACACATTAATAACCATCTTCACACACACATCAATTCTACCTAAAAGGCACGTTGCATAATTCATACATCAACACCTAGCATCAACTCAATCCCAACATCACATAAACCAACACAATCCGAATCATTCAGTAATCCCACATCACACATAACCACACATCACAAGACATTCAACGCCTCCCATGGCCCAAACAGTTTAAGGGTAAACGGCTAGCTCACCGGCCACCCCCACCTGCAAGTACAGGGGAAGCAATGTCATGAGTCGTAGGGTTACCCTCCTTTACGTCCTTTATTGAACGACTCCACATTGGTGGAGCCATCCACCTGTTCATCAATTAAGGGCGACCCCACATTGACAGGACCACCCTCCTGCAACCACAGATTAACAATTCCAGCAGAAATACACTTACAGCATCATACCCCAACCCTCCTACACTCTTCACTACATCCAATCCATTAATCATCAAGGTTAATCTTTCCCCCATTCATGGCACATAACAAACAGCCCGCTATCATCACAGAATTCATCACATCAACAAGCATACAACAACCATCAATCATCACAAATATACATCAATCAATCGCAGAACAAAATCCCCTTTTACTCTCTTCCAATTCATGCAATCCTATGTTCATCTAGGTTGAAATTGCAACTCCTCACACCGACCATACTACCTATCATACGCTAAGCCCTCACCTGACAAGAAGACGAGGCTCTAAAACAACTCCCGGAACCCGAACCGCCAAGTTCTACAACTCCAAACTCATAGGTCTTCCTTCTGCCACTGATAGCACCTCAATCCGAAATACCCAGAACCACAATCAGCGATCTCTTTCTCTCGTCGCCACGAATGCGTAGCAACAAACAAATCATCAATCGGAGCTCTACAACTCCCGGAATCAAGGATTGAACCTAAGAGGGTTTTTGGTTCGTCAAAAGGCATTTCGGGGAAAGAGAAAGAGGGAAAAGTTATGGAAATCCGTGAAAATCAGCTATTTATGGCAGTCACAAGAAACACGGTGTGTTTCTATAACACACGGCCGTGTGTTGTAGTCTGTCACCTTTGGCCAATTCTCACGTACTCGCTTGTATCTTCAACCCGACTCAACTATGAACGTCCCGGACTTCGAGGGGCCTCAAGAACATTGTTTCCAATGTCTCAAACACTCAAACTCGAGTTCCAAACCGTTCGGTTGGGCGGGGATGTTACAAGTCTCCACAAATTCAAGAGATTTCGTCCCCGAAATCACAACCCAACTCACCCTAGCAATGAATCCACAATTCACAGCAAAACGCAGCAACACAAGGATCACATCACCTCCCGAAACTCCCTCTTAACGGCTCTAGCAACACACACCTTCTAAGGGCACTACTCCCACACTACTCCGAACTTCTACCTAACAGACACGCACAACCGAACCTCGACGGCACTACTCACCACAAGAACACAACCAAAACACAACCAAACACGACTCACACAAGAGCACAACCACACCACAAGCAAGGCATGGAAAATACTAGCTAACACCTTCGACTAGAACTCCACACTTCTCAAACACTCTTCTAAACCTAGCCAAATCTACAAGGCTCTACTCTCCCAACCGACTTCCCAACTCACTACTACTTCCACTCTCAAACTACTCCGACACCCTCTTCACTACAGGAGGACACAAAAACGTTTTAGTTGATTAATTTTCATAAATCACATCGCATTTCAAATCACTTTTCCATTCAAAATCATTCACCTTTTCTTTCAAATCTTCCCACCCATTCAAAACGATTTGAAAATCCCTAGAAAGTTGGTCCTGTGCCGATGCTTCATCCCTTCTCCCTATGAGGTTAATTACTCCTCTAGAAGAAGAGACGAATCACCAACACAACAACAACTAACCAGGCTTTGATACCATCTGTAACACCCGTCCCAAACCGACTTGGGTTTACCCATGGTCGAACCGGTTTGAGTGCTACTCAAGATACAACATTTAAATAAAGGAGTAAAACGCAGCAGAAACAGAAATAACTCTTAAATAAAAGTTTGAAATGAAGGAGGCCTCCAATTAATACAACCGAAAAACAACTGAAATCCGAAATCCAAAACCAACAAAACGATAAAGAACAAAGGTCTGAAATCTGATCACAACCGATCACCAAAACTCCCAACCCAAGATGCCAACTGAAAGTGAAAACAAAGTAAAGTCAACTCCAGAGTAGTCCCCAAATCTTCACTTCACAACTCCAACCTGCAACTCTTCTGAACTCAACACCACACATGATCTCCAACTCACTCTCACTACCACGCGAACCTGAAAAGAGAACCTGGGGGGATCAGCTTCCTAATGAAACTGAGTGAACCTACATGGCTTAACTATGCGCCGAACCTAACCTCAAGAGCGATCCCAACTCCGCACACAAACAACAATGGGATCTGACACAACCATTCTCATTTTAATCCCTAACATGCTACTAGGCGATCACATAAGTTCAATATCAAATCAACATCCTCAATTCACAATAACATCAATATAACAAAGGCAACCATTCAACCAATTCAACATCACATCCAATTCATATAGCTCAACAATCAGAAGCATCATACACACAGTTCAATATCATAAGCATCATAAGCAACTCGTCATCTAAATCGTCACACCACAATCATACACAATACACAGATTACATTCCTATTTACTAAGTGAGTTATTAAGCATCTCTCCATATTAATAGTTCACAACTCAAAACCTCATTATACACCTAAGTCATTCACATCAATCCCACAGCTCAGCATAATGACACCATTCAGTTCACATATTAATCCAACATAGTCCACCACACATCACAAGGCACCTCACAACCACATATTAGACACACACATCACAACCACATACTCAACACATACATCACAACCACATACTCATCACATACATCACAACCACATACTCGACACATACAATTATCTATGTGAGTTCATTAGGCGCCATTGGAGTTTACCCATACGCCACCCCTGCCGGCCAGACGCACCCACTCTTCCAGGAGGGTCCAAGACGCATCCTTTATTCCAGAAGGATCTAGGGCCCAAACTTACATCGACACAATAACAACAACCACAATAGATCACGCCACTCTTCCAGGAGGCGTGACCGCACCTCACTCTTCCAGGAGAGGTGACTATTTGGGGGCAGTGTAGGCTCCAATCCGATTCTATCATTTCAATTAACACAATCAACCATTCACACTTAAATCCAACAACCAAAACCATCCATCAATTTCCCATCAAATCCATCCAAAACCAACATCAAGTCCATCACCACTTACCACGTCAGCATCATGCTCAAATTCCTCATTCAAACCAACCAATTCCAATCATCAAGTCCAACAACAATTCCACTATCAATTCCATCATTGAAGCAAGTCCAAACCACGTGCACATATCACAAGCCAATGAACTACACACATCAACATGCAATTTCAATCAATCCAACCAAGTCTCAATTCCTTTAGCCAATTCCACGTACCAATTCTCATACCAATTCTATTAGCCAATTCCATTAACTAATTCCATTAGCCAATTCTAAGTACCAATTCTATCATCCACTTCCATGTACAAATTCCCTTACCAATCCTATTAGTCAATTCTAAGTCATAAGTCTACCACCCTAAACACATTAATAACCATCTTCACACACACATCAATTCTACCTAAAAGGCACGTTGCATAATTCATACATCAACACCTAGCATCAACTCAATCCCAACATCACATAAACCAACACAATCCGAATCATTCAGTAATCCCACATCACACATAACCACACATCACAAGACATTCAACGCCTCCCATGGCCCAAACAGTTTAAGGGTAAACGGCTAGCTCACCGGCCACCCCCACCTGCAAGTACAGGGGAAGCCATGTCATGAGTCGTAGGGTTACCCTCCTTTACGTCCTTCATTGAACGACTCCACATTGGTGGAGCCATCCACCTGTTCATCAATTAAGGGCGACCCCACATTGACAGGACCACCCTCCTGCAACCACAGATTAACAATTCCAGCAGAAATACACTTACAGCATCATACCCCAACCCTCCTACACTCTTCACTACATCCAATCCATTAATCATCAAGGTTAATCTTTCCCCCATTCATGGCACATAACAAACAGCCCGCTATCATCACACAATTCATCACATCAACAAGCATACAACAACCATCAATCATCACAAATATACATCAATCAATCGCAGAACAAAATCCCCTTTTACTCTCTTCCAATTCATGCAATCCTATGTTCATCTAGGTTGAAATTGCAACTCCTCACATCGACCATACTACCTATCATACGCTAAGCCCTCACCTGACAAGAAGACGAGGCTCTAAAACAACTCCCGGAACCCGAACCGCCAAGTTCTAAAACTCCAAACTCATAGGTCTTCCTTCTGCCACTGACAGCACCTCAATCCGAAATACCCAGAACCACAACCAGTGATCTCTTTCTCTCGTCGCCACGAACGCGTAGCAACAAACAAATCGTCAATCGGAGCTCTACAACTCCCGGAATCAAGGATTGAACCTAAGAGGGTTTTTTGGTTCGTCAAAAGGCATTTCGGGGAAAGAGAAAGAGGGAAAAGTTATGGAAATCCGTGAAAATCAGCTATTTATGGCAGTCACAAGAAACACGGTGTGTTTCTATAACACACGGCGTGTTTCTTCAAGAAACACGGTGTGTTTCTATAACACACGGCCGTGTGTTGTAGTCTGTCACCTTTGGCCAATTCTCACGTACTCGCTTGTATCTTCAACCCGACTCAACTATGAACGTCCCGGACTTCGAGGGGCCTCAAGAACATTGTTTCCAATGTCTCAAACACTCAAACTCGAGTTCCAAACCGTTCGGTTGGGCGGGGATGTTACAAGTCTCCACAACTTCAAGAGATTTCGTCCCCAAAATCACAACCCAACTCACCCTAGCAATGAATCCACAATTCACAGCAAAACGCAGCAACACAAGGATCACATCACCTCCCGAAACTCCCTCTTAACGGCTCTAGCAACACACACCTTCTAAGGGCACTACTCCCACACTACTCCGAACTTCTACCTAACAGACACGCACAACCGAACCTCGACGGCACTACTCACCACAAGAACACAACCAAAACACAACCAAACACGACTCACACAAGAGCACAACCACACCACAAGCAAGGCAAGGAAAATACTAGCTAACACCTTCGACTAGAACTCCACACTTCTCAAACACTCTTCTAAACCTAGCCAAATCTACAAGGCTCTACTCTCCCAACCGACTTCCCAACTCACTACTACTTCCACTCTCAAACTACTCCGACACCCTCTTCACTACAGGAGGACACAAAAACGTTTCAGTTGACCAATTTTCATAAATCACATCGCATTTCAAATCACTTTTCCATTCAAAATCATTCACCTTTTCTTTCAAATCTTCCCACCCATTCAAAACGATTTGAAAATCCCTAGAAAGTTGGTCTTGTGCCGATGCTTCATCCCTTCTCCCTATGAGGTTAATTACTCCTCTAGAAGAAGAGACGAATCACCAACACAACAACAACTAACCAGGCTTTGATACCATCTGTAACACCCGTCCCAAACCGACTTGGGTTTACCCATGGTCGAACCGGTTTGAGTGCTACTCGAAGATACAACATTTAAATAAAGGAGTAAAATGCAGCAGAAACAGAAATAACTCTTAAATAAAAGTTTGAAATGAAGGAGGCCTCCAATTAATACAACCGAAAAACAACTGAAATCCAAAATCCAAAACCAACAAAACGATAAAGAACAAAGGTCTGAAATCCGATCACAACCGATCACCAAAACTCCCAACCCAAGATGCCAACTGAAAGTGAAAACAAAGTAAAGTCAACTCCAGAGTAGTCCCCAAATCTTCACTTCACAACTCCAACCTGCAACTCTTCTGAACTCAACACCACACATGATCTCCAACTCACTCTCACTACCACGCGAACCTGAAAAGAGAACCTGGGGGGGATCAGCTTCCTAATGAAACTGAGTGAACCTACATGGCTTAACTATGCGCCGAACCTAACCTCAAGAGCGATCCCAACTCCGCACACAAACAACAATGGGATCTGACACAGCCATTCTCATTTTAATCCCTAACATGCTACTAGGCGATCACATAAGTTCAATATCAAATCAACATCCTCAATTCACAATAGCATCAATATAACAAAGGCAACCATTCAACCAATTCAACATCACATCCAATTCATATAGCTCAACAATCAGAAGCATCATACACACAGTTCAATATCAGAAGCATCATAAACAACTCGTCATCTAAATCGTCACACCACAATCATACACAATACACAGATTACATTCCTATTTACTAAGTGAGTTATTAAGCATTTCTCCATATTAATAGTTCACAACTCAAAACCTCATTATACATCTAAGTCATTCACATCAATCCCACAACTCAGCATAATGACACCATTCAGTTCACATATTAATCCAACATAGTCCACCACACATCACAACGCACCTCACAACCACATATTAGACACACACATCACAACCACATACTCAACACATACATCACAACCACATACTCGACCCATGCAATTATCTAAGTGAGTTCATTAGGCGCCATTCGAGTTTACCCATACACCACCCCTGCCGGCCAGACGCACCCACTCTTCCAGAAGGGTCGAAGACGCATCCTTTCTTCCAGAAGGATCCAGGGCCCAAACTTACATCGACACAATAACAACAACCACAATAGATCACGCCACTCTTCCAGGAGGCGTGACCGCACCTCACTCTTCTAGGAGAGGTGACTATTTGGGGGCAGTGTAGGCTCCAATCTGGTTCTATCATTTCAATTAACACAATCAACCATTCACACTTAAATCCAACAACCAAAACCATCCATCAATTTCCCATCAAATCCATCCAAAACCAACATCAAGTCCATCACCACTTTCCACGTCAACATCATGCTCAAATTCCTCATTCAAACCAACCAATTCCAATCATCAAGTCCAACAACAATTCCACTATCAATTCCATCATTGAAGCAAGTCCAAACCACGTGCGCATATCCCAAGCCAATGAACTACACACATCAACATGCAATTTCAATCAATCCAACCAAGTCTCAATTCCTTTCGCCAATTCCACGTACCAATTCCCTTAGCCAATTCCATGTACCAATTCTCATACCAATTCTATTAGCCAATTCCATTAACTAATTCCATTAGCCAATTCCAAGTACCAATTCTATCATCCACTTCCACGTACAAATTCCCTTACCAATCCTATTAGTCAATTCTAAGTCATAAGTCTACCACCCTAAACACATTAATAACCATCTTCACACGCACATCAATTCTACCTAAAAGGCACGTTGCATAATTCATACATCAACACCTAGCATCAACTCAATCCCAACATCACATAAACCAACACAATCCGAATCATTCAGTAATCCCACATCACACATAACCACACATCACAAGACATTCAACGCCTCCCATGGCCCAAACAGTTTAAGGGTAAACAGCTAGCTCACCGGCCACCCCCACCTGCAAGTACAGGGGAAGCCATGTCATGAGTCGTAGGGTTACCCTCCTTTACGTCCTTCATTGAACGACTCCACATTGGTGGAGCCATCCACCTGTTCATCAATTAAGGGCGACCCCACATTGACAGGACCACCCTCCTGCAACCACAGATTAACAATTCCAGCAGAAATACACTTACAGCATCATACCCCAACCCTCCTACACTCTTCACTACATCCAATCCATTAATCATCAAGGTTAATCTTTCCCCCATTCATGGCACATAACAAACAGCCCGCTATCATCACACAATTCATCACATCAACAAGCATACAACAACCATCAATCATCACAAATATACATCAATCAATCGCAGAACAAAATCCCCTTTTACTCTCTTCCAATTCATGCAATCCTATGTTCATCTAGGTTGAAATTGCAACTCCTCACATCGACCATACTACCTATCATACGCTAAGCCCTCACCTGACAAGAAGACGAGGCTCTAAAACAACTCCCGGAACCCGAACCGCCAAGTTCTAAAACTCCAAACTCATAGGTCTTCCTTCTGCCACTGACAGCACCTCAATCCGAAATACCCAGAACCACAACCAGCGATCTCTTTCTCTCGTCGCCACGAACGCGTAGCAACAAACAAATCATCAATCGGAGCTCTACAACTCCCGGAATCAAGGATTGAACCTAAGAGGGTTTTTGGTTCGTCAAAAGGCATTTCGGGGAAAGAGAAAGAGGGAAAAGTTATGGAAATCCGTGAAAATCAGCTATTTATGGCAGTCACAAGAAACACGGTGTGTTTCTATAACACACGGCGTGTTTCTTCAAGAAACACGGTGTGTTTCTATAACACACGGCCGTGTGTTGTAGTCTGTCACCTTTGGCCAATTCTCACGTACTCGCTTGTATCTTCAACCCGACTCAACTATGAACGTCCCGGACTTCGAGGGGCCTCAAGAACATTGTTTCCAATGTCTCAAATACTCAAACTCGAGTTCCAAACCCGTTCGGTTGGGCGGGGATGTTACAAGTCTCCACAACTTCAAGAGATTTCGTCCCCAAAATCACAACCCAACTCACCCTAGCAATGAATCCACAATTCACAGCAAAACGCAGCAACACAAGGATCACATCACCTCCCGAAACTCCCTCTTAACGGCTCTAGCAACACACACCTTCTAAGGGCACTACTCCCATACTACTCCGAACTTCTACCTAACAGACACGCACAACCGAACCTCGACGGCACTACTCACCACAAGAACACAACCAAAACACAACCAAACACGACTCACACAAGAGCACAACCACACCACAAGCAAGGCAAGGAAAATACTAGCTAACACCTTCGACTAGAACTCCACACTTCTCAAACACTCTTCTAAACCTAGCCAAATCTACAAGGCTCTACTCTCCCAACCGACTTCCCAACTCACTACTACTTCCACTCTCAAACTACTCCGACACCCTCTTCACTACAGGAGGACACAAAAACGTTTCAGTTGACCAATTTTCATAAATCACATCGCATTTCAAATCACTTTTCCATTCAAAATCATTCACCTTTTCTTTCAAATCTTCCCACCCATTCAAAACGATTTGAAAATCCCTAGAAAGTTGGTCCTGTGGCGATGCTTCATCCCTTCTCCCTATGAGGTTAATTACTCCTCTAGAAGAAGAGACGAATCACCAACACAACAACAACTAACCAGGCTTTGATACCATCTGTAACACCCGTCCCAAACCGACTTGGGTTTACCCATGGTCGAACCGGTTTGAGTGCTACTCGAAGATACAACATTTAAATAAAGGAGTAAAATGCAGCAGAAACAGAAATAACTCTTAAATAAAAGTTTGAAATGAAGGAGGCCTCCAATTAATACAACCGAAAAACAACTGAAATCCAAAATCCAAAACCAACAAAACGATAAAGAACAAAGGTCTGAAATCCGATCACAACCGATCACCAAAACTCCCAACCCAAGATGCCAACTGAAAGTGAAAACAAAGTAAAGTCAACTCCAGAGTAGTCCCCAAATCTTCACTTCACAACTCCAACCTGCAACTCTTCTGAACTCAACACCACACATGATCTCCAACTCACTCTCACTACCACGCGAACCTGAAAAGAGAACCTGGGGGGATCAGCTTCCTAATGAAACTGAGTGAACCTACATGGCTTAACTATGCGCCGAACCTAACCTCAAGAGCGATCCCAACTCCGCACACAAACAACAATGGGATCTGACACAGCCATTCTCATTTTAATCCCTAACATGCTACTAGGCGATCACATAAGTTCAATATCAAATCAACATCCTCAATTCACAATAGCATCAATATAACAAAGGCAACCATTCAACCAATTCAACATCACATCCAATTCATATAGCTCAACAATCAGAAGCATCATACACACAGTTCAATATCAGAAGCATCATAAACAACTCGTCATCTAAATCGTCACACCACAATCATACACAATACACAGATTACATTCCTATTTACTAAGTGAGTTATTAAGCATTTCTCCATATTAATAGTTCACAACTCAAAACCTCATTATACATCTAAGTCATTCACATCAATCCCACAACTCAGCATAATGACACCATTCAGTTCACATATTAATCCAACATAGTCCACCACACATCACAACGCACCTCACAACCACATATTAGACACACACATCACAACCACATACTCAACACATACATCACAACCACATACTCGACCCATGCAATTATCTAAGTGAGTTCATTAGGCGCCATTCGAGTTTACCCATACACCACCCCTGCCGGCCAGACGCACCCACTCTTCCAGAAGGGTCGAAGACGCATCCTTTCTTCCAGAAGGATCCAGGGCCCAAACTTACATCGACACAATAACAACAACCACAATAGATCACGCCACTCTTCCAGGAGGCGTGACCGCACCTCACTCTTCTAGGAGAGGTGACTATTTGGGGGCAGTGTAGGCTCCAATCTGGTTCTATCATTTCAATTAACACAATCAACCATTCACACTTAAATCCAACAACCAAAACCATCCATCAATTTCCCATCAAATCCATCCAAAACCAACATCAAGTCCATCACCACTTTCCACGTCAACATCATGCTCAAATTCCTCATTCAAACCAACCAATTCCAATCATCAAGTCCAACAACAATTCCACTATCAATTCCATCATTGAAGCAAGTCCAAACCACGTGCGCATATCCCAAGCCAATGAACTACACACATCAACATGCAATTTCAATCAATCCAACCAAGTCTCAATTCCTTTCGCCAATTCCACGTACCAATTCCCTTAGCCAATTCCATGTACCAATTCTCATACCAATTCTATTAGCCAATTCCATTAACTAATTCCATTAGCCAATTCCAAGTACCAATTCTATCATCCACTTCCACGTACAAATTCCCTTACCAATCCTATTAGTCAATTCTAAGTCATAAGTCTACCACCCTAAACACATTAATAACCATCTTCACACGCACATCAATTCTACCTAAAAGGCACGTTGCATAATTCATACATCAACACCTAGCATCAACTCAATCCCAACATCACATAAACCAACACAATCCGAATCATTCAGTAATACCACATCACACATAACCACACATCACAAGACATTCAACGCCTCCCAGGGCCCAAACAGTTTAAGGGTAAACGGCTAGCTCACCGGCCACCCCCACCTGCAAGTACAGGGGAAGCCATGTCATGAGTCGTAGGGTTACCCTCCTTTACGTCCTTCATTGAATGACTCCACATTGGTGGAGCCATCCACCTGTTCATCAATTAAGGGCGACCCCACATTGGCAGGACCACCCTCCTGCAACCACAGATTAACAATTCCAGCAGAAATACACTTACAGCATCATACCTCAACCCTCCTACACTATTCACTACATCCAATCCATTAATCATCAAGGTTAATCTTCCCCCCATTCATGGCACATAACAAACAGCCCGATATCATCACACAATTCATCACTTCAACAAGCATACAACGACCATCAATAATCACAAATATACAGCTAATCAATCGCAGAACAAAATCCCCTTTTACTCTCTTCCAATTCATGCAATCCTATGTTCATCTAGGTTGAAATTGCAACTCCTCACACCGACCATACTACCTATCGTACGCTAAGCCCTCACCTGACAAGAAGACGAGGCTCTAAAACAACTCCCGGAACCCGAACCGCCAAGTTCTACAACTCCAAACTCGTAGGTCTTCCTTCTACCACAGAAAGCACCTCAATCCAAAATACCCAGAACCATGACTATTGATCTCTTCCTCTCGTCGCCACGAACGCGTAGCAACAAACGGATCGTCAATCGGAGCTCTACAACTCCCGGAATCAAGGATTGAACCTAAGGGGGGTTTTTGGTTCGTCAAAAGGCATTTCGGGGAAAGAGAAAGAGGGAAAAGTTATGGAAATCCGTGAAAATCAGCTATTTATGGCAGTCACAAGAAACACGGTGTGTTTCTATAACACACCGGCCGTGTGTTGTAGTCTGTCACCTTTGGCCAATTCTCACGTACTCGCTTGTATCTTCAACCCGACTCAACTATGAACGTCCCGGACTTCGAGGGGCCTCAAGAACATTGTTTCCAATGTCTCAAACACTCAAACTCGAGTTCCAAACCGTTCGGTTGGGCTGGGATGTTACAAGTCTCCACAACTTGAAGAGATTTCGTCCTCGAAATCACAACCCAACTCACCCTAGCAATGAATCCACAATTCACAGCAAAACGCAGCAACACAAGGATCACATCACCTCCTGAAACTCCTTCTTAACGGCTCTAGCAACACACACCTTCTAAGGGCACTACTCCCACACTACTCCGAACTTCTACCTAACAGACACGCACAACCGAACCTCAACGGCACTACTCACCACAAGAACACAACCAAAACACAACCAAACACGACTCACACAAGAGCACAACCACACCACAAGCAAGGCAAGGAAAATACTAGCTAACACCTTCGACTAGAACTCCACACTTCTCAAACACTCTTCTAAACCTAGCCAAATCTACAAGGCTCTACTCTCCCAACCGACTTCCCAACTCACTACTACTTCCACTCTCAAACTACTCCGACACCCTCTTCACTACAGGAGGACACAAAAACGTTTCAGTTGACCAATTTTCATAAATCACATCGCATTTCAAATCACTTTTCCTTTCAAAATCATTCACCTTTTCTTTCAAATCTTCCCACCCATTCAAAACAATTTGAAAATCCCTAGAAAGTTGGTCCTGTGCCGATGCTTCATCCCTTCTCCCTATGAGGTTAATTACTCCTCTAGAAGAAGAGACGAATCACCAACACAACAGCAACTAACCAGGCTTTGATACCATCTATAACACCCGTCCCAAACCGACTTGGGTTTACCCATGGTCGAACCAGTTTGAGTGCTACTCGAAGATACAACATTTAAATAAAGGAGTAAAACACAGCAGAAACAGAAATAACTCTTAAATAAAAGTTTGAAATGAAGGAGGCCTCCAATTAATACAACCGAAAAACAACTGAAATCCGAAATCCAAAACAAACAAAACGATAAAGAACAAAGGTCTGAAATCCGATCACAACCGATCACCAAAACTCCCAACCCAAGATGCCAACTGAAAGTGAAAACAAAGTAAAGTCAACTCCAGAGTAGTCCCCAAATCTTCACTTCACAACTCCAACCTGCAACTCTTCTGAACTCAACACCACACATGATCTCCAACTCACTCTCACTACCACGCGAACCTGAAAAGAGAACCTGGGGGGGATCAGCTTCCTAATGAAACTGAGTGAACCTACATGGCTTAACTATGCGCCGAACCTAACCTCAAGAGCGATCCCAACTCCGCACACAAACAACAATGGGATCTGACACAACCATTCTCATTTTAATCCCTAACATGCTACTAGGCGATCACATAAGTTCAATATCAAATCAACATCCTCAATTCACAATAACATCAATATAACAAAGGCAACCATTCAACCAATTCAACATCACATCCAATTCATATAGCTCAACAATCAGAAGCTTCATACGCACAGTTCAATATCAGAAGCATCATAAGCAACTCGTCATCTAAATCGTCACACCACAATCATACACAATACACAGATTACATTCCTATTTACTAAGTGAGTTATTAAGCATTTCTCCATATTAATAGTTCACAACTCAAAACCTCATTATACATCTAAGTCATTCACATCAATCCCACAACTCAGCATAATGACACCATTCAGTTCACATATTAATCCAACATAGTCCACCACACATCACAAGGCACCTCACAACCACATATTAGACACACACATCACCACCACATACTCAACACATACATCACAACCACATACTCAACACATACATCACAACCACATACTCGACACATGCAATTATCTATGTGAGTTCATTAGGCGCCATTGGAGTTTACCCATACACCACCCCTGCCAGCCAGACGCACCACTCTTCCAGGAGGGTCGAAGACGCATCCTTTCTTCCAGAAGGATCCAGAGCCCAAACTTACATCGACACAATAACAACAACCACAATAGATCACGCCACTCTTCCAGGAGGCGTGACCACACCTCACTCTTCCAGGAGAGGTGACTATTTGGGGGAAGTGTAGGCTCCAATCCAGGTCTATCATTTCAATTAACACAATCAACCATTCACACTTAAATCCAACAACCAAAACCATCCATCAATTTCCCATCAAATCCATCCAAAACCAACATCAAGTCCGTCACCACTTTCCACGTCAACATCATGCTCAAATTCCTCATTCAAACCAACCAATTCCAATCACCAAGTCCAACAACAATTCCACTATCAATTCCATCATTGAAGCAAGTCCAAACCACGTGCACATATCACAAGCCAATGAACTACACACACCAACATGCAATTTCAATCAATCCAACCAAGTCCCAATTCCTTTAGCCAATTCCACGTACCAATTCCCTTAGCCAATTCCATGTACCAATTCTATTAGCCAATTCCATTAACTAATTCCATTAGCCAATTCCAAGTACCAATTCTATCATCCACTTCCATGTACAAATTCTCTTACCAATCCTATTAGTCAATTCTAAGTCATAAGTCTACCACCCTAAACACATTAATAACCATCTTCACACGCACATCAATTCTACCTAAAAGGCACGTTGCATAATTCATACATCAACACCTAGCATCAACTCAATCCCAACATCACATAAACCAACACAATCCGAATCATTCAGTAATCCCACATCACACATAACCACACATCACAAGACATTCAACGCCTCCCATGGCCCAAACAATTTAAGGGTAAACGGCTAGCTCACCGGCCACCCCCACCTGCAAGTACAGGGGAAGCCATGTCATGAGTTGTAGGGTTACCCTCCTTTACGTCCTTCATTGAACGACTCTACATTGGTGGAGCCATCCACCTGTTCATCAATTAAGGGCGACCCCACATTAGCAGGACCACCCTCCTGCAACCACAGATTAACAATTCCAGCAGAAATACACTTACAGCATCATACCCCAACCCTCCTACACTCTTCACTACATCCAATCCATTGATCATCAAGGTTAATCTTTCCCCCATTCATAGCACATAACAAACAGCCCGCTATCATCACACAATTCATCACATCAACAAGCATACAACAACCATCAATCATCACAAATATACAGCAATCAATCGCAGAACAAAATCCCCTTTTACTCTCTTCCAATTCATGCAATCCTATGTTCATCTAGGTTGAAATTGCAACTCCTCACACCGACCATACTACCTATCGTACGCTAAGCCCTCACCTGACAAGAAGACGAGGCTCTAAAACAACTCCCGGAACCCGAACCGCCAAGTTCTACAACTCCAAACTCGTAGGTCTTCCTTCTACCACTGACAGCACCTCGGTCCAAAAAAAATAGAACCACGACTAACGATCTCTTCCTCTCATCGCCACGAACGCGTAGCAATAAACGGATCATGAATCGGAGCTCTACAACTCCCGGAATCAATGATTGAACCTAAGGGGGTTTTTGGTTCGTCAAAAGGCATTTCGGGGAAAGAGAAAGAGGGAAAAGTTATGGAAATCCGTGAAAATCAGCTATTTATGGCAGTCACAAGAAACATGGCGTGTTTCTATAACACACGGCGTATTTCTATAGACACACGACCGTGTGTTGTAGTCTGTCACCTTTGGCCAATTCTCACGTACTCGCTTGTATCTTCAACCCGACTCAACTATGAACGTCCAGGACTTCGAGGGCCTCAAGAACATTGTTTCCAATGTCTCAAACACTCAAACTCGAGTTCCAAACCGTTCGATTGGGCGGGGATGTTACAATACATGTGAGGTAAAATAATGAGTGGTGAGTTTAGACCAAAAAAAAAAATAAGTAGTTGAGCGATTTGGGAGGACTTTTGTGTTACTAAACTAATTTGTTGAGATGGAGCAAAAATTGGCAATACTCAAGGACACCATGGAGGCCATAAGACAAATGTTGGAGACCCTTTACCTAGAGGTTCGCAAGGCGAGATGAAGGGGAGGATGTTAATGGAGAAGTCCATAATCATGATGGACACCATGATCAGCCACATAGAGGAAGTTCAGTCAGAGGGCGTGAGCTGGACAATGACTTGAGTGGCCTGATGATCTCTATCCCTAGATTTGCCGGCAAGACATATCTGAATTCCTAAATTGATTGGGAAAAGATAAATTGAGTTCATATTGGAATGCCACTAGTACTCATAAAAAAATGTAACCCTAGTTGTTGTAGAGTTTATTGACTTTGTTGTTGTATGGTGGAGCCATACATGCAAACAAAGGACCCGAGATGAGGAAGGCCCCAACCCCTATAAACATACAAAGGTAACCCTATTTTTATGTTTTAGAGTTTACGAACGTGGATAAAGCTCAAATAGAACATGAGAAAGAATTTTGTACCAACAACCTTTGATTTTTTCTTGCCTTAGAGTGTTGTTGCTAAGTTAGAGAGATTTTGGTTTCTCGAGTCTAGGTTATCACCCCTAGGATCGTGGCACCATTCGATCTTGATACTTAGGGTTCATAGCTCTTTAGCTATAGGGTCCAAGTCTTATTCATCAAGTTCGTTTGGTTCGTTGTCAATCTCTTGATCATGAATTAGGTGTCGGGTCTTAACTCTCTTATAGTTGTGGTTCACATTATGTTAATTATAAGTAATTGAGATTTCTTTCTTTTGTTCTCTTGGGCTGTACACGAAAGACTAAACCAAAACCACTCACCAAGTTTCCTGGAAACACTACAACAAACCCCAAAATTTGTCGGGGGCCACTTGTTAGAGGCCATCAAAAAATAGTCGGGGGCTATGAGTCCCATACAATTATAGCTGGGGGCCTTTTTTCGGGGGCCAAGCCCCCGACTATAATTGGTCCACAGGTCGAACGGCTAGCCAACCAACTAATTTAGTCGGGGGCGTTATTGTCAGGGCCAAACACTCGACTAAAACCTCTGAATGACCTCAAATTTGACTCCTCTCCTCATCCTATTCCCTTCTCATTCCTCTCAAACTCTCATCTTCTCTCCATACTCATCCTCCTAGCTCCATGTCAAATTTATCACGCAATCGTTCGGCTTCATCATTACCGCCCTGCCATGTACCGTTTCCCCTCCGCCTGAATCTCTTCTATTCCCCACTTTTTAACTCACCACCACCAACAACAAGAAGGATGAAGCTAGTTATATTAGTAGATATCTTTGTCAAAGACTACATCGACTTCTCTACCATCTCAATTCCACCGTTCCCAACTCCGTCAATTAGACAGCCACCGCTGGTAGTACTAATTGACCTATTTCAATGCCACATAATTTGCAAATAAATAGTTTGTTTCGTTTTTTGTCCTGTATAGTTGAGCTTTGCTCGTTATTTGTATTATTGTATAGTTTTCCATACCATAAATGGATTTGATTAGTTTCCTCAAATTTTTATGAAGTTTACACTTAACTTTGGGCCCCTCCGGTCCTCCATCACATTCACAGGGGTCATCTTAATAATCTTAATGGTAGTATTGTAGGTTTGGTTTTGAACACATAGGATAAAACCCTCTTACAAAATTCCACATCATCACACAAATTTTAAATTAAAATTTAATTCTTTTCTCTTCTCTATTATTAAATGCTAATGTACTAGGTACTTAACATTAAATATATTATTAATTAAAAAATAATAAAATTATATATTTTTAAATATAATTAAACTAACATGAGATGATGATAATAAGAATAAATAAGTATCTAAATAATTTATAAAAATCATCAAAATTATTCTTAGAGTTGTTAGTGTGAAATTTTTTATATATTTTAAATTTATTTTGTTTGAGTTATAGATTAGTGAAGTTATATACCATCCAAATTGTAGGTTCATCATATCTTAAAATATACTATGGGTGTTCTTGAGTTTGAGTTTGCCACATAAGCTAGAACTCTTCTCACAATTTTCCACATCATCAACAATTTTTAAATCAAAATATAATTATTTTCTCTCATCCTATTAAATGCTTTCATATTAAATACCTCTCCTTAAATCCACACTTAATGTGTATATATACTTATACATTCATATAAAATAATTATACTAATGTTATGTAATTTGTTGTTTAATAAATTTCATTCTTCATGTTATAATAAGAATTTAATATTTATTCTCAAAGTAAAAGTTATGGTATTATAATTTTTTCATTACTCTAAATTTAAAATTATAATTCCCCTTTGGTTTGATTTTGAAAATTTTATACCTGAATCAAATTAATAGTTAAAACTTACAAACTATAAATCATTCATAAAAACATTAGGTGGTTAAAATGGTTACAATCTATACAAATAACAGAATTGAAATAATTAATGGTTAATTTCATACATAGAATTAGAAGTAGTCCATATGAAAAATCTTGATCATTAGATAAGTTAGTGAGTATGCACTTATTGAGTCACATGTTTTGGTAAATTATTGTGCAAATATAATGAGTTGTGAGTTGTTGATTTTTATTCAATTAATGTCACGAGTAAGCTAGGTCGTGCCAAACTAGATGATCAACTTCCATACGAATGCATTTGTGAAAGAAACATATTTTAATTCATATATTATTCGAGTTAGAAGGGTGAGGTCCATTGAATTGTAGGTTTAATAGGTTTAATCAAATTATGAGTCAATAAGATCACATGTTAAATGTCTAGTGGGTTTATCGGGTCATGACACCACATGTTGTTGAATTTAGTTAATTCAAGTCAAGATATAGTTGTATTGGGCTTTGTGGCCGGGTTCATCAAATCATGTCATAATATGGCATAATTTTTTATGACACTTTCGAGTTTATTTGATCACAAGTAGAATTGAGTAGCGTAGTACCTATCATATAGTTTAATTATTTATGTAAAAGAGTTTTTTTTTCATAAATTATCTTTGTCACTATTGGTTGTGGCAGCTAGTCAAGCAACTGAGCATGATGGAGCAGAAGTCCCCAAATTTTAGAAACCTTGAAGTCATCATATGTAATCGCATGAACGTGGCTTGATGTTGGACATCAAACGCGACATTTTGTCCATTTAGAGCGTTTAGTGGAGGTGGTATTTTGTCAAATTTGGTACAAATCCTTGGCCAGATTTGTCACAATTCATTGCCTAGATTTGTCACAAAATCTAGGCTAGATTTGTCACAAATTATATATGGGCTAGATCTGTCACAGATTCTAGGCTAGATTTATCACAGATTATAGGCTAGGGTTTGTCACAAATTATAGGCTAGGTTTGTCACAAATCATGGGCTAGATTTCTCACAACTTCTGAGGTAGATTTGTCACAAATTTTGGGCTAGATTTGTAACGATTTCTCACATAGATTTGTCACAAATTCTGGCCTAGATTTTTCAAAAAAATTGGGCTAGATTTGTCAAAAATTCTGGGTTAGATTAGTAAGAAAAAATTGTGCTAGATTTTTTAAAATTTTTGGGTTAGATTTGTAAAAACTTATGTGTTAGATTTGTTAAAAACTTTGGATTAGATTTGTAAAAAATTATAGTTTAGATTAGTCAAAAATTTTGTATTAGATTTGTCAAAATTTATGGTTTTTATTAAAAATAAAGAAAATAAATTCCACACCTATTAAGGAAGTAGTGTATTTATATAAACATTAATTATATAAAAATTAAAGGATGTGAAATTAAAATTTTATTTTTCTCTTTGTATATACCACACTAATTCTAACTAAAAAATATTCCAAATTTTAGAAATTAATTAAGAAATTGGTATTAATAATCACTATGGCTAAATATTAATCAGATATTTTCACTCAAAAATATTAATTTGGTTTCCTAATAAGATTACAGATATATTAAATAATATTTTAAACTCTTAAATAAATAATAATCCATACATATTAACATAATATTCCACCCATCGGGTGGGCAAAGAAACTAGTTTCATAATTATAGGATTTTGTTTAGATGAAATTGGTTTGACTTCAGTCATTGATCAAGTTGGGTCATGCATAAAATTATGATTTCTATGTGGACTATTTAGAAAAACTATATTCTAATTTTTATAGCATTGGACTCGACCAGAAGTTATATATGTTGTATGTTCATTGGTTTATTAACCGCTTTAAGGGCTATTTGTATGTAGCAAAAATGTAGTTGATTTTTTCATAGTTCAGTATGCATTTAGAAATGTTATGCGACTTTACATGATTGAATTTGAGTTTAGTCAAATAGAGGTGAATGTTAGTCATATACTCATATTATGAGCTCATCTTATTATAGGTTTCAAACGGTAAACAATTTCAAGAAATGGAAAATTTTATCCAGCCAACGGGTTGGGTATAAGCTAGTAAATTATAATTATAAACAAAATCAAACTCTACAACAATGCTTAATGCAATATAGGAATTGAAATGAAAGTCGGGGAGTTTTGTTTTGCTTTTGACTTGAACTAATTAAGTTGTCATTCTCACAAACCAAACAACAAAGACAACGCCATTATTATTAAGCTTAGGAGAAAAATGAGACGTCTCACTATTATACAAACCATTAACTTCAACTGAAGAAGAACTGGCGAAGACAAACACTTGGCAAGCCCCTAACTAAAGGCCCCCTTAACTAAAAATAATCTATGGTCGTTTAGTCAGGGTGGCCCCTAACTTAAGGACCTTCACTATTTTTAGTTGGGGACCTTATTCAGACTAGTTGGTTTCTCACCAAATCAGTTGGAACTCCGACCATTTACCCCCTCTCCCCTCGACAAAAATGGTCGGGGCCCGAGGCCCCCGAGTATGGCTGGGAATCGGGCCGGGCCGGGCTAAGCTCGGGCCGGTCAACCGGGCTTTCGGGCCGCCCGAATACAATTTATTCAACCCGAGCCCGGCCCGAGGGTAGCGATCAAGTAGCCCGGGTACCCGGTTGACTATTTGTTCAGCCAATCATTAAAAAAAATTCCCAATTTTTCTATGTAAAGTTGGAAAACCTTCTTTTTTCTCTTCTTCTCTGTTTCGTCTTCTCATTCTTTCTTCCGTTTCTTCTCTCTTCTTCTTCTTCATCTTCTCCATTTCTTCTTCTTTTTCGTTTCTTCTTCTTCTTCTCCACTCGGTGATTGGTCACTCTCCTGCATGTTCATTAGTTTTTGAGGTGTGAGCACGGGACGACTGTTGCTTCATTAGTTGAGTTTCCTTCGAGAGAGAAGGTGAAGATTTGGAATCGAAGATTTTTCATTGAGTGTCTGTTGAGGCGGCGATGGAAGAAAATAAGGAGATATGGAGGAGAGGGTTAGGTTTCGAGGAGGGAATTCCATCGAGGGTCTGTTCGGGAGGCGGCGGCGGCAAAAGATTGGAGATTTGGAGGATCGTCGGATCGGAGTGGTGTTAGGTTGGAAGGAAAGAAAAGTAACGAAGAAGAATAAAAGAAGAGATTATAATGCCATTCTTAATGTGGATGATGCTTCCAATGATCCCTCTACTTTCAATGGTATGGATGATTTTGGGGAATTTGTGCAGAGTGGACAGTTGATGGAACACCCAGCACAGGGACCGCGGTTTACATGGACAAATAATCAGGAGAACCCGATTGCAAGGAAGCTTGATAGAGCTCTCATGAATTCTACTTGGCACAGGGTTATGAATAGCTCTATTACAGTGATTCCAGCTGTGGACTCGGACCATTGCGCGCTCCTGCTTAAAATTGGGGAGGAAATGGAATCCTATCCTAAGCCTTTCAAGTTTTTTAGTTGCTGGATGAAAGATGAAAATTTCCAAAGAATTCTGGAGGAGGCCTGGTCAGTCAGAGTCCGTGGCTCTCCATTTAGTATGCTTTATGCTAAGTTGAAGAAGCTTAAACTGGGCTTGAAGGTGCTGAATAATTCCAGTTACTCAGATATTCAGAATAGGGTTAAGAGCCAGAGAATAATTCTAGAAAAAGCTAAGGAGGATGTGTTTAATAATCCAAGTTCTGGTAATATGCAGGCTATGAAAGATAGTGAAAGGGTTTTGGCTGAGCTTGTTGGTGCTGAGGAGAATATAATGCGTTTGAAGTCAAGGACTCTTTGGATCAAGGAAGGTGATAGGAATAGCAAATTTTTTGCTAGTTATGTTAAGGAAAGAAATGCTGTTAATACCATTAGGCAATTGAAGGATGGCAATGGGAATCTGACTGACAATGTGAATGAGATGGTGAGTATTGCTGTAGGATTTTATAAAAATTTGCTGGGAACTCCTTCTAGCAGGGACACAGATATCTCGGGCCTAGTTTTGAGGAAGCTTTCGATTGAACAATATGAGGAGCTAGAAGCTAATGTGAGTAGAAAGGAGATGAAGGATGCTTTGTTTAGCTTAGCTTCAGATAAGGCCCCTGGCCCTGATGGTTACACTGCTGGGTTTTATAAAGGCTGCTGGGAAACAGTTAAGGAGGACGTCTATGCTGCTATGGATGATTTTTTCAGTACTGGAAGCTTGCATCCAGCAGTAAACTCTACAATTATTACTCTGGTCCAAAAAAGATCAATGCTGCTAGTATGAAAGACTATAGGCCTATATCCTGTTGCAACACCATTTATAAAGCCATCTCTAAGGTGTTGGCTAACAGGTTGTGTGGAGTGCTTTCTTCCTTGGTAAGCATTCTCAGTCTGCCTTCATCAAAGGTAGAGTTATCTCTGATAATGTCATCCTTGCACATGAATTGCTAGCCAAGTATAATAGGACATTGGTCTCTCCTAGATGTGCTCTTAAGGTAGACCTTATGAAGGCCTTTGATTCAGTGGATTGGCTGTTTATTCAGAATCTGCTTGTAGAAATGAATTTCCCTCCTAGGTATATTCAGTGGATCATGGCTTGTTTTAGCTCAGTCAGATACTCTGTGAACTTCAATGGCTCTTTGTTTGGATTCTTCAATGGAGGGAAGGGTTTAAGGCAGGGAGATCCCATTTCTCCCTACCTGTTTGTATTGGCAATGCAAATGCTGGACTATCTTTTTGTTGATGCTGCTTCCAAGGGGCTATTTCAGTTTCACCCTCAGTGTAAACAAGTGCAGCTTACTACTCTTTGCTTTGCTGATGACCTGATGGTCTTTACTAAGGGGTCTGAGGAGGCAATTCTGCAAGTAAGGGCAATAATGGATAAGTTCTATGCCATTTCTGGTCTTAAGTTGAATCCTGAGAAGAGTGACCTTTATACTGCAGGAGTTAGTGATGCAGTGAGAGACAGAATGGTAATGGTTGCTGGTTTTAGAGGTGGAGTTCTACCCATGAGGTACCTTGGTATGCCCATTTCTGCTGGGAAACTTTCTAAGGCTGACTGCAGAGGTCTGTTAGACAAGATTACTGAAAGAGTCAAGAACTGGAAGGCCAAATGTTTAACATATGCTGGAAAGTTGCAGTTGATTAAGTCAGTGATTAATGGTATTCTGCAGTATTGGCTTTCAATGTTCATCATTCCTAAAGCTGTATTGAAGGAGATAGAAGTGTTGTGTGCCAGATTCTTATGGGGGAAAAATGAGGGCCAAAGAGTGAAAGTGGCTTGGTATCATATGGCTTTCCCCTATGAAGAAGGTGGCTTAGGTCTTAAGGACCTTAGTAGCTGGAATTCAGCCAACATCATGAGGCATTTATGGAATATCCTGATTAAGAGTGGCTCTCTTTGGGTGGCATGGATCTTGAAGTATAGATTAAAGGGTAAGGACATTTGGACGTTCAAAAGTGATGCAGGGTCTTGGCATTGGAGGAAGGTCCTGAAGTTGAGAGGTATGGCTCATAGTCACATTTCCTGGGATTCAGATGGTGATATTCTTTGGGATGGTGCAGCCATGCCTAAGTTCCAAGCTAAGAAAGTATGGGAGGTGATTAGGCCAAAGCAGGACACTGTTATATGGGGGAAATGGCCTTGGGAAGGATACAGAATCCCTAAGAACAGCATGCTAATCTGGTTGATACTGAAAGATAGGATTGCCACTCTAGACAAAGTCAGGCAATGGAATGCTGAGGCAGAAACTGTTTGTTGCCTTTGTGATCTGGAGACAGAGGATAGGGACCATTTATTTGCTAAATGCAGCTATACTCGAGATTGTATGCAGAGAGTATTCCCAGGAATCAGGAATTTTGACAGCTGGGACAGAATGGTTCAATTTGCTGTGAATGTTTGGAGAGGTTCAGCAGTTAGAATGAGGACTAAAAGATTGTGCTGGTGTGTTGTGATCAGTGAACTGTGGAGGGAAAGATGTCGAAGAATCTTTACTGAAGTAAAGCTGGATGTAGAGGCTGTTAGTGCAAGAGTATTGGAGTCAATTATGTTGTTTGCTAAGGGCCATGTTAATGAGCGTCTGATGCTGAGTTGTATGCCTAGCTAGATTCTCTTTGCTTTGAGTTTTAGTCTTTGTATCTTTTGGCTAGCTAAGCCTTGTATGAACCTCATTGTTTTTTGATGATATAAAACCCCTAATTATTCATCAAAAAAAAAACAGAGGAAACAGCCGCATTGGCACCATCTTCATAATTTACACTCTAGGGTTTTTTTTTTCCATTTGGGCTCATTAGTTATTACTATTGCAAATTAAAAGCCCAAAAGGCCAATTGGGTCATTTTAATGTGGCGGTGTCATTCATATTAATAGTATATCTGATTGGTTTTCAAGTTTTAGGGAGTCCGGGCCAGGCTGGGATCAGGCCGGGTTTTGTCCAGGCTTTACCCGGAAAGCCCGAAGCCCGGTTTGACTAGTTCGAGTCGGGCAAAACCTGGTCAGACCGATCCGGGTCTCCCACCCCTACCCCGATTAAGGATTGCTAGTCGGCCATAGATTGGTCAGGGGACGAACTGAACATAGAGAGGTGGTCATTTCTAGTTAGGCCCTCGACAACCAAGTCCCATACCAACTAAGCAAAATTTGGCATTTCAAAGATTTTATGCATTTTAATTATAACATACAATAATTTGGACTTTTTAAAAATATTAACCTTTTGTATATGAGGTTTTGTATGTTTTTAAAAAAGGTTATATGTCATATAATTTCATAAATTTCTAAATGGGTCCACATAAGTTTTAATATGTTTTATAATTTAGGGTTTTGTAGTATTGGGGTAGTTTCGGAGGAATATGTAGCCCCAATGACACATTTCTGAACTATGTCCAAATAGGGGCAATTTCGCGGCCCAGACAACGCCACGTCAGCCAGAGAGCGCGGCACTGGCTGGAAAAATCCAAAATTTTGCCCTTTGAGCGCCGCGCCACGTGGCGATAATGCCGTTGCATTATAGCCGTTACCGACCGTTACCCCAGGCCAGCCAGTGAGCGCGGCGCTGGCTGGTAAGCGCGGCGCTGGGCAGTTCCCCCCTCCAGTTCCTATATAAACACCCTCCTTCTTCATTCATCCTTCACACCTCTCACTCATTCTCTTTCAATTGTCAAGGTATGAATCTGAATTTAGTATGTTTTTTTAGTATTTTGATTAGTTTGATTACTAATTTGATTATTGCATTTGTAGCAATTGTGATCAAAGCGATCAATCGAAAGAAAGCCTTCGTTCGTCATTCCTCATTCGTGCTTAGGAGGTAACCCTTATAATCTTAAGTGCTATGAGTTGATTATTGTTTATGGTTTGTGACGAATGCATGTTTGAACGTAGATGGACTACATGTTTGGAGATGTTCCCGAGGGCGTGTCCGTTGGCCCGAGCGACCCGAGCATTTTGTGGGGGGACAGTGATCGACATCGCGCGGCTCTAGTATTCGACGCTGAGGTTAGTACTCTTTAAGTAAATAAATACAAATGATTGAATGTGATGCATATTAGTAAATGTATGATATGCATGTAATAATGACCATGTTAATAATTAGTTAATATTAGGAAATGCATGAATTTATTTAACAAGACCATCATGTATGTAATTATTGATTAATAATTATGCAATTATGTAAGTATTTATATATTTATGCAATTATTGACTAATAAGTATGCAATTATGTTATTAGAAGTATGTTATGAAATTGTAGAATTACGTATGTTATACAAATTATGTTATTAGAATTAGGTTATTATTAGAATTAGGTTAATAGAATAATCTTATTAGAATTAGATTATTAATTAGGTTATTATTAGAATTAGGTTAATAGAATAATCTTATTAGAATTAGATTATTATTATATTTATGTTACTATTCGAATTATGTTATTAGAATTACTAAGTTCACTAATTATTTCTCTCATATGTTCCTTAAATATTAGGAGCCGCACATGACACATACATGTCGTAATTCTAAGAAGATCGTAGACTACGATCCTAGGTTCGAGTCGATCCTATCCGATATTGGGTTAGATTTTCTTAGGGACGCCCTAAAACTAACTCCCGATCCAGAGCTCATCACTGCTCTACTTGAGAGATGGTGTCCAGAGACCAACACCTTCCATCTGTACGGCAGTGAGGCGACGATCACACTGGAGGACGTGCACTTCATCACTGGTTTGAGCGTAGATGGTCTCCCCGTCACTTCACCTAGGCTCATTCCTACTGATGTGGATGAGCTTTGTGCTTACGTTGAGAGCCAGCTAGGGAAGAAGCCGGCTCCGTCTCATGTACTTTCAGGGAGGATTAAGATGACCTGGTTGTGCTCCCACTTCGCATACCGTGAGGGTGCCATTAGCGACGACGATATTCATACCATACATCAGTATTGTTGCGCCTACATTGTGGACTTCTTCGGCAGTTGTATCTTTGCCGATCGCTCGGGGGCGTATGCTCACCTATTCATGCTTGCTTTGCTTGAGGATATTGAGCGCGTCGGAGAGTATGCATGGGGGGCGACCTCACTGTCTTGGTTGTACCGAGAGCTTGGGCGTACCGCATTTCGGATTGAGAGCGGCACCATCGTCGAACACATTGGTGACATCGGCGGCTGGTTGGCGTTGCTCCAGGTGTGGGCTTTGGAGAGATTTCCCTCTATAGCTCGACGGGTTCATTCAAAGAGAAAGAAGCGACCAGAGGGGAGGACGATTCCGCGCCTGCCAGAGTAAGTTGAACACATATCGTTTAAAGTGCGAGCACAAGATTGAATGCAACGTAGCTCTAACTATCGAGATTATTTGAACGTAGGTGGGCCCCTTGGTTTAAAGACAAGCTACGCTTCATCTTACTTGTGGATACCGCCAGATTCTGGACGAGGGTACACCATTCATAGTAGGTTTTACTGGAGTTCAATTTGTAGAACACTTCACCATTGGATTATTAAGCTAATCTTTCTTTTTCTTTTTTAATCATTTGTAGTGGGAACCATGGGTTGGGTTTGAGGGCCATAGTCCTTAGACGTTCGTCGCGTACCACGTCGTCACACCGCTTATATGCTACTTCAGTGTCATGTGGCATAGACCTGATCGTGTATTACGTCAGTTTGGGATGGACCAGCCACTACCGACGTTTGACATGCCACGTTTGGAGGTCATGATCAACTTGGAGACCACACAGAGGGGTACACGACAGGCTGACTGGGTTGCGAGGTACCCTACCTATCTTCGGTTCTGGGAGCAGCGATTTGATCATGAGGCGGTAGGTCCATGGATGATTGACGCCGAGGATTGGAGCTTCCACGGTGAGTACTCGCAGTGGTACCACGCACACACACGACGTACTGTGTCACGACAAGGCACCATCATGGAGACTTTTGTATGTGCGGGTTTAGGGATGCATACTAGCTATCTGGCTTTTGGTTTGAAGGTTGAGTGCTGATGTCTTATGTGGTTTTTTTCTTGTAGATCGATGGCATTGAGCATTTGTACGTCACGACTGGACAACCGCACATCACACCACAGGACCAGCGGGAGATGCATGCTACCCTCCGCTCGCTCATGCATGCATCCGGTGCTATACAGAGGACACCAGAGCGGAGGATACCACGGAGGGCACCTGCCCAGCCCATACATGCACCGCATGATGACTACCCAGCGCCAGAGATGTCACAGGCGAGGATCCCGCCTACACGCACCGTCAGACAGAGGCGTAACATCCCAGTTGCACCGGGCTTGTGGGAGCCCGACCTTGCACAGTTTGAGACTGGCGAGCCATAGAGGCCACGGTACAGAGACTCCTACCCCCTCGACAACTTCCAGGAGACACAGTACACGCAGTACTGGGATTGGGATCAGACACAGGGTCAGAGCTTCGTTACACCCAGCCAGCCGTAGAGTCAGGCATTTGATCCACCCAGCCAGCCGCAGAGTCAGGCATTTGATCCGCCCAGCCAGCCGCAGTGGCGAGCACCATCTCAGAGGCATCGTGGAGAGAGTAGTAGGGCACAGCAGCAGCGCACCCCCGCACCGACGATACAGATGGATGCCACATATGATGATGATGATGACTTTGCCCAGCCACCACCACGCTCTGGATTGCGACAGGATCCTAGACCAGCTATGTGCGGCACTGGTGGGCATTTGGCCAGAGATCATGCTAGGGGTGGGCGTAGAGGTGTTGGACGTAAACGTGGATAGAGACTGATAGTACTTTGTATTTCATTTTCAGACTTGTAGTATTTCATTTTCGTACTTGTAGTCTTTCATTTTCAGACTTGTAGTATTTCATTTTCGTACTTGTAGTCTTTCATTTTCAGACTTGTAGTCTTCCATTTTCGTACTTGTCGTCTTTCATTTTCAGACTTGTAGTCTTTCATTTTCAGACTTCATTACACAGCTTCCTCCCACTTGCAACTGACGCAAAGTGTATTGCTCACATGGTTTCATAGTGGGGAATCTTGCCAGCTGCCTCCCACTAGCCACTGACGCAAAGTCTGGTGATCACATGGATTGATAGTGGGGAATCTTGCCAGCTGCCTCCCACTACCAGATTGAATATTTATTGTGAACATGCGTGAAGACCGTTGTCTCCTCAAAAAATCATTTCTTCTTCGTATTGTGCTCAAATGGGGTTTGCATTCTGGCTTCAATGGGGTGGCGAACAAGTGGACAACACGGCTTCAGGTCTATCTTACGTTGGAGGCAACCTTATCCGGCTAAGCATGGACGATAGGCATCTCGTTGAGAGACTACCTCTATGGCAAGCATACCCGAAGTTCCTAAAGAAGATGGGTTTGCCAAGCGCGACGGTTATTAATACTCTAACATGGCGGTGTCCCTTCTACATTGGCGGCGAACTTACGGCTCACTACGCAGTCCCCATCATGGGCGCCACCGGATTTGAGGTCGTGTACGACATGATGAACACGAATCCCTCCTACCGCATCGCTGAGCTATATTTTGAGTTCGAGAACGGACATCCTCTACAACAAGGCGCGGAGGGTGCAAGTGCGAGCATGTCATACGGGCAAACAAGTGAGAGCGAAGGAAGTAGTCACTCGCGCCACACTACTGTGAGCAGGAGGTCACGGGAACCCATTGTGCAGCCACATGCTCCAAACCGGGAGGAGGGCAATGATCCGCCGCTAGGTTCCGAGAGTGGTGACGATGAAGAGTCATCTGAGAGTGAGATCAATACAGATAGGGATGCCGAAATCCACTCCGAGCCTGATGAGATAGCAGACGGTGCCCCAGAGATTTCCACCACTCCACGACCTCCACCAGGTGCATACACCCCCCTGATTGTTTCACGCATTTGGCGCCAGACATCGGCGACAGACATTGGCGACCAAATGGTTACTAGCAACCACGACTACGGCGTGAACAGAATTCCTAATTTTCACTTTGGCGGTCCTGGATTCGCGCTTGGGCAACAGTTTGAGTCGAAGGCAGACGCACAACTTGCGTTGAAGCATTACGCCTTGAAGAACAACCAGATGCTGACAACAACATGATCTAAGAAGGCAGATCTGAAGCTCAAATGTGCTGGCTACAAGCACAACGGATGTCACTGGAGAATCAGACTCACTACCGATGAAAGCGGGATGTGGACCGTCCGTCAAATAAACCCATTTCATACATGCGAAGGGAGTCAGGACAACATAAGCCCGAAGCAGCTTGATGTCCAAGTTGTAGCTGATGCCGTTTTCCATCTCGTGAAAGTGACGCCTCACGTTAGGATCAAACAGCTCCAGGCTGAGGTTTCAAATCGGTTCGGATGGCAAATATCGTACAAGAAAACATGGACCGGAAAGTAACGGGCCATGGAGCAAATATACGGCGACTGGGCAGAATCATACAACGAATTGCCAACAGTATTGAAGGTAATCCAGGAATGGAACCCCGGTACACAAGTGGATTTCGTCACAGTTCCCGTTGCTTCAGAAACAAGAGGTACTGCTCTTCAGTTCGAATGAGTTTTTTGGAGTTTCGGTCCTAGCATAGAAGGATTCAAGCACTGTCCACCTGTGCTTATCGTGGATGGCACTTTCATTACTGGAAAATACAAGCATACATTGCTCATGGCTAGTTCGTTTGATGGTAACAAGAACATCTTCACTGTTGCATTCGCCATTGTCAGCGTGGAAAATCAAGAAAACTGGGAGTGGTTCTTCAATTGCATTCAAGAGTTCGTAACCGACAGACACGGAGTTTGTGTCATATCAGACAAACATGACGGAATCAAGCATTCGATGGGTAAGATCCGTAATGGATGGCATTGGCGCTGGTGCATATGTCACTACGCCAGCAACTACAACGCCAAGGCAAAGTGTCCACCTATGAAGCATCGCTTGACAACACTATGTAGGTCTCATTAAATATTTAACTATTTTATTTTCCACCTATCATTGCTTACTAATCCTCCTCCATTGTGTGACCATTGCAGGTAAAAAATCCTCTATGAGGAAATTTGAAAAGGGGGTCAGATCATTCATGAGAGCAGACGCTAGAATGGAGCTGGGCCTCTCTGATTGGGTAACTAAGGATCAACTATATTGGTCGAGAGCTGTTGATTCGACCTACGATGGGACACGGTGGAATAATATGACATCGAACATTGCAGAGAGTGTTAATGTGGCGTTCAAGGCAGTCCGTGCACTCCCCATCGCAGCTCTTGTGGAGGCCACCTTCTACAGGCTTGTTGGATACTTTGATGATCGACGGACCAGGATTAGGGAAGAAGTGGAGACTGGGGCAATATATATGGACCAAGCTGTGTCTCAAGCGGATGGGGAAACGACTGAACAAGTCATATACCCATGTAGTAAGGACCTACGACTATGAGAATGGGTTGTTCGATGTGCAAACTGTGCCAAATATGTCAAATGGGAAGGGGAATAATACGCAGACAGTGAATCTGTATTACGACGAGCACGAGGGGTCATGCACCTGCAGAAAGTTCCAACAGAAGAAAATGCCATGTTCACACGCCATGGCAGCCATTCGACATGCTCATCAAGATCCGTTCTACTTCGTTAACGACCACTACAAGCTGGAGACTGTGAGTCGTATATACGGTAGGAGTTTCCACCCAATTGGGGGAAGAAAATACTGGATTCCACACGGAGGGTTGCATTTCGTTCCCGACCATGGAAGAATTAGGAAATTTGGTCGGCCACGCCATTCACGCATACATAACGAGATGGACTGGGTCGAAGAGATTGAGCCTCATTGCAGCTACTGCAATGAGGCTGGCCACAACATAAGGACTTGCATACGAGCAAAGCAAAGCAACAAAAATTCCAACCCATCAAGGAATGGTTAATCCATTTTCATTGTCCTCTATGTCATTGTGTTTATTTCCCTTCCAGTTTTAATGAACTTTATCTTTGTTTTTCATCGGCTTGTTTATTTAAAATATGCTTGAATGAACTTGAAAACAAACAACCCAACATCAGTTCTTCGATTTCTCCGAATGTAACAAAGGGATACAATGAGTGACAAGGGAGACCCCAACCCTCCAACACTGAAAGATTACAACAAAACAACAAAATAACATACACCTAACATTTAAAACATAACAAGAACCACTTCATCCCCTTCAATACTCTTTCTATTCTAGTCACGTTTAGAAAACCTATTCCCCTTAACCAGGGCATTGATATAACCCTGCAGTACGGAGTTGTGGGAATCGAGACCCTTAACCCGTTCTCTGAGACGCCGAATCGAGGTTCTCTGCCTCTCGATAACCTCGTCCATCTCCTTAGTCACCGCGTCCACAGCCTCACGCACCTCTACTTTCTCGTAGAAGCCACAACTCTTACCCTCCTTCTCGCGAGGGCACCCGAAATAGCGCTTCAGATTGTAGGCAATAAATTTGGTTGCCCGTAACCCGCACTTGCATTCGACGAGACCTCCTTCATAAACGAACAGATCCTCCTCTTCATGCTTCTTCATCTTGTACATTATCCTTTCAAAATCTGAAACTGAATGACAACAGTAATTAGTGCAACAAAACAAATGAGGAAGAACTGAAAGGAAAACCGAAACTCCATTTCACTTACGACGACTCGAAGAGGCCATATTCCAAAATTGATTCAAGATGCTGCCGTAAAAACTAACCAAATTGGGAGACAAGATTGTGAGAATGAGGATTGAAGTGTGAAGAATGAAGGGTCCCAAAGGGGGTTTATATAGCATCTGGACTAGTTTCCTGCCCAGCGCGGCGCTCACTAGCCAGCGCCGCGCTCACCAAGTGACCTCCAACGGCTAGTAGCCAACGACTACTTCCCACGTGCCGCGATGCTCGCCAACGGCTAGTTTCCTGTCCTACCAACCAACGCCGAGCTGGCTGGTGAGCGCTGCGCTCTCTGCTGGCGTGGCGTTGTCTGGGCCGCGAAATTGCCCCTATTTGGACATAGTTTGGAAATGTGCCATTGGGGCTACATATTCCTCCGAAACTGCCCCCAATACTACAAAACCCTATAAATTAAGAGAACAAATAAGTGTTTTCAAAATCGTATCAATACGTCGAACCGGTGAGTCTAACAATTTTTGATTTGATCCCTAAAATCTACTAATATATAATAAGATTACAATTTTTTTTCTTTTGCCACATGAGCCATTCCTCTTCATACTATATTTTTAGGAAATTGACAAATCAAAATCTATCTCTTTTTTTGGCGGAACAATCTATCTCTTTTAATAAACAAACAAAAATAAAAAATATCATGGTAAACATTAACGACAGCAGATCCGACTACAACCTTTTGCAAGGGTTGGAACTTTTCCAATCTTTTTTCAACCATTAGATCACCCTTTGACATTTTTACCAATCTAATGGTCTAGATTGATAGAGGTATTTGAGACTTTACACACAAAATTTAATTTTTATATTTGAATTAATATTTAATATTCCAAGTGACTGGCCGGTGACTTTTCCGGCGACCGGTCACCATCGTCCGTGACTTTTCTGACGAGACTCCGATGACTGACCAAACTCCGGCGAGACTCCGACGACTTTTCCGCGAAGGCATGTTAACTAGTTAACACCTTTTTGCTGATAACTAGTTAACAATGTTTTTTTACTAATAACTAGTTAAAATGGTTTTTAAACTGATAACTAGTTAACAACATTTTTTGTTGATAATTTGTTAACAGATTTTAACCTGACAACTAGTTAACAAGATTTTTTGTTAACAGGTTTTTTTAACTAGTTAACATCATGATTCAGATAACTAGTTTACAAGATTTTAGTTGATAACTAGTTATCAAAATTAGTTAACTTATCGAGGTAATAGTTAACATTATAATCAGATAACTAGTTAATAATATTTTTAGTTGATAATTAGTTATAAAAAATACTTAACTAGATAACTTATCGAGTTTTTTTGGTAGAAAGGCGGGTGCGGGGCACCCTTACTCATTAAAAGAGATCATACGGGGAAACAAACACCCACAATGTCGCTACAAATAGCTCTGTCGACATCCGAGGAGCAAACAAAATTAAAATGCGACCCCAACCTGAGGCTGTGGCCGTGGTGAGCCAAGAGGTCGGCAACACGATTTCTCTCGCGAAAAATGTGTGAGACAGTGACCGTCTAGTTGCGATGCATAAGTTGACGGATGTGCTGGAGGATGTGGCCGTGGCGGGAGTCCTCCTGATGAGGATTAGTGATAGCGAGGACGGCGGCGGATGAGTCGATTTGGAGGTGCACCTTTCTAAATTGCATCTTCCAAGCAAGCTCAAGCCCAATGGACGACGCCGCGCGGAGCTCCGCTCTTGTGATTGTACAGGCCCCGAGGTTGGCTGCGAAGACAACAAGACGCCGTCCTGAGCTGTCGCGAAGAATACCTCCAGCCGCAGCTTGGCCGTGAGGATGAATCACAGAACCATCACAGTTAACTGTGATCCAATCATCCGAAGCAGGAATCCACTTCAGAAGCGTCTACCTCGTCCTTTTGACTACCCCTGGCAACGTCTGTGACTCTGCTTTCATTGTTCGCAAACCCCGGTGGTCCAATGAAGGATTCGTAGGCGGAGCTGATCGCTAGTCACAGATCTATTGTCAAAGATATCCTCATTACGTGCCTTCCAAAGGATCCAAAGGGTGATGCCGAAAATCAAACTGAAATCAGGGTTTTGGATGCCAGTGGTAATCCAATCCTGAATGTCGCCTGCAAAAAAGTCAATGGCAAGGCCCGGAGGCAACAAGGCGAGCCACGCAGATTTGGCAAGACGAAAATCCCGAAGAACATGAATGGAGGTTTCACTTACACCTGGGCAGTGGCGGCAATTGTCACAGGTAGTCATGTGCCTTCTTCGACGCTCCGCGTTGGTGAGTAAGCGGTTGTGGGTGGCAAGCCAGAGAAAGTGTTTGATTCTACTCGGGCCTTGCCATTTCCAAACCAATCGCCAGATATTCGTCTGAGGGCTTTCCTCGGAGGTTTCCCTAATATCATATGCAGATTTGATAGAGAAGCGGCCTCTAGGGTCCGGTCCCCAATTCATATCATCCTCTCCTCCATCTACTTTAGGCGGTCCCATACATGCGACCTGATTGACAATGGCGGGGGGAGGCAGTTAAGGAGGAGGTCCCAATCCCAATTATCAGAATCGCCAGTCATATCTGAGACGGAGTAGAGCAGCTTAGAATCGGTGAGCTCATAGGTCGCGTGGTCCACCAGGGTGATGCCACTATCGAGCCAATTGGCTGTCCAGAAGAGCGTGTCTTTGCCGTTGCGGATACTGTGCTGGCATCCACTAGCCATGTCATGCCAAACCTTCCGGATACCCCTCCATAAGCTCGAGCCTCCGATTTTCCTGTGGAGTTGCAGACCATCGGCTGTATCCTTGAGGTATTTGCTGGTGAGAATACGGACCCAGAGGCGATCAGGTTCCTTTAAGATAGTCCACCCAAGCTTCATCAAGTAGGCATCATTCAGTTCCCTAGCTTTGCGGAACCCCAAGCCTCCGTGCTCCTTAGATCTGCAAATAACATCCCAAGAAAACAAGTGAGGTTTCCTGTGGTCAGGAGAGGCTCCCCAAACGAAGTTGCGTAAAATAGAATCAATGCGGGAAGTAATCGAATGAGGGAGGGCCGAGGACTGCATGGCGTAGGAAGGAATCGCATTGAGCACAGAGAGTGCCAAAGTAACGCGTCTTGCCAGGGAAAGGGTGTTCCTTTTCCATCCTGCCAGTTTACTCTGCATCTCCTCAATAATGTAATCATACGTCCCTTTTGTGACTCTATTGTGGAGAATAGGCACTCCAAGGTAGCGCCCAAGGTCGTCCATTTCACTAATGCCCAGAAGCCTGCATGAGCTTCTCCTAGAACGTCTGGATGTGTTCTTGGAGAAGAAAACACGAGATTTTTCTTTGCTGACCAGTTGGCCAGAGGCCCTGCAAAACAGATCCAGACACGAGTTAATGGCCCGGCATTGATCTATAGAGACCTCTCCAAACAGGACAAGGTCATCGGCAAAGAAGATATGAGACAAGCCAGGGCCCTCTTTGGAGAGATGGATAGGCTTCCAGTCACCTTTGCTAACATCATTATTAATAAGGATACTGAGACGTTCAACACAAAGAGTAAAGAGGAAGGGAGAGAGAGGACATCTCTGACAAAGGCCGCGGCCTGGTTTGAAGCTGGGAGTGAGGATGCCACTCCAGAGCACCTGGGTGGAGGTCGTAGAGATGCAACACATAATAAGTCGAATCAGAGAAGGGTTAAAGTTTGCTGCGGAGAGCGTGTCTTCAACGAATGTGATGACACTCGATTTGACGTGATTATCAGCCTCATTTATGCGACATTTCCTTGCTTAAGACATGGTTTTTAGGGTAGAATAATGAATATTCAATCAATTGCTCTATCTCGTGCCATTTGTGTTACTTTGGCCCGTTTCGGGTCTATTTGATGGTTTTCTAGTGTTTCTATGTTAGCACAGGTTTTTGGCGTCAAATAAGTAGCCAAGGACGTGTCTAAGCCATTGGAACCTCGAGGAATCGCACCGGAATCGATCCAAGGAGTCAATCAAGTCGAATCAAACCCTGCCCCGTTTTACACTGAAGTTTTCGGCGAAAAACCTTGGAGTTTTCGGTGAAAATGCATGAACAAATCGGCAGTGCATTCATGCAGAACTTTTCGGCAAAAACACTAAGTTTTCACCGAGAACCCGGCGTCCGAAAATCACAGGAGAATTCAGCCGGCGATCAGTCATTTTACAAAGGAATTTTCGGCGAAAATTCCTTCATATTTTCGGCAAAAATCCCAGGCAAAATCCGGCGGTAATAGGGTTAAGTATAAATACTTAACCGGCGGCCCTAAACAGAGGGAGACTTCAGATACACACTTTTTACCGCAAAATACCAAATACTTCAGAATTCTCCCGAGTTTTGGAGCAGAGAGTTAGAGTTCGAAGAGCCAAGAAGAGATCGTGACGCCATCCCTTCCATCTCGAAGACTCGGAGCTAGGATTGTAGTTTACCGAAGATCGAAGTTCTGCCGGAGTCGTCTTAATTAGGTTTTCAGATCCTTTTCTGTTCTTTCTCTGTTCAAGATTAACTCTATCTTTGTCTTTGATTCTTTTGTGAAAAACATTAGTAGCTAAAACTCTTAGAGCTTAGACTAGATGAACCCTAAGTGACCCAGGCTTTAAAGTGGTTACGGATCGGCGGTGATTAGATTCAAAGTTCAATCAGTTTCTCTTTCATGTTTGATTTGTTCTGCATTGTTCATGTTTCTTGTCTGGATTGATCACCTAGATTAGATTCTGGTTAAGCTAAGGATAGAAGTGAACGCTCGCCTTACTGTAAAACATCAAATCGAACAATTAACCTAATCATTGGAGTGTGCCTTTCGTAGGAACCAGTTAGGGTTAATCCACTGCAAGAGTAACTCATGAATCATTAGTAATTGCACCAGTTAAGTTAAGTCATTGCGAGAGGCGACCGTACCCGGGCGGCTAAATAATCTTGGTAGCTAGATCAGATAGAGCGAACGTTCGTCAGTCTTAAACCTAAGGGTAAGGAGTTATGGTGGTGTCTTAGAATTGATTGAACGAGAATCGAAATCCGCTGATTTGTTGATTGCCAATGCTCTGGTGAACGAAGGGGGATTCAAAGTCTAAGTTTGTCTGTCATCTTTGTCTTAATAAACCAATCTTTCAACCTGTTTTCAGTTTTAATTTTTAATTTTCGTGCATTTCTTAGAATTAGAAGTCGTGGAACTCACACCATGCACGAAGTGTTTAAACTTGAATAACTTGCCTTTATATTTGAGTAATCAATCATTAGAAGACCGGTGGAATACGATCTACCCTAGCTTTTTAAGCTTGGTAGTTATTTGATACCCTGCTCTGCAGCGTTCACCAAATTGGCGCCGTTGCCGGGGACTTCTTTTGATTGTTCGAAAGAAGAACTGGCATTTTATTCTTCTACTTTCCATCTTTCACCTTTTCATCACACTTTGATTTTACGCCGGTTATGTTTGCTTTTGTTGCTTGTAGGTTGTTCTACAGGTTTATGAACCGCTCGGTCACTCATTCTCAGTTTAAGCCGGGTAATTCTGCTCCGTTGAAGCAACCACGAGCTCAGAAGCAAGTCAGAATCATTCCGCCATCACCTCCTACTCCTATTAAGATCGAGGAGTTGAAGGAGAACTCCTCATCTTCATCCGCTTCATCCACTACTTCAGATTCACCACCACCTTCTCCTTCCGTAATGGCTGCTCAACGCACCATGGCGGATTACTATAAACCAAGTGTGGTCAGCTTTCGATCTAGCGTCGTTGTGCCACACAACGATGACGATCCTGACTATGAGATCACAGATCCCGTCCTGGAAATGGTCTCTAGGGATCTACAATTCGAAGGGGAGCCGCAAGATAACCCATGCACACATTTGGCGAACTTCCTAGCCATGTGCGAGACGTTTAAGAGCGGGAACCTCGGTAAGAACAATCTTTGCTTACGAGTCTTCCCATTCTCTCTTAAAGGCACCGCCAAGATATGGCTCAGTAGGAAACCACCTGGCCACTACACCGACTGGGATGATCTAGCCCAAGACTTCATAGAGGAATACTTTCCTCCTTCAAGAACTACATTTTACAAGGACAGCATCGCCAGATTCTCACAGAAGGACGGAGTAAGTTTACATGATGCTTGGAATGAATTCCAAGAACTCCTCTATGACTGCCCTTATCATGGATTCAAACAGGAGCAGCTAGCTGAGAACACCTTAGCTAATGGTGACTGCATAGCACTCGAACCAGAAGCTGCTCTTCTTCACTTTGCGAACTGCGCATCTAAGTCCACGAATTTGGAGTGACAGTTTGGAGCAGCTAAGAGCCGACCAAGCCGTGAAGATCAGATTAAGATTGAAGTACAGAAACATATGAAGGAGATCTTTGAAATAGTTAATAACTGGTCTAAAGAGGAAGTGAACTTCATCGAGCAAGGCTTCACCAAGGATCAAAGAAGCTACCCTGACTACCGTCAGTTCAGAACACCTCCTCAACAACAGGGAAGCTTCCTTGAGCGTCCTTCTCACAACTTCAGATTCAACCAGAGTCAAAATGAATGCTGGGACAATAGTTATCAAGATCCTCCCAGATTCACCGGAGCACAGCAACCTCAGAATTTTACGTCTGAGAACATTTGGGAGAGGAAAATAGCCAAGAAGTTTGAACTGATTGCGGCACGGCTCAATGATCATGAAGAAAGGTTTAAAGCCCAAGATGCTTTTAACCAAGGACAGATCGCTCAAGGACAGAGAATAGAGAGCATGGTAAATAAAATTGCTAACATGTTGGCTAACCTTCCTCTCTTCAATCAGGCGCCGTCTCAAAACAACTCCACCATGAAGAACGAGCATGCTAAAGTCATCACAACCAGGAGCATTGAGCAGAACAGCCTGGAGAAGAAGAAGGAAGCACTTTCTACTCCCTCTACGGGAGAGTGCTCAGCTATCGTCTCTCAATCACCGCCCATACCTATCCCAGCTAAGTGCTCTGATCCTGGCCCTTTTACGTTACCTTTAATCATTAATGGCATCGAAATTGAGCGTAGTTTGGTTGATCTAGGTGCATCTATAAATGTCATGCCTATGTGTTTATATAAGAAACTGAACCTAGGTGAACTACAACCTGCTAGCATGCATTTAGTGTTCGCCGACAAAACTCTAAAAGAACCTAGAGGATTAATCAAGGATGTAATCACTTGTTGTGGCCCTTTCCAGTTTTTCGCTGATTATGTAGTAATGGATACTCAAGAGACATATTCTACCCTTCTCCTAGGCCGGCCGTTTATGGCGACAGCTGGCATTAACATTAATGTCCCAAATGGCTCGTTAACATTAAGGGTTGGGAAGGATACTGCGACATTCCGTCTTAAGGACGGTATGAAATACATTCCTAAGGGAGAATCACATTGTTTATCCGTAGAAACTGTGGAGTTGGCCTCTGTCAACTTCGTTACTGATGTCTCTTCTAGTGTTCCTAGATCAATTGTTGTTGCAGGTGTTGAACAGATTACAAAGCAGAAGCCAAAATCTGCTGTTTAGAAGCGGCCAAAGAAGAAGGAACTGAAAGCCTCTTCTTCACCGCCGAGCAAGGAACCTGGCAGGCCCCGGGGGAAGAACAAGAAGACAAAGACTCAGATGGTCTGGAGACCAGTTGTGCCGCCACCTTCATCCGAGCCAGCTGCACCGCCAATTCGTTTCAAGCTACCGGCACCGGAACAAGTATTGAAGGAGAAGCCGAAAGCATCTCCTAAGGAAATACCTACGATCACCGATCCTGGTGATACAAAGCCGGAGGATAAAGAGAAGACGAAGCCTATCACTCTCATCCCTTCAACCGTCTTCCTTGTAGAGGATGATCCCTTGACAGAGCTATTCGGTCCGTTCAAGATCACCGAGCACCTTCCCGATGGACGTACCAAGCTTATACACAGTGGTGGAGATGTGGTCGAATTGCAAACTTATGATAGAATTCAGTAACAAAAAATGATTGAGAGCAGAAACACGTCCTTAAACACAGAGAGTGAGAGTTCCCCATTTACTAAATATTTCCTGTGTGAGGAGTTTGGTCGGTCAGGTCAAATTCGTGCATAATTGGTTGCGATTACTCGTCGTGTGCAGTTATTAGTGAGACCAGGTTGTTTGGCTGATCAGTATGCATGTTAGGTTTCTTGTTCTAGGAATTATCTGTCTAATAATTCATTGTGTTGATCGAACTCCAATTTAGTAAATCTTATCATTTGTGAACATGAGCGTTTCTATTTAGTTTACTTGAGGACAAGCAAAAGCTTAAGTGTGGGGTATTTTGATGACATTCGATTTGACGTGATTATCAGCCTTATTTAAGCGACATTTCCTTACTTAAGACATGGTTTTTAGGGTAGAATAATGAATATTCAATCAATTGCTCTATCTCGTGCCATTTGTGTTACTTTGGCCCGTTTCGGGTCTATTTGATGGTTTTCTAGTGTTTCTATGTTAGCACAGGTTTTTGCCGTCAAATAAGTAGCCAAAGACGTGTCTAAGCCATTGGAACCTCGAGGAATCGCACCAGAATCGATCCAAGGAGTCAATCAAGTCGAACCAAACCCTGCCCCGTTTTACACTAAAGTTTTCGGCGAAAACCCTTGGAGTTTTCGGCGAAAACTCATGAACAAATCGGCAGTGCATTCATGAAGAACTTTTTGGCGAAAACACTAAGTTTTCGCCGAGAACCCGGCGTCCAAAAATCACAGGAGAATTCAGCCGGCGATCAGTCATTTTACAAAGGAATTTTAGGCGAAAATTCCTTCATATTTTTGGCAAAAATCCCAGGCAAAATCCGGCGGTATTAGGGTTAAGGCGGCCCTAAACAGAGGAAGACTTCAGATACATACTTTTTACCGCAAAATACCAAATACTTCAGAATTCTCCCGAGTTTTGGAGCAGAGAGTTAGAGTTCGAAGAGCCAAGAAGAGATCGTGACGCCATCCCTTCCATCTCGAAGACTCGGAGCTAGGATTGCAGTTTACCGAAGATCGAAGTTCTGCCGGAGTTGTCTTAATTATGTTTTTCAGATCCTTTTCTGTTCTTCCTCTGTTCAAGATGAACTCTATCTTTGTCTTTGATTCTTTTGTGAAAAACATGAGTAGCTAAACTCTTAGAGCTTAGACTAGATGAACCCTAAGTGACCCAGGGCTTTAAAGCGGTCACGGATCGGCGGTGATTAGATTCAAAGTTCAATCAGTTTCTCTTTCATGTTTGATTTGTTCTGCATTGTTCATGTTTCTTGTCTGGATTGATCACCTAGATTTGATTCTGGTTAAGCTAAGGATAGAAGCGAACCCTCACCTTACTTTAAAACATCAAATCGAACAATTAACCTAATCATTGGAGTGTGCCTTTCGTAGGAACCAATTAGGGTTAATCCACTGCAAGAGTAACTCATGAATATTAGTAATTGCACCAGTTAAGTTAAGTCATTGCGAGAGGCGACCGTACCCGGGCGGCTAATTAATCTTGGTAGCTAGATCGGATAGAGCGAACGTTCATCAGTCTTAAACCTATGGGTAAGGAGTTATGGTGGTGTCTTAGAATTGATTGAACGAGAATCGAAATCCGCTGATCTGTTGATTGCCAATGCTCTGGTGAACGAAGGGGGATTCAAAGTCTAAGTTTGTCTGTCATCTTTGTCTTAATCAACCAATCTTTCAATCTGTTTTCAGTTTTAATTTTTAATTTCCGTGCATTTCTTAGAATTAGAAGTCGTGGAACTCACACCACGCACGAAGTGTTTAAACTTGAATAACTTGCCTTTATATTTGAGTAATCAATCATTAGAAGACCCATGGAATACGATCTACCCTAGCTTTCTAAGCTTGGTAGTTATTTGATACCCTGCTCTGCAGCGTTCATCAGAATGTCCATTCGACTCTATCAAAGGCCTTGGCCAAATCCAGCTTTATGGTCATAAACTCCTTCTTCCCGACGTTCGATTTCATTGTGTGGATGACCTCCTGCAAAATGATAATGTTGTCAGAAATAAGCCTGCCCGGGATGAAGCTGGTTTGAGTAGACCCAACAAGCTGTCCCATGGATTTCTTACTGTGGTCTGCAATGCATTTAGTGACAATCTTGAAGATGACGTTGCAGAGGCTAATGGGCCAGAATTGAGAAATGCATTCCGGCTTCTTGATCTTTGGGATGAGGACGATGATAGTTTCATTGACCTTCTCAATAATGTCGGGGTTCCTGAAAACATCAACAATGAAATTAGTAACATCTGCTCCCACCACATTCCAACATTTCTGATAGAAAACAGGATGAAAGTCGTCCTTCCCTGGAGATTTGAGGCTCCCCATGCCTTTAATAGCCGTAATGATCTCGCGATCATCGGGAGGGGCGTCCATAGCATTGCTGGCATCCACGGTGAGAGGGTTTGGGAAAGGGACAACTCCATTGCCGAGGGGGTCGACATGGGAAGGTGTGAAAAGCTCGCGGAAGTGGTTCACAACAAGCACCTTTAGCTCTGACGGGTTGAACACCAAGTCCCATGCGGTTTCTTGAGGCCCTCAATGCGGTTGAATTTCCTTCTTTGCAACGCCGACAAGTGGAAGAACCTGGTGTTACAATCCCCTTCTTTGAGCCATTGCACTTGAGATTTTTGAAGCCAGAGAATACTCTCCTGCCAGAGAGTCTGGACCAGCTCAATACAGGTGTTCTCTTCAATCTCTCTATGCCTGTCAGATCTGTTGAAATCCGCTGCGGCTTCAAGCTGCTTGAGGCAATTTTCAAGGGAACGATTGCGCTGAAAAATGTAGCCAAAGACTTTCTTGTTCCAAGTCTTGCAACTGTCCTCAAAGTTTTGCAAAGATGAACAGAGGTCCCTTCCCGGTTCCCAACAATGATCAAGCAAACGAGGGAAATCAGAATGGCTTAACCAGGCCGCGTTAAAACGAAAGGGACGAGGGGAACGATCATACCTTAGGTCCTGATTGAGGTTGATAAGGATAGGACGGTGGTCTAAGTTAAGGCGCTCCAGATGGAAGGTGGAAGAATTGGGGAAGAGTTGGAGCCAAAGGGAGTTACAGAGGCTGTGATCCAAGCGTTCCCGAAGGCAACCTCGAAACCAGGTGAAACGAGGACCGGAGAAACCCATGTCAAGCAGGCCACAATCCGAAATGCACTCTCTAAATTCTCTGGCTTGGATTTGGTTAAACCCTTTTCCACCCAATTTTTCCGTCGAATCAATCATAGCATTTAAATCGCCTGCGACCTGCCAAGGGCAAGAGATATAGCTTGCAATATCCACAAGATCGTTCCAGAGGGAGCGCCGGATGTGGAGGTGCAGCGAGGCATAGACAGTCGTGAAAGCAAAGTTGCGGCCGTCTTCAAGCTCGATCTCTGTGTGGATGAACTGACGTGAGGAGTTCGAAACACGAATTCTGAGGTCAGGGTCCTTCCAGAGAAGCCAGATACCGCCACTGAAGCCTCGAGCTTCTTCAATGAAAGAGAATTGGAAACCGAGTTTAGCACGAACTTCGCGACCTCTAGCGCCGCTGATGCGAGGTTCGAGGATAGTGATGACCGAAGGGTTGTGGACCTGAACGTAGCGATTAAGAACATAAATGAATGAATGGTTTTCGGCTCTCCGGCAATTCCAAACAAATAACTTATCCATAAAAAATAAAAGATGGGAAAGAAGAGGGAAAAGGAACGGGAACACATGAACCAGATTACGCGGGAGTGGGGGAATTGAGATCTCATCTTCCAGGAGAGCTAGCGGCGACGACAGGAGGTTGAGTCGAGCTGTCAGAGGAGTCATCAGTAATGGACTCCGTGACTTTGCTGGGAGTAGATGAAAGTTGCGCAAGACTTGACTCTTGAATCAAGGTTTTAGTCGCATCAACTTTTTTGAAATCTCTTTTCTTAAGCGTATTAAGAGCGGGAGGACTTTAGGCCAACAACCCCTTTGGAGTTAAGGTTAAAGGAAGAATGCTTGGGAGAAGGTTCACAGTTTTTCAGGAAGCGCTGGAACAGGGGAAGGGGTTGGGATAAGGATGAGGAAGGGATAACGGGGGGGGAGAGGGAAAACGATGTCGGAGAAGGGGTTAGGGGCAAATTGGGCGGAAGGGTTAGGACAGTGGACCGAGGGAGGAGAGGCCTTAGAATCTGAATGGGCTGCAGAAGGGGATTTAGTCGGATCAGGGAAACACTCGGGCCTTGGGGCGGGCCTTGAGTGGGCCTTGGGGGCTAGACTGGGCTTGGGGGGGGGGTACGAGCTTAGGGGGCTCCTTTCTTACCGTTGGAGGGGGTTTTTGGGGAATTACCTTTAGAGGAGCCAACGGCAGGGGCCGAGGGTTTCGGATTAGAGATTTTAGGGGATCCTTTTTTCCCTCCCTCTTTAATGCCATGATCTCCAAGCTTACCTATCTCTCCCGACGTGATTGAGGGATTCTCTTTCCTTAAGTTAGAACCTTCCTTTTCAGCACCACCTGCCTATCCCGTACCGCTTTCCTTTTTTGGCCGTCGAGACTTTCTCGTGACCACCATCCAAGGGCCGAAAGTGTCCGGCGGCGAGTTGGTCGGACGAGTCGAGGCGTCGGGGGCGAGGTTAGGCTCTAATGAGCCATCGGAGGAGATTCTACTGTAGCTGGCTGAAGAGCAGGGCAAGCAGCCAGATCGTGACCCACTTTACCACAATGAAAGCACAGGATTGGGAGATTCTTATACTCAACCTCTTGACAGTAACCATCGAGCTCGATCACCGGCACCAACGGTTCGTTAAGGTTGATTTTGATTGCCAACCTAGCGAACTTACCCCTCTCTGCATTTTGAGTATTGAAATCAATCTTGACGGTGCGACCAATCAGATTTCCAAGCAAGGTCAGAACTTCAGAATGGTAGTATTGGACAGGCGTGAGGGGAAAACGAACCCAAACCACCATTTTAGCCGGGAGGGAGTCTGACACCCGAAAGTTCGGAGTCCATTGGTGAACCACGAGGTAGTGGTCTAAGATCATCCAGGGACCTCCAGTGAGAACTTTAAGGTAATCATGCTCATCTGAAAATTTGACCATGAAACAGCCTTTGTCGAGGTCGATGATGTGCATTTGGTTGCGAGGCTTCCACATGGCGTGAAGACGGTGACAAAGGTAGGCATAGCCGATGCTCTTTCCAAGGAGGCGGACCACAAGCGTGTTCGTCCATGGTTTACAAAGCTTATCTTTGAACTCCTTGGAGAGAGTAAGGGATAGGCGGCCGTCCTTAATAAGCGGAGTTATATCATGCTCTCCAACAGGGATCCAAGGTTGTTGGAAGGAGGGAGGGGGGATCTCACTCCTTCAAGAGCTCCCTTGTAGGATTTGGACACATGGGGGGGGGGGGTGCAACGCTTGTCGGATGGGGGCTGTGTGACTGAGGGGCAGAGGTATTCCAATCGACATCCATCGCGTCGCTTGTCTTGGCCGCCTCGGGAGCTATAGAAGAACTAGCTTCCGGCGGTCGGTCGTTTGGTTCAGTTGCTGGCAGCGGCTGTTTACCAAGGAGGGAGTCGTTAGAGGACGAGAGCATTTTTCCTGATAACTTATCGAGTTAACTAGTTCACATCATGATTAAGATAACTATTTAACATTTTTTAAAATGATAACTAGTTTTTAAAATTAGTTAACTAGTTAAGTTAATTAGTTAACATAATAACTAGATAACTAGTTAAGAAGATTTTTATTTGATAACTCATAGGTTAACAACATAATTCTACAGGCCAAAAATCACGGTTACAAATTACAATCGGATTGATTGACAACAATCCCAAATTAGGACTAAATAATTACTAAACAATCCTCTTATTTTAGGTAACTACAAATCAGTCACTTGACTTATCTAGGTAAAAAATTAATCACTCTTCATCAACCTCCCTTTTTCGATCGCAAACGCCGATTCGGAGGACCCCCTCGGATTCCTGAACCAAGCGATGGATGTCACCAGTAAAGACAAACATGATGAACTTGCATCCAACTGCCACCTCTTCCACAACCACTCTACCTACGAACACCGTCACCACAATCAGCTCCTCCGCCGCACCCGGTTGATGATGACGACCAGGAAGAATCAGCTGACCCACCACTCCTGCAGTCGTCACCCCTTCCACGGTGGTCCCAACCCCTGACTCCGACGAATCAACTGCTCTGCCCCTATTGACCTGTCATCTGCCGTTAGATCTGATTTGTCTCGGATAGTCGAATCTGCTCTGCCACCGCAAGAGAAGACTAGGAGGAGTCGACTGGAGGGAGGATGAATTAGAGGAGAAGACGAGCATGAGGTGGCTTGGAGAAGAGGTGGATCGGAGGAGGAGGTGGCTGAAGGGTGGATCGGAGAAAGAGGAAGTCAGAGAGAGGAGGTTGGTGGCTGGTACTTGATCAGAACTCGATGGAGGGGGAAGGAAGACTGTATCAGGAAAGGGAATGGTAAAGGCATGAATTTTTTTGTTTTTTAGTTTTTGTCCCTCCAGTTTTTGGTTGGAACCAGTCCAACCTTGAAAAGGTTGGAGCCGGATCCTTTGCCACCACTAACCACCTCTAACCCTACGTTTCAAACTATTTTCTATTTTTGTTTTTACATGATTTTCTATGTAGTTTATAGAAATGATAATGTTTTCTATAACCATGGTGAACGCTCCGGTGACGCCGACACGTGGCAGCGCGTGATTGGTCCACTTAAGACTAATTATTTTAGCTCATATTTAGTGTTCTAATTTTTCTGGATGTATCAAATGGTCACCCAATTCAATAAAATCGTCAATTCGATTTTCCCATCCGACATTCCATCAGTTAAGTTTAGTACATGTTTGAAACACACAATTTATTGAAATTTTCTCACATATCTCTACCAAAAAAAGCCGTATCCGACAAACACCATTTACCAACCAACGAACTCCTTCTCTCTTCCGCATCTCTAAATTCTCTCCCTAATAACAATCAACCTCGACGGCAAGCTCGGATTTCCGACGTTCTTCTCATCGTCGAGCATAGGGATAGGAAGCTTCTCAATTTGCCGGTCGAAATCCTCCCTGCCGGTCGAAGTCATCTGTTCTCTACCGGTCGAAGTCATTTTCGCTGCCTGGATTTCGTTGCGCCGCTTAAAATCAGATCAATCCGATGGCGTCCGAAGATGTGAAGACGAGTGTTGAGGCTGCTAGTTCCACGATCGTCAATCTCGTCGAGGAGGCCAAGCTAGGTCGTGAAGGTGTCAAGACTCAGGGACCCGCTTTCATCAGCATCTGCAAATCCCTCGTCGCCGGTGGCGTCACCGGAGGAGTGTGAGTATTTTTTTTACGTTTTTTTTAATTGATTCTGTCTATTAAGGAGGGGAATCGTATTGGGTTTGGCTTAGAATCATCGATCCCTTCATTTTTTTTACTGAATCTCTAGTTCTTAAGATCCTGTTTTTGATTGTATCAAATCTGGCTCTTTTCACAGATTCTTTGGTTCATGAATTGGTTGTGTTAGTACCAGCTGAGTTCTGGGTTTAATGCGATATTGCTTCTCTGGTTTTGATTCAGGTGTTTTGTTAAGTTTGGTTAAATCATGATGGTGCTCTGTCAAATTGATTTCAATGCTAGTGATTTGATTCTTTGTTCACTTTTGGTGTGCTTGTGAGGGTTTTGTTGTGTGATAGTTCATACTGTAGACTGATTCTACTATTGGCCGATAGACGCTATCGTTAACCCTTTCTTATGTGCTCCGATCTGTAATCTGTTTGTTTTAATGCAACTGAAAGCTGCACCATAAGTTCCGTTTTCAATTCTATGATGTTGTTTTATGATTGATGCCAGCTTGTTGGTTGAATACAGGTTAAGATTCTCCATTCTTTGGATCATCGAAACGTGTTGAAGTTCTACTCCTGGTAAGGCTTGCTAGCTTGTGTCTTTGAAGAGACTGGCACTCATGTGTTATTGTGTTCTTGCAAGAAAACCCTGACAGTCAGCTGAATTTAGTTTGTGACTTGACTGTTCACTTCTGGCAGACTATCTAATCTTGTTGATTCATTAATGTAGAGTTCATGTAAAATCAATCTATTAGCTGGATGTCAGCTGGAAGTATAGGTTACAGCTACGGAGTATCTGCTTCTGTAATTGGCTTTGGCTCTTTACATGTAGTTCATTCAACATGTAACACCAAAAGGGGATGCGAAATAGGTGATGGACGTATAGGTTGCAGATGCTGTTAAAGAAGCTTAATCTGAATATGAATAGCCATTCTAGTGTTGTTGCTAAAGGATTGACTGATCTTGAGCTTGATGAACTTGACTTGAACAATAACAAGCTAATCGGTCCAATCCCTAACTTGATAGAACTGTATGCATTTGGACTGTAGTAATCTTGTATGATAGATATTCAGAATTGGCAGAGTTAGGGATTTTATGCATTCATGTTAGATTTACCTGAGATTTGTACATCTCAGGAGCATATGATCGAATCTCTTTGTAGGCTATTATTGATATTCGATGATGGAACTTGTGTCGCTTATCAGAATTGTCGAGAGAATTGGCCGAGTTCAAACAAGGGGATCATCAATCATGTCCATACCCATTTCTTGAACTTTCTACGTATGGACTTGAATCTAGTATGAAGAGTTGGGTTTAGATTTTGCATATTAGTAGAACTAAGGATTTTAGTATTTTACACATATGTGTTAGATTAATTGGCTCTATGTACAGCTCTGAAGCATGGAGTCAGTCCCCGTCTTGGTGATTATTGATCTTGATGCTTGAAACTTGTGTCGATTGTGTAGATAATATTGAGCATTGGCGATGGATCATGTCCATATGAATTAGTTGAATGTTAAGCATATGGAGTAGTAATCTAGCGTGAAGTGCTGGTTATAGATCTTCTGTTTCGGTAGAGCTAGGGATCTTAGGCTTCTGGAGATTTGTACACCTCAGGAGCGTGTAGTTGTTTTCGATGATTAAAACTTTGTGTCTAGGGTGCAGGATTGTTGAGAGCATTGGTGACGTGGTGACCGAGTTCAAAGAAGGGGATCATGTGCTTACTGTGTTCACTGGAGAATGCAGGACATGCAAGCATTGCACATCAGGCAAAAGCAATGTGTGCCAGGTACTGGGGTTGGAGAGAAGAGGCTTGATGCACAGCGATCAGAAGACAAGTTTTTTTATCAGAGGAAATCCCATCTTCCATTATTGTGCAGTGTTGAGTTTCGGCGAGTATAAGGTGGTCCACTCTGGGTGTGCTGTCAAAGTTAGCCCAGCTGCACCTTTTGAGAAGATATGCTTCTTAGCTGTGGAGTTGCTGCAGGTACAATATAAAGACACTTTTGCTCTCTGTAATCTTTTCCCTCACTTATTTTCAGTAATTTGAACAAATCTACAGTGCAAATGCTCCAAATCTATCGCTCAGTAGCTGAAGTAATACAGAATTAACACTGAGGGTTCATTTTTTCTGTATCATTCATTCAAGCAGAAGTAACAGTATAGGGGTTCTGTCATGGTAGGTTTGGGTGCAGCTTGGAATGTTGCTAGTGTAACTAAGGTTATTTATGATGGTTATTTTATGATGAACCTCCAAACTCTATATGTAATCCAATTGCTGTCGAGCAGTGGCATGACGCATGACAATATGTTACTGGCTAAGCTTGAGACTGTCTTCACTGATTCTGCATACCATGGCTCATCAATGGTCAGTAATCTCATACTTACAGCCGTGATGATTAATGTTGGAACTTTTTTCTGAATTCTTCACTTGCGTTGGTATCAGTCTTGAGTCTTGTAGTATAATGATGTCTATGAATTGTCTATTTACTTGTAGTAGCCTCCATCTAACACCATAGAGAATGCGAGTGAGCCACATCAACCAACTCAAACCAATGGAACCAGGAGCAGCAGTAACGATGGAGCTTATTCCGAGATCACAAAAGAGCAGAAGGCCCGAATCGAAGCAAACAGATTAAAAGCACTTGAGAAAGCTGCAGGTAGGAAACGAGTGCAGGAGTCTGCGTGACCACGACCCTACACTTGCAGGAGCTTTGAGGAAACTTTTTTATAGTGATTAGTAGAGGTTATGCAGCAAATGTAACACCCAATTTTATGAAATGTAAAATGACAACGTGTCCCGGGACAGACGATGAATCAAAGGTTGAAAAATACTACTTTGACCAACTACTTTCAAACCAACCATAAAAATAGGGTATTAACCGTCAAAACATTTACAACGGAATTGGGCCCAACGACTTGAGAGCAATTCTCTAAGTCGCCATTACACCGTCTTATGATCCACTGCTTTGGCACACCTTAAGAAACTCCGGTGGCCCGTTGCTTGTCCAGGAAATTCCTGCAAAACTGGTGGGTGGCTCGGGGTCAGTCCATTATCATGATTATTCCGTATAAACATGAATAAACACATTTAATAGAATTAACTACGCAAACTAGTAATTCCACAATCATCCTTCCGTAACAGAGATTACCGTTACCATCTATCGAATGACTTGTCACAAGGAATATTAATCCATCATCCCAATCATGACCTATATGTGAGACATTAACACACATAATCACAAGTCATTATGACATCCCATGAACTATTCTAATAGTACCACACAACATCGAGATCAACCTCGAACAACTTTCACCAATCAACAAGGCGTCCCCTCTTCCCGCCTAGCTAACCTCTATGCCATCATCGATAAGGTTTACTTCTCAGCCTGTAATAGGGACTTCATAAGAGTCGCTATTCTTCCCGACTACCATGAATCGATTGGGGCTATCAATACCCAACTCCCATCATCCGGTCGAGGCTAATTCCACCCAACTCTTATCATCCGGTTGGGGCTATCCGTACCCATCTACTGTGAATCGATTGGGGCTAACAATAGCCAACTCCCATCACCCGGTAGGAACCCGTATCCATCGATGTTCCCGGCGGAGGACTAGCTAGCGAGGCTTTACTTTCCACCTATATACACTAGGTGCCAAACATCATCAGATAACATCACGGTTTAACCATAACCGAATCAAACACTATTAGGTATTAAACCAATGGTTCCGGAAAGATAGAACTTTCCGTAGAAACGACACCTTGTTGTCAAAACCAAGACTTTCCATCTTAATTTCCAGGTAAGTAGGGGAGTGACTCGGACTACTTAAGTCCCTCTAACCTTAGGCATCATAACTTTATAAACCGGAATTAATGAGAATCCGCGTCACTCATTACTCTGAACAAGCCAACAAACAACAGTTAGTCATCCAAATCATCAAGGTATTATAGTACCTACAAGTAATAGATTTATAGTTTATATGGATTTAACAATCCATCACGTCATCCAAATCATCAAGGTATTATAGTACCTACAAGTAATAGATTTATAGTTTATATGGATTTAACAATCCATCACGTCATCCATTGGTTTAATTAGCCACCAAAGCAATCGAAGCCACATCGTTTCACAAGCGATCTTATTCCAAGTCAAATCTAACCCTCGGAAGATAGCTGATTTGAATAGGAGTTATGGGTGATATATAAGTCCTCATAATAATATCATAACAATTATTACGTCATACTAAGGAATTAATATTCCCTAAGGAGTATAACACTTATCCAATAATCCAACACTTCTATTCATCTAATAAATCCAATGTTCCGTGCTAGGGTGATTACCGGAGCTCATTTCCAAAATAAATGGGAATGGGAATACTTAATTAAATAATTTTAGTTAATGGAATGTAAATTAACTAATAAAAATATTAGGAATTTACCCCCTTGAACCAACCCACCTATAAATCGAGTCGGTTGACTTGGAAATCGGTTCCGAAGCTTGAATCGGATGGAAATGAGGAGTTAACGAACCGTCATAACTCCCGGGCCAAATTGTACTAACTGAAAAGTTAGTTGGGCCAAATCTGTCACCATTTAGAGTTTAGGATTAAACTAAGAGAATAGAATATCTGAGGGGCCAAACTGTCAAAGACTAATAGGCTTGGACCACGATAGTAATTAAATTAAATTGGAGGACTGAACTGTGACATAGAGACTTGGGTGACCAAACTGCAACTATTCCATCTTCTTCTTCAATTTACAGGAGAAAAATTTACTCCTTTTTGGTGAAGCTCCGGTGAAGCTCGGATTCCCCTAATTCTCGCACGAAACTACCTTTTGAAGGTTGGAAAAGATTTCCATGCTTAAGACGATGTCGGGTTTGTATTTTTCAAGGAGTGAAAGGTCGTAGCGTGACGAATCCGGTAGCTTCGTTTTGGCGTTATCCAGGCCAATAATGGAGCTGGAGGGGTCGGAATTCACGTGGTGATGATTTACAATCATCAAAACCCGACAAACATCCATTATATGAAGGATTGGTCATGCTTGGAACAGAGAAGCGGCGGCGGCTTCTGCAAATTGGAGAAGGAGATGCTGATGTGGGGGTGACGTCACTATGATGTCATCATCTATCAAAAAGACTGAAAACTAATAAAAATAAAGGAATTGCTTACAATCATCAAAACCCGACAAACATCCATTATATGAAGGATTGGTCATGCTTGGAACAGAGAAGCGGCGGCGGCTTCTGCAAATTGGAGAAGGAGATGCTGATGTGGGGGTGACGTCACTATGATGTCATCATCTATCAAAAAGACTGAAAACTAATAAAAATAAAGGAATTGCTGGAGCAGGGACTTGAACCTGTGACCTTTAGGTTGTTGGTTCAGTTCCTCAACCAACTCGACCAAGCAGAATTCTTGACTTCCATGCAGCTGTGTTTCATTAACCCTTCCCTGCCTTCATTTGGAATCCGAGCTTAACCAAATTATAAAACCATTTGATTAACGAGGTCTACCATATCGAACACTTCACGCTATACCGTAAGAGTCGAGTCGGTCGCTTAACCTCTCGCTCCGCCTTCCATGAGTGAACTTAACTTGTCTCGAAATCATTTAATCTTCAATTTACGGTCATTTCTCAAACGTATGGAATAAAATTCAAAAAAAAATTCTGGTTCAGAGATTCGGGGTGTAACATTTCTCCCCTCCTTAAAAAGATTTTGTCCTCGAAATCAGACGACAATTAACTTTAACGGTGCCAAACCAGAGCAACTCACAATCGTGAGAAAACTTAATTTTTCATTCGAGAAAACTAAAAGGAAGGCAAGCTAGAAACAAGATCACTAAACAGATGATGATCGTCGTTTTCTCGAATGCTTCCACAGGTCCATCGAAGACGCCTTTACGACATACAAAATAAAAGAAGGAGACAATGAGAACGAGGCATCCTGTTCCGAGGATGATAGCTTTCTTCATGGCGTAGTTCTCGTCGTAGCCCCTTTCCAATCTTGAAGCGACTGCGATGGAGGACTTCAAGATTTCCCCCCGGTGATTCGGTTATCGTGAGAAAGAAGAGAAGAGAGGGGGGTTCTTAAAGAGAAGGGGAAGAGGAGGTATCATCATTGAGCCTCGCCCACTTGTGAGTGTCGGCAAGTATGGTTAAACAGACGCGGATTACGAGATCATCTTTTTAAATTTACTAGTTAAAGAATTGATACAAACTATTGGCATCTTTTGGTTCACCTGCCATCCGCAGGGATTCTGAGATACAAAATTCTTACCAACTAGCTAGAGATTAAAGAACGTATGCACCGTCTGAGACAATACATTCTTATGTCCAAGACAAAAACCACAAGAAAGAGAATAAGGTTACAACATGAATTTGAAGAAATACTGAGGCATGCAGGATGGGACTTCTGTTCAACTTCGCCGAACTGGTCCTTCCGAAGGATTTTCTTGACGCTTTCGCCGGTTTATGTTTTTGCATAATTTTAGGATGAAGGTGATAGCCACGAAGTGAAGAATGACTATCAGAAGGATGAAATTTATCCCACTCAAGATTTCCGTTTCATCAGAACAAGTCATTTTTCTTTAGAGAATGACTTAGAGGGAGGGCGTCAATTTAAAGAAGAAGAGGTTACGGTTAGCTTGCCTAAGAAGCCGCCGTTCGGACTCGAAAGTCAAAAGCAAAAAGAACGACATGACAACACAGGTTCAGGCTTTAACGGAGCCTCAAAAGTAGAGCTAATGCGGTGGATGATTCTCGACCGTTCACGTGTCTTCGCAGAAAGCGAGAGATTTACGTAGATCTTGTGTCGGAGATCAACGTTTCCTTCACTTGGGTATTTAACCCAGATGAAGCTCCGTTCCAAGTGTCACCCGCATGGTGCTCTGAGGGAATTCCGTCAATACTTACGGGAGGTTCGAATGGAAGTTTTCGGTGAAGGAAGGAAAAATACAGGAGCGACTCCATTCCTCAACTTTTTTTCCACCACTGAGAGTCTGCCAGTCCCTCCTGGTAATCCTTACTTGACCGATTTCTGTCCCTTTTGCGATTCAATTAAAATAGAATGGACACTAGATAGCAGCTTCCCTAATCACATGACTTCGAATGAAAACTCTTTCATTTCTCTAGATCGTAGCTTTAACCAACTCGTTTCCTTTGGAAGGGGTTCCAAGGCAAAGTCCAAAGGGAAGGGTTCCATTAGGTTGGGTCCCTTGATCATACCGGACGTGTTACTGATGTTTAACATTGCCGGTAGTTTCATTAGCATGAGCCAGCTTATGAAACTGAATTTTTCCTTCCATTTTAAGGGAGGATGGTGTACCATTTTTTATCAGCTCGGAAACCCTTTTCTTTCTGTACCAAAAGTAGGCAGGTGCTTTCCGCTTAACATGGCTCATGTTGCGCAGACAGGAGTTGCCATCAGAGGAAGACCGGACCAAGAGGGAACAGTCAAGATTTGCTGTGGAAAGAAACGGTTTAGGGACGAGATTCAAGAAACGGCAAGTAAGATACTGGAGGTTGACAAGGGAAAGAAGCGAGAGCGTCTGTTCGAGTTAGTGGATCTTTCACGGAGTTAGTTCTAAAAAGACGCGACCCGTGGCCGTTTTGTACTTCCATTTCATGTACCCAGTTCCTTTTTAATAATAATAATTTTCTACTTCTCTTCCACCTTTAGAAATTCAAACCAGTTATTCCCTTAAAAAAACTAACTCAAAACGCAAGATCACAACTTAAAAACATGAGTTACCACAACAATAGTTGTGCGAAATCAAAGCGATCTACTCATCATGCAAATTCTTGCGATCGAGTTTCCGACGTCGTTCCTCAGCTGTCTCTGACGTCAGCTTCCAGATAACAAAAATTTGGCCACACAAAATGATCAAGGCAAAGATTACCAATCCTACGTCGTGCACACTGCCATCCTCTCGATAGCACATTCCCGGAATTGAGAGAGTTTACTAAGCAAGGGAGGGAAAGCGAAAGAGATGGTGATGGTGGTCAAGTTTTCGAAACCCGACTTTTATGGGAGCCAAATTCGAGAAGGGAGTGGTCACAATAATGGTGACACCACTCATTTCATGTCGGCACGCATGGACAAAGAAAAGAGGTCCAATAAGTCAAGGGCTAGGTGGATAGGGTTCGTCCCTTTAAATAGACGGTAACGGAACGCTTTGGATAACACAACAGAGGTTAGAAAAGAAATACCTCATTCATCGCTTTTATATCAAAGAAATGGCTACGATTCCCATTTGCCAGTGCGGGGAAGCCACGATTATAACAACATCCTGGACGGAAGAAAATCCAGGGCGAAGGTTCTTTAGCTGCAAAACACGTCGCTCGGTAAGTCAAAAGTGCTTTACGAGTTTCGACTATCATTTAAAACTAACCTGAGAGAAACTCATCTATCCCCTTGGTCTGTGGTAGAGGATGAACAACCATTGTAGTTACTTTGCATGGTTAGATCCCCCGATGCAACATCGAGCCAAAGTCGTGATCAACGCTCTCTTACGAAAATTAAACATCTACGAGCGTACCTTCGGAAATGAAAGACAGGCAATTTCAGGAGAGACTATTCCCGATACTGCTGCGTCATCTGCATCTTCCGTCAGGAATAAGGCTAGTAGTGGTTTTCGTAATGGAAACATAGAAGTTACCTACAAAACTTCCTTAGCAGTCCTTGCTGTTGTTTGTATCCTTGTCGGAACCCTTATCATTCGCGTGATAAGCAAATAAATTCTTACTTTAATCCTGTAACATCTATATCAGCCACACCCACCATTTGTCATAATAACGGATTATTTCAACAACGTTAGTTATAGAACTCAAGAACGTCTCACCGTGGAGGTTTCTGTGTCGGTGCCATGATGCAGGGATCTGAGACCGGTGCCTGTGAAAAACCTTTCACTTTTAAACCTTGGTTAAAATCCGTCAAAACTTAATACCCTTTTTCTTTTAAAATCACCAGAATAACTCCCGCACCAGACCGATCTTCCAGTGTTTCCTGGTAACCCGAGAAACAGGAGGAAGCCGGCTCTGATACCAAAATGTAACACCCCAATTTTATGAAATGTAAAACGACAACGTGTCCTGGGACAGACGATCACTCAAAGGTTGAAAAATACAACTTTGACCAACTACTTTCAAACCAACCATAAAAATAGGGTATTAACCGTCAAAACATTTACAACGGAATTGGGCCCAACGACTTGAGAGCAATTCTCCAAGTTGCCATTACACCGTCTCATGATCCACTGCTTCGACACGCCTTAAGAAACTCTGGTGGCCCGTTGCTTGTCCAGGAAATTCCTGCAAAACTGGTGGGTGGCTCGGGGTCAGTCCATTATCATGATTATTCCGTATAAACATGAATAAACACATTTAATGGAATTAACAACGCATACCAGTAATTCCACAATCATCCTTCCGTAACGGAGATTACCGTTACCATCTATCGAATGACTTGTCACAAGGAATATTAATCCATCATCCCAATCATGACCTATATGTGAGACATTAACACACATAATCACAAGACATTATGACATCCCATGAACTATTCTAATAGTACCACACAACATCGAGATCAACCTCAAACAACTTTCACCAATCAACAAGGCGTCCCCTCTTCCCACCTAGCTAACCTCTACGCCATCATCGATAAGGCTTACTTCTGAGCCTGTAATAGGGACTTCACAAGAGTCGCTATTCTTCCCGACTACCATGAATCAATTGGGACTATCAATACCCAACTCCCATAATCTGGTCGAGGCTAATTCCACCCAACTCTTATCATCCGGTTGGGGCTATCCGTACCCATCTACCGTGAATCGATTGGGCTAACAATACCCAACTCCCATCACCCGGTAGGAACCCGTATCCATCGATGTTCCCGGCAGAGGACTAGCTAGCGAGGCTTTACTTTCCACCTATATACACTAGGTGCCAAACATCATCAGATAACATCACGGTTTAACCATAACCGAATCAAACACTATTAGGTATTAAACCAATGGTTCCAGAAATATAGAACTTTCAGTAGAAACGACACCTTGTTGTCAAAACCAAGACTTTCCATCTTAATTTCCAGGTAAGTAGGGGAGTCACTCGGACTACTTAAGTCCCTCTAACCTTAGGCATCATAACTTAATAAACCGGAATTAATGAGGATCCGCGTCACTCATTACTCTGAACAACCAACAAACAACAGTTAGTCATCCAAATCATCAAGGTATTATAGTACCTACAAGTAATAGATTTATAGTTTATATGGATTTAACAATCCATCACGTCATCCAAATCATCAAGGTATTATAGTACCTACAAGTAATAGATTTATAGTTTATATGGATTTAACAATCCATCACGTCATCCATTGGTTTAATTAGCCACCAAAGCAATCGAAGCCACATCGTTTCACAAGCTATCTTATTCCGAGTCAAATCTAACCCTCGGAAGATAGCTGATTTGAATAGGAATTATGGGTGATATATAAGTCCTCGTAATAATATCATAACAATTATTACGTCATACTAAGGAATTAATATTCCCTAAGGAGTATAACACTTATCCAATCATCCAACACTTCTATTCATCCGATAAATCCAATGTTCCGTGCTAGGGTGATTATCGGAGCTCATTTCCAAAATAAATGGGAATGAGAATACTTAATTAAACAATTTTAGTTAATGGAATGTAAATTAACTAATAAAAATATTAGGAATTTACCCCCTTGAACCAACCCACCTATAAATCGAGTCGGTTGACTTGGAAATCGGTTCCGAAGCTTGAATCGGATGGAAATGAGGAGTTAAGGAACCGTCGTAACTCCCGGGCCAAATTGTACTAACTGAAAAGTTAGTTGGGCCAAATATGTCACCATTTAGAGTTTAGGATTAAACTAAGAGAATAGAATATCTGAGGGGCCAAACTGTCAAAGACTAATCGGCTTGGACCACGATAGTAATTAAATTAAATTGGAGGACTGAACTGTGACATAGAGACTTGGGTGACCAAACTGCAACTATTCCATCTTCTTCTTCAATTTGCAGGAGACAATTCCCTCCTTTTTGGTGAAGCTCCGATGAAGCTCCGGTGAAGCTCGGATTCCCCTAATTCTCGCACGAAACTACCTTTTGAAGGTTGGAAAAGATTTCCATGCTTAAGACGATGTCGGGTTTGTATTTTTCAAGGGTTGGGCATGCTTGGAACGCTCCGCCGCAACTCTCGTTGGAGCTACGACGGTGAGGTTCCGTGACTCAAAGTCGAAGGCTTGTTGGCTTTTATAGCCGACTCAGAAGCCTCTCGATGCCCTCTGGAGTACCCAAAAGTCAAGGTCACGAGAAAGAAAGGAGTGAAAGGTCGTAGCGTGACGAATTCGGTAGCATCGTTTTGGCATTATGCAGGCAAATAATGGAGCTGGAGGGGTCGGAATACACGTGGTGATGATTTACAATCATCAAAACCCGACAAACATCCATTATATGAAGGATTGGTCATGCTTGGAACAGAGAAGCGGCGGTGGCTTCTGCAAATTGGAGAAGGAGATGCTGATGTGGGGGGTGATGTCACTATGATGTCATCATCTATCAAAAAGACTGAAAACTAATAAAAATAAAGGATTTGCTGGAGCAGGGACTTGAACCTGTGACCTTTAGGTTGTTGGTTCAGTTCCTCAACCAACTCAACCAAGCAGAATTCTTCACTTCCATGCAACTGTGTTTTATTAACCCTTACCTGCCTTCATTTGGAATCCGAGCTTAACCAAATTATAAAACCATTTGATTAACGAGGTCTACCGTATCGAACACTTCACGCTATACAGCAAGAGTCGAGTTGGTCGCTTAACCTCTCGCTCCGCCTTCCATGAGTGAACTTAACTTGTCTCGAAATCATTTAATCATCAATTTACGGTCATTTCTCAAACGTATGGAATAAAATTCAAAAAAAAATTCTGGTTCAGAGATTCGGGGTGTAACAGCAAAAGAATGCAGCCAGTAGTATTTTTATTTGTGGTATAACCATGAGTCGAAATGGTGAGTTTAAAGCACTATGATAATTGATATGAAGCAAAATAAACATCTTTATCAAGTGCTAATAACAAAGTATTCTGATTAATCATGGATAGATTGATCACTCATAAAGCTAACTAACAACTTGATCATGCTAATAATGCAAATTGACTACTGATCACTCATAAAACTAGGCATGCGGCGACAAATTTGTTCACTGTTTCCCAACTTGTCTCCCTCTCGTCTTCAAGGTATTGATCAATAATGTGCTGAAATTTTGGCTTGTTTTTCACCACATTTTCTTCAATGGTGCTCCAGATCTTATTGGAAGGATGCATAATCAATTCTTGAGCCAGTCGCATACGCGTAGACGCCGAAGTGTACTATCATAATTATAAGTGAGGTTAGAAAATGTGAATTAGGAATTATTATTACATCATATGACAATTGTTGTTATACCTGTTTGCAGTATGGAGAGTAATCTTCAGTAATCATCCATTGACAAACCCACATCCCACAATCATACCTAGATAATAAAAATTAGGGGTCAAGAAAAGTGCACTCGATGTATGAATAAATCAAATGAGATGTTTTTCCTTACGAGTTATTTTGTTGAGCAACATCATCTGGAACGATGATTTTCCAATCCATGATTCTCGGAGCAAGTGCAGTTTCCCCCACGTCCATCCATAGATAAGAAATCGTCATGTATAAAAATTTAAGCTGCATTTGTTAAGGAAAAAAGTTTAGCGAACTAGCATTTATTTTTTATATTTTTAAGACTTGTCTGAGAACAATGAGAATACCATGTTTTTAATAGCTTCATTCCGCTTATCTGTGATTGACTTAGTAGCATGCATTGAATCAACCATATGCACAATATTGTCATCCATCCAAACAACAACCAAGTACCAATGTAGACTATCTTCATTCATTGGCACGTAAATCTGTGTAGACATTGTATACGATTAACTTTCTATTACCCCATCATATATTATACAGAATCAATGAACTACATACTCTAAAATGTACCTTGGTGCATTTGTGGGAGACCGAGAAAAAAGTGTCTTTGTAATTTCTCACAGCTTCTTTGTAAGTCATACTCTTGGTCCTTCCAAAATACTCGTAGGACATGTGACATGCTTACATGTTTTTAGCAAATGCCACAATGAAACTACTTCAAGTTTAATTTACAAATCTATAAAGAAAATTCAAAACTAACCTCAAAATCATCAGGAAGAAACCACGATACATCATCGCTTTCTGTTTTCTGCATGAATGTCTGTTTTACAGCTACCGCACTGATAATCTACATATTACAAACCGCATGATGAAAGGAATTTGAAATAAAAAAGAATTTGAGACTATATGACAGAGAAACTAGACAATTTTAAAGACCACAACAAAGACGAGGGGGAAATTACTAACACTACCGACGATCCATGTCTTTGCTGTAGACATAGAAAATGGCCTCGAGTGCATGTGATATCATAATTTGTAAACAGAAGTTCCTTTTTGGGAAATCCTTCTGCAAATATGTAACAACAGCTCGCAACTTCTTCAAGGCTTAATGAGTAGTTTAATGGAATTTCGCAAGTCAACCGTTTAACCTGTCATTGAGAAACGAATAAATCAAAGACATTTAAATTGGAAACATAGAATAATTAATTGAATGACTAAGACTATTATGCACGTAGGCTAACCTCATCTGTAAAAATAGTCTTATGTTTTTTATCTTTACTTTGAATCTCTTCATCGTCTGGCACAATGTGAATGACTTGTCTTTTTTTAAGCCTAGGTGACATAGAGGGATTCGGAGTCCTTGGATTTTCGGCAACACGACGAGATGGGGGAGTTGATTTTCGAACTTCATAATCTTTGTTAGGTAGATCTTGAGCGGATGATCTCATCGCATCAATTACTGCCTTCAATTCAGAGAGTAAATCGCTCGCACGAGATAGAATGTTTGATAACTTATCCAACACCGTTCTAGATACGTAACAAAATATGGGAAGAAAAAAAAACCATATTCTGTGTATCAACCAAAACAATTAAAGATTGAAGTAAATAAATGAATTGTGGCACTTACGAATCCATTAGGTGCTACTTGTAACAAGAGATGCTGAATTAATAATGCTGGAGAGACTTTTGTAATCTGTTTTTTCTGTGTTATGAGATACGTGGGAGAGGGATGCAGTGATGCAGAGCTATGGCTCGGTATTTAAAGGGGATTAGTGAAAGGAATTTTACCCTTTTGCTATTCTGGAATTCTAATAGGAAAAGGATTGTCAGAATAAAGAAAAAGGAAAAAATAATTATTTACATATTTTTTAATGAGGAAGCTAAATAGAAAACTGAAAACTGAAAAGCTCAAAATAATTGTTTCCTCCATCTGCAGCAGCAGCTTGACAAGTCCAGATTTTCCACTCTTGTTCAACTGCTTCAAATAGTTCCTAGCTGCCAAGATACAAAAAGCTCAACAAACAAACAATCAAGACTGTTGTATTGGTATACAAACAGTGTAAGAAGATTTCAAAAGAATAATGAGCTTGTGACATTGAAATGGGTCATTGACGTGGACTTAGGAATTGATTGCTTAGGGATTCAAATTGAAATACTGACCTAAAGCTGCATCATGATAGAATTTCTAGGGACTAATTGATTCGAACACTAGCTCACTCCTCGTAATAGTTCAGACCTCCTAGTAATCTAACGGTGACTTCAAATACGACCTACTGCTAAGGTATATCATGGTTCCGCTAAGGTTAGTACACCAATCAAGGTAACGCCAAACATCAATTCCTAATTCCAATTCTCTCACAGATAATCGTTCGAATCAAGGGAAAGCTCAACAAACAACAAGGAAGAAGAGAACTAGAGTGATGATCAGTAAAAATACATACTTGAAAACATTATACAATATGAGCACACCATCTTGAGAAGCTTATGCTATTACCTGATGGGTTATAAATTTGGGCTGCTGCTTCTTCTTTTGTAGAGTCCAATTCAGTAAGATCCACCTGAGGTATCTCCTCCGTCTTTCTAACCTGTACAATAAATTACAAACATTAGAAGTTGCAGAAAGCAACCATCTCAGTTCCCAAACTAATCCAGATTCATGCAAGCCGCTCAAACTTACAAGAATCCCTTCAAAATCCTTCGAAGAATAAGCATTGACAAGCTTCCCTCTCTCCCTTTTCTGATATCTTACACCACAAAATATACCAAGTTTAATATCCACATTCATTCTCAACACAAAACAGTTGAACAAAGAACTATATTGGCCTTCCTTGCAGTCGACTAACATTAGCAACCGGCACTTGAACATCTTTAGACACATCCTTCACATCCTGCTTCTCTTGTTCAGTATCCTTCTCGATAGCTGCCGTAAGAGAAGGTTACAGTCCCAAATCAACAATCCACTTCTATGTGACCAGACCAAATAGCATAAAAGGTTGCAAATTTCTAACCTTCATCAGTTCCCTGAACATCGGTGTTCTGCACTTCTTGCTGCAAGTCAATAACAGTGAAATTAAACCAGTGAAAACGAAATAAAATCCGAAAGTACGTCATGAACTAATTGCAATGTGATGCTAGTAGCAGTCAAGAACATACCACTTTCAATATCTTCAATATACTATCAAATTGGGTAGTATCAAACGCCCAAGCATTCGGCTTCTCCACTCCGACACCTGTTACGAAATCGGTCACCAAAACAAGCAATAAGAATAGAGAAAATAATCCTCTGATAGAATACCCGCTCCCACCACAATTAAAGAAATGAAACCACAATTCCTAAACAACTAAATTCCAATTCTTCTTCATTTTAGCATAGCACAACAAGTCTAGAAATCTCCCAAGAACAAATAAAGGAAGAACTCAAAAATCTCCCAAGAACAAATAAAGGAAGAACTCAAAAATCAAACTAGGAGGGATTAGAGAAAGCAACTCGCATTACCAGAAGTATCTTGCTTGTTCTTGACCCTGACATGTCCTTTGATCCCTTGCTTATCTTTCCCCGGCCCTTCTCATTCTTTCCATCCCTGCATCCTTAAACGTCATCAATAACCACACAAAAAAACCCTATCTTCTACGGTCGGGTTGTAGGTTGCAGTACCATCTGTTTCATCAGGTCGATTGCGGCGGACTTTCTGGCTACGCCGACGTAGCAGACAGGAGATTCCGGTGCCGCCAATTTGTTTGTGTTTATCTGGGATCTCCTTCCTTGACCATATCTTGATCGAAAATGAAATGTGGTCCACAACGTGACCATATCTCGTGATCTTCACATATGAAATCACAAATCAACCAGATAAAGTTAGCTATGAAAATGAAATGTCGAAGAAAGCTAATGTTCAATCAGGCTTGGAGGTTACCCGAAATCGTCGAGATTGTGGATTCCTTCCATAACTGGATTCATCGTTTCCTTCTAGAAGAGAGAAACGATTCAGCGGGATATGCATCGTCTCCGTCACAGTAACTGATTCCTCTTCCTCGCCGAGAATCGTAATCCGGAGGATGCCCAACTGTTTCGTCTCATCGAGAACGAATCAGACGGAGAAGCGTCTTCTTCGTCCGGGCTCGGTGGAATAGAAGGGATTGCTGTACGGTCGAATCGGACGACAGAAGGGGAGTGTCGGCAAGATGAAAATGAGGCGTACATTTGTTGCCTATTGATTTTGATATGATGGTGTAGATGAATTTGATCTGATGGTCCAGAGTCCCAATCCGTGTCTTCAAATATAAGCCAATGAAAATTAAGGGTTCAAATGCTTTTGCGGTCACCTAAGTTTTCATGTTGACGCAGCTCGGTCATTAATTTTGAACTCAGCCCAATTGGTAACCTATGTTTCAACTTTGTTACAGTGTAGTCATTTGGTCCGATTTTGTGATGATTTTCGTTCAAAGTGACACGTAGACATAAAATATCATCCATTATATTCGTTTTTAAGTAAAATCAAACCATAAAACCAATCATCTAATCTAAATAAGTCGATTTACTTCCCTCCTTCACCTCAATTAAAACGTGATAGATAAAACTCTTTCGATTATCGGGCTTATTTTCCAAATTTGATCTCAATACAAAACATGTGTAATGGATGACACATGCAATGTATATGTCGCACTAATCATTAATCAAGAGCAAATACCACAACAGTGGGAACACATAGTACAAAGGTATGTCCGCAAAAACTGAACACAAAACACACATTGAGTAATAAACAAGCCAAAAAGTATGAAACTTGCTCTGCAAGAGCTATGATTGCAAACATGGATCATGTTTAATGTTCAGGTGGACAATTTATTGTTTCAATATGATAGGGGTGTGAGATGAGGGTGATATTATGGGTTCTATTACCCACGTTACTTATATTCAAGGTGTGAAATTAGGGATTTATCGAGTTTTTTCGACTACTAACAAATGGATAGTTGTACGATGTATAATTATGCTTTCTTATGACCGAGAATGAAGATAAGTGTTTCATAGTATCCGTGACGTGAGTAGTTTATAATGTGTATGGTAATGGATAAAGGTATCTCTCGAGTGATCACCCATATATGATCGAGCATACTCACAACGGAATGAATCAGCCCGTAATACCCTAACTAAGAACCATACACATCAAACCTATCATTACTATAAACCATTACTATACACCTTCAACATTACCCATAATAGTAATGGACCCGTAATTCTTTGAGCTCTAACCGTACACCTCCAACAATAGCAATACCATGAACCCAACACCTTAAACATAACACATAACAAGTATGAACTAATTAGATCTGGCTAATAAGCATGAACAATATCTTACGTTTACAGTATTAACAAATCAGTACCCAATGTTTGAAAAATAACCTCCGTGAATTGTTTTTATAACCTTTTACACGTCCATGTGAAACTATATTTCCATCCAATTTTTCATCGAAAGTATGACATGGCAGCTGCGTCATCCGGCTTACTCAGCGAAAAAGTATTAAAATATTCATATTAATTATTTTAAAATAAAATCAATTTTTAAATTTTCTTCCAATCCTACTTTCTTCTCTTTCTACTCCGCCAATCTCAATCTAAAAGATAAAAAAATTATTAAATTAATATCAATATTTTAATTACACAATTGTTAATTTTTAAACGCCGGGTACTGATTTGTTCTTACCCCAAACGTAAGGTACTCTATGAGCGTATTAGCCAATTAAATCTTACACCCGACTCATATATCTCAAAACTTTGACAACTTAACTCACTTTGAGTGTTAATCCTATAAGAACATAAGCATTGATGTTTCAAAGGTTGTGGTATTGAATAAATTATTGAACATAAATCAATTTGTGACTTGGTAGCAATTTGAATCTATAAAATAATATTAATTGTATTAATAGAATCCAATATCATACACAACCGATCCAACTTTTGATACTCATGTTTATGAAACTGTAACCTAATTACATACTACATAGGTGCACAATAACAATTACATAGTCATGAGCATCAACCCATTAACAAACCTATCTGAAATGAAAAGAATGTACATGGAAGTCATCTCGAAAGAGGTTTATTTCCATGGAAGTTCTACAACCAAGAAAAAAAGAAAGGTCCTAATGAGTTTTTACAATCTGAATTTTTTTCTTAAAAGATGACTGGAACAGCATCCCAGCAAGTTCCTGCAGAGAAAAACAGAACAAAACCTAAATGAATGTTTGGTGAATTACGAAATCAGGTGGCGTCGACTAGAAAGAAAGCAATGCGAAGGAGAGAAGATGTCAACAGTCAAGTGATCAAGCATACGCAGATAGGTAACAGAGTGCATAAACATCTTAGTATGCAAAAGGCAACCGAAAGCACAATGCAATTGGTATGGTTCAAAATTGGTCAGATTTCAACAGCCTACAAATAAATACACTCATCAACAAACAACATATTGGTCAGGTTTACTTGTTTCCCTATTATGTTCACCTTCTTAAATGCCATCGAATCATTTCCCCCCTTTAACTTCCTTCTTTGTTTTCTCTATTTTCAGATAGTTAGCTCTGTTCATCTCTAGCTTCCTAAGCATCCCCACCTTCTTCTAGTGCTCAATCTTTATGCTCCCATCATTCTTTGAACAGAACCAAACAATAACAATTAAGCAAAAGAGAACAAATTGTTTCATATCTACGTATATTAGATAGTAATATAATTACCTTAATCTCCTAGAACAGTTTCTTCTCCCAAACATACATCCTTTCCACGGTGGAGCAATGGATGAATCCTCCTCTTTCTCCTCTAATGTTGCTGCTGCTAATCACAATTTCTTCTGCCATTTTCCCCATCCCACTTAAACTCCATGACAATGAAGATGGACTTGTCAAATTGCACAAATAGTTGTAAACTTTACCTGCAGAAAAAACAGAACAATGTAAACTGAAACCACCATCACCAGATGATACCAATTTCGCTCCCTCAAATAGTGGTACAAGCTGATAGAACAGACTAGGGTCCTTTCTTAGGATCCTCTACAAGCAGTGAAACTTTCCGCCTAGTAAGAAAGAAACCTTTAGGGATTAACTGGTAACTTACATTTTCATTTGGTAATGTAGCTACAATCTTCGGTGAAGGTATATCCCATACTCATCCAGGACCCCGACTCCCAAGGAAGACAATAAACTTGCCATCCGGGCTGCAGCAGAATTCATGGAAGTTATCAGCACAAAACAGAGTGAATATGCTCTCCCTTATTCTAGAGTATAAAAAACATATAAGAACTGCAACTAACCTCAAACACAAGTTCTTCACGAAAGAATGTTCTTGAGCCTCATTAAAAATTAATTCCATGTTTGGTCTTTTAAAGAACCTCAGATTGCCCTTTTGTACTGCACCAAAATCATTGTGTTAAAGCAACTGCACATAAGGAAAAATCGAATTTCAATGCTGGCTGAGGTGCCAAAACTGTAACCCGACAACTGATAAAGAGATGAACAAAGAGAACATACCAAGCCGCCCCATTGTCGAGTTGGTCGATCTATTCAGTTATTACATATCTGCTTCCCTACAACCACCAACCAGAAACTGGTATTTTAAGCTACAAAAAATGAAGCAATGTCTGTCTTGGAACGAGGAAGGAGGTGTACCTCTGTTTCCCTACCGACGGCGACGGAGACGGAGTACCGAAGAGGGGTGGAAAGTTTGCACTTGATACCCTAATTTCTGATCGTCGAGAGGAAGAAAACTAAAACCTAAATTTGGCCCATTAAGAATCTGAATCTATATAGCCCATAAAACTAAAACCTAAATCCTTTACGCAGCCCACTCACCAAACTCAAGTCATTCACAAGAACCCTTATTTCCTTCTGCAGAACTGTTTTCAAGTTTTCCAATTCAATTTAGGAATAAGAAAACTGAGGGAGGGTTATTTATTCCTCTTACAAACACGATAGTACAATGCCAAATCAAATAGTAAGTTCAACGCAGCAACACACATAAAAATAGTAAGCTTCAACCATCGATAGTGATACAACGGGAAGCCTTTGTCCTCCATCGCCATCTCGTTGCACAAATCTATATATTTCATCATATTTCCAGGTATTGATTTACGCTTTGTCTGTCCATTGTTCTTCATTCTAGTAACTAAAATCCGATCTTGCTTTTCGTTCCCAATGCTTATTTGTTGATGGTCGTTATTAAATTCTTTGTAGAAAAATAATCATCTTTGCAGACATGGCTTCGCAACCTGAATTAGTTAATGAAGAGATTTACGAAGATAACGACGGGGAATACAAAAAGTTGTGTGACCTGACAGAGACAGAAGTGAAGGCGCTTAAATTTCAAACTGACGACGAATGTGTAGCTTGGTACGTCAAGTATGGGAAAGCCTTTGGGTTTTCTGTTCGAAAAAAGGATGTGAAAACGAACAAGCAAGATGTGGTGACTTCTCGTGTTCTTGTATGCAATGCACATGGAACACGATCAGAAAATCCAGAAATTCAACGACAAAAAGCTCCGAGATTGTTGACAAGATTTGACTGCAGTGCTACAGTAAAGTTCAAGCTACGTATCAAATTACAGAAATCAATAACGTCCACAAGCATAAGTTGGCTGAACAACGTCTACGACATCATATGCCAGCAAATCAGGAGGTTAGTGATATGGCTAAAGATTCGCTAAGGCATGCTAGACAAACAGGTTTAAAGCAACACGAGGCCTATAATCTCGAAGTTCATAAAAATGGAGGACACGCCTATGTTGGTTACACAAAGAAAGACGCATTCAATCAATGCCACAGAGACGATCTGAAAACACTTAGCAAAGGAGATGCTGCGACAACATTAGCGTACTTGAAGTCGAAGTCCAACTACGACGATAAATTTTTTATGGAGTACACAGTAGCTGAAGACAAGATGCCAGAAAAGGTATTTTGGGCCGATAGCATAAGCATCACAAATTTTGTCGCTTTTGGCGACGTACTACTATTTGACAGCACCTACAAGAAAAATAGATATAACATGCCATTCGTTATATTTTCAGGTACATTTTTTTACTTATTCAATATTTTAAACAACATACTTAAGTTCTATTGTTCAATATTGTAATATTTAAAGTATAACTTGTCATTTCTTCCTTCACTACAGGTATAAACCACCACTACAGTACGTGCATTTTCAGAAGTGCACTTCTGCAGCACGAAAAAGATACAAATTATGTTTGGCTTTTGAACACCCTAACCAAAGCAATGGGTGGCAAACAACCAAAAACAGTGATCACGGACGGAGACAAAGCAATGGCCTTGGCCATTAGTAAAGCATTTCCAAATGTGACACATCGCTTGTGTTCATGGCATCTCAACAAAAATGTAACACAAAATGTGAAGAATGACAAATTCCAATCTGGTTGGGAGAAGTTTGTGGATGCAGATTACACAGCTGGAACTGAGTTCACGGAGAAGTGGGATTCTTTTGTGGAGGAGTGCGAATTACATAGTAATACTTGGGTTAGAGATCACCTATTCAACAAGCGAAAGCAATAGGCGCACACATATTTGCAGGATACATTTTTTGGTGGGATGAAAACAACTTCAAGATGCGAGGGGTTGAATTCTCAACTTCGAAACTACGTTCGGCATAGTTGTAGTCTACTAGAGTTTTTCATGTCCTACGATCGTTGGATGAAGGACTTGAGGGAGGAGGAGACACGACTAGACTATCAATCAAATCATTGCGCACCAGAACTCACTTCCACATCCTAAAGTTGTATGATCCAAACATTACTATCACGATGAACATTACTTACGATGTGGGAAATAAGTCAGCTGATGACGTTAGATTTATCACGTTCATCTCGCCACATTTGAACGACATTTTCCTTGTTTGACTCCGAATCGTGATGATTTTGAATGTATTTTATGAAAAATGTGTTTTATCCCCCGTTGGCCCTATTTTGGGTTGTTTAATGTGTTTTCGAGTTGTTTTGATGAGATTCCAGGTTTCCATTTTATGGAGGACCTTTCTACGAGCTCGACGATTCAAACGGGGATCAATTCGGAGCACAAATGAGGTTGGAATTGCAGAAACGCGTTTTCGGACCAAAAGTGCGCTGGCGCACTTTTCGAAGGGGTCAGGCGCACTTTTGCATTTTACATTCGGCGGAATTCTCAGCATAATTAAAAAGTGCGCCTTTTGAAGGGAAAAGTGCGCCGGTTTATTCGCGAGAATTCGTTCATTTTTTGAATTTATGCGATTACATGGATTATACCTATTTGCACCAATCCCTCGACGATTCCCCTTGTTAATTCATAGAGCCCAATAAATAAGCATATCTTGAGTTGGTATTGAAATGGGGGGATCGCCAATAGCTGGAAACAAGAGATTCATATGAGAAAACAAAGATCACTGTTGTAGCTTCGATGAATTGTAGGGAACTCTGTGTGGGTAGCATCCACACCCAAAGGTGGAATGAATTGGGTTTCTGGCGGGCTCAGACCGGCAGTTTGTTTTTGGTTACGTGTTTTTACTTCGAGGGAGGCGAAAGGCCCAATGAAAGAGTAAGAAAAACATGTGAACATGAAGACAGAGGTTAACCTACCAGGAAACGAAGCTCGTGGGAGTTTAGCGCACTTTTCTACCCTTCCAAGCGCACTTTTGGTTAAAAATCCAGATTTTGACGAAATTTGGGTTTTTAACCCAATTTCGAGGAGAGAGGAAAGATAACTTCGATTCTACAATTCTCTGCTTCTTCTCAGACCAACCAGACACTCTCGGAGACGAAGACGGAGCCTTGAAGAGACGATTGAGCAAGAGAAAGCCAGGATTAGCTCGGGAGATTCTAGGATTCTTGAAGATTAGGATTAATTGGAGTAAGATGATTTTCTCCAGTTAGCTTTTTCTCTGTTTCTGTGATTTCTTCTCTGGCGATGTCTAGCTAAATTCTTAGTTTGTTCAGATTAGATGAAGTTTTAGCGAGATTTTGTATGGATGATGTCGGGTTTCTAACCCGTTAATGTTAATTAAGGTTTATTCAGACTTAATTGAGATTTTTCCAAAACCCTAATTTGAAGCTTTTGAATTCGCAGATTGACCATATCGTAGAATTTGCTTCATCTTTGTCTTGCGGTTATGACCATGGACGTCAGTCTTTCTAGGGTTTAGAAGGTCATTAAGATTACCCGGTGTCTTGACCATAGGGCCGGTGAAATTAATCTCTTTGCATTTCTGTGTGGCGTTTTATTGTTCTTCGTGCATTCTTGGAGATTTATGAGTTATCTTGACCATAGGAACTCGTAGGTTTGATAGGATAGTTTCTCTGCGTCCTGACCATGGAGTAGAGATTGCCAAAGGAAGCATCGAGGCTTTGAGTCTATTAAAACCTTAGTTGCATTGCATCATCCGTCTTAGTCGAGCTAGAGCGGATTCAAGTCTGGACAAGCGCCTTAGTCATAATTTGAAGCTCAGACTTGTTTGCTTGATTTAATTGTTTAATTAGTTTAATTCATTTCATAAACCAATTCAAAAACCAAACGACGAAATCCCGATTAGCTTTAATCCACTTCGTTGAGTAATAGAGAAAGGAAGACCCCTTGGGAAATAATGATCTCTTAGGAGCAATCCTTCTAGTAAAACTAGTGTGCATTAATTTGCGCACCAAGTTTTTGGCGCCGTTGCCGGGGACCTTTTCTTTTTCTAGGAAAGGCATTGTGCGTTTTAAGCTTTTCATTCACTCTCTTTTCATTTCTTATCTCTCACACTTTTGTATTACTTGGTATTTCTTGTTTTTGGCGTTTCAGGCAAGATTGCAGGTACGGAGGAAAAGCGGGCTAGTAAGCGAATAGCTGAAAAGGGTAGAGTCTTCTAGACTCATTTCGGCACTACTCTGGTTCCTCCTCCTCCCGCCAAGACACCTAAAGCAAGGAAGAACCTCTTCGCATCTTCATCCACATCTTCACCTTCACCATCCACCATTGCTACCACAGAACCTCCCGCAGATCCCCCTGTCCCTCCTGAGATAGAAATTACGGTGGAGAGGACGTTGAAGGATTACGACCGACCGACCATAGATGGGACAGCTTCGAGCATTCAGATTCCCAACACAGGAACTCGGAATCTGCACATCCCATCTCACTTGATCAACATGATTCAAGCAAATGGGAATACTTTCTCTGGCGGTGTTAATGAGGACCCGAATGCTCATGTGAGAAACTTCTTAAGACTAGCTCATATAGTCTCCAACAATGAAGCGGATCATAATGCAGTCAAGCTTCAGCTTTTTCCTTTCACTCTTAAGGGTCAAGCAGAACTGTGGTTGTATGATCACCCGGCGAATCACTTCACTACATGGGATGGTCTGGCTAAAGCATTCTTGGAAGAATTCTTCTCCTCTTCTAGAACAGATGCACTCAGAGCACAGATCGCAGGTTTCGAGAGTGGTTCGGGGGAGAACTTCTATGAGGCTTGGCAGAGATTTCTAGGGCTTGTCCTCACCATGGATGGGATGACTATAACAAGTTCTCTACATTCTTCCGTGGCCTAGACTATGAGAAGAAAAAGGATTTCTCTCTATAGCTGACTATGGACTTAAACGACATGACCGCAACCGCGACCTTAGAAGCTTGCAAGAATTTTGCTATGAAAAATCAAATCTCTCATGCAAGCTAACCCATTGAAGATGGACGGTAGACATCCAGAGAAGAAGAGGTTCTCTATTGATTCATCATACCTTATTACCCACAGTTCCTGCACCAGTGGATATTGTTAGAAGTCAGTTGGAGTTGGATAACTCGACTCTGGAGATGGAAGTACAGAGGCTGAAGCATGAGTTGGGAAGAGCTCAGATAGCTCCCTCACCGGGTGTTCCTACAGCTCCACCGCCTGGGTTCAAGATGATTTCTAGAACCACTCCTTCCTCTGCTTCTACGGCGGAGACTGTAGCAGCAGTCACCGCCCCGTGTTCAAACTGTGGTGGTCCAGATCATACAGCAGAGAGTTGTAATTGGAAGTTTGAGGGTAACCCAGACCAACAACAAGAGGAGGTTGATTATATTGGTGGACAGAACCAAGGGAATTTCCAAAACCATAACAACAATTTCAGAAATTCCAATGGTTACCAGAATCAAAACTCCCAATGGCAGAGCAGAGGGAACTGGAATGACAACCAGAATCAGAATCAGTTTCAAGGAGGAAATCAAGGGGGTTACCAAAGGAATAATGGGAATCAAAATCAGAATTCCCAATGGCAGAACATAGGAGGCTGGAATAACAATCAGGACCAGAATCAGAACAACAATGGTGGTTCAAGCTCTTCTGCGCCTAAGTCCTATTCTGATATCATGTTGGAAAAGATTCCTGCTCAAACTCAATCAAACAAGAAGGACATCTCACACACCCACTCTTCTCTCCAGAAGCTTGCGAATCAAGTGGCAGGAATCACAAATCTTCTTAAGGAGAAGGGTATTGGATCTCTACCTACCACCACTCTCCCTAATCCGAACCAGAATGAACATGTGGGAGCTGTGGAAACAAGAAGCGGGAAGAAGCTGGCAGATATTCCCATGAAGCAGGTGCCAACTCTAATTCCTCCCCCTCATCTCATTGAAGAAGAGGACATGGAGGAAGAGGAACAGATTCAGCAGCCAGAAGAGGAAAAGACACTGGTTATTCCCTCATCTCCAATACCGGTGGCCAACCCTTACAAGCCGCGGGCACCTTATCCTGCCAGGCTTAATAAGGATCTCTACGATGCTCAATACCAGCTATTCCTGAAGTTGCTGAACAGGGTTCACGTTGAAATGTCGATGAAGGAGATGATTGTGACAATGCCGAAGTTTTCCAAATACATGAAGATGCTAGCCATCAACAAGTTGAAGTTGCAAGAACTTTTAGCTCTCACGGAGGAAGAGCAAGCGAACTTCCCGGAGCTATTTGAAGACTTGGAGCTTAATGAGGAGGTATCTACCATAGTGCTAAATAAGCTTCCTATTAAGCGCCGCGATCCAGGTTCTTTCACTCTACCTTGTCGCATTGGTACTTTTCGTGTTGGACGTGGTTTAGCGGATCTAGGAGCTAGCATCAATGTCATGTCATATAGCTTAGCTTCTGATATAGGAATGCTTGATTTTAAACCAACTCGCATGAACGTTAGGTTAGCTGATAAATCCTCAACTGTGCCTAGAGGAATTTTAGAAGATGTTCTACTTGAGATTGGTCCATTTAAGTTTCCTACTGATTTTGTCATGATTGATGCCCATGCTGATATGCCTTTGATTCTTGGTCGTCCATTCTTGTTTTCATCCGGTTCTTTAATAGATGTGTCGGGAGGCACTATAACTCTTAGGGTAGGGAAAGATCATGCCACATTTCGATTAGATAATAGCATTCAATTCCTCACCACTATGATGATTTGTGTGCTATAGAGGAAACTGTGCTTTCTACCTCTGTTTTCACTAACCTAGTGAGTGAAGACTCGCTAGAGAAGTGTATTGTTTCTGGTCAGTTTGTTGATGCAGGAGCAATCCGGGACGAACAGGTAGCATCTATGAGCATTTATGAAGAAGAGGAATATGTGGACCAGGTTCCACAAACTGCTTTCACACCGTCACCGGAACGTCGACTCTTGACTTCATATGAAGAAGCCCTGGAACTTGAGTTGAAGGATTTGCCTCCAAACTTAGAGTATGCTTATCTGGGAGAGATTCTAAGCTTCCGGTCATAATTAATTCAACCCAAACTCATCCCAAACTCTCTGATTTTCACGAACCCAAACCAAAATTTTCATCCCTTTTCACTCCTTACTGATTTCCGCCCCTACCCAACCAATTTTCACCGATTTTGGTCAAGATTTGAGCTAGGTTCGAATCAAAACCTAGTTTTGGTGTTCTTCGGGTCGTTTTTGAATTTTCGTGAGGATTTTGCCATCACCACTTTGAGGTAAGTTGCTCTACACTTCCCTACGATTCTTTTGCACCATCTCTTACTGAATTTCTTTGAAATTTTTGGATTTGTGCATTTAGAGCTAAGAACCCTAATTTACGAAATTTGTGGTTTGATTAAATTGAGCTTGGATTATTGAAATTGATCATCTAGGATAGCTGCATTTTGAATCGTGGGTTGTTTGGACTATGTTTGCTTGGTGAATTGCATGTTATAGGTTACTTTCCTATACCGAAATTTCTGGATTTGGGGGTTTTGCTTAATTGATTAATCCTTGATGCAATTGAATGTGTTGTGGTGTTATGGGGAGCAATTTGGAATTATTTGGATGTCATATAGCATCAATTTGAGGCTTAATTCAGTTGATGCTTGAAACTTTAAGTGCTAAGTGTGTTCATGCTCTAAGTGTGGGGTTTCTTAATCATGTTTCCTGCCTTATCATCTTGCTCATATAATCCAAACTGAAGCATATACGGTTCCATAGTAAGAAAGCTATTGTGCCTTGAATGTGTATCCGATGCTTATTGTGGTTTGTTTAGTTACAGATAATGGCTAGCTCTTCCGGTCACGGACAGCATGCCGAAGTCGACCCCCACCTTCAGGACCTTCCCGGAGGAGAGCAGCCGGATCCTGCCGCCCTCTCTGGCGATGAAGCTGCTCTGAACCCGCCTCGCAGTCCGGTACCTCTTCCGGGGCCTAACGACCCACCACCACCAACGACAACCATAGCGGGACTTATCCACCCATACCTCATTAATCTCCCTCTCGACGAGTACTGGAGAGATTATTGGAAGATTTGCCACCTCCCGACCACTCCAGGAGTAGTGGTCGATTTTGAGGCCATTCGGGAGGCTTTTCTAGAGTTTCATGACACTCTGGTTTACCGGTTGAGGTGAGCCAACTTACTTGGGTTGGTGCAGGTGACCGACTCCACTTGTGCCTCTCTAGGAGTTCTAGTGCTCATTCAGCGAGAACAGCAAGGTAAAGGACGCGACGACAAGGCACATCACGTTTCTCTTGGGTGGAGTTCGTTTCCATGAGTCTTACGACTCATTTGGGGCATTATTGGGATTTGACGGGGCAAAGGAGCACAATGAATTAAAGATAAGAGAGTCTACGTACACAAGGACCGCGGCCACTCGGAGAGCGTGGTTCGACCTCACAGGCATCGAAGGTGGATTGGTCACAAACCAGTCAAGGTATCGCGCACTTTGATGCCCGATGTGGCAATTCATGCACCTAATTATGATCCGCACTTTCTGCCACTGTAGCACCGGCGGACATCATTTTTATAACGAGGAGATGCAACTATTCAGGGCGATGCTCCGAGGGGTTAGACTTCATGTGGGATATGTGGTAGCCTAGTTCTTTCGTAGGCGTGTGACAGACGCTACGATACCACGATCCCTTCCGGGTGGTTGGTATGTTTCCTGCATCATTGCTAATGCTAACATTGCAGGTAACTGGTCACCTGAAGTGTTCGCTGGGTTGACACCTCCAAAGGTCTTGGTGCCACAGTATCTGATCTCTCATGGTTTGGTCCCCCGACCAGACCAATCTACTCCTGTCGGCCCTGAGGATGCCCATCCAGATCCTCCTCCAGTTTATGCACCGGCACCAGGTGCAGCAGCTTTTTAGACGCCACTACAGCAGGTTCAGCAGTGGCAGGCGACTTTTGGGGAAGGGGGCCATCCCTGGCAACAGCAGATGGCGACCAGGTGGAGTGATGACACTCGATTTGACGTGATTATCAGCCTCATTTAAGCGACATTTCCTTGCTTGAAACGTGGTTTTAGGGGTAAAATAGCTAATATTCACTCAACTACCCTATTTCCTACCGATTCTAGTGTTTTTGTGAAAGCACAGGTTTTTGCCATCATTTATGTAGCCACGGACGTGTTCAAGACCTCAAGGAGTGAACCGAAATCGAACCAGAAATCAAACCAGAGTCAGAACCGAAGATCCAACTGCCCAGCACAATGTTTTCGCCGAAAACACTATGAAGTTTTCGGCAAAAATACCTTCAGAAAACCCACAGGCGGAATGAGCTGAATTCAACTGAAGTTCTCGGCAAAAATACTATAAAGTTTTCGCCGAATAGTTATGAAGAAATCAGCCGACGGAAGCAGCAATTCACAAAGGAATTTTCGGCGAAAATTCCCTTAGGTTTTCAGCGAAAATTCCTTCACAAATCCGGCGACTTAGGGTTTAAGTATAAATACTTAAACCGGCGGCCCAAGAGAGGAATCATTATTCATTATTTTCACAAATCAGACTTTTGAGAGTCAGCCGACTCTAGGGTCGATAGAGTTTAGAGAGTTCGAAGATCCGTGGAGAGATCGTGATGCCATCCTTCCATCTCGGAGAGCTCGGAGCTTAAAGTTGAAGATTCAGAAGATCGAAGCTTCGCTGGAGTCGTCAGAATTAGGTTTTTCAGTTCTTATCTATTCTTCCTCTGTATGATGATCTTCTTTGTTGCCTTTGATTCTTTTGTTATCGTTATGAGTAGCTAAACTTGTAGAGCTTAGATTAGATGAACCCTAAGTGACCCAGGGCTTTAAAGCGGTCACGGATCGGCGGTAATTAGATTTGAAGTTCAATCAGTTTCTCTTTGCATGGTTGTTTTGTTCTTGATGTTTATGTTTCTTCTCTGGTTGATTGCCTAGATTAGGTTTTTGCAAGCTAGGGTTAGTCACTAGACGGTTCCCTGCTTTGGCGCTTAAACCTGTCTTCATTGATCACCTAGTTTAGATTCATGTTAAGCTGAGGATAGAAGCGAACGCTCGCCTCTCTTTAAAACATCAATTCAACCAGTTAACCTTATAATTGGAGTGTGCCTCTCGTAGGAACCGATTAGGGTTAATCCACTGCAAGAGTAACTCATAAATCGTTAGTAATTGCACCAGTTAATTAAGTCGTTGCGAGAGGCGACCGTACCCGGGCGGCTAGTTAATCTTGGTAGATAGATCGGATAGAGCGAACGTTCGCCAGTCTTAAACCTAAGGGTCAGGAGTTATGGTGGTGTATAGAAACCGATTGAATTAGAATTGAAAACAGCTGATCTGTTGATTGCCAATGCTCTGATGATCTAAGGGGGATTCGAAATCTAAGTTCGTCTATCTTCTCGTTAGTCAACCTTTTACTTTTCTGTCTTTTATTTTCCTGCTTTATTAGATTAGAAGTCGTGCAACTCACACCACGCACTAAGTGTTTAAACCTGAGTAATTTGCCAACAAATTTGAGTAGACAAGAAGAAGAGACCTCGAGTAGAATACGATCTAGTCTACCTTGGTAGATTAGTTATTTGATACCGCTAAAACTGCAGCATCATGGAGCCGCATGGAGGAGTGGCGCGACAGGTTCAGCCAGGGTACTCTACCCTGGCAGCAAGAGGTCCTCGAGTTTCAGTAGCGCCAGCAGACTTGGCACGACCAGGAGCTCTAGTGGAGGGATGGGCAGTCAGCTCGACATGCCATATACCAGACTCAGCACACCCAGTAGATGGCGTTTCTTCAGCAGATCCTTGATAGACAGCCTCCAGCTCCAGCTCCAGTTCCACCACCAGCTCCCCGTCGACAGCGGGCCCGCAGGGGACGCCAGCAGGATCCGTGATCGTGATTTGACCTCAGGATTTTTATTCCTCTTTTCTGGACTTGTACTTTTTATTCTATTTTATTCTCGGAGTGGATTTTCAGACGTTCAGTCAGTTTGTCTTTTGAGTCTTTGTGAACTTCAAGTCGAGTCATTTGTACTGTTTTCTTTTGAATGCTCTGATCGTGTGATGTTCTCCTCCTTTCCACTTTATTCAGGATATATTGCCACATCTCCCGTGCATTCGAGTCTGATCAGGATATGCATTTCGATCAATCACTCATGCCGACTCTGGCAACCTCATTGTCTATTTTCGGGTACCCCTTTTGCACTTTTCTTCACTTTTTTGTGGAACATTGAGGACAATGTCCAAATTTAAGTGTGGGGTGGGATGTTTATTTTTTAAGGTTGTTTTCTGTTGTGTTGTCCATGATTGAAATTTGCTCTGTTCTTGACTTGATATGCTAAACTGTTTTTCAGTCTTTCACAATGACGTTTAGACTGTTTTATCTAGAACCTGTAACCAGCATGTTTGAATTGATATTAAATGAATCCGGTCAGAACAGATTTTAGGATCACTCTTGTAGCTTCACTTTGAATTGCATGAAAATGATTCGAACCCGACTAGCAGCCAATTGTGAGCTTTTGATCTGTTGCACATAATTAGCAACTTGTTTCTTTTTGAGTGGCTTTCTTGAATTTTGAATTGAGTTAGAATTTGCATGAGATCTATTCGAGACCACACGATAACACGAGTTCTAGGATGATAGAGGCACCTAGAATTGCTTCCTAAGCCAGAAGCCGACCCATCATTTAATCCCCTAGGTGTAAACCTTTGAGCCTGGCCTGTTCTTTCGGTTCGATATTACGTCACAACTTATTCCAGGTTTTTGTTCACCCCGTCGATCCCTTGTGGTAGTAGCTTGAGATTAGCTAACCGGAAGTCGGTCTGTGGTGACTTGCCTATAGCCAGTTAACTGGTGGTCTTAGCTAGTATGTCCAGGCGTGTAAACCCCTCTAGCAACTTAAAAATTTAGCACTTTAAAAAAAAGAGAAAAAAATAATTCAAATAAAGTGTCAAGTGTTGGTAGTTTTTGGTTCAAAACGTTCCTCTCCCTACATAAGGAAGAACGAAAGCAATAAGTAAAAAAAATAAATGAAGTGCTAAGTTGCTTGAGGGTGTCATAGGACGAGCGTACATTATTCCACCTGTGTCTGGTTAGACGGTAGGAATCCATAGACTTTGATTCGAGGGAGGTTAGTCGATTGCTGCACCGCACCATACCTTTCATCATCATTTATCCCTTCATCCATTCATCATTAGCCCTCGTAGTATAGGATCGTTACAGTCCCTTGCAGAGTCCTCTAGACTAGTTTCTCGTGTTGTCACAGTGGTGGAGATTGTGGTCAAAATGAAAACCTATGACGAAATTTGGTCGAGAAAGTGATTTAGAGCACAAACACGTCCCTAAACACAGAGTGTGAGAGTTTCCAATTACTAAATATTTTCTGTGTGAGGAAGTCTGGTCTGTTAGGTCGGAATCGTGCATGATTAGTGATTGTTACTTGTTGTGTGCAGAGGATAGTGAGACTTGGATTTGTTTGGTTGATTTTCCTTCATGTGTGGGTTGAGTTTTCTAGATGGAACAGTTTAGGTCAAGTTGTCAGAGGTTGAACTTCGATTTAGTTGATCTTGTCATTTGTGAATTTGAGCGAGATTCAAAAATTTTATTTGTTTGAGGACAAACAAAAGTTTAAGTGTGGGGTGATTTGATGACGTTAGATTTATCGCGTTCATCTCGCCACATTTGAACGACATTTTCCTTGTTTGACTCCGAATCGTGATGATTTTGAATGTATTTTATGAAAAATGTGTTTTATCCCCCGTTGGCCCTCTTTTGGGTCATTTGATGTGTTTTCGAGTTATTTTGATGAGATTCCAGGTTTCCATTTTATGGAGGACCTTTCTACGAGCTAGACGATTCAAACGGGGATCAATTAGGAGCACAAATGAGGTTGGAATTGCAGAAAGAAACTTGGAGCTGAACTCAGCTCCAAAAGTGCGCGTTTTCGGACCAAAAGTGCGCTGGCGCACTTTTCAAAGGGGTCAGGCGCACTTTTGCATTTTACATTCGGCGGAATTCTCAGAATAATTAAAAAGTGCGCCTTTTGAAGGGAAAAGTGCGCCGGCGCACTTTTCTACCCTTCCAGGCGCACTTTTGGTTAAAAATCCGGATTTTGATGAAATTTGAGTTTTTAACCCAATTTCGAGGAGAGAGGAAAGATAACTTCGATTCTACAATTCTCTACTTCTTCTCGGACGAACCAGACACTCTCGAAGACGAAGACGGAGCCTTGAAGAGACGACTGAGCAAGAGAAAGCCAGGATTAGCTCGGGAGATTCTAGGATTCTAGAAGATTAGGATTAATCAGAGTAAGATGATTTCTTCTCCAGTTAGCTTTTTCTCTGTTTCTGTGATTTCTTCTCTGGCGATGTCTAGCTAGACTCTTAGTTTGTTCAGATTAGATGAAGTTTTAGTGAGATTTTGTATGGATGATGTCTGGTTTCTAACCCGTTAATGTTAATTAAGGTTTATTCAGACTTAATTGAGATTTTTCTAAAACCCTAATTTGAAGCTCTTGAATTCGCAGATTGACCATATCGTAGAATTTGCTTCATCTTTGTCTTGCGGTTCTGACCATGGACGTCATTCATTCTAGGGTTTAGAAGGTCATTAAGATTACCCGGTGTCTTGACCATAGGGCCGGTGAAATTAATCTCTTTGCATTTCTGTGTGGCGTTTCATTAATCTTCGTGCATTCTTTGAGATTTATGAGTTATCTTGACCATAGGAACTCGTAGGTTTGATAGGATAGTTTCTCTGCGTCCTGACCATGGAGTAGAGATTGCCAAATGAAGCGTCGAGGCTCTGAGTCTGTTAAAACCTTAGTTGCATTGCATCATCCGTTTTAGTCGAGCTAGAGCGGATTCGAGTCTGGACAAGCGCCTTAGTCATAATTTGAAGCTTCGACTTGTTTGCTTGATTTAATTGTTTAATTAGTTTAATTCATTTCATAAACCAATCCAAAAACCAAACAACGAAACCCCGATTAGCTTTAATCAACTTCGTTGAGTAATAGAGAAAGGAAGACCCCATGGGAAATAACGATTTCTTAGGAGCAATCCTTCGCGTAAAACTAGTGTGCATTAATTTGCGCACCATCAGCCGACTGTACTTGTACTAAATTTAAGAGTTTGGCAATACCATGCCAGCACATGTTAGCTATTTTAAAGGAGGAGAACGTTTTTGAGATTACAGAAAGCTATGTGCATAAGAGGTTTACGAAGGAGCCGAAAGATTATGCACAATTAAATCGACCAAACCTTGGCGACGAGGCTAGTCAATTGGCACTAAGACATGGAGCTATACAATTTGCTACCCAAGATTTATTCAAGTTCGGAGTACTATCGGCAGAGTCTTGTAAAGCTGTTCTATATGGCATTAAGAAAGTGGTTGAGAGAGTGCATCCAATAGATCAGCATCCTACTACAGCATCTAAGATTATCATCCCAGAAGAAATCCAAGGTATAAAAGATCCAGGAAAGGTCAAGTTCAAAGGTTGTGCTGGAAAGAAAGGGAAAAACGCTATCAAAACAAGGAAGTGCACAAAATGCGGTCATACTGGTCACTATGCAAACAGTGGAAGATGCCCCCCACCACAGTAATAGAGTTTGATTTCAGTTCGAGTTTGTTTTTTAGTTTCCTCTCAAATTTTTTATTTTTCGGTTGAATTTGACTTTTTCTACGGTATCTTACAATATTAATGAGTATGAGCAATTTTAGTCAGTTATGAGTCAACGAGCAGGTGAAATACTAATATGCGAGTCATGCATACACCTGCGCAAAATACAATTGTTCCTAATTTTGAGTTTTCACCCTAACCCTTCATCACCTACTATACCCACTAATTTTTCAATCAGACAACTTATTAGCATACCTTGATGTAGATAAAATGTTTTGCTTTCTCAATAAGAGAAAAATAGGCATTGTGAATGCTCTCCTCAGTTTGGCTTGTTCCCGCAGACCACTGACTTACACTCCTCAGAATCTGAAAATGTGCAGGCAATCAATAAGTTATATGGTCCAAAAGGCTCATGTTCCCCTTTTACTTATTAAAAATTAAAAGAAATCTCTTCATATAAAAGCATCTATATTAGAAGATGTGAGACTGTGGGAGACGATTACACTAGCTAGGATGGGAAACATTATGCAGTCAGCAGTATAAAGCTGAATGAGCAAATAATGCCTCAAAGGAGCAGTGCGTGAAAGTAAATATAATGTATTAAGTCAGAAACACCCACCTGACACTGGCAAGAAGCCCGTGGCCCGACTTCCCATGTTTCATCACCAGTACCAATCTGATCACCTCTCTCTTGAGTTTCCCACCACTTCAAATCAGAAGGTCTAATACTCGGTTGTGTCCAATCGGGAGATATTTTCCCACGGAGATATGAAGAGTCATGGTCATCTACAAAGCTTTTCATTGGCATTTCTGGAGCTAGTTGATGTGAACCGCTGCAACCGTGGGCAGACGACCCTTAAACACCGCAAGTTGAGACCGTGCAACGAGGCTAAACCGTCGGGAACCGGGTGGTCCGTGAGCTAAACCGTGCTCTGATACCAACTGATGTGAACCGCTGCAACCGTGGGCAGACGACCCTAACCACCGCAAGTTGGACACCGTGCAACGAGGTAAAACCGTCGGGAACCGGGGCGGATAAGTACTTTGACCCGTCGGCTATATAACAGCCGGGAACCAGAAGTGTCCAGTCGAAGACGCCACGCCAAGAGATGGATGCTCTTGATGATAAGTCAACCTTAAGCAATACTCCTCACATTAACTCGAAGGGAAAAGAACATAAGTTCTGAAATATATTTAATCAAAGGGGGTTCTGAGTACAAGAGGTGGCCGGCGGCCTCCTTATATAGGTGAGGGAACAAGCTCTCCTCCCTAAACACTACTTCCTAAATAATAATAAAGAAATAAAAGAGTCCTAATTAGAAAACCTAAAGAGGACTTTAACTAATCCTAATATAGACTAAAAGAAGGGAAAATTCGGACTCCAACCCTACAAGGAAAGAGAATCCTACCTAAACAAGAACTCCTAAAAAGGAGGCTGAAAAACCCTAAAAACAGCTAAACGGGTTCTGGTAAAAATAGCCAAATAAATTCCAAATTAAATAGGAAAATTAAGCCCTTTGGCAGTACCAGAAAACTAAATTCGTAAATGGTAGTAGCAATTTGTACTAAGCTTAAACTATAAAACAAAACCCTTATGGGCTTCAACTTTCATGTTGGGCTTCAGCCCAAATTATATCTCCTAGTAGCCCAAATCCTTCAATCTTCAACAGACTAGGAATCTGTCCAAAACCGGGAAATCCTAGCTTGATTAGGATTCCTTGCTTTGATGTATTTGGCATCTTCTCTCCATTTCCCGTATCTTGAATGGTCATCAATACCTCCATGGATCAGGCTCAAGTGGTGGCCTGATCGTTGCCCCTATCATGTGCAGCCTCGGATCAGCATCCGGGCTCCACTCCTTGATGCTCCACCCATGCTTTGCTAGGACTTGGCGGAGCTCTATCTTCTTCAGTTCTTCTCCAAATTCAGCTCCGTTTGTTGGAGAGTGCTCCTGGGGCTTCAAGCTATCCATAGCAACTGAAATCTTCCAAAAGGCTCGAGCCATTTGAAGGCTGGGCCAAAAGCACGCTTCTGTGGTGCCCGGCGCTCGGTCCGGCGCCCGGGGCTGGCTCCGTGCTGGGCCTTCTTCAATTCTGGCCAAGCCTTCTATTTTATGCTTCGGCCAGGTCTTCAGGAATGCTCTCATGGGGTCTTCAAGGGCTGGTGCTGGTACAGGGATCGAGTCTTCGGTCCTGGAGCTCAGTTCTGGCATTTGGCCCGGTCCAGGGCTCGTACCGGGGTCTATCTTCGGGTGCCAGCTTCTTCTGGCCAGGCTTGCTTCATTATGCTTCGGCCACATCTTCTGGAAGGTCTCCAGAGGGTCTTCAGGGGCTGTGGTTGGTCCAGGGCTCGTAGCATTTCACCTGGGGCCTTGTTCGAGCTCTCGGCTCGGGGTTGACCCTAGGGTAACCAGGATCACATCATCCCCCTCTTCTTGAAGAGTATTCGTCATCGAATCCTTGCCTGATAATGCATTAGAAATAATGAAAATAATCACAGGGGAGTATAGGACTTGACCTGGTGCTTTATCGGCGTTCCTCACAGGTTCGGGCCGCAACGGGGCTGGTACAGGTGCTTCGGGGTAGGCCACTGCCGCGTCGGGGTCGGGTGGCGTCGGGCCCAGGGTGGACAGAGCGGCGCCGGGGTCGGGCGGTGTCGGGCCGGGGGTGGACAGTGCGGCGCCGGGATCAGGCGGCGTCGGGCCGGGGGTGGACAGTGCGGCGTCGGGGTTAGGCGGCGTCGGGCCGGGGTCAGGCGGCGTCGGGCCGGGGTCAGGCGGCGTCGGGCCAGATTCAGGCGGCGTCGGGTCGGGGTCGGTCAGAACGGTGCCGGGGTCATAGGGCCCGTCTGGTGTTGGGGCCGGGCGCGGGGGTGCCGGGGCTGGGTCTGGAGCGGGGGCCGGGCCCTGGTCTGGCGTCGGGCACCGGGGGCTGGTCGGGCGCCGGACGGTGGTCGGGCGCCGGGTGCTGGTCGGGCGCCGGGCGCTGGTCGGGCGCCGGGGGCCGATCGGGCGCTGGGCGCCGGTCGGGCGCTGGTGCTGGGCGCAGGGGCGCCGAGGCTGGGGCCGGGGTTGGTGCCAGGGCTGGGGCCATGGCTGGTGCCGGGGCTGCTGTCGAGGCTGGGCCCTGGAGGGTCGGTGTTGGGCGCTCGGGCGCCGGGGCTGGGCGCTGGGGCACCGGGGCTGGGCGCTCGGGCGCCGGGGTTTGGGCGGGCGGCGTCGGGGTCGGGTGCTCGGGCGTCGGGGCCGGTCGGGCAGTGCTGGTCGAGGCCGGGGCCGCGTGCCGGGGCACCGGAACCGGGCGCCGGGTTGTGCCGGCTTCTCTTGCCAATTGAGCCATGGTGGCTTGTATCTGTTGTAGGACTTGGGAAGCTTCTTCCATTGCCGCTTCTATCTTGGCAAGTCTTTGATCTGCCATGGTTAGTTGGAACAAACGAACACAAAGACTTTTTCTAATATCCTCTTTTCCAACACTCTTTTTCTAGGACTCGATAAACAACAACTTAGTGGCTAAAAGTAGGGTCGTGGCTCGGTTTAACACAAGCAACAGAAGCTAAGTCTATCCCCTATTCTTAAACACACTATTACAACGACAAATAAAGAACTTGGCAAGGGTGGCCTTGCTTGATTTTTCTTTTTCTTGACTTCTTTTAGGGTTTTCTTTTGATAGCTTGATCGGCCACCAATATTTTCTTGCCTTACAATGAAAGACTCGACACAAAAACTAGAAATAGATGAAGATTTTCTAAACAATTTTCTAAACAACAAGAAAAGTAAAGGGATATGAATCCAGGGTTTCAAACCTGAAGACTGGGATAGATTGTGGTCCGTGAGCTGAACCGTGCTCTGATACCAACTGATGTGAACTGCAGCAACCGTGGGCAGACGACCCTTAAACACCGCAAGTTGAGACCGTGCAACGAGGCTAAACCATCGGGAACCGGGTGGTCCGTGAGCTAAACCGTGCTTTGATACCAACTGATGTGAACCGCTGCAACCGTGGGCAGACGACCCTAACCACCGCAAGTTGGACACCGTGCAACGAGGTAAAACCGTCAGGAACCGGGGCGGATAAGTACTTTGACCTGTCGGCTATATAACAACCGGGAACCAGAAGTGTCCAGTCGAAGACGCCACGCCAAGAGATGGATGCTCTTGATGATAAGTCAACCTTAAGCAATGCTCCTCACATTAACTCGAAGGGAAAAGAACATAAGTTCTGAAATATTTTTAATCAAAGGGGGTTCTGAGTACAAGAGGTGGCCGGCGGCCTCCTTATATAGGTGAGGGAACAAGCTCTCCTCCCTAAACACTACTTCCTAAATAATAATAAAGAAATAAAAGAGTCCTAATTAGAAAACCTAAATAGGACTTTAACTAATCCTAATCTAGACTAAAAGAAGGGAAAATTCGGACTCCAACCCTACAAGGGAAGAGAATCCTACCTAAACAAGAACTCCTAAAAAGGAGGCTGAAAAACCCTAAAAACAGCTAAACGGGTTCTGGTAAAAATAGCCAAATAAATACCAAATTAAATAGGAAAATTAAGCCCTTTGGCAGATCACTAGTAGACGTCATGGGCTTCAACTTTCATGTTGGGCTTCAGCCCAAATTCTATCTCCAAGTAGCCCAAATCCTTCAATCTTCAACAGACTAGGAATCTGTCCAAAACTGGGAAATCCTAGCTTGATTAGGATTCCTTGCTTGGATGTATTTGGCATCTTTTCTCCATTTCCCGTATCTTGAATGGTCATCAATACCTCCATGGATCAGGCTCAGGTCGTGGCCTGATCGTTGCCCCTATCATGTGCAGCCTCGGATCAGCATCCGGGCTCCACTCCTTGATGCTCCACCCATGCTTTGCTAGGACTTGGCGGAGCTCTATCTTCTTCAGTTCTTCTCCAAATTCAGCTCCGTTTGTTGGAGCGTGCTCCTGGGGCTTCAAGCTATCCATAGCAACTGAAATCTTCCAAAAGGCTCGAGCCATTTGAAGGCTGGGCCAAAAGCACGCTTCTGTGGTGCCCGGCGCTTGGTCCGGCGCCCAGGGCTGGCTCCGTGCTGGGCCTTCTTCAATTCTGGCCAAGCCTTCTATTTTATGCTTCGTCCAGGTCTTCAGGAATGCTCTCATGGGGTCTTCAAGGGCTGGTGCTGGTACAGGGATCGAGTCTTCGGTCCTGGAGCTCAGTTCTGGCATTTGGCCCGGTCCGGGGCTCGTACCGGGGTCTATCTTCGGGTGCCAGCTTCTTCTGGCCAGGCTTGCTTCATTATGCTTCGGCCACATCTTCTGAAAGGTCTCCAAAGGGTCTTCAGGGGCTGTGTGGTTGGTCCAGGGCTCGTAGCATTTCGCCTGGGGCCTTGTTCGAGCTCTCGGCTCGGGGTTGACCCTAGGGTAACCAGGATCACATCACTAATGGTGCTACTTTTTTCCTTAATGAATTGGAGGCTCTACTAGTTGTACTTTCAACTCCATTAGACTTTGGGCCACCACTAGAACCATCGAGTTCTTCAGGTTCTTGAGGTAAAAGCAATGGGATGTCTTGGAAAGATGATCTAGATGAGGAATCTTGCATTGGGATTCTAACACTACCATCTGCATTTTTGCTCTTGATCTCCACAGGAGATGAGTTTCCCATATAATGTGGGATAACCATGTGCTGTTGAGGCATGAGTAGTGGAATTGCTTCCTCATATGGAGCTTTATTCCTCTAAAAAAGTTGGCGTGTTAAAAAAAGTGGATATGCGTTTTAGTTTACAATGAAACTATATATCAATTTAAATATTGACCTTGGCATGGTTCCATCGCTGAACAAAGTGCCTAGCAATATCACGACAAGGTGGCCCCCATAAGGCACAGTGGACATCATGTCAAGGCATTCGAGGATACTTTGTACGATCCAATTCATCTTTCATTGTATCTTCCCAAGAATTTGGTTCAGATTCCCTGCAATGTATCAAATTTTATTATACTATGATACAACATCAATGGCACGTTACAATAGTTGTAAAAACAAGACACGGAGTTCATATACAGTATGTGAAGATTAGACTACCTTGGGTTATAGTAATCTTTTCCGGGCCAAGTAACAGGGGGCAGTCACCCACTTTATGTTCAGTTGAATCATAACGACCAAAGCATAAGTCCAATCCTCTAATAAAACAAATTTGGTGATCAATAATGACAAGCTTTTCATGGTATGACCTGCATAAATGAACTGTACATTAGAAAGTAGTAGTCATCCAGGCAGCATTTCATGCCAGGCTAAGCAACTAGAAGAAAACACATTTTTTGTCTGCATACTGTTACAAGGTTTTCCCACAACACATACCAAAGATATACTCCACAAGAAAAGTGGTCAGGATAGCGCAGCACACGTACATTCTCATGAATGCTAAGAAGTTTTTTCTTGCTATAAACACTGTTGATTTTGAGAGCAAGAGCAACCTCCTTGTAGAGAAGAATGTATATCTGCATCAACAAGATTTTGTCACATGACATTGTCCAAGGAAATCTCAAAAGTCAGATTTTTTTTTCTTTTAGCCATTGCTCTAGCCAGAAAATCATTTTGCATGTCATGAGAGGATGGACAAGATTCAAACAAATCTACATACCTGAAAACCCTGCTTAGCTTTGGCCTCCAACAAAGCATCATGCCTAGAAGATGCATGGTTTTGAAATGGCCGTCGTAGATAAAGTTCAGGCAAAGCCACCAGCCACAAATAAATATCTGCCAGAAAAAATTAAGAAGTCAGCATATAAAGCCAAGAAGATGATGCATGATTTTGAAACGGATGTTGTAGATAAACTTCAGTTCATAGAAAATTTACAAGGGATAAAGATTGTATAGGTTATGGAACAAACCTCCGATTTAGCATCCTCGATTGCTGAAGCAATAGCTTCAAAAGCTGCCCTGCCATCGATAAACCATTGACCCTGACTACCATCATCAGATAATCCCCTGGGAGGAGCAAATGAGCCAAATCTATGAGGATGACACCAGCCCTCAGGAGGCCTAAGTCCAGCATCATTAATTGCAGAAACCCAATCTTTAATTCTAGCACCATTTCTGACTCTCAACATTATACTCCGGTTGCCACTTGTGACCTTTGAAGTTTTGAATCATCTGTTAGCACATGAAATTACCTTTTATAAAGATAATTTCATCAATTGAAAGGATTACCCACAAGTAACTATGTTTAAATGAAATGCAATAACAAAGTTGAACAGTTCTTCTGAGAAAATGAACCAAATAAAAGGTCTTTAACTTTTCTAATTGAAAAGCAAGACAAAAGATTTGAAGGCGTGCTTGCAGATCATACAGATGAAAAAGATGCTTGCAAGCATAACGGTTCAATATTCAGGTCTTCTGACAAATATAAAACATAAAAATCCTGATAGAGTTGGACTAATCATATGAAGAATCGCAGAAACTGAACTCTGTAGAAAGATGGAGTAGAACTACACTGATATTTTACCCATTACCTAAATTTGACTTCTTTTACTTGGGTAGGCAATAGTAACAAATATCGAAGAGAGAGGGAGATAAGAAATAAATATTGCTTACTTTAAATGTATGTCGTAAGGGATTGCGTTCCTTCGTTTCTGTTGCACGTGAAACTCGTCCATCTCCGAAACTCGCCGAAACTAACTTTGACAGCTAGGCTAACTTTGACAGCACACCCAGAGTGGCCCACCGTATACTCGTCGAAACTCAACACTCCACAATAATGGAAGATGGGATTTCCTCTGATCAAAAAATTGTCTTCTGATAGTTAAATTTGATTCCGGAGACCAGAATTTTGGCAGGAGATTATTTGGAGCAGAATTTTTACTCTTTCTAGTGGAGCAACAGCTGTGCAGGACCTGCAAATACACGATAACATCACCTCTGTCATAAAATGTAACTCAAGGAGCAATTAACAATTACCCATTTATACAGGAAAAACAATAACAGATGCTTAGCTTTACTATAAAGCACTATGGAAGCAAAGAAACTTTGCCAGTGCTGAGGTATTAATTCACAACAGATATCAATGAATCACCAGCAAAAACAATGACTACGTTTACCATCATTCACCAAGAGATTAGAGGAACAATTTGACAATCAACCAAATTGAAAATGTCTCCTCCACTAACGCCACCAGTAAACACCACGGTACCAAATTCCATCACAGATAGGTTCATTCAAACATCAAATTTGTGCATTGAAAAAATTTGAAAGAGAGATTTAACCATAATTTTACACATCTTCACAATCCCCATCAGTCTACATTATGAACTATCAACAACAAAAACCCTCACAAGCACACCAAAAGTGAACAAAGAATCAAATCACTAGCATTGAAATCAATTTGACAGAGCACCATCATGATTTAACCAAACTTAACAAAACACCTAAATCAAAACCAGAGAAGCAATATCGCATTAAACCCAGAACTCAACTAGTACTAACACAACCAATTCATGAACCAAAGAATCTGTGAAAAGAGTCAGATTCAATACAATCAAAAACAGGATCTAAGAACTAGAGATTCAGTAAAAAAACGAAGGGATCGATGATTCTAAGCCAAACCCAATATGATTCCCCTCCTCAATAGACAGAATCAATTAAATAGAAACGCAAAAAAAAATACTCACACTCCTCCGGCGACGAGGGATTTGTAGATGCTGATGAAAGCGGGTCCCTGAGTCTTGACACCTTCACGACCTAGCTTGGCCTCCTCGGCGAGATTGACGATCGTGGAAACAGCAGCCTCAGCACTCGTCTTCACATCTTCGGACGCCATCGGATCGATCCGATTTTAAGCGGCGGAACGAAATCCAGGCAGCGAAAATGACTTCGACCGGCAGAGAACAGATGACTTCGACCGGCAGGGAGGATTTCGACCGGAAAATTGAGAAGCTTCCTATCCCTATGCTCGACGATGAGAAGAGCGTCGGAGATCCGAGCTTGCCGTCGAGGTTGATTGTTATTAGGGAGAGAATTTAGAGATGAGAAAGAGAGAAGGAGTTTGTTGGTTGGTAAATGGTGTTTGTAGGATACGGTTTTTTTTTGTAGAGATATGTGAGATAATTTCAATAAATTGTGTGTTTCAAACATGTACTAAACTTAACGGATGGAATGTCGGATGGGAAAATCGAATTGACGATTTTATTGAATTGGGTGACCATTTGATACATCCAGAAAAATTAGAACACTAAATAGGAGCTAAAAAATTTAGTCTTAAGTGGACCAATCACGCGCTGCCACGTGTCGGCGTCACCGGAGCGTTCACCGTATAACCATATTAATTATGGAAATTAAGTTTTAGAGTAAATATTTTATTTCTTTATTTCATAAGAATATAGTTTTAATTTCGACAAATTTTATGTTAGTTTAACCCAGTGTTGTCATGACCGGACCGGATCGGCCGGTCCAATTGGTAAAATCAGGAACCGGAGCCAAATCTGGTCCGGTCGGTCTTTAAATACACACCGGTTCAATTAGGTCCAAAAAGCGGGTCGACCCGCTCTAAGCGGTTTTAGCCGGTCGGGATGAATTAAAAAAAATCTGTCTCAATTCTCGACACTGAACAATCGCCGTCCGTCCATCTCCTACACTGAACTCGTCGCCGTCCGTCTCCTACACTGAACTCGCCGCCATCCGTCCCTACACTGAACTCGCCGCCATCCGTCCCCTATCATGAAAGAAAATAGAAAGAAGAAATAATGAAACAATGAAGAAGAGAAGAGATCTAGGTATATGGATTGGAGTGGGGAGAAAAGAGATTCAGATGAGAGCAGAGAGAAAGAAACGATGAAGAATAGAAAATAATCAAATATTGTAATGAGGCGGCGGCTGTACGGTTGGTTATTTTGTTAGGGTTCTTTAGATAAATATATATATACAAGTTTCTATTACAATTTAGTCACTAACATATATGTAATTATTAATAACATTTGTATTTTTAAATAAACAAGTGTGACCAATCTTATATACTGGTTCTTACGGTTTGATCTCGGTCAGACCTTAAACCCTTGAACCTTTTGTTGAACTAGTTCGATGTCCAGTCCGGTCCTGATAACACTGGTTTAACCTATTTATAAAATATTTTATGCTCTTTCATGTTTCAATTTTATTATGATCAATCAGTGTTAGTTGATCGATAATGTATAGAAGATGAAGTCGGATTCAAAAAATATATGTAAAATTCAACCTAAGAATTTAGTTGTAGTAATTAAAAGAGTTATCCTATGTATTTATCATAAAGAATAACAATGATTGCTTTACCGGGCTTAAGGACATATTACGCTAGCTCCACAATCAAAACTTAGTTTTTGCATTGAAAAAATGCTGGATAAAACGAAAACTAATTAATTGACTAGACAAAAGGATGTGTTACACTCACTTCACAATCAAAACTTAACGAAAAATGGAAAATTTCATAAATTTTGTACTTATATCTTTTGTGAATGATTGGGTGTGAATTTGAATGTATGACCTAAGGTTTTCAGAACCGGATCGGGGGGTCAAGTCGGCAAGGTCAAGGGTTCAAATGTTTAATGGGAAAATCAGGGTTGAACCAGGATCGAACCCGGATTGAACCGAAATTTATCGGTGCCGGAGAGCTTACTGGTTCACGGTCGGACCGGTCCAACCGGGGGCAGGATAAGACATTGAAAACACTCTTTCATGGAGGTGTTATTCTAGACTACTCTTCACCAATAATACAAAGTGGTTTTCCATTCCCAAACAAATAATTTATTAGTGTGTATATATATACTATATTATATAGGGGTATGATTTAGGTGAAATTTGGGTATGAGAAATGATAGGTTTTTGAATTACATTACTATTTCGCAAATATATCAATCGAAATTCCGTCACTAACTATATTGACATAAATTTCATTGAGTCTATGTAAAGATTCTTTTTCTGGGGAGGGCCACATATAATCCAATAAATTTAAACTATTATAACATATTTTTGGTGTTTGGGTTTGTGAATCAATGGGTGATAAAAATGCAATCAACCCCTTAGGGAATTCAGCATATACAATTAACTAAATTGGGGGTTGTGAAATGGGAAAGAATTAATTTAGAACCCAAATACCAAAACATGAAATTTAGGTCGCGTCTGAGTTTTTGTCTGAGTGAACTCTGCTTGCTGAGTTGCTGTCGCGACGAGCCGACGAAGGAAACCGATGCTGCGATGCCTCCAGCTTCAATCCCGAGTTATCTCCTCCTCTTCCCGACCTAAGTTACCACCGGCCACCACATCGATCCTCCTGACCTAAGTTACCGGCCTCATTCGTTATCCCGTCGTAATCCTGCTGACCTAACCACCGACGAACTTCGATCCTCCTCCTCCTCCTCCTCTCAGCTTGCTGCTCTCCAATGGGTTTTCTTCTCTCATCGTAATGTGTAAAGCTAAACTTAGATTCCGAAATGAAAAGCAGAAACTCTGAGTGAAGAAGAAAATAGAGCAGCTTCAGTCAGGCATTATCACAAACACCTAGCGGACATGGGAGAAAGAGAGCAGAAATGAAGGACGAAATAGGGATTGATTGATTGTGCTGGTGTGTCAGACTCTCATTCTCCGAAACCAACAACCTGGGCAGCAGTGTTTTGGTTCCCAGCATCACCATGGCAGAGAAGAAGAGAAGCAACAATGAGTAGAGGCACACAAGTGCCCCTCGAGAACAGGTAAGCATCTTCATTTTGGTTTGTGGCTGAATTGGAATACTGAGATGCATAACACTTGCTTATTTTTATACTATTGTGTCAATGAAAAGCAGCAGTTGAATTCAGTTAATGGCTTGCCGACACTGAGTTAAGGCCCTCACATGTGGTTCAACCTTACGTTTTGCACTCTCATAATTACTTGGTTTTTCTTCTTTTTAACTTCAAATGAATAGATTATCTCATTATCCCTTGCTGTCATTTTTCATTGATTCAAATGAATAGTAGCCTAATGTAATGATATATGTGAATAAATGCGCCTCTTTTGTTGATATCAATCTCTCAATTGTACCTAAGAAAACAAATCACAATTTAGAGTATCAAAAGAGCTGGTGTGTTGTGTCCTATTTTGGTGTCCACATTAAAACAGCACTACCTACTCACCAACGCAACTATCACAATTTTGATACACTTGACAGTAGCAGTTTGGATAGATATTAGTTGTGGTTTCTGTCTTCTGATTATTAATTATTTATAAAATAAAGGGTGTGGGTGGCCTGTGTATAAGAAGAAGGTTCCCATTTGCAGTGTGGGTTAGCTCAGTAAGCTGATTGAAATGTAGAAGAGAGGGAAGCAAGCAAGCAGTTGTCAAAACTTTAGCTTTATGGTCATAGCTTTATGCTCAAGTGTGCTGTGTATTTGGCTTAAAATAGCTTTATGATAGATGGAATGGACAGATCATTCATTGTGCTGTTGTTGAGATTCAAGTGTGTTGCTGCTGTGTTCTTGAGATTCATTCATTCAACTTGAAATTCATTCATTCATTCACTCTTTATCATAAATAGAATGGACAGATCCAGTACATTGACACTGCATTGGCTTCTTTCTTTTTCAGTTGTGCTAGACTTACAATGGATTCACAAAATTCTCAAAGTATTCATTTTTTGACCCCACTTCATGATGGTCGTGAAACGCGAACTAAATGTCGAACCAGAGGAGGGTTGCGTTCTCGACTAACTGTTTTAGGTTTGATTTGATTCGTTGTTCATCTAGGTTATCAATGTTTGTTGTATATTGTTCTTAATGGTGGTTTGTTGTTATGGTACAAGCTTAGGCTTTGTTTGTAGAGTTTGAACTAAGGGATTGTTTCCAAGTTGAGTTTGTCACAGATGCAATTGCTCTTGTGTTGTATGTTGTTTGTTTCAGTTCTACATTTCCATGGTGATGGTAGAGTCTATTTCTTCTTCTCCTCCTCATCCTGATGAGATTTCCAGCTTCCAAGCTCTTAGTTCTGCATTTCTCTTGTGTTGTCTGTTGTTTCAATTCTGCTCAAAATGTACTGATGCATTTCTCTTCTGAATTTTTGGTTCAAATAACGTCAGATCAAAATGTACTGATGCTATAACGTTAGAATTTGGAATGAATTTGGTTAAAAATTTACTGATGCTGTAAGAATCAATGATGTAATAGTTAGATCAAATAAGGTTGCTGTAAATTTGGTTTTGGGTTACATAACAGTCATATAAAAAAATGGGAATTTGGGATCCCGATTCCCAAATTAGAATTCCCGTTCCTGAATGAAAATTCCCAAATTAAATTCGGGATTGGGAATGGGATTCCTAATTTGGGAATTGGAAATTGGGATTTTGGAAATATGGGAATGGGCTCCCAATTCCCTCCCAATTTCCACCCCTAACTATATATAATATGATTTCAAACTTTTGCTTTTTACAAGCCACTTCGTTTCCTAGAAATTTGCTTCTCACTATGAGAACACTAATCTCCACATTTCCACCTTTCATTCTTTTAATCTAATCTAATGGCTTAAAATACATGAACATCTTTTTAATTGATCCTACAGTTAATAATTTTCTAAATTAAATCATAAACTACTTAATATTTTTTTTTATGAAAAGGTAGGTTTTCATTTCATCAAATCAAAAAGTAACTGTGCATTCGTAATACTATCAAATGAAAGAAAAAATTATATGAGAGTTAACATAGCTAGCTCATCTACCTCTCTTAAAAACAAAATTCTTATAATCCCCTAACTTTATCAATAAGTTGGTGCACCGTATACTTTGTATTACCAGAAATCCTTCCACACCTTTCCCGCCAAATCGAGCTTGTGATTATCCCAAAGATAAGTTTTCTGACTTTATGTTTCAAGCTCTGCTTCCCATGACTTTGCTAAAAAGACAGCAAAACAGCATCCCAACTAAAATTCTGAATATCTGAAATAATAGTCTTCAAAATACAGCTGGAAAAGGAGCATGAAGAGATGAGCACGACTATCGATCCCGTCAGCACATAGAACACATGAGATATCAGTTGGTAATCCCCAGGTAGCAAAAGTCTCTTTAGTTATTATGCTTCCTCTAATGATCAGCCGACATATAAGACTGTTGATGAGAATTGTAAATCCAGACCAAATCAGATCATACTAGGGGACTAGACTTGCAGTTGGTCTAATAGAGTTCCATACCTCACTGATGTTGTATCTATCAAACAGCTTTCCATTACAGCAGACCTCCCCATTACTAATAGTGAAAATTTTCGCAGCAGTGTCTCTAAGCTTAAGAAGCTTCTTCCAGATCCAGGAACCTGTACAGGACTTTACAGTCCATAAATCTTTTTGCTTAATTCTGTACTTAAAAATCCAAGCCACCCATAGGGTTCCCCCGGATTAAAAGAGACTAGATGTGCCTTAAAGCACTTGCAGCATTCCAACTATCCAGTTCTTTAAGCTCCAACCCCCTTCTGTTTTGGGTAAGACAATATATTTCCATGCTACCTTTAATCTTCCACCAGATTGCTTTCCCTAGAGGAATCTATTGCAAATCCCTTCTACTTCTTTCTGAATGAACTTTGGTAAAAGGAACACTGACATCCAATAATACAAAATCCCCCTATTACTGATTTGATTAGCTACACCTTTCAGCATAGGATAGACATTTTGCAGTCCAATCAGAGATTCTAGTAGTGATCTTGTTTACTAAAATTCGACACTCATTTCTTTTCAATTTACCTGAATCAAGTGGCTCACCTAGATATCGAAAAGGAAGGGAGCTTTTGCCCATACCTGAGGCATCATATAAAGTAGAGGCCAGATTCTGATCCACCCCTGCAAGAAATAACTCACTTTTCACTGGATTGAATCGAAGACCTGAACCAGCTTTAAACTCTTCCAAGATTGCAATGACAGCTTTAACACCAAAGATAGATGCTTTAGTGAATACAATCAAGTCATCAACAAAGCATACACTACAAGAAAACGCTACTCTAACAATGATTTTTTTATTCATTCTAACAGCGGATAAGCAGTTGTTAGAATATCTAACGGCGGTCCAATATTCGCTATTAGGTTGAGTAATGCAAGCTCACCTAACAAAGGATAAAATGACCGTCGTTAAACCTAACAACGAATTTAACATCAGTTTGTTGTCCACTGTTAGAATAACAGCGGACAATAAACTGCTATTAACCTAACAACGATTTTGTTTTATTTTAACAACACATGATTTCCGTTGTTAAAATACACAAACCATTTAGAAATCAGGATCCAGGAATCCAGAAATCTGGATTCATTTCCGGATTTTGGATGCAGATTTCTGAATTTCTGGATCCCTATTTCTGGATTTTTAGTAAACAACTAATTCCACGCTCAATGTATGACTTCATATACACACAACTAACATTTAATTAATATATTCTAGGTCCAATACATAATAATCCCAAAATATTCAAGGTTCAATCCACACAAAAGTAATGCAACCTAATTACTTCCTAGCCTAATCGTCTGCGCCTTCCTCATCATCTTCCTCATCTGGTGTAGAATCTTCTACCATTTGCTTTCCCCTGTCATGTGAACCGCTGCAACCGTCGGCAGGCGACCCTTAAACACCGCAAGTTGGATACCGTGCAACGAGGTAGAACCGTCGGGAACCGGGGGCGGATGAGGACTTTGACCCGTCAGCTATATAACAGCTGGGAACCAGAAGTATCAAGTCGTAGACGCCACGCCAAGAGATTGATGCTCTTGATGATAAGTCGATCCTTCAGTATCGCAACACGCAGATACGACAAGGCTTTCAGAACAAAGTTCTTTCAAAGGGGGGGTTTATTTCATAAAAAGTCTTGGTTTACAAAGGGTGGCCGGCGGCCTCCTTATATAGGTGAGGGAACAAGCTCTCCTCCCTAAAGACTACTTCCTAAATAATAATAAAATAAAGAGTCCTACTTTAAAAGAATCCTAAAACCCCTAAATAATCCTACTAAAAAGGAATAAAACATAAAATAATAGTTGTAGTCTTTAAAGCAGAATAAAAGACCTAAATTAGGTCAAAAACCCTAATTCAGCCGCTGTTGGGATGCTCGCCCAGTTGGGCCATGGGGGCGGTCGTGGGCCTGACCGGCCGGCCGTCGGGCTTGATGCGGGTGGCGGTCGTGGGCCTGACGCTCCGGGCTGGTTCAGTGGCAAGGGCCTTATCCAAATGACATGTTCTTCGTGGCCGGCTTCATAGAATTCCTCTGATCGGTCTGACTGCCGGTTTAGGGCTCGGGGCTGTTCTCTCCTTGGGCCTTCTCCATTTCCGCTCGAGCCTTCTTCTTTAAGCTTCAGGTAGGCATCCAAGTAGCTCCTGATGTAGCTCTCTGGGGGTTGGGTCGGTCTAAGTGTCACGCCTCAGGGCCAAAGACTCCATTTCTTCTCATGGTTCGGCTCAGGGTCATTCTTTGGAAGCTCTCCTCCCCAGGCCAAGTATTCTTGGGCTCTTTTCCTCCTATACTCCAGAAATGCTTCCAGAGGGTCACTCGAGTGATGAGCTTCTTCTTCAGAGCTCCTGGAGGTCAGGCTAGGAGCAGGCTGAGGCTTTTCTCTAGTGTTAAGGCTTCTATCCTCGGCCAGCAGCATGGCCTGGAATATCACTCCATCTCGTGGAGCCTTTCTACCTGCAAGGGAGGGACTTAGTCGATATTTCAGGGCGTACCTTGGCTTTAGGGCTTGAAGATGGCTTGCCCTAGGCTCTTTATGCCTTTTGTGAGGTCCTAGGGTCTTATCTCGGCCAGGTGACCCTGGTGGGGTGTATGGGTACCGATTGGCGTCAGGGCAGCTGGGCCGGGTCATATCATCCCCCTCTTCTTGCCATGGATTTGTCCCCAAATCCATCTCGGGTTCTCTTCTAGCACTCATCACCCTCTTCCAAACTTTAGCAATCTTGTTGGCCACGGTCGGGGATGATTCAGCAACATCTTCAGACCTAGGAGTGTCATTCGAGTTAACAACTGACCATGGCTCGGGTCCTTCAGCGCTTTCTCCTTCGGTCTCCATAGCTCCCTCTCCTGAAAAACTATCAGCAATAATGTTAAGGCTCGGGGAGGTAGCGGGTGAGAGTTCCTCACTCATTTCTATATCCGGGTCGGATCTTCTTCACTCGGGGGGGCTCTCTACATTTGTCGGGAGGTGATCTCCCATTGGATCTTGGGTGCACATGGGGCTGTTGGTGAGGCGTCGGGTCGGGGCACGGGGGTGCCGGAGGTGCCGGGGGTAAACCAGGGCACGTCGGGCGGGGCGGCGGTGTCGGCCAATGGGGGTGCGGCGGCGGGCAGTGGGGAGCCGGCAGCGGCGGGCAGGACGTAGGCGACGGCGGGCAGTGGGGAGTCGTCGGCGGCGGGCAGTGGGGATCCGGCGGCAGCGGGCAGGAGGTAGGCGTCGGGCATCATTGTGTCGGGGCAACCGGGGTCGGGCAGGACCGGGGCTGAGCGCCGGGCAGGGACGCGCCAGACTCGTGGTCGGGGGCCACGTCTGGTGGTGATGCGCCGGGGGGGCCTTGGGCAGCGACAGGTCGGGGCCGGGTGATAGGGCGGCCGGGGCCTGGTCGGGCAGGGCAGCGCCGGGTGCTGGGGCTCTAGGACTGGGCGGATAGGGCCAGTCGGGGGCGGGCGCTGGGGCGCCGGGGCCTGGTCGGGCAGCACCGAGGACGGGTGCTGGGGCGACGGGGCTGGGGCTGCGCGCTGGGGCGCTGGGGCCTGGTGGGGTAGCGTCGGGGCTAGGGCCGCGCGCTGGGGTAGTGTCGGTGCTGGGGCGCTGGGGCCTGGTTGGGCAGTGCCGGGGCTGGGGCCGAGTGCTGGGGCACTGGGGCCTGGTTGGGCAGCGCCTGGGCTGGGGCCGAGTGCTGGGGCCCTGGGGCCTGGTGGGGTAGCGCCTGGGCTGGGGCCGAGTGCTGGGGCGCTGGGGCCTGGTGGGGTAGCGCCGGGGCTAGGGCCGAGCGCTGGGGCGCTGGGGCCTGGTTGGGCAGCGCGTGGGCTGGGGCCGAGTGCTGGGGCGCTGGGGCCTGGTCGGGCAGCGCCTGGGCTGGGTACTGGTGCCGGGGCTGGTGTTAGGCCTGGGGCCGGGGCTGGTGCCGGGCCTGGTGACGGGGCTGGTGCCGGGCCTGGGGCCGGGCCTGGGGCCGGGATGCCGGGTGCTAGGGTTTTAGAGGTGAACCCTGCAAACTTCTCAAGCCCTTCAGGCTTAACTTCTTCTCCTTTATCCGACTCTTCTTCTTCTTCTTCCTTCTTCTCTTCTTCTTCATCATCCGTCTCGATTCCTCCTTCTCTTACCACCATCGTCCGTTGGTTAGGGCAGTCCCTTGAGATATGTCCTCTACCTTGACATTTAAAGCACATAATTCCACTAGGACGTGGGTTAGAATCCTGAACGTTAGAAGTAGGTTGGGCAGATGTTATCGGTGGTGTCGAAACCCTAGGGTTAGGGTTTGGCCGTGAGCTTGAGCCTCGGGGCTGGTTGGGCTTCCATGGGGCTTGGCTTGTACTTGGGCCTCCTCTCCATGGGGCAGTGGCTGATCTTCTCGGGTAACCCCTCTTTAACTCTCTCTCCACACGGTTGGCTAGGGCCTTGAGATCATCGTAGTCAACATAGTTAAGTAGGTTGACTTGATGCATGAACTCGGGGTGTAGCCCACCCACAAACCGGGCTATCTTCGCTTCGGGCTCTTCTCTGAGGTCGAGTCTGGCTACCAACATCTCTATCTCCTTGGTGTATTGCTCCATGGACATGGTGCCTTGCTTTAAGTTCTGGAGGGATGTGTGTAGGTCTCGGATATAGTTGCCAGGAATGAACTTCTTCCTCATGATCCTCTTGAGGTCTCGCCACGACTTGATTGGGTCCTCCTCATCTATTTGGATCCGATCTTTGAACTGGCTCCACCATAGGGCAGCATAGTCAGTGAATTCAAGGGTGGCGAGGATTACCTTCTTACGTTCGGAGTAGTGGTGGCACTCGAGGAAGTCCTCCATACTTCTCTCCCAATCTAGGTACTCGTCGGCATTGTATTTGCCAGCAAACTTTGGCACGGTGAGCTTGAGGTTGCTCAAGTCATCGTCAATCTCCTGAGCTAGTCGTCGGGCTCTTCTGTTCAGGTCTTCAGGGCTGTCCTCTCGGCGTTCATCTCGTCCTCTCCCGGCTTGAAGCCTGGCTAGGGTTTCTTGGACGGCGGCTAGGGTTGCTCCAAGATTCTAAAGGTGGCCTTCCATGTTGGCTAGTCTCTCGTCTGCCATGGTTAGTACTATCGAACGGAAGCAATTTTCTATCCCCTCTTCTTAGAAATAAACTTACACGAAAGGAAATAACGTGGCAAGGTAGCCTTGCTTTCTTTTCTTTTTCTTAACTTACAACTCGAAACTGAATAAAAATAGAAGGGAATTTTCGAATCAATTTTCTAAAGAAAGCAATAAAAGGATATGAATCCAGGTAAACCTGGAGACTGGGATAGATTGTGGTCTGTGAGCTGAACTGTGCTCTGATACCAACTGATGTGAACCGCTACAACCGTGGGCAGACGACCCTTAAACACCGCAAGTTGGATACCGTGCAACGAGGTAGAACCGTCGGGAACGGGGGCGGATGAGGACTTTGACCCGTCAGCTATATAACAGCTGGGAACCAGAAGTATCAAGTCGTAGACGCCAAGACAAGAGATGGATGCTCTTGATGATAAGTCGATCCTTCAGTATCGCAACATGCAGATACGACAAGGTTTTCAGAACAAAGTTCTTTCAAAGGGGGGGTTTATTTCATAAAAAGTCTTGGTTTACAAAGGGTGGCCGGCGGCCTCCTTATATAGGTGAGGGAACAAGCTCTCCTCCCTAAAGACTACTTCCTAAATAATAATAAAATAAAGAGTCCTACTTTAAATGAATCCTAAAACCCCTAAATAATCCTACTAAAAAGGAATAAAACATAAAATAATAGTTGTAGTCTTTAAAGCAGAATAAAAGACCTAAATTAGGTCAAAAACCCTAATTCGGCCGCGGTTGGGCTGCTCGGCCCAGTTGGGCCATGGTGGCGGTCGTGGGCCTGACCGGCCGGTCGTCGGGCTTGATGCGGGTGGCGGTCGTGGGCCTGACGCTCCGGGCTGGTTCAGTGGCAAGGGCCTTATCCAAATAACATGTTCTTCGTGGCCGGCTTCATAGAATTCCTCTAATCGGTCTGACTGCCGGTTTAGGGCTCGCGGCTGTTCTCTCCTTGGGCCTTCTCCATTTTCGCTCGAGCCTTCTTCTTTAAGCTTCAGGTAGGCATCCAAATAGCTCCTGATGTAGCTCTCTGGGGGTTGGGTCGGTCTAAGTGTCACGCCTCGGGGCCAAAGACTCCATTTCTTCTCATGGTTCGGCTCAGGATCATTCTTTGGAAGCTCTCCTCTCCAGGCCAAGTATTCTTAGGCTCTTTTCCTCCTGGAGGTCAGGCTAGGAGCAGGCTGAGGCTTTTCTCTAGTGCTAAGGCTTCTATCCTCGGCCAGCAGCATGGCCTGGAATATCATTCCATCTCGTGGAGCCTTTCTACCTGCAAGGGAGGGACTTAGTCGATATTTCAGGGCGTACCTTGGCTTTAGGGCTTGAAGATGGCTTGCCCTAGGCTTTTTATGCCTTTTGTGAGGTCCTAGGGTCTTATCTCGGCCAGGTGACCCTGGTGGGGTGTAGGGTACCGATTGGCGTCAGGGCAGCTGGGCCGGGTCATATCACCCTGGCACTCCTACCAGCATCAGAGCTACCAAATGTATGCCCTGGTGCTGTGCTACCTCCAAAAAGAGTTGCAAAGTTTTGCATCTCCTGTGAGAGCGGGTTTCCACCAGAGAGCCGCTTCAACTCTTCAATCATTGCGAGACCAAATTGTCTCATGAGTGGGTTTTGGACTTGCAACGTTGGAGTAGTAGTAGAGGTAGGGCCTCGTTTGTTTTGGAATACCTGAAAGAAGAAAAGAAAATGTAAAAAATCAGAAATTTGGGCATGACCTATCTGCAAATTCAACCTATACTTATACTCTTCAATCTGCAAAACTAACAAACCTCCAACACACATTTCTACAAAACACCTAAACACAATAAATGACCTACATGCATATATGAACCAATTTAATACACAAACAAATCATACTAAGTTCACAAACTAAGAGATTACAAACTCGCCACGAAAGGCTCCTTTCCTGCTCCCGTATGACGCACTCATCCTGCTTCTCTTTTCCTTGGTACAATCTCCCCACAACATCATCCAGACCAATTGCAGGGTCAATATCCAGATTCGCAACATTCTCCTCAATTGTTACTGCTTCCTACAAAATAGTTAAGAAAAATACAACATAATTAGAATAACGATGTGCACATTTTACAATTCAAAACATAATACTGTGGATACTTACATACATATTCTGCGTCTCTTTGTTTGGCCATCCTTTCTTACCCTTTTTGTGAGTAGCTAGAAAGAGGTCTACCTAGATATCGGTCCACCCTTCTCTTTCTCCTGAATGAGTAATGAATGCATATTAATCATGCTACTAATTTTAGAGGATTCTAACTATTACTAATAACAATATAATGTGTACCTTTTTCTTATGTGTTATGTTGAAAGGCTTTGACCCGTGTGTATGGTAAATCTTCTGAACCGCTCGGTTAGCCTTGTTGGTTGCAGATCGCTTTTGGCATTTGGTTCCCATCCTGTACTTCACAAACCTTTCCCAATCTCTGTCATCATAGTTCTCATTCGGTTTGTGTTCTATGAGGTAGTCCTAGTCATGCAAGCCTTCTCCGAACACTCCACACCATACCCTGCCTCGATGTCCCCTCCACTTCATCTCCACGTCCTGGAGTAAGTACCTCTTCATGTCGTGCTCATCCTCAGGTACCCAGGTGAACCTTGGCTACACAATTTTTTACAAGAAATTGTTAATTACTAAAATGTTACATAAACATAAAACTATTCACATTGATTAGTAATGTAAACACTCATATGTACCACTACTCATGAGTCCCAATTTTTTCCTTGTCCAAGTCACTAACCATCCGCCAATCTTCTGGACCAATTGGTAATTTGTCCATACCGACAATCTTACCAAGCACCTGTCGTAGGTACTTTCCTTCTCTCCCACACGGTACTCGCCCTGCATCAAGCGACACCAAAATCTTTCGCCCATCATATCCAACCCCCATCCAATCATGAACTTTCCATTTCTCCGTTGTTATATTACCAAAAGCATCTACAATTTCAAAGATAAACACATCAGTATGAGATATAAAAAATACTAAATGAAAACAACAAAAAAAATCATTCTTATAGAAGTATACGTACCAACCATGTGACAATTGTACCAGCTAAAATCAGTCTCCTTGTTTGGCTGATGGCCGTCATCACCTCCATCTCCACCAGCGCTAGCACCTCCCATCACATCTGCCATATCTGCATAATTTAAATAACAAAACTTTTATTATCTATTTGTTGAATCTAGTATTCACAGCAAAAAATTATCATGAATCTATTACATGGTATGATCAATCGAAGTGTGTTTGAGCCATCATCAGAAATATTGGGTAACACTGAAGTGTGTTTGAGCCATCATCAGAAATATTGGGTAACACTGCAGTTGGAATGTCTCAGAAACTATTCCATAATTCGAAGCATCACCCATTTCATACAAATCTCTTAGCTTAATATGTATAGGAATACACCATTCCTTGTCTTTTACATCGTGACATAATACACCATCTTCACAAGACTTGCTGCTACATATGGCTCATCTCTAGTTTGAGTGCCAGTATGTATGAGATGAGAGAAGTTCAAACATTCGAATCTCAAATCATCCTTCTTGTAACCCCTACTTGTAAGAGTGTTAGCCCACTTGCGTTTGAATACAAATCACCCATCTTCCACAGTAGTTCAACTGAATGTCTTCCAATTTTCCATAATATGGCACCGAACCCTCAATAGGGTTATTATCCATTGAACTACAATAGCTTTGAGTACCCAAACAAACAAAAACTCCACTATTTTGTGTCATCATCATCTGCTCTTGTTCTAAAGTACGAAATCTATAGTCGTTGACATCAAATATTCTGAACTTCTTAGCTTCAACAAGTGGTCCTCTTGCCAGCATTTTCATATCAGAAGAATGAGTCACCACCTTATCGTTAATAATCTTCTTTGAAAAAGATAAACAGCTTTAGACAACCTATATGGATTTGATGACACAAAATTGATCATAAATACTACTTACCCGCCACTTGAACCATTTTGGAAACTCGCGATGAATTATTTTCTTTATTTCAGAAGCTGCTCTTCTTTGTGCAGCTACACCTCGATACTTGCGCTAAATGATGGATTTGTATTCACTAAGGAAACCAAGTACAAGATGTTTGTTAATATTCACATAATCTTTGTTTTTCTTGTTGAGCTACAAAAGATTCAACACTTACTCGATGAAAGGTTCAACACTTTTGATGTTAAACAATACATCAATACAATAGAATAGTTGTTTAGGAGGGGTTTGAAAAGCCGTTTAACATGGGTTTAAACCCCTGTTAAACCATTTACCAGCAGTTTGGAAACCGTTGTTATTCTGTCCGTTGCTAAACGAAATAACATGGGTTTCTCAAATTGCCGGTTAAAACAGCCATTCAACAGGGTTTTGAACCCTGTTAAACGGACCGTTTAACAGGGGTTTCAAATCCCTCCTACACGGGTCGTTTAACAGGGGGTTTTAAACCCTTCTAAATAGTTGTCATTTTGGAGGGGTTAAAAACCCTGTTAAACGGAAACATTTTAACAAAAAAAAAATATACTACAATATGAATGATTCATTCTAAGAATTAAATTCTTTATATAATTCACCCCAATTCTACAAGAATTCAAATTCCTTCACACTATTACATATATTTACTTTCAAAAGTAGGAAAAAAATCAAATAAACTTCTACGTGAGTATCAACTTTCAAACCCTTTTGTTCTTCTTTCTCCGGCGATGGAACTGTCGGTTGTCTATAGGAACAAGTATGTGTTCCTTTGTATAATTCACCTCAAAGATCGTCGGATCTTCATCTAACCTTTGTCCATGTAGGCATTGCCTTTCTGCAGATAATCAAAACAAACATCAGCTTCTGCTAAAGATGATGTTGTCAGTAACTGAACTACTCAAGCAATCATAGTGGTAATGGTAAAGATGATAACAAATGCAACAGACAAACTTACCAATGTATTCCTCTTTATCTGCATCTTTGAAATCCCTGACCTGATCATCCCAATCAATAGTTTAGCTTCACATTTAGTATTATATATAAAACAGAAACCATACACTGTCTATGCTCACCATGAAATAAAGATAGGGAAAGAGAGAAGATATTGGGAGAGCTACAGAGAAGAACAAGAAGGATTATGGTCAATGCCATTTTGCTAAAGAATGATGAACTGAAGACTTTCATGAACAAGTGATTAAATTAACAACTGATGAGGCATTATCAAGCAAAACACGCATAAATAATTTGTGCTGGCTTTTTTATCATTATCACACAAAGAACTAACATGGAAAACAAGACATTGAATTTCTCTGTGCATTCATTTCTCCTATCTAATCCAGTCTTACATTCTACTATCACTGGAGAAAAGGTAAAGCTCACTATGTAAACTAAAGAACACTGTCTTTTTTCTCCAATCTGTTTGGCTTTGCTAAGGGAGCTGAACCCAAAATGTGAATTTCATCTCACTAAACGATTCACAAGTATTGAAATAATTTCACTTATGCAGTAAAAAACTTACTTCTTTAGCTCTTTCGCACTTCTTTACACCGATATGGGGTATTCTTAGGCTAGCCCTGTATCTACCTCTGAACAATGGTGGAAGTCAATGAACACAAATGAGTAAATGATCAGCTGAATCGAATGTGCTTAAGACCTTTATGAGAGTATCAGGACTTATAACTTTAACTGGCTGAAACATGATCTCAATGTAAATTAGGCAGAAATTATCCTATTTACTGAGCATAATGATTTACCAGTCAGAACTGAAAAACACAAGAACTGGTCAAGTTGAACATGATTACCTTAAGCTAATTTGTGGACAAAAATGCATTAATCCCATGAAATGGAGGTCCAACTGGGAATCTAAAATCAAGCCATGTAAGCACAAATCAAAATTCCATTTCACCAAAACAACAACCTAACTGTGCAAACGAAGAAAAGCAAAGATACATAGCTATATCATATGTTGGTTGTAAACTCAATATCTAGATTGGTACAAGGACAAGGGATGGTTCGCACCCCGGGACGGGTATGTGCAAAGGAGAAATCTAGAAACTTTTCAACCCCATCTACATACTCTTGCGTATTTCGTGGCATGTGGATCCAAGACTTATCCATAATTTATACCTAATGTACCTAATGTAGTTGAAATTCTAGTAATTAATAATTGATGAGTGTGCATAAAATTTACAAGTGTGAAACGTTCTAAAATATAAAAAAATTGGGCATGACCTATTTGTAATAACTCTTACTCACATACTCTTCAATCTGCAAGAAAATAAAATTTCTAAGCTAATATATGCCTAGTTAACTACACGTGCATAAAATATATATACAAGCATAATATCATACATATTTACACAATTTCTAACTCTATATATATGGCTAATTCACTACACATGCACAAATATACATGTATAACAACATTTATATTAACATACATTAACACTATATATGCCTAGTTCACTACACGTATTTCACAAATATATAAGTGTAATATCATTCATATTGACATACTTTCACTCATACACATTAATTGGCATACACACTAACTAGCTAGTTCCCTACACATGTACACATTAACAACATTTAGTACACAAGTACAAGTATAAAGTAGAAGGCTAACCTTGATTTGATGAATACGAATCGAATGAGATACGATGTAGTGGATGTGACTAGCAAGGTAAGTAACCAAAATCTCCTCGAGAAAACCTAATTAAATTTAACTGATAAAGACATTAAAAATTGAAGTTATATTTTTTTAAACATTATAAATGCCTAGCTTTAAATATCAGTCACCTACAAGATAGCTTAACAAAATCGACATGCAAAGATCATGAAACCGAGATAACCAAAAAATGTGTTCAACTTATTATATAAGCATATTAAAGTTGTAGGTAATGAAGAACTAACATTCCAACATACACATAAACATTACACGATCCTTTTAAAAGTAACAAATCATCAAAATTTGCCCATATTAAAAAAATCCCTAATTTCGGACAATTTCGGTAAGGAAAGTCTATGAAAATGTACATTTGGAGGGGCAAACGACACCAATCGATCCCAAATTGAAAATATAGGCTAATTACATCACCAAATTTCAGTTATATCAACTCAATTTCATGAAATGACATATTCAAAAAATTAGGGTTTTAATCAAACCTACCAAAATTCAAGTTTCAACCAGCAAATTCAAGTATCATGGACTAAAGTAGTGAAATCATTTAGGGATTTACAAAGGATGGGAGATATGTACCTTAAAATCGAGTTACAAACTCGAAATAGAGAGGAGGGGAAGACTAGTTGAATGGAGGGTGTGTAGGTTGAATGGAGACGATGAGATGGGCGGCGGACAGGCGGTGGACGGTGGACGGTGAACGGCAAAAGGACGCACGACGGACGAATGACGGAAGGGCGACGGACGGCGGACGGATGCACTGCTTCCTGGAGAATTAGTTTCAGAGAAAGGGTTGGAATAAGGCAGAATGAAATCGTCGAGTCTGGAGGAGGAGTTGTAGATCTAACCTAACAGCGGTTATAACCGATGTTAAAAGATTCACTATTAGAAACCCAAAACGACATGTCGTTTTGTTGTGGCGGGCTTTGGCGGGAGTTGGATTTTTCACGTCTTATTTTAATCGCTGATAAATTGTTGTTAGGTTAACAGCGGTTAAATATCCGCTGTTAGAAACCCAAAATGATGTGCCGTTTTGTTGTGGCGGGCTTTGGCAGGATCTAGATTTTTCACGACTTAGTCCAACAGCGGATATATCCGTTGTTAGCTTAACAGTGGTTTATTTTCCGTTGTTAGCTAACAGCGGTTATATATCCACTGTTGGATTTATTATATCCGCTGTTAAAAAGTCACATCTAACAACGGTTGTATAACCGTTGTTAGGATTTCGATGTTAAACAGACAAATTCTTGTAGTGATAGACGAGAAAGCCTAGTACCCTTGCATTGAGGATGATATAAAAATGTGCCTTCTCTCGACCAGCTCTTGCAAACAACCCTGCGAAGATTTCCATGGAAATGACAAATAAATAGGGAGAAATTGGATCCCCTATCTAAAGCCTATCCCAGCTTGGAAATACCCCTTTAGGCATCGTTTTCCTGCCAAGAATTAAGCGTTGAAATCCATTGATTCCGGCAGAAAGTTTAAATTCCTTGTTTTCCTCTCCTAATTAGCAACGGAATTTAATTCCTATTCCTGTCAATTCCACCTCTGTAGTTCCATTTAAAAATGAAGGAATTTGACTGATTCTGTTTGTATTACAACAGGTGCACTTCTCCCCTTTTTTAAAGGATTAGAGTCAGGGATATTTTAGTAATTTAAGTGGGTTTAAATTTCAATTCCAATATGTCAATTTTGTAGGAAAACAAGGAATTGAGATTCGGATTTGTGTGGATTCCAATTCCCCTGAATTTATATAATTCCAACGGAATTTATCTATTAAGCAGGAAAACGTTAGAGTGTCGTTGAAGCTCACAGATAACATTATTGAAGAAAGGCAGGCCTCAATCCAGTAAATGAAAAGTGAAGGAAAGTTCATGGCTTGTAAAGCTTTCAGAATAAACCCCCCATTGAACTGAATCAAACGCTTTCATGAGATCTACCTTTAGAGCACACCTTGGAGAAACTGTTTGTTTGTTATAATTCTGCAACAGCTCGTGAGCCAACACCACATTATCTCCAGTAAGCCTACCCTTAACAAATGCAGACTGATCAAGTTTAATGATGGAAGGAAGCACTACATTGAGCCTATTGGCTAGGATCTTATATACTACTAATTTGTAAATGACATTGCAGCACGATATGGGACGGAAATCCTTCATGTCACTTGCGTTGATCTTCTTAAGGATTAATGCTCAATACACTGAATTCACAAACCTAGGCATGGTTCCTAAATGGAAGAAATAAAAGTCTGCAGAGATTACCTCATTCTTCACTATTTTCCAGTAGAGCTTATAGAAAGACACACTGAACCCATCAGGGCCAGGTGACTTCTCTGAAGGCATTGAGAATAAATCTTTTCAGACCTCTTCCTCTGTAACGGGGGCCACTAACAAATCTGCTTCAGCATCTGAAAGTTGTGAGCGTATAATAGTAGGCAATCAAGATCAATCACAGGTGAACTAGTTCCCAAGAGATTCTTGTAGAAGCTAACTGAGATTCTAGCCATTTCCTCAGGGTCATCCACCATTACTCCTACCTCATTCTTAATCTGCTTAATAATATTCTTGATCTTTCTAGCACGAGGATAATTAAAGAAGAACTTAGTACAAGAGTCACCTTCTCTAATCCATAAAGCTCTAGCTTTCTGTCGAGTGAAGCTCTCCTCTGCAGCCTGTAAGTTCTTGTACTTAATTAGAGCTTTATCGATAGCCTCAAAACTAGGTTTGGAAGGACATCCAAACGCCCTCTTCCGGGCCTCTTCTACTTTCCAACCAGCTTCCTGAACTCTTTTCTGAATATGAGAATAATGATCTTTGTTGAGCTTCTTCAAACATACCTTTACAGCCCTGAGTTTAACATAAAGCTGAGCAAAAGGTTTGCCTTTAATCTTAGTGCCCCCATGCCTCTTGAATAAGATCCATGAATCTTGGATGCTTACTCCAATAAGTGAAGAACTTAAATGGTTTTGAAGTCCTATCCTTCCCGATTACTAGCTCAATTAGGAGGGCACAGTGGTCTGAAGACTTGCAAGGCAGGACATAAACTTTACTTTTCTGAAATACCTGATGCCATTGAAGATTGATTAAAGCTCTATTTAATCTCCTGGCAAGAGCATCCTCCTCCCTATTGTTGATCCAGGTATAATCGAGGCCTTGAGCTACATGTTCAACAAGATCCCTATTATGGATGAACTCTTTGAAGTCCTCCATGCTCTCGAGATTTGATGGTAGTCTCAAGGAATCAGAAATGTCCAAGATAGCATTAAAGTCTCCTGAAACAATCCATGGCATCCCCCCTGTATAGACAGCTGGAATAAGTCTTTATACAGATCCTTTCTCGAGTTCTGGGAGTTAGCAGCATAAACAAATGTTATATAAAAAGCAGTAGGAAGATCAACTAGGCAATGAACCCACTGTGAGCCTTTACTAAGGACTTTCAAAGGGATGGTACTTCTCCACACCACACAAATTTTCCCCAAAGAGCCTTCAAAGCAGAAATCCTTCAACCAACCATGGAAACACTCATTGAACAACTCCTCTGTGTCGTGGACTCTTGTTCTAGGCTCCAAAACTGCAAATATATATATATATTGTAGCTATTTAGATGAGACTATAACTCAAAAAAATGATCACGCGTATTAAAACCACGCCCATTCCATATCCAAATCTTCATCTGAGTTTGTTTATATGTCTAGTAATTACCCCCTTGGGGGACAACACTGTACCTTGACTAATGAATTCAGAGAAATTGGCTTTTTGAAGGTTCTTATAACCAGTCTCTCCTACTACCTTGATAGAAGATTCAACACCCTGCACTTGTGGTCTACTGGATCTTGAACCTCAACTTGACACTCTAGAGCTGCACTATTATCAGGCTGCATAACTTCTTCAGGCACAACACCACCTAACACTGATTCATCATTAACTGTCTCCTCATCGCTTATCAGAATACCATTATCCTCATGAACTGAGATAGGGCTTAGACCCCTAAGAGTCTGTTGGATGGGTGAACCCTTCGCTTGCAAAGAAGTTTCAGGCTCATTGCCCATCCCCCCTCCAGCCGCTCCAGGTAGATTGCTTCTAGGTGCCCCTTCCCCACCAGAAGGTTGTTTAGGGACATTGTCTGGTACACTGACTACCGGAACAAAGACTTTTGGCTGGGAATGTGACGTTGCAGCCCAAACCTGCTTACCCTTTCCTTTATACACTCTCGGCTCACCACAATCTCAATTACTCGCTGCTCTCCGCCTGCTAACACCACAATGAGACTAACCTTAGCCTGTTCAGAAAGATTTCTGATAACACAGACCTTAATGTCAAGGCCATCCCTTATAAACTTGTTGATGGGCTGCCCTACCTGGCTAGTGAGCCAACTTACTCCCTTCGGTGTGACCAGCGTCGGCGGGACATTTTTGAACGTAAGCCAAACAGGCACCTCCCCGGGGACGATTCAATGGGTTTTATCCTCAATGCCCACCTCCGGAGAATCATCATGGCATGATGAATGTGCCATGAATGCGCAAGCACCCATTCGCAGAGCTTCGTACATAGATGGGAGCTCAATGAGATACAAGCCTTCTGATAGAGTCAAGATAGTAATCTCGCCTTCATATCCCTAAATACGATTAAACACACTACGAATAACCTTCAAAGGAGGCACATATGAGCTGAGCGACGATGGCCGATTGGAGCTTCTTAACCCTCAGATCTACAATTTCTTTCGGAATGTGCAAAACTCCATCAATCACTGATTCCTTCGACTTTGCGAAAAACTTCATATCAGACTTCGGATCTGCTACAAGAGATGCCCAAGTGAAAAGCCCCCGGTGGAGCAGAAGAGGAAGAAGAAGCCATGGCAAGGCTGCCCGGTGACATCTCCCCTGAAAATCCTTTTCGCATGAAACAATAGAGTTGAGAGAATTTCACGCACTAACACGCGCTAACAAATGAAGTCGTTAGTTAGTTTTTTTTAACTACTTAATATTTTAAAATACAAAATTCATCTTAATTTTAGGAAATCAACCAATTACAATTAATTCATCTCCTGAACAAAGTAACGACAACGAAAATATTTACCTAATATTTTGGTAACCACCCCACAATTTAATCTCGTTTCATTTTTCTTCTTCTTTTATTTATGATTTTCAGCAATGGTTATATGGAAATCATAATTTGTTTCATTATTGTGCGAATTTCAAAATTTCTGTAATCAACATTCTTCACTTTTTTTTCAAGGTATTTTTTATGTGGTATTTTACTATTTTTATGTTTTGGATTAATTTTCTTAAAAAAAAAACATAATGTAACAGGAAAGACTCCTGTCACGTGCGAAGACAAACGTGCGCGCAACCATTTCCCGCCCATTATTCCCGCCAATTTACCATTTTAGGTTACAAGTTTACCGCCATCGATCTAACTTCATTCAGAGAAGGGAGAAAAAAAATCAGCAGAAATTCCTCTGGAACAGCCTAGAAATACCTAAAATCTTATTATTCCAGTACAACGAATTTGAGATCGACGGCGTAAAATGTCAGGCTGGGATGAAGGTGCAGTCTACTATAGCGACCAAGCGCAGTTCCCTGAATCCGGAACCGATGGAGGCGTCGGCGGTGGCGGCCCCAGCCGCCACACCGTCCTCCGAAAGTTCAAGGAGTTCATCAGAAACTTCGAGGCCGAGAAGAACGTGTTCCCTTACCGTGAGAGTCTCGTTCACAACTCGAGGTCTCTCCTCGTCCACCTCGAAGATCTACTTGCTTTCGATGCCGAGCTTCCTTCCTTCCTCCGCTCCTCTCCAGCTGATTACCTACCTCTGGTTCGTTGAATTAGAGCACTCGATTACGATGGACCATGAAGTTTTGAGCTTCAATTTCTGTTCCGTACTCGTTTTGATTTGGGGATTTTGTTTTTTTTTCTTCGATTTTATGTTGTTTAGTTCGAGACAGCGGCTGCGGAGGTCCTGCAGGGTTTGAGATTGAAGAAGATGGCTGATGACGGAGAAATGAAGGAGCCGGAGACAGGAGAAGTTCAGATACTACTGAGCTCTAAGGAGGATACGGTTTCTATGAGAGCCCTAGGGGTTAGTTGAACTATAGCTACTAACTTGACTTGTTTCATATAATATTGCTTCCAATCTTTGTTTTTTGATGACTAGCTCAATGATATGTTTGTCTGCAGGCACAGTACATCTCAAAGCTGGTAAAGATATCTGGAATCACTATTGCTGCTTCACGCGTTAAGGCAAAGGCCACTTATGTAAGCTTGGTGTGTAAGAACTGTCAGAGTACAAAGGAAGTTCCTTGTCGTCCAGGACTTGGAGGTGCAATAATGCCTCGTTCTTGTGACCATGTTCCGCAGGTATATCTCGGTCTATTATTTATTTCATGTTCCTTGAATCGGACATCCCCTGTCGGGTGGTATTTTTTTTTATATTAAACTGGGGGTGTTTTGTGTAGGCTGGTGAAGAGCCGTGCCCTCTTGATCCTTGGATAATTGTTCCTGATAAAAGTAAATATGTAGATCAGCAGACCTTGAAATTGCAAGAAAATCCGGAGGTAATGCAGTGGCTTTACTCGCCTAATGACAATGTTTAGTTAGTGTATTACTTCTCTGATTGACGTTCTGTACTTTTGGTACTGAAGGATGTCCCTACTGGAGAGCTTCCTAGAAACATGCTGTTGTCTGTGGATCGTCAATTGGTTCAAAGAATCGTACCAGGCACAAGGCTGACCATCATCGGAATATACAGCATCTTTCAGGCAGCCAATTCATCAACTAAGTAAGAATGAGAGTCTTAATTCTTGAGCCTGCTTGTTCTTTGGGTTATTTGTGATTTGAGGCTAAACATTTTCATTTCTGTAGCAATAGAGGGGCTGTTGCAGTTAGGCAGCCTTATATAAGAGTTGTGGGGATGGAAGAAACCAATGAAGCCAGTAGTCGTGGTCTTGCATCTTTCACACAAGAAGAGGTATGTTGTGGAAATTTTCCGAGCATTCTAATAAAAGAGTTACTTGTTGCAAGTGCTGTTCCATATGTGTTCATCAGTACATACCTTTCACCAACTGTTCTTTTTCTTTGGGTCATGTAGTACCGTGGATGGAGTGAATTGAATTGTAGCGCTTTCTCTGATCCTTATGGTCATTAAACTCATCTCCTTAAAAATTGCTAAATAGCTTCTTGGTGTTTCATGGCTTACTAAATGATTCAAATGCTGTAGACTTGTAAGTTGACTTGTCTGAATCATATATGTCACAGGAAGAAGAATTTAGACGATTTGCCTCCAGAACAGATGTGTATGAAGCTATATGCTCTAAGGTTGCTCCATCCATATTTGGGGAAGAAAATGTGAAAAAGGCTGTGGCTTGCCTTTTATTTGGAGGTTCAAGGAAGGTATGGCTTGAACTATTTATGATTGTGCAGTTTGTCAGTGTTGTAACCAATCTCTTCAATTATGTAACCAACTGCTTTACGGTGCAGCATCTGCCTGATGGGGTCAAGTTAAGAGGTGATATCAATGTGTTGCTTTTAGGAGACCCATCTACCGCTAAATCACAGGTTTGTTCACTGATTGGCGTTTTGCTCTGACACAAAGCTCATCATAAGTTCATGGTTCACTGAAGTGAGATGTTTCCACATGTCCTGTTTCTGCCCTGAACCAAACTGTCTTCCTCCCATTGCTTGCATACGCAGTTTCTCAAGTTTGTTGAGAAGACAGCTCCTATTGCTGTTTATACTTCTGGGAAAGGTTCATCAGCTGCAGGTTTGACAGCTTCTGTTATACGGGATGGGAACTCAGTAAGTTCTCGACCGTTTTGGCTCCCAATCTTGATTTTTCAATCCTACGTATGAGGAGGAAATTTCTATCTTTCTAACTAGAGACTGTTAATCTATGAAACCAGCGTGAATTTTATCTTGAAGGAGGAGCCATGGTACTGGCAGATGGAGGTGTTGTATGTATAGATGAATTTGACAAGATGAGGCCAGAGGATAGGTATCTCATAATAACAGTTAAATCCGGAGATTCCCTAATCTGATACTGCGTTGTTCATTATTTAAGCATTTACAATGATGTGTCAGGGTCTCTATTCATGAAGCAATGGAGCAGCAAACGATATCCATTGCAAAAGCAGGGATTACAACTGTTCTTAATTCTAGGACTTCAGTGCTTGCTGCTGCTAACCCTCCATCTGGGCGCTACGATGATCTCAAGGTCAGTAGTTATCTCCAATTACCTGACCACTTAGACAGCTGTAATGTTGGTTCAAGCAACTAATACATCGTCCGCTTCCTCCTTTCAGACTACCCAGGAAAATATTGATTTGCAAACAACAATTCTTTCCCGATTTGACTTGATCTTCATAGTGAAAGACAGAAGAGACATGAAGCGAGACAAGGTAATCTTCTTTTATTTCCAGTTTGAATATTTTTTCCTCTAAGTATTCTTGTTGAATCGAAACTACGTACAGTCATTATTCATGGTCATTAATTGTAGTTTACATTCTCCCCTCACAGACCATAGCCAGCCATATCATAAAAGTTCACGCATCTGCTGATCAAACATCTATGGAGCACAAGCCTTCTAAAGAAGATAACTGGTTGAAGAGGTAAGTAGATAAATGAAGGAACAACAATCTTGGTGTTTGGTCTGCACGTTGTGTTTTGGTCAGAGGACTGACAACCATGCTAAACTGGGATATCGTTGCAGGTACATACAGTTTTGCAGGACAACATGTCGGCCTCGTCTCTCCGAGACGGCAGCCAATAAACTTCAAAACGAATACATCACATTCAGACAGGTATAGATGAAGCATGCATGGAAGGGAGTAGTTCAATTATGTTTGAGACTAAGAACATGAAATGGTAAAAAACAGAAACAAAATTGATTAGTTGGAAATTAATTTCAGAACATGAGAAGGCAAGCAAATGAAACAGGAGAAGCAGCTGCCGTCCCCATCACAGTAAGGCAACTGGAAGCTATTATAAGGCTGAGCGAATCTCTTGCAAAAATGAAACTGTAAGTTGACACTGAATGGGTGCCTAAAGTGTGATAATATGTTCCATGGTTTAGTGGTTTACATGGTGATGTTTGTTGGCAGGTCACAGATTGCGACAGAGGCGGACGTAGTTGAAGCAGTAAAGCTGTTCAAGGTGTCAACCATAGAGGCAGCACAGTCAGGGATAAACCAGCATGTGACTTGTACACCAGAGATACAGGTTTGTGAATGATGTATTACTGTGTATTGTTGAGTGTTTTAAGAAGATGGGGTTAATTAATATTTGATTGAATGGTTGTGGACGCAGCAAGCGGAAACTCAGATAAAAAGAAGGATGGGGATAGGATCGAGGCTTTCGGAAAGGAGGCTTATTGACGAGCTGAGTAGGATGGGGATGAATGAATCAATTGTAAGTAGTGTTTATTTCAAGTTTAAAAATAAATGATCTTGCGAGATGTATATAGATGTGTAGATGTTAGTATGTTTACTAAGTGAAGTTGGCTGGTTGGTTATGAGCACAGGTGAGAAGAGCTCTTATAGCCATGAACCAGAGGGACGAAATAGAGTACTCCCGTGAAAGGCGCATCATTATTCGAAAGATGTGAAACCAAAATCAGAAGAAAAGCTTTTTTCAGTTGACTAGGAGAGTTACTTTGAATTATTATGTCCTTAATTTTCTTACGCTTACGATTGCTTCTCTCTTTCCTACTTCCAAGTCCGCATCTCTTCTATTCAAGTTTCAAGTTTCAAGTTTCAAATGACTTGGGGGGTTCTACAGTGCTTATTGCTTATTATTCATTGTCGTTATCAGCCTATTTGTTTTCCGTAGATTCCCAATATCCATCAAATTAAAAATGTATAATAAGAAACAATCAAAGAGAATCCAGCATAAATCAGGTAAATATGCTTAAGGAATTATGAAGAATGAAATGAAGTTGAATTGTAAAGTTACAGAAGCATTTACCCATCAAAGAAGGGCGGATTAAGTATAGTGACATTATTTTGGCTTATGTCTTATAGACATTGAATCTTCAATTAACAAATTCAAAGGTGGAGGTAAATATTTATATTATAATAAAAACCCCAAATTAATACCCCTAGTAAATATTTTTATTACCATTATTTGATCCATAAAATTTACCATTAATTCAAATATTATTACTACCATAATTTGAGCCAAAAAATTGTTGTCCATTCATCTCTCTCAAAGCTCACTCTCACAAAACCGTCGACGTTGAAAATTTTCCACTCAAGTCTTCGAACTAACCGCCGGCGAAGCAGACTTCATGCAAAAGGGTTTCGACGCAATCTCTGGTTTAAATCTCGGCGTTCCCAGTTGCAATCTCGGCGGACATTCAATCAGGTTTGAAATAACTTCACTTAGATTGCATTTTCTGAGATTGCATGTGCAAAAAAACTAGGTTTTGTGGGTCGATTTTGTTGGGAATCATTTTGGTGAACTGTCCTGCATCTCTGTTTTTAGGTTATTGGGGTCTGATCTGGGTAATTTCTCTAGGATTTGATTTTCTAATAATAGTGTTATTCGCATAAAACTATTATTGCTGTTTGATTTTGGGTTTAGGGTCTGCGCTTGGCTGATTAATTTAGTATTCCTAGTCTTCTAATATAGTGAATCTGCTGAAATCGGAATGATGACATTTGGTATTCATATTTGGGATTTCTGGTTTATTATGTGGGTTATTGATTTGGGTATTCTTAGTCTCTGAATAGCCTGAATCTACTGAAATAGAATTTTAGGAATACTAATGTTGTAAGAACTATATATATGGTGTAAGATCCTAATCCTGCTGATAATAGTATTGTGTCAATACTATTACTTTTCTATAGTTGCTGAAAATAAGCTGCAATTTGGCCATTTAGTTGTCAAAGAATTGTGTGAATCTGCTGATGATAGTTTTGTAGGCATACTACTACTGATTTGTGTCTTATTTTCTATGATTTTTGTTTTCTAGTCTGTGATTTGAGTAGTTTACACTATGTTTTGGTTTCGTGTGGTCTGTGAATATTGCTGATAATAGTATTTGACGAATAATATTTCTGATTCTGCTGATTTTGGATCTTCAAGTGTCCTTGTTTATTTACTATGATTTGGCTGATAATAGTATGTGTGTAGGATGAGTAATTCTCCGATTGGGACACGTGAGAAACGGATTAAGAAAACTGCATCAAAAAACAAAAAGTCGAAGCGTCCCGTTGAAAGGAATAAACAAGTGAATAGGCATGAAACTAACCAAATGTGAAAACTATGTTATAATTTATTCAATTTGAAGTTGTTGATTTAGTTCTTAATTGTTCATAACAAAAAAATATGTTATAACATAAGACACAGTTTTACATAACTTAAAGTTGTTGATTCAAATTCTCAACTGTTCATAATAGAGAGACTGATGAACATCCAGTTGTTGATTCTCAGATGTCTACACAGCAAATGATCGTTAGGTACACGTTCTTTTCCCAATAATGTATATATGGTGTGTGATATTGTCTTGCTGATAATAATATTGTAAGAATACTAATACTGCTCTGTTACGTATTGTCTGTGATTAGGGTTCTTATGGTCGTTGATATTATTATTCTGATTATAATAGTATTGTAGGAATAATACTAATCTTAGATATGTATTTCGTTTTCTTCTGTCCATGTCCCTCTTGTGTAGATTGATTAACACTTTATATATGGTTGGGTATAATAGAATTATACAGATAATAGTATTTTAAGGATACTATTACTTTATGGATAGTTGCCGAAATGATCCAACTTTTTTTATACTTTTAAAACTTTAAATTAGGGTATTTTGCTAATGTCGTTGTTACTAGGTATGGTGGGGCAGTGCCAAATACCAGATGTAGTCCAAACAGAATTATCGACCTCAGAAAGAAGCTTATACAGCTGGGTTTGACTGATAGGATTTATGTTGGGGACAATTGGATTCTGAGGCACTATCAATGTGCAGATGAATCAGTTGCCGTTTGATCTCAGAAGGTCGATAGTAGATATTTATGATGTCGAATCAAGGACGTTCGTAATATCACCAGAGATGACATTACAAATATGTCAAAAAGATGTGCACAATGTTTACGGTCTGCCAAAGGGTAAACAAGTTGTTGACTTGTCAAAAACATCAAAGAATGAGATGAATGAAATGGTTGCTGCTCTTGGAGTTAATTTTGATAAGGATGGGAGCACAAATGTTGACCTGAAGGACTTGAAGGACAGATTGTACGACACAAGCGTAGACGTATAGACATGGTGTCAGCTGTATGTGCTATTTGTGACTGGGTCGTTGATATGCCCCAAATCCCAACCACTTGCGACAATGGAGTACGCAAAGTTCATATAGAAGAAGCGTTTGAAAAATATTGTAGATTACAACTGGTGCAGCCACGTGACAGATCAACTAAATGAGGGAGTTGTTAAAGCGAAGAAAGGAAAATACATAGAAAGTGATCCCCATCTTATCATGGTAAGTAACAGTCACATTATGGTTACAAAGCAAGCGAATGAAGAAAACCTGATGAAAAGCAGCTTTTTGGTCGTCAACTGATTAATTTTTTTTGGAATGTCACCATCAAAGGTAAATTGAATTTGATTAAAAAGATCATTTACATATTACTATTATTTAGTGTTAATTTTAGTTTACAAAAAATCTAATTTCATTAATTCAAAATGTAACACCCCAACCAAACGTAAACAATCAAATGCAGCAGAACACTAATAGGGGTGCTACGATGCACAAATACCACACGATACTGATTTTTCGCCGTAACCAAGGACACGTAATATTATGGAGTTTTTAAAACAAACTCATAATATTCTCAAACATATATACATCCTCATTTATACAGGATTCAAACGGAAGTTCCAAAAAACACGAAATGGAGGAGGAGTCGCATGTTCCACGAACACTAGTATATCACTTTCTCCACACCGACTAACAAGCATTTCACTTTCTCCACACCGACTAACAAGCATTTCTCTTTCTCCACATTGACTAACAAGGATTTCTCTTTCTCCGCATCGACTAACAAGCATTTCTCAACAAGTATTTCACTTTCTCCACACCAACTAACAAGCATTTCTCAGATACTTTGTCATAATGACATCCCATATTACAAAATAGGTTACAGAACTTATATATATTCAATATCATACCAAATATTGTAACATCCCCGCCCAATCGAACGATTTGGAACTCGAGATTGGTTTTCTACAACCAAACAGAACAAATATAGTCTCTAGCATACGGGCCCTAACTAAGTGATCAAGCAATTTCCAGATTCCCCCTAGAATCATCAATCTAGGTGAATTGTTATCACAATCAGATCACAATAGAATATCTTTATCAAATCAGGTATAATATCAAAGTAAGCAGTATGAGTACAATGTTAGATTCACGTGTATAACAATAACAATAATTTAGATACAAGTCTAGGATTATCCTAGCATGTATATGATCCTAAACAATAAATGTACGCATAAAGGTACATGTAACCTGAACATATACGCAGGATACCCTCACCACAAAACGATCAACGAACCTTTGCTATTAGCTGTCAGGTCGAAACCTTAATTCCCAATTACCTCCGTATCACGAACCGTATATATCACAACAAGTCCACTTAACACCCTTTTATTTTCTCAGACAAACGTGCTGAAGCTTAACACTCCCCCCTAAAACCCGTATGCATTCATTTTATATAGAAATGTTTAGGCGGTTACTTTTAGTTTCTTAACATTAAAGAAAGTACGAGGTAATGACAGGTGGTTTAATAGACTTACTTATTCATACAACAAGACATGTCACTAATCCATGCATTAGCAACAAAAGGGAACTTTTTTTTTCCTATATCACTCCTTTCGGAGAAGCAATAACGATAGCAAGAAGAGGGAGGGGGAGGAAGAAAGGGCTAAGGGTTGGGGGGAGGGGAGGGGACGGGATCATGGAAGAGGGCAGTACGGAACACATTCACTCTTTGGGAAGGGAGTTGGAAAAAGGTCGCAAATCTCGTAATTCTGAGGAGAAAGGCAAAGCTTTTCTAGCGATGGCATGAGCGGCTGAATTTGCTTTCCTGTTTATGTTTGAAATCACAATTGAAGGATATGACTTTAGGATTTTTCTTGTCTCAATTATGATTGCTCCTGCTGAAGCGTGGAGTTCTTCGCCATTTTGAAGTCTTTTTATGACGCTTTCTGAGTCACTCTCAATGTCGGCTTGAACGAATCCAGACCAAAGACACCACAAAGTAGCTTCCCTAATGGCCAACAATTCAAGGATGAAGGGGTCTTCGATCTTATTGAAGGATATTCCTCCTGCGAAGATGAGAAAAGAGGACACGTCACGGATGATAAGGCCGATGGCTCCCCCTGTACCCTTTTTAACTGCTTCGTCTACGTTGCATTTGATTCACATGGGTGATGGTGGGAACCACACAAGGGGAGGAGGTCGTTTCGCCATCACATTGGGCATGCGGCTCTGCGATTCGGCCCTCACTAGATCGAGTTCTGCAAAATGAGCGAGGAATTGAAATTTGAGAGTGGTCAATGAGGTCTGGGATTGCTCAAAGACCACAATATTTCTTGATTTCCAAATTCTCCACCAGAAAAGTGTGAACCTTTCAGCTGAGTTATCCTCCCTTTTAATGATTAGTCTCCATGCCAGGGCCATGTGTTGCGTTTGGTAGTCATGAACTGGAATTTTAAGGATGTTTGCCAGACGAATGGTGATCGGGCAAAGAGGAGCAAGTGTTCCACCGACTCTTCCTCCTCCCTACACACAAGGCATAGAGGATTCGAGTTCACTTTCCTATGTGCAAGTGCTTGTTTTGTAGGTAGGATCCTGTTAAGTATTTTCCAAAGGAAGAAACGTAGTTTGGGTTGGACTTGTAAGGCCCAAGTTTTCTTCCACAAGGTTTCATCGCATAGGGAGATAGGGTGAAGGGTTTTAAAGGCCTTAATTTTGTTGAGAGCAAGTTGGTAACCAGAGCTCACGGAGTACAAACCATTATTTTCGTACTGCCAAATTGGTCTGTCCTCTAAGGGAAACCTCGGGAGGAGGATAGATCGAATGTTCTGAATGGATGTCACGTCGAAAAATTGGAAAATTTGGAGGAGGTCCCATTGCCCGTTATTGATGAGGAGGTTGACCGTGGTGGGGATGTTTACAGGGGAAACATTAGGCAACACGATGGGACATGAAGGAGGGTTAGTGGGCAGCCATTTGTCTAGTGTTGTGTTGATACGGGACCCATCCCCAACTTGCCACCTGAGGCCTTCTTGGAGCAGAGTTCTCCCAAAGAGTAGGCCATTCCAAGCCCATGATGGTCTACTACCCAGCTTGGCTTCCAGAAAGGTAGAATTAGGGAAGTAGCGTCCTTTATATATTTTTGTAACAAGGGAGTCGGGTTTGGTAATGAGCAGCCATCCTTGTTTTGCCAGTAAGGCCTAATTGAAACTTTGAAAGTTTTTGAAGCCTAACCCTCCTTCCGTCCGTGGTCTGCAGAGTTTTTTCCAAGCAAGCCAATGGATGCCTCTAGCATCGATGGCTTTTTTCCACCAAAATTGTGCTGTGAGTTGGGAGAGGCGTTTGGTAAGGTGTTTGGGAAGCTTGAAACACGCCATTGTATAGACAGGGAGCATGTTTATTACTGACGAAAGGAGAGCTTCCATTCCGGCTGGTGATAGGGATTGTGCTTGCCAACTTTTAATCTGGCGGTGACTCTATCCTCGATGAATCTGAATGTTACCTTCTTTTTTCTTGAGATCGTTGTGGGTAGGCCGAGATAAGCGTCGAAATTACCCACAAAACCGATTTGCAACATTTGGCTGAACAGTTCGGTTTCCTCATCGTCGATTGATCGCGAGAAGGCGACTGCATATTTTTGTAAATTTACTTTTTGTCCACTATAAAGTTCGTAAATGTTAAATACATCTAGTAAATTTTCGATTCCTTCTTTTGAAGGCTGCAGGAACACGTAAGTATCGTCGGCGAACATTAAATGAGAGATGTATGGACAGTGACGGTTCATCTGAATTCCATGCAGTTCTCTTTTTTTGACGGCCTTGTTTATAAGGGAACTTTGCTTTTGGCAAAGCAATGCACGTGGAATTTGGATGATGAGATAATCTCATCTCATGCCACGTTGCTTAGTGTGTATATAATACAATTACATTATATTTACTAATAACATATCAAGGTGATCATTTGATTAATATATGTATGCATGTATTTATAAAGGACATTTGATAATGTTGATTAAATTGTCCCTTCCTCTTATAAATCCACATGGTGTTTATGAAAGTAATTAATTTCTCATTACTACACATATCTTGATTTATATATATTGAATGAGAAACAACGTTATATTAATTTCGTTGATTGTTTTCATATGATTGGAACGGGATGTTACATAAAACATGTCGTTCAATTGTAGGTGAATGATATGGAAAACTGGATCACTTCAAAACGCGATAACTGCAATGTGCATCTTACAAGACTTAGAGAGTTAAAGCGTCAAAATATCGTGGAAGGGAAGAGGCAGCAACGAAGATGATTCTAGTGAGAAAATAGAATTTGTAGGTCTGAATGATCTACCAACAAATGAAGATGATGAAGTAATGTCAGTTTCAAAGGGAATGGAAGCTGGTCAAGGTTCAAAATTAGTGCCTAAAACAAAAAAAAAATGGCAGATCAGTTGCCAACTGTGAGGGAAATTGCAGCAGAAATTGTCAAGGTATGTTTTACTAGTATATGCCAAATACTATTATTTCTGCTGACCTTTTTTAAAATAATATTAGTACTGCTGCTGAGTTTTTTGAATTTGAATATCTCTGTTCTTTTTCTTAAGATTATTGAGGAATTAGTTTTCATATATTGTTTTGTTATATCAATCCATCATTTTTGTTCGTAGTCATTTCCGTTGTCTACAAACTATTATTGGGAAACAATCTTTAACGACTTGTGTGTTTTTAGGGTCTTGATGTCGATGATGATGATGATTTTGACGACATACCATTGCAGACACTCCTTAAAAGGAAGATTGGTAATGATAACATGGCAGGAGGTGTTAAAAAACGGTCAAAGAGGAGTTGGAAACCAGCTCCAACAACTGTTAGCCCATACACAACTGAGGGGAAAATGAAGCCTCGAACGGAGAATGTAACAAGTGCACCCAAAACCGTTAGAGTTACGCAAGTTGACGACAATGATATGATAGAGAACATTGATGTTGAGGTGGAGGCCTTGGAATCATATATCCTACATGTCAAGGATGAATGGTAAGTTAGGCAACATTATTTACATGTTTGAAATCTGTATAATATTATTTAGTTATGTATATGATGTTTTTTTCTTTTTTTTTTGTAGGAAGACTACCGTGATTGACTTTGGTACGGGTGATTATCGTGTGCAAGCTGCACAGATGGCTGAATTTTTTAGCCTCAAACCGGTTCGGGCACCAGTGGTGGACTGTTGGTACGCTTTGAACTGGTTGGCAGCTGATCATGGGGACATTAAGAATTGGATTTTCCCTTTGTCATTGGCGGTAAAATTTTAGATATATAAACTTTTTTTTCTATTTTTCTGGTATATAAATGTAAAAATATATTATTTGTATACTTGACAAGGGAGTGTGCACGCTTCCATTAGGAAGCCCGTCTCGGAAGATGGGGCGTATGGGCTTATTGCTGAAAGGGCGATTCATGGTCACACTTGGATGAGTGAATATGACGACATATCATCTTCATGCGAACTAGTAAGTTTAGTGAAAGTAGACATATTGAACTAGACTTACGAAATCTTCTGCAGTTAATGATTTATTGCCACTGTCATTCTTATCTGATTTGGGGGGTTATACTAGTCTGATTTGGGTTTAAAATCAGTGTTTTGGATTTAGGCAGAATAATATTATTCTATGATTTGGGTGTTATTCATGTTTGTTTTCATAGATTATCCTTAACTCATTTGGGTTTGTGTAGCATACTATGACAGATGATTTTTATTATTACTATATGATTACGGTTATTATAGTCTCTGAGTAGGGGGTTTCCACTGTTTTTGTGTCATTTACTAAGAAGAGGCTGATACTATTATTAATGGAATAATATTATATTAGTTGCAACATATACTATTTCTATTATAATAGTTAGAGGCTGATACTATATTCTTTTTTTTTCTGAAGTTGTCATCCACTGAATCTCTGATCGTTTGCATGTTATTTGGCAGTGGTGCTTCCCGATTCTGCACGCTGATCATTATTCAATGTTCGTTTTGAACATGAAGGATCAAAAGTACCAGTTCTTTGACAGCAGAAGCACAGCTGGATTCGAGCACCAATTGATGACGACAGGGTACATGGTAATGAAGTATGTGACTGAGTACCTGTTTACCCGCGAAAAGGTTAGAAATTTCAGCAATTACAAGTGGGAGATGATAAAAGGAATTAGACAACGTCATGAGAGTTCTTTTTGCGGAGACTACCTCATGCGGATGTTTGAAAAATGGGATAGAGAGGTTCGTTCGTGGATGGATAAGCAGTGGAAGAATGCTGCAGAAATTCAATCTTTCAGGAAAATCATCTTCCTTTAGATGTTTGCAAATCCCATGAACAAGAAATCGAAGACGGTACTCGAAACAGGGAAGGTGCACTACACGGTCAATCCATCTCAACTTCCAACTCCGCGCTGAATTAAATGTTAGTTTGTTTCTGGGTTATGGAACAATGGTGGATTTCAAAAACTTTTTTATTTAGGTAGAAACATTTCTACTTGTCCTGGTTGATTAGTAGTTTGGATTGTGGTTGGATTTCGTGTTCCATTTGAAAAGTATACTATACGTATGTGTAATTGGATAATAATATTGACTTGAAAATATTGCTCGGTGACTCGAAATATTATGGAGGAGTTAGTTTTCTGTGGTTGATTCACAGTTTTCTCTTTTGTTATTTTTTTGCCAAAGAAATACTATTATTCCAAAAATAACATTATTTACACTCAGTTTAAGAATGCAAATGATTTTGCTGATCTGATCATGTAAGTATGGTATTTTGTGAATGGTCATCAGAAATACTATTATTCTAAAATTACTATTTATATACATTGGCAGCAGCAAAAAAAAGAAAAAAGTCCTACGGATTATGTTCTGGTATCAAATTGTAATAGATTGGTTCATGTTTTAGTTCAGATTTCGCTAGTGCATGATATGGAAAAGTATGTGTAATTGGATAATAGTATTTGGCTGGAAAATATTGCTCGGTGACTCTAAATATTATGGCAGAGTTAGTTTTCTGTGGTTGATTCGCAGTTTTATCTTTTATTATTGCTGGCCATCAGAAATACTATTATTCCGAAAATAGCATTATTTATACTCAATTTAAGAATGTGAATGGTTTTGTTGATCTTATCATGTAAGTATGGAATTGAAGAAATATGCCATGTTCTGAAATTATTATTTATATACATTGGCAGCATCAAACAAAAATTTGTAAGGATTATGTTTTGGGAGTCTAGCTTGCCATCAAACAAATTTGGCTTCCTTGATGGTGTCAAGGAACAATCTCAACCATTGATTCATTTTTTCAGATCTAATGGCTTAAATTAAAAGGGTAAAAGAGTCATTTCATCATTTAATTTAATTTAATTTTTTTTTAATTTAAGTGGAAACAGCCCCGTGACCGGAATTCCGGCGACCAGAGCTCCGGCGACTTCTCCGATGAATTTTCCAGGCGATCGGAGCTCCAATTTCGAAAAAAATTTCGGCCACCAGACTACCGTCGTCGAGCCTATTTTTCTGGAAATTTTTTTCGGTGACGCTTCGTACTCGTTTTTAATATGTGTACACATTTTTATACATGTGTACGTGCACATGTATATACATAAACGGTGTACTCATTTACAAAGATTTTTCGTACACATGTGTACATGTTTTATACATGTCTACATGTTTTGTACACGTTTTACACATGCACACATTTATGTACTTACATTTTTGTATACGTGTACACTTATCTTGTACACGTGCACACACTCTTTGTACACGCATACACAATATCTTACATTTTGTTTATGTATAAGTGTGTACACATTTTATACTAGTGTACACACCTATTTGTACACGTACATACTTATTTTTTACATTAGTGTACACATATTTTGTATACATCATGTGTACACGTTTTATACACGTACACATTTATGTACTTACATTTTTTACACACATACATTTATCTTGTACACATGTATAAATGTGTACACTTATTCGTACACGTGCACACTTATTTTTTACACTAGTGTAAACATACTCGTACTCGTGTGTACATATTTTGTATAAATCATGTGCACACTACTTACTAATGTAATGTGTGTACATGTGAACGCCTATTCGTACACGTGCACACCTATTTTTATATACTAGTGCACACATATTTTGTACTCGTGTGCACATTTTTTTACAAATTATGTGCATCTATTTAATAAGTTAATTTTATTATTATATAATACAATAAGTGCTTAGTAGCATAGTGGTAGGAGTTTAATATTTAAAGAAAGAGGTCATGATTTCGAATCCGGCGGCGGAACGGCGGAAGTCCGGCGGCGGTGGAAGGTGGCTGGCCAACTTTTTTGAAATACCCAGAATGCCCTTCTTTGATGGGATCAAGGAAGTGAGTTCCTTGATCCCAAGCCGGACTCATGTTCTGGTATCAAAGTGTAATAGATTGGTTCATTTTTTAGTTAACATTTCGTGCATGACCATAGATCAAGTACTAGGATGAAAAATGCTTGGAAATACCAGTAATTATGTAATTGGTTATATATATTCCTATAATTATGAAAAAGAAAATTATAAACTTCATCAACATGTAATCGAAAATAGCAGGGGATACACAGCCTAGAGACAGCCATTTACCGATAACCAACTGAAACCAAAAAAATTAGAAAAATTAGGATAAAAATACTAGTATTAATTGATGAACAAAAGTAATTTAGTAAACAATGTTCCAAACATAGTGTATCCATGCGTTGAAATTTAATTGAAGCAAATTGTTCGACAAACAACAAATTAAAACGTCTGTGGGAAAAAGCATAGACCAAATAGTCAATAATTGAAAGAGTAAAATATGATTGTAGCAATACTCAGAACCCACTAATCTTGAGCTTGTGGAGGAACTGACATTTTGACGACGAACTTTAGCGTGCTGCCTATGCCTGTGTCGTTCTCTCTGTGATTTTTGTGTTGACATCATCCTCTTATTTGACCTATTTACGACTGTCTTATCCTTCAGCCCATTCGGTATTGGACGACCAGCATATTTTGGTGGAGGTGGTGGTAAAGGAACAACACCTAGAAGAAAACAGGTTCATTAGTAACTTTCTGGTTTGGATAAAATTATAAAATGAAAAAATGACGGAAATCGTAAATACCTTGACCGGTGGTATTTGCGGCATTGTCGGGAACATCGTGTTGCTCAAGAATCATGGTGCGCACAAGGTTTATACCAACAGTTATTATTTCCTTCTCAACGTTGTATGTAGATACTAGTGGAGACGATTCTAATGCAAAGGCTGCAATTAGAGAGCATAAACTGTGGTACCTCCCAGCTTTAGATTCAGGCTCTGCTTCTCTACCATTATTCAATATAATATCGACACCCAACTTTGCTGTTTTAGACCAACGATCCAACAAATATTTTATTGGAACAGTACGAGGTCCGAAATGATTTCATTGCATTTCAAAATCCATAGTCTTCAATATGTGACGGCACAACCAACCGCATGAATAAAAAACACGACATGTACATTTGTAGTCCGAAGAAGAGGAGTTTACCGTAACGCGAAGCTCGTCGATCCGGGTTTTTTGGTCTTCATCAAACTTAAACCACTCATACACCTTAATGTTTTCTCCAATATCTATTGGGAAGCTTTTTGGAAATTATGCAAACATGGCAGCATATTCCCTTTCAAAATGATGAAAATTGTCTTAGTGTAAAATTGTAATGAAATGAAATAGATAGTTATGATTTATAAATGGAATACTATTATGAATAAAATAATAGTATGTAAACATGAAACATTCTAAAGTAGTACGAACCTTGGAAGCTTGTTCAACATGGGGATGTGACGTGTATCTTGCAGAAGCGATTGAGTTCAATGCATTAAAGTCAAGATGTAGTTCGTCAGCCCTCTTGCTATCCAACAAACGGTTGAATTGAGTGAACAATTGATGTAAATTGCACTTCATGTTTAGGAATATTCTGAGGTTGCTATTAAATTACTCACTCAATTGAGAACTTCGCATACCGCATGTGAAGTCGTTATTAACCCATGTCGAAGACCACTGATGGCGGAACTTGTAAATGAAAGCCAACCAAGGATGACCATATGGACCTTTCCCTGGGTAATGTTTATTGATTGTCGACTCCCAGCATTTGTTAAATCCATCTTCATCATCCACATCAAACATTAAGTTACATAGGGCTGACATCATGCCCTCATTCATTTCTTTCTTGATCTTGTCCTTTGCATTTTTGAATATGTGAAAAGTACAAAGCCCATGAAATGTATCAAGGAAAACAGCTCTAATACCTGCCCCAATGGCCAGACATTGATCGGTAAAAATTATCTTCGGATGTTTCTTCATACACTCGACAATTTTTTCAAACAACCATTTGAACCCCTCAGTTGTCTCCTCATAAATCAAGCAAGCTCAAAAAACAACCAACTTCCTGTGGTGGTTGAACCAGTGAACACGACTGCAACAAACATACATAGATTAAAATAATTAGGCACATATCAAATTGTCTAAATTATTTAGTTACCAATACTAGTAATTGCAATATAGTAGTTTTAAAGTAGACATACAGAATAATAGTATATTAACAAAATTGCAAAGTGTATTTTGGATACCGAAAATGTTACACAATAAATGTTGTCGTGCCTATGTGACATACCTAAATGACGGAAGATATTGTTTGTTCTGTATGTCGTGTCAAAACCAATAGCATCACCAAAAGCTTGATAATCACGTTGCATCCTAGCATTTGCCCAAAAAATACTTTCAATGTTCGCCTTCGCATCCAATTGAAATTCATGGAAGAAACCGGGATCTCGGGCAGCTTCTTTGTTGAACCAGTTGTATAAGAATATGTGACCAACGTCTTTAATATGACTGGAACGAAAAGATTTGACGAAATTAGCAAGATCGATTCTCGTGAATCCAAGTGATTCAATCCCACCGTTGCACTTGGCTATCAAATCGTACGAATCTCGACCGCGAATACCAACAGAATCATGCAATTTAGCCAGCTGTTGGTGGGTTTCCGAAATCTTGTGATTAGATCTAAAGAATTGCCTCATATGGGGAGGAATTAGCACGTGATTGTGCTTGAAAATCCAATGGTATATCTGGTAGACATCTTTCTCACTATCTAGCTTCAGTGACATCAATGCTATGCACCCACACATGATCTCATTATTTTTATACACAGCTTCGGATTCAACAAGGACAGAAGGGGCTGTTTTTTCGGATCCAAATCGCTGTTTTTCTTAAAGACTTCCTTGGTGCATGTTAGGTGAATATATTGGACCTTGTTTGTCTTCACTCATTTACTGTCATTTTTGTTTGTGGATCTTATTTTGATATGAAATCCGAGACCATGAGCATAGTCTCTGTAAAAATCTTCTGCCTCCTTGACAGTATTGAACTCCAAAGCCTCCCAATCAAACTCTACCTCCGACACATCTACAATTTGAAAAAAATGGAAGTTAATATAATAGTATTATATGAAAAACATACAAAACGCGAAAATTAAACTAGATAAATACCAGTAATATGCAAATAAAGTTACATTATAGTTCATAAAAATACTAATATTCGGTAGATATTAGTATATGATATTTATACCTCAAACGAAAAAATAGTAAACAAAAATCATCTAAACATGATTAGGAAAAAGAGCACATAAAAAACACAAACCTTTGTATCCTATAAAAAACATAGAATGGAAACGAAAATAAAAAATAGATAGGTCTCAGTAATATACAAATAAGTAGAGCTGAAAAGTGTAATAAAATATAGAGATCGTAAAATACTAATACTAGCTAAATCCAAATCAAAGGCTTCCTTGGTTCATGTTAGGTGAATATATTGGACCTTGTTTGTCTTCACTCATTTACTGTCATTTTTGTTTGTGAATCATATTTTGATTTGAAATCCGAGACCATGAGCATAGTCTCTATAAAAATCTTCTGCCTCCTTGACAGTTTTGAACTCCAAAGCCTCCCAATCAAATTTGGGGGGTTATACTAGTCTGATTTGGGTTTAAAATCAGTGTTTTGGATTTAGGCAGAATAATATTATTCTATGATTTGGGTGTTATTCATGTTTGTTTTCATAGATTATCCTTAACTCATTTGGGTTTGTGTAGCATACTATGACAGATGATTTTTATTATTACTATATGATTACGGTTATTATAGTCTCTGAGTAGGGGGTTTCCACTGTTTTTGTGTCATTTACTAAGAAGAGGCTGATACTATTATTAATGGAATAATATTATATTAGTTGCAACATATACTATTTCTATTATAATAGTTAGAGGCTGATACTATATTATTTTTTTCTGAAGTTGTCATCCACTGAATCTCTGATCGTTTGCATGTTATTTGGCAGTGGTGCTTCCCGATTCTGCACGCTGATCATTATTCAATGTTCGTTTTGAACATGAAGGATCAAAAGTACCAGTTCTTTGACAGCAGAAGCACAGCAGGATTCGAGCACCAATTGATGACGACAGGGTACATGGTAATGAAGTATGTGACTGAGTACCTGTTTACCCGCGAAAAGGTTAGAAATTTCAGCAATTACAAGTGGGAGATGATAAAAGGAATTAGACAACGTCATGAGAGTTCTTTTTGCGGAGACTACCTCATGCGGATGTTTGAAAAATGGGATAGAGAGGTTCGTTCGTGGATGGATAAGCAGTGGAAGAATGCTGCAGAAATTCAATCTTTCAGGAAAATCATCTTCCATTAGATGTTTGCAAATCCCATGAACAAGAAATCGAAGACGGTACTCGAAACAGGGAAGGTGCACTACACGGTCAATCCATCTCAACTTCCAACTCCGCGCTGAATTAAATGTTAGTTTGTTTCTGGGTTATGGAACAATGGTGGATTTCAAAAACTTTTTTATTTAGGTAGAAACATTTCTACTTGTCCTGGTTGATTAGTAGTTTGGATTGTGGTTGGATTTCGTGTTCCATTTGAATAGTATACTATACGTATGTGTAATTGGATAATAATATTGACTGGAAAATATTGCTCGGTGACTCGAAATATTATGGAGGAGTTAGTTTTCTGTGGTTGATTCACAGTTTTCTCTTTTGTTATTTTTTTGCCAAAGAAATACTATTATTCCAAAAATAACATTATTTACACTCAGTTTAAGAATGCGAATGATTTTGCTGATCTGATCATGTAAGTATGGTATTTTTGCGAATGGTCATCAGAAATACTATTATTCTAAAATTACTATTTATATACATTGGCAGCAGCAAAAAAAAGAAAAAAGTCCTACGGATTATGTTCTGGTATCAAATTGTAATAGATTGGTTCATGTTTTAGTTCAGATTTCGCTAGTGCATGATATGGAAAAGTATGTGTAATTGGATAATAGTATTTGGCTGGAAAATATTGCTCGGTGACTCTAAATATTATGGCAGAGTTAGTTTTCTGTGGTTGATTCGCAATTTTATCTTTTATTATTGCTGGCCATCAGAAATACTATTATTCCGAAAATAACATTATTTATACTCAATTTAAGAATGCGAATGGTTTTGTTGATCTTATCATGTAAGTATGGAATTGAAGAAATATGCCATGTTCTGAAATTATTATTTATATACATTGGCAGCATCAAACAAAAATTTGTAAGGATTATGTTTTGGGAGTCTAGCTTGCCATCAAACAAATTTGGCTTCCTTGATGGTGTCAAGGAACAATCTCAACCATTGATTCATTTTTCAGATCTAATGGCTTAAATTAAAAGGGTAAAAGAGTCATTTCATCATTTAATTTAATTTAATTTATTTTTAAATTTTTTTTAATTTAAGTGGAAACAGCCCCGTGACCGGAATTCCGGCGACCAGAGCTCCGGCGACTTCTCCGATGAATTTTCCAGGCGATCGGAGCTCCGATTTCGAAAAAATTTTCGGCCACCAGACTACCGTCGTCGAGCCTATTTTTCTGGAAATTTTTTTCGGTGACGCTTCGTACTCGTTTTTAATATGTGTACACATTTTTATACATGTGTACGTGCACATGTATATACATAAACGGTGTACTCATTTACAAAGATTTTTCGTACACATGTGTACATGTTTTATACATGTCTACATGTTTTGTACACGTTTTACACACGCACACATTTATGTACTTACATTTTTGTATACGTGTACACTTATCTTGTACACGTGCACACACTCTTTGTACACGCATACACAATATCTTACATTTTGTTTATGTATAAGTGTGTACACATTTTATACTAGTGTACACACCTATTTGTACACGTACATACTTATTTTTTACATTAGTGTACACATATTTTGTATACATCATGTGTACACGTTTTATACACGTACACATTTATGTACTTACATTTTTTACACACATACATTTATCTTGTACACATGTATAAATGTGTACACTTATTCGTACACGTGCACACTTATTTTTACACTAGTGTAAACATACTCGTACTCGTGTGTACATATTTTGTATAAATCATGTGCACACTACTTACTAATGTAATGTGTGTACATGTGAACGCCTATTCGTACACGTGCACACCTATTTTTATATACTAGTGCACACATATTTTGTACTCGTGTACACATTTTTTTACAAATTATGTGCATCTATTTAATAAGTTAATTTTATTATTATATAATATCAATAAGTGCTTAGTAGCATAGTGGTAGGAGTTTAATATTTAAAGAAAGAGGTCATGATTTCGAATCCGGCGGCGGAACGGCGGAAGTCCGGTGACGGTGGAAGGTGGCTGGCCAACTTTTTTGAAATACCCAGAATGCCCTTCTTTGATGGGATCAAGGAAGTGAGTTCCTTGATCCCAAGCCGGACTCATGTTCTGGTATCAAAGTGTAATAGATTGGTTCATTTTTTAGTTAACATTTCGTGCATGACCATAGATCAAGTACTAGGATGAAAAAATGCTTGGAAATACCAGTAATTATGTAATTGGTTATATATATTCCTATAATTATGAAAAAGAAAATTATAAACTTCATCAACATGTAATCGAAAATAGCAGGGGATACACAGCCTAGAGACAGCCATTTACCGATAACCAACTGAAACCAAAAAAATTAGAAAAATTAGGATAAAAATACTAGTATTAATTGATGAACAAAAGTAATTTAGTAAACAATGTTCCAAACATAGTGTATCCATGCGTTGAAATTTAATTGAAGCAAATTGTTCGACAAACAACAAATTAAAATGTCTGTGGGAAAAAGCATAGACCAAATAGTCAATAATTGAAAGAGTAAAATATGATTGTAGCAATACTCAGAACCCACTAATCTTGAGCTTGTGAGGAACTGACATTTTGACGATGAACTTTAGCGTGCTGCCTATGCCTGTGTCGTTCTCTCTGTGATTTTTGTGTTGACATCATCCTCTTATTTGACCTATTTACGACTGTCTTATCCTTCAGCCCATTCGGTATTGGACGACCAGCATATTTTGGTGGAGGTGGTGGTAAAGGAACAACACCTAGAAGAAAACAGGTTCATTAGTAACTTTCTGGTTTGGATAAAATTATAAAATGAAAAAATGACGGAAATCGTAAATACCTTGACCGGTGGTATTTGCGGCATTGTCGGGAACATCGTGTTGCTCAAGAATCATGGTGCGCACAAGGTTTCTACCAACAGTTATTATTTCCTTCTCAACGTTGTATGTAGATACTAGTGGAGACGATTCTAATGCAAAGGCTGCAATTAGAGAGCATAAACTGTGGTACCTCCCAGCTTTAGATTCAGGCTCTGCTTCTCTACCATTATTCAATATAATATCGACACCCAACTTTGCTGTTTTAGACCAACGATCCAACAAATATTTTATTGGAACAGTACGAGGTCCGAAATGATTTCATTGCATTTCAAAATCCATAGTCTTCAATATGTGACGGCACAACCAACCGCATGAATAAAAAACACGACATGTACATTTGTAGTCCGAAGAAGAGGAGTTTACCGTAACGCGAAGCTCGTCGATCCGGGTTTTTTGGTCTTCATCAAACTTAAACCACTCATACACCTTAATGTTTTCTCCAATATCTATTGGGAAAGCTTTTTGGAAAATATGCAAACATGGCAGCATATTCCCTTTCAAAATGATGAAAATTGTCTTAGTGTAAAATTGTAATGAAATGAAATAGATAGTTATGATTTATAAATGGAATACTATTATGAATAAAATAATAGTATGTAAACATGAAACATTCTAAAGTAGTACGAACCTTGGAAGCTTGTTCAACATGGGGATGTGACGTGTATCTTGCAGAAGCGATTGAGTTCAATGCATTAAAGTCAAGATGGAGTTCGTCAGCCCTCTTGCTATCCAACAAACGGTTGAATTGAGTGAACAATTGATGTAAATTGCACTTCATGTTTAGGAATATTCTGAGGTTGCTATTAAATGACTCACTCAATTGAGAACTTCGCATACCGCATGTGAAGTCGTTATTAACCCATGTCGAAGACCACTGATGGCGGAACTTGTAAATGAAAGCCAACCAAGGATGACCATATGGACCTTTCCCTGGGTAATGTTTATTGATTGTCGACTCCCAGCATTTGTTAAATCCATCTTCATCATCCACATCAAACATTAAGTTACATAGGGCTGACATCATGCCCTCATTCATTTCTTTCTTGATCTTGTCCTTTGCATTTTTTGAATATGTGAAAAGTACAAAGCCCATGAAATGTATTAGGGAAAACAACTCTAATACCTGCCCCAATGGCCAGACATTGATCGGTATAAATTATCTTCGGATGTTTCTTCATACACTCGACAATTTTTTCAAACAACCATTTGAACCCCTCAGTTGTCTCCTCATAAATCAAGCAAGCTCAAAAAACAACCAACTTCCTGTGGTGGTTGAACCAGTGAACACGACTGCAACAAACATACATAGATTAAAATAATTAGTCACATATCAAATTGTCTAAATTATTTAGTTACCAATACTAGTAATTGCAATATAGTAGTTTTAAAGTAGACATACAGAATAATAGTATATTAACAAAATTGCAAAGTGTATTTTGGATACCGAAAATGTTACACAATAAATGTTGTTGTGCCTATGTGACATACCTAAATGACGGAAGATATTGTTTGTTCTGTATGTCGTGTCAAAACTAATAGCATCACCAAAAGCTTGATAATCACGTTGCATCCTAGCATTTGCCCAAAAAATACTTTCAATGTTCGCCTTCGCATCCAATTGAAATTCATGGAAGAAACCGGGATCTCGGGCAGCTTCTTTGTTGAACCAGTTGTATAAGAATATGTGACCAACATCTTTAATATGACTGGAACGAAAAGATTTGACGAAATTAGCAAGATCGATTCTCGTGAATCCAAGTGATTCAATCCCACCGTTGCACTTGGCCATCAAATCGTACGAATCTCGACCGCGAATACCAACAGAATCATGCAATTTAGCCAGCTGTTGGTGGGTTTCCGAAATCTTGTGATTAGATCTAAAGAATTGCCTCATATGGGGAGGAATTAGCACGTGATTGTGCTTGAAAATCCAATGGTATATCTGGTAGACATCTTTCTCACTATCTAGCTTCAGTGACATCAATGCTATGCACCCACACATGATCTCATTATTTTTATACACAGCTTCGGATTCAACAAGGACAGAAGGGGCTGTTTTTTCGGATCCAAATCGCTGTTTTTCTTAAAGACTTCCTTGGTGCATGTTAGGTGAATATATTGGACCTTGTTTGTCTTCACTCATTTACTGTCATTTTTGTTTGTGGATCTTATTTTGATATGAAATCCGAGACCATGAGCATAGTCTCTGTAAAAATCTTCTGCCTCCTTGACAGTATTGAACTCCAAAGCCTCCCAATCAAACTCTACCTCCGACACATCTACAATTTGAAAAAAATGGAAGTTAATATAATAGTATTATATGAAAAACATACAAAACGCGAAAATTAAACTAGATAAATACCAGTAATATGCAAATAAAGTTACATTATAGTTCATAAAAATACTAATATTCGGTAGATATTAGTATATGATATTTATACCTCAAACGAAAAAATAGTAAACAAAAATCATCTAAACATGATTAGGAAAAAGAGCACATAAAAAACACAAACCTTTGTATCTTATGAAAAACATAGAATGGAAACGAAAATAAAAAATAGATAGGTCTCAGTAATATACGAATAAGTAGAGTTGAAAAGTGTAATAAAATATAGAGATCGTAAAATACTAATATTAGCTAAATCCAAATCAAAGGCTTCCTTGGTTCATGTTAGGTGAATATATTGGACCTTGTTTGTCTTCACTCATTTACTGTCATTTTTGTTTGTGAATCATATTTTGATTTGAAATCCGAGACCATGAGCATAGTCTCTATAAAAATCTTCTGCCTCCTTGACAGTTTTGAACTCCAAAGCCTCCCAATCAAAATGGGTTATTATAATTAAAAAGCTCTAAGTTTGGCGAATTATTCTTAAAAAGCACAATCTTTTTGAAACCACAAATCTATCCCATTTTCCGACAGCTTTAATGCCGTTAGGCCCTGTTTGGAAATTTTTGAAAGAAAGTGACCGAATCGCATTTTTTACAGCCACGTCGGCTGCAACATGTTTTTTTTACTAATTTATTTAACAGAATAAAAATAATTCTCATAACTCGATAACCGGCAAATTTGTTCTCGGGTCCGATGGAAAAGGACGGTTCGGATCCCGATCAACTTCATCGTAGCTTCTCCTACGACGGATTCTCCTTCAACCCCAGATCCAGGAAGCGGTCGCTGATCCGGGTTCTTCAGCGGGCGATATCGAAGACCCGAATATACCCCCGACGCGGGCAGAACTCGATGGTTGCCCCAATTAAAAACGAAGCCCTAATCAAAGAACATTCACAACCCGATTGGATTCTCAGCTCCGGCAAGCCAAATGAAAACCTAACAGTAAGCAACGACGGAGTTTGGGGGAAGAGAACGACGATTCGTTGCAGTAGAAATCTACAGTGGGCACAAGGGAAAACAGGGGAGGATCGTGTATACGTCATCGTATCGGACGAGCACGGATGGGTCTTCGTCGGGATTTACGAGGGTTTAATGGTCCAGATGCACCGGACTTTCTGATCTCCAATCTGTACTCCGCCGTCAACAAGGAGCTCAAAGGTTTGTTGTGGGATGATGAGAAAGATAAATCCGAGCCTATTGAAATTTCTCCTTCCCCTGTTTTGTTAGATACTAGTAATTCAATTGAGTTAGGGGAAGAGAGATTTGCCATGAGAGGAGCTGCTTTCATCCGTTTGTGAGTAAAGATGAGAGCTTTGATTGGAATTTGAAGAGAAGACGAGGCAAGAATTCGAGAGGGAGGTATCGAGGTGTTTCGAAGAAATGGGAGGAGAATCAGAGGAGATGGAAGTGTGAGTGGGATAAGTGATAAGGAGAGGTTGGAGCTTGACAAGAGGTTGAAGGAGCAGCTGAACACGTTGCAACTGAGATGTAGTTTTTTTATTGGGTTATTATAAATTAGTAAAAACACGTTGCAGCAGACGTGGCTGTAAAAATGCGATTCAGTCACTTTCTTTAAAAAAAATTCAAACTGGGCCTAACGGCGTTAAAGCTATCGAAAAATGGGATAGATTTGGGGTTTCTAAAAGATCGTGCTTTTTAAGAATAATTCGCCAAACTTAGAGCTTTTTAATTATAATAACCCAATCAAAATCTACCTCTGGCACATCTACAATTTGAAAAAAATGGAAGTTAATATAATAGTATTATATGAAAAACATACAAAACACAAAAATTAAACTAGATAAATATCAGTAATATACAAATAAAGTTACATTATAGTTCATAAAAATACTAACATTCGGTAGATATTAGAATACGATATTTATACCTCAACCGAAAAAATAGTAAACAAAAATCATCTAAACATGATTAGGAAAAAGAGCACATAAAAAAACACAAACCTTTGTATCTTATGAAAAACATAGAATGGAAACGAAAATAAAAAATAGACAAGTCTCAGTAATATACGAATAAGTAGAGTTGAAAAGTGTAATAAAATATAGAGATTGTAAATTATTAATATTAGCTAAATCCAAATCGCTGTTTTCTTAAAGGCTTCCTTGGTGCATGATAGGTGAATATACTGGACCTTGTTTGTCTTCACTCCTTTACTATAATTTTTGTTTGTGGAGCTTATTTTGATATAAAATTCGAGACCATGAGCATTGTCTCTGTAAAAATCTTCTGCCTCCATGGCAGTTTTGAGCTCTAAAGCCTCCCAATCAAAATCTACTTCTGGCACATCAACAATTAAAAAAAGGAAGTTAATATAATAGTATTATATGAAAAAACATACAAAACACGAAAATTAAACTAGATAAATATCAATAATATACAAATAAAGTTACATTATAGTTCATAAAAATACTAATATTCGGTAGATATTAGTATACGATATTTATACCACAAACGAAAAAATAGTAAAAAAAAATCATCTAAACATGATTAGGAAAAAGAGCACATAAAAAACACAAACCTTTGTATCTTATGAAAAGCATAGAATGGAAACGAAAATAAAAATAGATAAGTCTCAGTAATATATGAATACAGAATAAGTAGAGTTGAAAAGAGTAATAAAATATAGAGATTGTAAAATATTAATATTAGCTAAATAATAGTATAGTTTATTTTACAGTATTATAACAGTATAGTTTATTAGCTAAAATGGAATTTAATATAACAATATTATATGAAAAACATACAAAACGCGAAAAATAAACTAGATAAATATCAGTAATATACGAATAAAATTACATTATAGTTCATAAAAATACTAATATTCGATAGATATTAGTATACGGTATTTATACCTCCAACAAAAAAATAGTAAACAAAAAATTATGGTAAAATACTTTGGCCTTCCATAATTCCGAGCTTGGTAGAACATGTTGCAGTACTCTCATCAGTTGCGAGTTGATTTTCCTCGATTGGATTATCAGGAATGAGATTAAGATCAAAATCACCGCTCACTGGAGGATTGTTGGCTTTCTCGATAACTTTAGTAGACTAATCAAATATTTGGTAAGTGTGATCACAATTGATTGCATAGAATAAATATAATATATAACCATAATTATTACACTAAATAAATCAAAATCATATCAATGACAATTAATTAGGGTGTAAATGCGGATTTGAGGGTGTAAATGCGGATTTCAAGATGTAAATGTAATCCAATGGCTGAGATTGATAATGTATGGATGACATAAAAAAATTATGTCACCATACAAATACCGATTGAACAAGGAAGTTCATCTATAAACTACCCCAAGGTAAGCCAAAATTGCTTGAAAAATAGGGGTGGTGCTATTTGCAGTCCGCGTTTTACTAACGCAGTCCGTATTTTTAACATAAATGGACAATTATACCCTTGCAGTCCATATTTACTAATGCAGTCTGTTTTTACTAACGCAGTCCATTTTTTACTAACGCAATCCGTTTTTACTAAATGCAGTCAGTTTTTACTAAACGCAGTCCTTTTTTACTAAACGTAGTCCATTTTTTACTAACGCAGTCCGTTTTTTACTAACGCAGTTCGTTTTTACAAATGCAGTCCGTTTTTACTAAACACAGTCCGTTTTTACTAAACGCAATCCAGTTTTTACTAACGCAGTCCGTTTTTACTAACGCAATCTATTTTTTACTAACGCAATTCGTTTTTTAATTACGTAATTTCTCTCAAAATTATTAATTTTAAGAAGTATATGATTTTTAATCATTATTGTTAATTTACTTGAATTTTTTAAATTTTTCATAAAAATATTTAGACGTATATAATTTTTCATCATTATTATTAATTTATTTAAACATTTATATTTTTTCCATCAATAATAACTTGTATTAATCATTAATTTAATTTCAACATTTATAATTTTCCACCAGTATTTTTATCAATATTATTAATTTATTTTAAATGCTTAAAGTGCTATTTGTATTTTTATGTCCATTTTTTCTAATATATTATGAATAAATATATTCGATAAAAACGGACTGCGTTAGGAAAAAATGGACTGCGTTAGTAAAAAGCGGACTGCGTTAGTAAAAATGGACTGTGTTAGTAAAATATGGACTGTGTTAGTAAAAACGGAATGCGTTAGTAAAAATAGACCAAAAAAAAGTAAAAATAGACCACAAGGATATAATTGTCCATTTATGTGAAAATACGGACTACGTACAGTAAAACACGGACTGCAAATAGAAACCCGCAAAAATAGGTGTTAAATACAAACAGATTTTGTTACAATTATAATGTTAAGTTAAATAAAAGATATCTCTTAACCTGTTAGCCACCGTTAGGGATATGGTGCTTGAGGATGGTAGCTGGAACCTGGCGCTTCTCCGCCGATATTTAAGTGAAGAAGCGATTGCTGAGATTATTGGTGTGTCTCCTCCGGAAGATGGTCAAGGGGAGGATGAATGGATTTGGGGACGTGAGCACAACGAGAAATTTTCTATCCGAACAGCCTACGCGATTATTTATGATACACCGAACCCACGACCAGAAGTTGATTGGAGATTGATTTGGAAGTGGCAGGGACCTGGTCGAGTTCAATATTTTCTTTGGTTGGTTGCACAGGGTAAGCTACTGACGAACCTTGAACGACAACGGAGACATCTTACGGCCGATGGGTCCTGCCCTCGCTGTGGAGGCGTGGATGAATCGATTTTACATGTTCTCAGGGACTGCACTATAGCAGGACAAGTCTGGGATCATCTTGGTTTTGGTGAGACAGATTCATTCCGAAGGGGAGAATGCACCAATACCTGGCTTAATGAGCTACTGCACCATGAGGATGCTAGGGATCTGATTATTGGGTGCTGGTATTTATGGAAAGCGAGGAACGAATGGATCTTCTCAAGGGATAATTCTCCAGCGGCCTCTATAGCAAGACGCATCCAGATTTGGAGCAGGACTGTGAAATCGGCTATTGACCATCAGGAGCTTATTGCTAAGCCGACCCCAGTGAGGACTCGTGTGGACATCGCGTGGGAGCCGGGAGCAGAGGGCTGGTGGTACTAAATACAGATGGCTCCGTGCGTGCTGAAGGTAGCGAAGCAGCAGCGGGGGGGCTTATCCGGAACTCTGATGGACGTTGTCTTTACGCCTTCTGTACGAACTTGGGGAAATGCTCAATCATGAGAGCGGAGCTGCGAGGTATCATTATAGGTCTTCGGATTGCTTGGGATAATGGCTTCCGCAGGGTTAATGCTCGGACTGACTCTCAAGCTATTCTGACACTTATAAGGGAGGATCGTAACGTTTCACATCAGCATGCGGTGGACATTGCTAATCTCCGCGAGCTTCTTGAACGTGACTGGGAAGTCACTATTTCGCACATCTTTAGAGAAGGGAACTTTGCCGCCGACTACCTGGCAAATTTGGGACACGACTACCCGTGGGGTGTTAATCTTATTCCTATTTCTGATTGTAATCTGAACTATTTCTTTCGTCGCGATTGTATTGGCATCTCTGAGCCGAGACATATCCCAGTTAATTAAGACGCTTTAAGCGTCACTTTCTTACCAAAAAAAAAGAAGATATCTCTTAATTCAAAACAAAGTTTTAAGGTCTAAATTAAGATTCTGGTCTTTTTTTTTTAACGAATTAAGATTCTGGTCTTGTAAGGTTAATTTATTCAGATTAATGGAAATGAATTCTGGGCTAATAAATTTTGAATTAATAAATTAGTCGATGTCTTAGATCAATTGGTCAGACCCAAGCCTTTTGGTGCTTCGTTTCGGCCAGACTATTTTGTAATTCAGCAAGGGAGGGTCGGGCCTTACCTCTTTGGTCATCCAGGAAGGAGGGAGGAGCTGTGTTAAAGGTCCAACCACCTTGTCGTTTATTCAGCAAAAGAAAGGAGGAGGGCCTTCTTAGAGTTTGTTTATGTTGGGGGAGTGGGATCATAGAACGGAATTCGAGAGAGAGAAGACAACAATTGAAATCGGAGAAAGGAGTTGGGACGATGAACGAGAATTGAGGTCTGGCGCTGGCAGGTGTTGGGGCACCATCAGTCGATCAGAGGAGGTGGGGAGACCGAAGGTTGACGCCGAAAATCACTGCTGCTGATACAAGCAGAGGAAGTTAGTTCGTGGCTAGCGTTTGAGACAGAGGAGGAGGCCGGATGCCGGAGCCCGTTGCTGGAGTCGGTAAGGTGCGGCGACGGCTTGAGGTTGTTGTCGTTGTCGTACGAAATCGAAGAGAGGAGGCTGGGCGTTAAGGGCAGTTGATTCGGGAGGCAGAGGCGACGAAGCAGGTCACCAAAGTAGAGGGAAAGAACGACGAAAGGAAGGATTAGCGTTGCGGTGGCCGACGCTAGCTCGCCGGGGAAGAAGAAGAATTAGCAGCAATTTTTGAAAGATAAAGAGCATCTCCAGTGGTAAAAGCTTTACAGCTTTTAGAAAAAGCTTTATAACCACACAGTAGTACATAAAGCTTTAGGGACTACAATGATATGGTTTTAAAAGTTTAAAGCTTTAAGTGAAAATATTATAATCCATAAAATAGTATGGGGATGGAAATTATGGAAGAGAAATGATACAAAAGCTTTATGTACATAAAGCTTTATGCAATTAACCAATCAACTCATTTCTTTCTCCTAATTTTTTTTACATTACTTATTTATTTATTTAAATTAATTATTTTTTTAATAATTTCCTACCAATTGATCATCCGATCATCTCCTATGATTTTGTCTTTTGGTTTGAATGAAGCATTGGTTAAATTCATTAACCGAAGGAGATATATTAAACCAATGTGCTTTCAAGGTACGTTGCGTTCTTTCATCATCGCTCGTAACATGATCGTTGTAGTATTTTGCTATTCGTTCCCAAAATTTTTTTTTGTTCTGTGTGTTGCCTTTCACACTATCAGTTGGGATGATGAGGTAAGAGCTTGCAAGCAATTTGTCATCTTCGACGCTCCACCTCTTGCGACTTTCGTCATTACTCATTTCGTCGGACTCCACCATATTATCAGGTCTTGTATCGGTAGGCAGTGTTGGCATACTTTGCGGTGTATAGAGTGGTTGCATTGTTGGATTGAAATACTCATAGTGTGGATACATGGGGATATGAGGGTTTGAATGATATGGAAAATTCGGGATACCTTGGCGTTCTTGAAACTGTGAAAAACCTTGCACTTGAGGTGGTGGAGCCATGTGTTGAGGATGAAGTGGTTCGCCATCATGATGACTACCCAATAACCTCATGAAATAATTTGACTCCACTTGGAAAAGTTAGTAATGATAAAGTTTACTGTAATTCAATTTATAGAGGTGTTTTCATTCTTATCATCTTAGATTATGCGAAGTGTGTGGCATACCTCCATCACATCATGTATTTCTGTTTCAGTAACAACAACCTTATATTGAAGATATTTATATTTAGGGTTTTACTAATTAATTACATTTTTCATAGTATTCCATCAAATACCTAATTTAAATTGAGTTTGACATGTTTATCTTCAAATAGATGTATTAATTTAATAATATTTTAATTATATTATTAATTATTAGATGATTTATTTGTCGATTTCATCATTTGTAATTATATATACTTATATTCTTAATTAAAAAAAAAATACTTAGAGTGCTAATACATGGCTTTTGGAGCTAATGTGGTGTACTGAATGCGTACCAATTGACATGATAGGTGGAATGGAAGGGCCCAAAATGCAAAGTGATCAAACTAGGAGGTTGTATTTGTACAGGGCTATTAGTAAAGTTGGCAAAGTACAGGGGACAAAGTGATATTTTCCCTTAATATTTTAATCATAATATATAATTAATTAATATTTAAATGTTTAAAGCTTTATAAGTTTTATGCCATTGTGGGAATAGCTTTATAAGTTAGGATGTTTTAAAAAAGTGATGTGGCATACTTGTTAAGCTTTAAATTACAAGATCATTGGAGATGCTCTAAGTGACCGTTTTGTAATTTCAGAAACATTGAGGATTCTGGAGATACGTGGTGCAAATTTCTCTTTCAGTACTTAATTGTGTTAATTGTAACAGATGAGGACTCGGACCGATTATGTTAACTATTGAAGTTTTTGTACTGTTTTGGAGAAAGTATGAGGGTTGCCTCTGAAACTCGTTTGAATTGGCAGTTTTGGTCACTCAAGTTCTTAGAAGGTTGCAACTTGGTTTTTTGATCATATCTTGCTCATTTAAAGCCCAAAAGACGAGTCTTCATAACCTTGGGAATTAGAATGGTGAGGTCGACATTCTTAGGTAGAATTGAGAGTTTGCATTTAGGCTAAGGTGAGGGCTTATCATCGATAGGTAGCTATGACGTGAGGAATTACAACTCGACTTAGTGAAATGTTGGATGCATAAAATTGGAGAGTTACAAATGGTGAATTATGCGTTGTTGTGCTTGGTGTATGATGTGTTTATATGTGGTTGACTTGATGGATGCTTGGTTGACTAGGTGGCTAGAATGAGAGTTTAATTTATGAAATGTACTTATGTAATGTGGATGTGATTTAGTACGATTGTGGAATGTTGGATCCTTCATTGGGATCATCATCCTAGGCAAATCCCACATCGACAAAGCACAGGAGAGATCCATAAGCTATGTGGAATAGTTCAACCTTAAATGACATGACGCATTTTAGGGTGTAGTGGTGGGGTTTGATCTTAAGAGGAGGAAGTCATGGGTTTGAATTCCACCAACGCCGAAAAACAAATCCGTGAGGGCTTAGGCCCAAAGCGGACAATATGTTGCCAGAAAAAGTTGGGATGTTACAAGTGGTATCAGTGCCTCTCACCGTCCGTCTTAAACGATGGTGGGCAAACCTCAACGAGAACGTTGAGTCCTTGAAGGGGGTGTATGTGACATCCTAGGAAAATCCCACATAAGCGATAGGGGCACACACTTCTAGGGACAATTCCATCGGGAACATTTCAGCGTCAACCACAGAATGTCCATCGCTTATCGCGCTCAAGCTAACAGTCAAACGGAAGTGACAAACCGTGAGCTCAAGCGGATTCTTGAAAGAACAGTTGACCGGTCTCGCAAGGACTGGTCATCTAAGCTCGATGAGGCCCTCTAGGCATACCGAACTACCTTAAAGACTCCTATCACTACGCCGTATAGACTTGTTTATGGCAACGCATGCCATTTACCGGTTGAGCTTGAGCACAAGGCGTTTTGAGCCGTTAAAGATCTAAACATGTGTCATGAGCTTGCAGGAGATGTAAGATTAACGCATATTAATGAGCTCGAGGAGCATCGTCTCCATGCCTATGAGAGCACGAAGCTGTATAAGGAGTGGACTAAGCGAATTCACGACTCTCATCTGACGGAACACAAGAAATGTTACCCTGACGATGAAGTCCTTTTATACAATTCACGTTTGAAGCTCTTCCCGGGAAAGTTAAAGGCGCGATGGTCCGGTCCATTCATAGTGGTTAGGAAAACACCACTTGGAGCTGTGGAGATTAAAGGTCCCGTTCAGGAACCGTTCACGGTAAATGGTCATAGGCTCAAGAAGTACCTCCAAGGTCTGGTCATTGCCCAGGTGGACGTACATCTCTTCAATCCGCCTCTCTGATTCATAACCAGGCATCGTCCAGCTCAAGGACGTTAAACGAGAGCTTCTCGGGAGGCAACCCGAGGTTGGAGTCTATTTTTAATTATTTTGAGTCATTTTATGAATTTTGTGTCAAGTCGGTTGAGTCTAGATGATAGAAAATAGTCAAAAATATATTTCTTGGGTGTTATTTGGGTTCAAACTAATGTTTGCAGGAAGAGGAGTGACCAATTTGTCAAAAATTGGCCAAAATCCAAATTTTAGACACCAAGGAGAGCCAAAAAACACAGTGAATTTACACACTCATGTACAGCTCAGTGTAAGAGCTTACACGACGTGTAAGCTATTGCACTTAAGTTGTAAGCCCCGAATGACACTGGTAAGTCAAAATTTTTTATGTTTTCGCTACTTCTCTCTCTCCTCTCTTCCTCTCCACCCGAAAACCCTCTCAACCCTCTCTCCTTATCGCCGACCCGCCCCCACCAGCCACCACCCATCCCGCCGGTGGAGCTTGGACGGCCGACGTTGGACCACTACTTCTTCCTCGCCGATCATCCGCCGTCTCGCAGCAGTCAACCGGAGCTGCTTCTTCGTCAGCAGCCCCTACTCGAGTTTTCTCCAACGTGACACCTCATTTTTTCCACTCGATTCTTGAGTTTCAGTCGATCTCCAAGATGGGAAAATCCAAGGATCAGGCACGCAAAGATGCTCTTCGCACCTCTGCTCGCAAAGGAAAAAGTGCTGCCTCTTCTTCCACCGCTCAACCTCCGGCGAAGAAGCTAAAGGGAACTGAGAGGCACGACACCCTCCAGGTGGCTTCCCCGCTGGGTAACATCTCCAACACCATCTTTAACTTCCCGAGGGAAGATGATCGGGCGACATGGATGATCATTCAGAGGAAAGCAGTTGGAGCTATGAGTCGGGTTGATTGGGAGGCCATGGAGGAGGAAGAATGGGCTGACGGTCTCCGTGCGACACTTAACCGAGTCAGTTTGCTCCCTCTATTTCAGGTTACCTAGGACGCGTACGAGTGGCCGACCAAGGAGCTACTCTCCACCTTCCGCACGGAGAGGGTGAATGAGAGAATTCAATCTGTCACCGTAACCAAGTGAATCTACTTCCCCCTTGGAGGGGTTGAGAGGTCACTCACTCTTGACGAGTTTACCATCGACCTCGGTTTCTACACTGAGGAAGAGCTAGCCTCAGATCCACCGATTGCCGTCTTCTGCAACACCGAGAGTACTGAGGTGTGTGAGATGTTCTGACGTGTCGTAGCCCTGTCAGACCCGACCAAGTATGACTCTAGCGCGTCAAAGGCTAGTTTGATGGAGTGGAAGATCTATAAGTTATTACAGTTGGTTTTCTCAGGAGTCTATCACTCGAAGGTTGAACTTTGGCGGGGTCTGTAACGCTAGAGACCTTTTTATGCTGTGGTGCATCGAGGAGGGACGGGAGATCCACCTTGGCTCTTGGATGGCCAAGTTTTTTCTGCTACAACGCGCGAGCGTGGTATGAGACTTCTCCTGGGAGGCTCCTATATCACCCGTCTAGTTCACAGGTACGATGTGCTCGCTTCATATGGCGCCATCCGCCTTCATCATCGTATCCCTCAGCTCATGATCACCGGCGACCTTCCTCGGTCCAAGAAGGTTCGTAACATTCTCCCCCCTACTGCGAGCCTTTCCTTGAGCGACGAGGAGGACCAGCACCAGCGCCAGAGCTAGAGCCAACAACGACTCCAGCATACTACTTCAGTGGGATGGAGCGCGAGCTTAGGGACATGAGCAGATGCCGACATCCGTTGGGAGGCCACTCAGAAGTGGCAGCAGGACTCCGATGAGCGTTTCGCCAGCTTCCAGGTCACCCATGACGAGTGTTGGATAGCACAACAAATGATTTATCAGTCCCAACTTCAGTTCTTTAGGCAGTTTCAGGCTCCGGATGACCACCAGCACCCACCACCCTAGTGATTTCAGGATTTTTCATTATTTTTCTTATCATCCAAAACTTTGTACTTTTTGTTGTTTTTGTGTCAATTTGTGTTAATTTGGGTCAGTGTCAAACTCTTATGGTTGATTGGGTCGGTCGAGTCTTTTGTATTCCAACTGCTCTAATCGTGTGATGGATCCTCTCTTACTATGTGTTCAGGTTATGAACTTCGAATTTTCCATGGTTCTATTCACGACTATACCTTCGGTGTCTCGATCACGCCATATCCGGCGCCCTCACGCTCACTGTTCGGTACCCCTATAGACTTTTCTTCTCTTTTTTCCGTGGTCCATTGAGGACAATGTCTGATTTAAGTGTGGGATGTGATGATATTTCTGAGGGTTGCTATTTCTTTATTCATGTGATTCCTCCGATTGAAATGCATTCAATTCTTGACTTGCCATGTTAAATTTGATTTCAATTTTTCACATTGACGATTACACTGTTTAACGTAGAACCTGTAACCAACATGTTTGCATTGATGCTAAATGAATCCGGTCAGAACATAATTTAGGATCACTCTTTTAGCTTCATCTTGAATTGCACATCATGATTTGAGTCTGACTAGCAGCCATTTGTGAGCTTTTGATCCGTTGCACATAACTAGCAACTTATCTTTTTTTTAGTGGCTTTCTCTTATTTGAATGAGTTAGAATTTGCATGAGACCTATTTGAGACCACACGATAACACGAGTACTAGGATGATAGAGGCACCTAGAATTGCTACTTAAACCAGAAGCCATCCCGATATAAATTCCTTTAGGTGTAAACCCCCGTGCTTGGCTTGTTCTATTGGTTCGATATTACATTACTGCCAATTCCCAGGTTCTTGTTCACCCCATTGATCCCATGTGGTAGTAGTTTGAGATTAGCTAACGAAAAGTCGGTCTGTGGTGACTTGCCTATAGCTAGTAAACCGGTGGTCTTAGCTAGTATGTCCAGACGTGTAAGCGCCTCTAGCAACTAAAAAATTCAGCACAAAAAGAAAAAAAAGAAGAACATAAAAAAATACAAAGAAAAAGTTTGAAAAGTTTCAAGTCAAGTAGTAGTTAGCAAGTCCAAAATGTTCTTCTCCCTACATGTGGAAGAACGAAAGCAATAAGCAGATGTAAAAAAAATTATTTAACGGCACTGGTTACATTATTTAACGGCAAAAACCTATGCTATCATGAAAACACTAGAAAACCTTCAAATAGACCCGAAACGGGCCAAAGTAACACAAATGGCACGAGATAGAGCAGTTGAGTGAATATTCGCTATTCTGCGCTAAAACCATGTCTTAAGACAAGAAATGTTGCTTAAATGAGGCTGATAATCACGTCAAATCGAGTGTCATCAAATACCCCACACTTAAGCTTTTGTTTGTCCTCAAGCAAACTGAATGGAAAACGCTCAGGTTCATAAATGATAAGATCGATTAAATTGAAGTTCAAGCTCACACAATGAATTATTAGACCGCTACTTCTAGAACAAGAAACCTAACATGCATACTGATCAGCCAAACAACCTGGCGTCACTAAAAACTGCACACGACAAGAAGTAGTAACCAATCATGCACAAATTTGACCTGACCGACCAGACTCCTCACACAGATAATATTTAGTACAAGGGAAACTCTCATTCTCTGTGTTTAGGGACGTGTTTCTGCTTTCAATCATTTTCTGTTACTGAATTTTGTCATAAGTTTGCAATTCGACCACATCTCCACCACTGTGACAACACGAGGAACTAGTTAAGAAGGACTTCCCTGCTTAGGACTGTAACGAATTCTACACTACAAGGGTTTATGATGAGATGGATGATGGGAATGTATGATGATGGCTTTGATGCGGTGTAGCTTTCGACTAACTTCCCTCAAATCTAGCTTATGGCTTCCTACCGTCTAACCAGACATGAGTGGAATAGTATACGCTCGTCCTAAGATACCCTGAAGCAACCTAGCACTTTATTTTCTTTACACACATTTTTTTTTCTGAATCTTATTTTGACTTCGTTCTTCCATATGTAGGGAGAAGAATGTTATTGAACTAAACTATAAATTTGAAAACTTTTGAACTATATATTTTTTCCATTTTTTTCGACTTTTTCTTATTTTCTTTTTCTCTTTTTTTTTCTTTTGTGCCGATTTTCTTTTAGTTGCTAGAGGGGTTTACACGTCTGGACATAATAGCTAAGACCTCCTATTTAATGGCTATAGACAAGTTACCACAAACCGACTTCCGGTAGGCTAATCTAGAACTACAACCACAGGGGATCAACGAGGAATGAAAGAATGGGGATTGGCTGTAATGTATATCGAACCAAAAGAACAGGCCAAACTCAAGGGTTTAAACCTAATGGATTTAACAATGGGTAGGCAATCTAGCTTTAGTAGCTGAATCTAGGTGCCCCTATCATTCTAGAACTCGTGTCATCGTGTGGTCTCGAATAGGTCTCATGCAAATTCTAACTCATTCAAACAAACAGAAAACCACTCAAAAAGAATTGAAATTGCAAGTTATGTGCAATGGATCAGCTCACATTTGGTTTGCTAGTCGGATTCGGTCATTTTCATGCAATCAAAGTGACAAGCTACAAGTGTGATTATAAAAATTCTGTTCTGACCAGGCAATTTAGCATCAAAGTATACACGTTGGTTCTCAGGTTCTAGGTTAAGCAGTCTAAGCATCATTGTGACAAATTGAACAACAACTTAACATCAAAAATCAAGAACCGAGCAATTCTAATGCTAGAGAAACTGGAAAGGCACCACGGAACACACAAAACACAATTAAGGGCAATCAAGTTCATGCAAGGTTCTCTAGCATCCTACCCACACTTAAACCGTTCTGTGTCCTCACAGGACTAAAGCTAGAGTTGAGAATGAATAGAAGAACCTGGACCGAGATGATTGATGTAGGGGATGAACACGGGTCCTTGGAGCGGGGAGGGAATCTACCGAAGCGAAGGGAAATGTAGTAAACCCTAAGCAAAAGGAATCTACCAAACGACCTGCAAAACAAAAACAAATGAAAGATAAAAAGGAAATCGGGACAAGTGTCCCGGATCCACACAGAAAAAAGTTAGATTGAAATCCAAAAAGAATAAATAAAAAGGAGGGATAAGGAAGAGGATACAACCCGATCACTGCTGGTTAGGTGCATCGGGAGGGGGAATGTGGAGGACGTCGTTGACCTGCTGCTGCCACGCCAGCTGCGCCTCGTACCTCTCATCATTTTGGCGCATGTGTTGCTGCATAATAACCCATCTGGCATCTTGGGTGGTGGTGTCTGTGACTCGCCACTTCTGGAGTCGCTCATACAGCTATCCAAAGTCAGCTGGAGGTGGTCGGTGATGAGGATGCGACATCTGGAAAGGATCCTGAAGGGATATGCATACCCTGCCTGCTGCTGGGGCGAGGGTATATGGTCATCAAACTCCTGCTCCGGCTGAGGCTGCTATTCCTCAGAATCATCTTCTTCCTCTGACTCGTCCTCATGGTGTAGAGGTGGAGCTGCCACCACCTGTGGATCGTAGTCCAACTGGAGGTCGTACTCGACTGTTAAATCACCACCGATGGTGTGTACTATGCGACGCGGGATGTCAGGGCCATATGATTGGCTGAGACCGAGGGTGATAATGAGACGGCCTACAAAGTTACCACCAAGGAGCGAGCGAGGCATCTTGGTCGTCTTGGTCTTCTGGTGGAAGAGGCGTGCAAGCACCCATCCTGGATGAAGCGGATAAGCCTCTCGGATGGCACGGAGAAGTAGGAGCTCCTCTCTGCTGATGTGGTGGTGGTCCTTCTCTGGAGTAAACAACAGGGATCTACGCCAAACCATATGAATGAAATGAAAGAGAGGGTGAGAGAGTGACCTGACGGAGTTATGAGTCGTGGTTTGAGCATCTGACACTCCAATGATGTGGCTCCAAAGCGCGTCATATTTCGGGCCTTTGCCCGAGTTGTTCTCCCAACTGAGATGGTGGCCCTGGTTGTGCTCCAGTTGGATGCCGAGGTGAGCTGCGAACTCGTCGTAGGTAAACTCTTTGTACACCCCACCAAGATAGAAGGAGATGACCTTCTTGTGCTCATCGAGCTCAAAGGTAGCCCAGAATTCATGGAGTGCTATGTCTGGGAAGCCATCGGCTATGGTGGTCAGCTCCAAAAGACCTGCAGGTGCCAACGAGTTGAGCACGTTCCTATGCCAATCTTCATCGTGCGGGAAGAGGGAATCCAGGGACAGTGGTCGCACGTCGGCTCCTTTAATGTGCTGGAACTTCTGGTAGCGCTCAAAGTAGTGCACGGGCAAGCAGGCAATAGTGGAGTGGTACCCGATGTAGTCTGGGAATGCTGGAGGAGGGCCGTGGATGGCGGGAGTGACTGGAGCTGCCGCTCGGGAGCTAGACCTAGTGTCGAGTCTGGCCTTGGTCCTTCGCTCCTTGTCTACATGCCTATTTCATAGCAAGAAACGAAACCAGATTAGTGAAACTAAGAACCTACCCCACACTTAGTCAAAAAACTCAATTTGACAAAGAATTGAGAAAAACCGAGTGGGGGTGATGACAATCGATTTGACGTGATTTTCAGCCTCATTTAACCGACATTTCCTTGCTTGAAATGTGGTTTTAGGGGTAGAATAGCGAATATTCACTCAACTACCCTATTTCCTACCGATTTGGTTACTTTTGCCCTTTTTGGGTCTATTTGATGGTTTTCTAGTGTTTTTCTGATAGCACAGGTTTTTGATATCATTTACGTAGCCACAGACGTGTTCAAGACCTCAAGGAGTGAACTGAAATCAAACCAGAGTCAGAACTGAATCCAAACTACCTAGCACAAGGTTTTCGACATGAACCCAACAGAATTCTCGCCGAAAATATCTTAAGAAACTCACAGGCGAAGTCAGCTGATTTACACTGAAGTTTTCGAAGATCCTAGAAGGAACCCATCGAAGATCTAGCTGAAGTTCTCGGCGAAAAGTTCAAGTCTTCGCCGAAAACTATTGAACAAAGTACACATGAGGATTACACTGAAGTTTTCACCGAAAACTTCTTAAGTTTTCGCCGAAAACTCCTTCCTTTTCCGGCGCTGTCTTGGAAACCCTAACGACTCCTATTTAAACAGAGCAGCCGGCAACCAACAAAGAGAGGAGAGGATTATTCCAACAACTATTCACAAATCAGACTTTTGAGAGTCAGCCGACTCTAGGGTTGATAGATAGAGTTTAGAGAGTTCGAAGAATCGTGGAGAGATCGTGACGCCATCCTTCCACCTCGGAGAGCTCGGAGCTGAGAGTTGAAGATCCAAGAGATTGAAGCTTCACAGATTCGTCAAATAAGGTTTTACAGTTCTTCTGTGTTCTTCCTACCTGAGATGTATTCCTTGATTGTTTTCGATTCTCTTGTATCTAATATGAGTAGCTAAACTCGTAGAGCTTAGATTAGATGAACCCTAAGTGACCCAGGGCTTTAAAGCGGTCACGGATTGGCGGTAATCAGATTCGAAGTTCAATCAGTTTCTCTTTGCATGGTTGTTTTGTTCTTCATTGTTTATGTTTCTCTTCTGGTTGGTCGCCTAGATTAGGTTTATGCAAGCTAGGGTTTGTCGCCAGACAGCTTCCCTGCTTTGGCGCATAAACTTGTCTTCCTTGATCACCTAGTTTAGATTATTGTTAAGCTGAGGGTAGAAGCGAACACTCGCCTCTCTTTAAAACATCAATTCAACCAATTAACCTATTCATTGGAGTGTGCCTTTCGTAGGAACCAGTTAGGGTTAATCCATTACAAGAGTAACTCATAAATCGTTAGTAATTCCACCAGTTAGTTTAGTCGTCGCGAGAGGCGATCGTACCCGGGCGACTAATTAATCTCGGTAGCTAGATCGGATAGAGCGAACGTTCGCCTGTCTTAAACCTAAGGGTCAGGAGTTATGGTGGTGTATAGAAATTGATTGAATGAGAATTGAAAACCGCTGGTCTTGTGATTGTCGTTGCCTTGGTGATCTTAGGGGGATTCAAAATCTAGCTCGTCTATCTTCTCGTTAGTCAACCTTTCAATCTTTCTGTCTTTTATTTTCCTGCTTTATTAGATTAGAAGTCATGGAACTCACACCACGCACAACCTATTTAAACCTGAGTAATTTGCCAACATATTTGAGTAGACAAGAAGAAGAGACCTCGAGTAGAATACGATCTAGTCTACCTTGGTAGATTAGTTATTTGACTGCACGCATTACAACGTTCATCAGGGGGTAATCAAAGTGAGTAACCGGTAATCACAATTATTCATAAAATACGCATAGGACCAGCCAGAATGTTAATATCACAATTAGAGGTCGTAGGTCAAACCGATATGCCAAAAAGAAAACATTATAGCGCATTGAACCCTAATCATGGGAATCACTAGCACAAATCGGGGAATGACGGCATGACATAAGCTCAGACAACAAACACAGCGATACAAATGTTAATGGACAAGCCTGGCAGCCGAATGAACAACAACGGTTCATGGTCAAACTGAAATTTCACAAAAGTCAATGCCACAAAGAATCAACCTTTAAGCATAGCAATTCATGATCAAATGGTATCAAATTTCAGCACAAATCTCCCTAAGCATGCTAGAACAGTCCAAAGCAATCAGTTCACCAAAATTCTCACGAAACAGTCGGCATGCAAATCGATGTAGACCGAAAAGTTAACCAAAGTCAACCTCGACAAAATTCAGCATTCTATATGTCAAAAGACTCGCAATGAAAAGCTCTACAACTTACCTTGAAGTCATGATGGCTGAAAATGAACGGAAGAAGAGGAATCGGTGAAAAACTCGAGAAATTAGGGCTTGGTGGAACCGAAGCTCTAGAGCTCCGATTCGGACGTTCTACGGCTTGAAATGATCAGGAGAGGAAGGGGGACTGCGCGGTGGCGGTCGGCGACGGCGGCGGCTAGTGAAAGCAGTGGTGATTGTTTTCGAAAATGGGGGGGCTGGGTTTTTTTCGTTCGAAAAAGAATGGGAGAGTGAGAGAAAGACGACCGGAAAAAGAAAGAAAAAGGGGGAAAGATTTTTGGATTTTTCGAAAGTTTTTGGCGAAAAGAGGTGCAATTTTTCGCCGAAAAGATTAGTTCAAATCATCTGCCGGATTTCAAAGTGAGTTTTCGCCGAAAAGTATGAAACTTTTCGCGGAAAAGTTTATCAAAAGTTGGCCATAAAACACAGTGGGTTTTAAAGAGGAGTTTTCGCCGAAAAAAAGTGCAAGTTTTCGGCGAAAACTTGACCTGCAGTTTGAAAACATTTTCGCAATTCTGGCAAACTTCAAAAAATCAGAACAAATTTAACAAAAATCGGAACAACTTCAAACAACGTGGAATTGAACCGAGGACACACAAACTACTCACGAAAAATAAGAAATCATGCAACTGACACTTTTGGCTCCCCCGAACCGACTCTAAAAATACTGAGTTCGACATAAATTAAAAATTGACTCCAACCGTGGGTTGCCTCCCACGAAGCACTCTTGATTAACGTCCTTGAGCTGGACGATACCTGGATGGTGTTAGGAGACATCCCAACTTAGGATCTCCTTAACGCTTGCGTCGGAATTCATGAAGTAGAGCTTCGGGGTACCTCCGGTGAGCATGAATTCTTCTCCGTTAGCATGAATGAGCTTAGTACGTCCATCGGGAAAATAGTCGGTAATCTTGAACGGCCCGAACAATTCTCTTGAGAGATCATCCTTCTCAAGTGTGATAGTAGAAGGAATGAGAACAGTCGGCTTTGTCTTATTTTTAGCCTCCGGCTTCATTTCACCGGGATCTGTGATCTTTGGCGCTTCCTTGGGAGATGCTCTCGGCTTCTCCTTCTTTATTTTCTTCTGCGCCGGTGGCGTGACAGGAATTGGTAGTGTAGCTGGCTCGGAAGAGGATGGCGAAGCAACTGGCCTCTAGACCATTTGAGTCTTCTTTTGATTCTTCTTCCGTAGCCTGCCAGGTTCTTTGCTTGGTGGTGATTGAGAAGAAGAGGCTTTCAGTTCCTTCTTCTTCGGTAGCTTTTGTGTCGTGGTTCCGGTCTTCTGCTTGATAATCTGTTCAACACCTGTAACAACAGTTGATCTAGAAACACTGGAAGAGATATCAGTAACGGAGTTGACCGAGGCCAACTCCACAGTTTCAACAGCAAGACAGTGAGGTGCTTCCTCCAGAGGAGTATATTTCATACCGTCCTTAAGGCGGAAAGTAATTGAATCCTTACCAACCCTCAAGGTCAAAGAACCACTTAGGACATTGATTTGCATCCCGGTTGTTGCCATGAAGTGTCGACCTATAAGAATGGTAGAATCCTCCTCGCGAGTATCTATAACCACAAAATCAGCTAGGAAAGTGAAAGGACCACATCTAATGACAACATCTTTAATCTCTCCTCTAGGCGTTTTCAATGATCTATTAGCAAAGACAAGTTGCATGCTAGTCGGTTTAAGTTCTCCTAGATTCAGCTTTTTTAACAGACTCATAGGCATGACATTTACGGACGCACTTAGATCAACTAAACTATGTTCTACTTCAACATCATTAATGATAAGAGGCAAAGTGAAAGAACCAGGATCGGGGCACTTAGCTGGATATGGCGAGGAAGCCTTCTTGATACGGATGGTGGAGCGTTCTTCCTTGTTTCCCCACATGCCAGTCTCGATTCTTACGCTTGGCAGCAATGCATTCGGAAAGGGAGGCTTCCCGTAGTATGGAGGAAGAGGAGGATCATACTCCTTAGGCTCCTCCTTCTTTGCTACCTTCTTCTCCAGAACTTCAATGGCCCTGTATAAAATAGAAGAAGTATTAGTAGGTGAGTTTGTCAGATTTTGAATAGATACCATCTTAGCTTGCTCCTTTCTTGGATTTGGCTCGGTTTGGCTTGGGAGCTGGCCATAAGGGCGGCCATTTGCTAACATGCTGGAGATCTGGTTCACTGCATGCTCTATTCTTTGACTGGAAGCGATCTATTCTTGGTTGAGGAGCGCTTGAACTTTGAACTGACTATCGTGATCGTCAAGTCTGGTGATGATCTGACTGAGCTTCTTGTCGAGTTTACTATCCTTGTTGTCCTTGTGATGCTGCTGTCCTGTATAAGTGTTGTTCAAGTATTGATTCTGGCGATTGCTAGGAGCTGTTCCATAGTTACCCGAATTTTGGTGCGGCGGCTGGTAGATACCTCCCGTCGGATTGTTTGGCTTCTGATCCTGAACTAAACCAGTTGGTCGGTTATTCTGATTCTGTCCTTGGTTCTGGTTGGCGCCGACATTGTAGGGAGGCCGCTCTTGGAAATTTCCCTGTTGTCAGAAGTTGCGGTAGCCAACATAACCTTGTTGATTGTTGTTGAAGCCTTGAGAGATGAAGTTGACTTCTTCGATAGCCAGAATTTTGCCTTGCCAAAGTTCTGGCATCGACCTCCGTTATGAGCACAAGCTCCACACCACTCGCAATCAGCAACAAAAACGGAAGCTGCTGGCGGCTTGATAGGTGTAGTAGACTTCTTTAGATGCTTCTCAACTTCTGCTTTAATGGTTGCTTCAAGATCGAGCTTGCTTCTTGATCCTTCTGATTGTCGTTCCCAGTACCTTGACTTGGAAGCACAGTTCGCGAAATGGAGACAAGCAGCTTCAGGTGTGAGGGTAGTACAATCCCTTTTAGCTAGGGAATTGACCCATTTAGCAGATTCTTCACGAAGACCTCGAGCAAAGATTTCAGCAAACTGTCTCTGCTCGAAACCATGGTGAGGACAGTTATAGAGAAGTTCTTGGAATTCATTCCAAGTGTCATATAAGCTCGCACCTTCCTTTTGAGAAAATCTAGCGATGCTGTCCTTGAAGGCTGTTGTTCTGGAAGGAGGGAAGTACTCTTCTATGAAGTCTTGAGCAAGAGTATCCCAATCTGTGTAGTAACCAGGTGGTTTGCCAGTGAGCCACCTTTTAGCTGCGCCTTTTAGAGAGAACGGGAAAGCTCTCAAGCATAGAGTGTTCTTGTCGAGATTCCCATTCTTGAAAGTACCGGAAAGATCAATAAAATCCTCCAAGTGAGTGCACGGATTTTCAAGTGGCCTGCCTTCAAATTGTAAATCCCTAGAGATCATAGTCAAGAAAGGAATCTTGATCTCATAGTATGGATCTCCTTCCATGCATGGCACGGTGATAGAAGATCGAACGCTAGTCGCGCTCGGCTTGTTGTAGTCAGCTAGACTCTTCGGCGCGGCCGGTGGTGGTGGTGGTTGATCGCCTGGTAGTGGTACGTGATCACCCATCCTAGGAAATGGAGGAGGTGAAAGTGATGCGGTTGATGAAGCGGGTGAAGATGGAGATGAGGAACTCTCCTTCAGTTCCTCGATCTTAATTGGTGTGAAAGATGGAGGTGGATTGGTTCTGCCTTGCTTCGGAATCTGTGGTCGCTTCGGTGGAGCAGAGCTACCTGGTTTCTCTACAATCTTAGCCCTGTCAGTCTTGGTTAAGGAGCGCATGAGAGGACGGTGCAGCATAAACCTGTAGACAACCTACAAATAACAAAAACAAGCACAACCGGTGTAAAATCGAAGTGGATGGAAATATGAAAGATGGAAAGTAGAAGAATAAAATGCCAGTTCTTCTTTCAAACAATTAAAAGAAGCCCCCGGCAACGGCGCCAATTTGATGAACGTTGTAAACAGGTTTATCAAATAACTACTAAGCTAGAAAGCTAAGCAGATAGTATTCCACGGGTCTTCTAATAATTGTCTACTCAAATGTAAAGGCAAATTACTCAGGTTTAACACATTGTGCGTGATGTGAGTTCCATGACTTCTATTCTAGAAAATGCAAGCAAATTAAAACTAAATTGAAAGACAGATTGAAAGATTGGTTGACTTAACAAGACGACAGACAAGCTTAGACTTCGAATCCCCCTTAGTTCAATAGAGCATTGGCAATCAACAGACCAGCGGATTTCAATTCTCGTTCAATCAATTCTAAGACACCACCATAACTCCTTACCCTTAGGTTTAAGACTGGCGAACGTTCGCTCTATCCGATCTAGCTACCAAGATTAATTAGCCGCCCGAGTACGGTCGCTTCTTGCGACGACTAAACTAACCGGTGGAATTACTAACGATTTATGAGTTACTCTTGAAGTGGATTAACCCTAACTGGTTCCTACGAAAGGCGCACTCCAATGAATAGGTTAATTGTTGATTTGGCCTTTTAAGGTGAGGCGAGTGTTCGCTTCTATCCTCAGCTTAAAAAGAATCTAATCTAGGTGATCAAGCTAGAGAAGAAACATAAACAATGAAGAACAAATCAAACATGAAAGAGAAACTGATTGAACTTTGAATCTAATCACCACCGATCCGTGACCGCTTTAAAGCCCTGGGTCACTTAGGGTTCATCTAGTCTAAGCTCTACGAGTTTAGCTACTCATGTTCATAACAGCAGAATCAAAGACAGAAACAGAGTTCATCATGAAAAGGAAGAACAGGTAGAAACTGCAAAACCTAATTAAGACAACTCTGGCAAAGCTTCGCTTTCTGGTAATCTTCACTCCTCGCTCCGAGTCTCTGAGATGACAAGATGGCGTCACGATCTCTTCCTAGCTCTTCGACTCTTCAACTCTGTTCTCTCGAAGTCCTTAGGTCGGGAACTCGTGAAAGTTCTAAATTATGAAGTATATATTTTATGTGTGCCGCCAGTTTTGTATTTATACTTAACCCTATCAGCGCCGGATTATGTTAATGTTTTCGGCGAAAACTTCAGGAGTTTTCGCCGAAAAATTCCTTGAAAAAGGTTGGCTTCCGTCGACTGATCTCGTGTGAGTTTAATGTTTGGAGTTTTCGGCGAGAACTTTGACTTCTTGCCGAAAACTTTTTCTTGTAAGCTCTGACGATTTCTTCTTGAGTTTTCGGCGAAAACTTCAGTTCTTTTCGCCGAAAATTCCTTTGTAAAACGGGGCATGGAATGTGTTGACTTGATTGACTCCTTAGATTCGGTGTGATTCCTCAAGGTTACCATGCCTTAGACACGTCCCTGGTTACATTATTTGACATAAAAAACCTGTGCTATCATGAAAACACTAGAAAACTATCAAATAGAACCGAAACGGGCCAATGTAACACAAATGCATGAGATAGAGCAGTTGAGTGAATATTCGCTATTCTGCCCTAAAAACCATGTATTAAGATAAGAAATGTTGCTTAAATGAGGCTGATAATCACGTCAAATCGAGTGTCATCATCTAGCAATCAAAGGGTCTTTCAACCTTCAAATGACTGAAAACTAAATGCACGCCAAGTGTTCGACAAAATGTCAACAAAGAAAACAAGCTCAAAATGGTTGCAATTGCATAATCCAATCTCTCAAATCATTCAATTACAATCCAAACACCTTAGATCAACATCAATCAATCATTCTCATGTATTGAAAGACATAAACAATGTACCAAAAGAACAAGTCAAGCTCTTATGGACAACAAGCACAAGGTCTAGGATCATCATCTTACACAAATGGCTATGAGAAACTCAATCCATACAATCAATCACCTATCCTAGCTTGATCCACCCCCCACTAAACTAAACCCTAGGTTTAGCCTAGCATAACCATGGAAGAAACATGAAATTGAGGAGAGGAGATCATCCTTGTTTCCATGGAGGATCTTGCAACTCGGCTCTTTAAGCTTCAATCCAAGGTATGGCTCCTTCTTTCTAGATGATATTCACTTAGCTCTTAGTTTGAGATGGAGGATGAGTATGGTTGATGATAGGAGAGGATGAATAGGCAATTGGGAGTTGAGAGAAGGGAGTGTCGAGGGTTGTCTATTGAATAATAAATTGTCTCCAAAATTCTGCCCAATGTTGCCTTAAATAGTCCACTGACCCAGTACAGAGTTTTCGGCGAAAACTCAAGAAGTTTTTGCCGAAAAATTCTTCAAAAATCAGCTCCAGAATTCCGGACTCCTCTTGTTTGCAAATGGACGAGAGTTCTCGGTGAGAACATAGAGTTCTCGCCGAAAACTTCTTCAGCAAAGCTGCATTTTTCTCGATTTTGCAACGGTCATATCTCCTCCGTCCTAGCTCCGATTGACCTCCTGTTTGCTCCTACGTGCTCCTTGTCATCCGCAATTCGAAGCCATAACTTGAAAATTCTCAAAGAAACATCAAATAGACAACGAATTTCACTCTAAAGTGGCAACCAGACAACAAATAGACACTTTGCATGAAACATCAATAAAAGCACAAAGAGCATGACATTTCACGATCAAACACGGTCACTTCATAGGTCAATCATAAGCTCAAAATGCACTAAATAAAGTCACATCAAATTCCCCTACGACTAAGCTTTGCTTGTCCTCAAGAAAATGAATTAGAAAACATCCAACTTCACAAATGACAAGATCGGTCACATTGAGATTCAAGGAATAACAATTTGGCTTAGACTGTTCCACGAACAAACTTAACCTACAAAGAGCATGACATTTCATGATCAAACACAGTCATTTCATAGGTCAATCATAAGCTCAAAATGCACTAAATAATTCAGTTCGGGAAAGTGAATGAGAGCATAAACACGTCCCCAAACACAGAGTGTGAGAGTCTCCCATGTACTAAATATTTCTATGTGAGGAAAGTCTAGCCGGCTCGGTTGGTAGTGTGTATGATAGGTGTTTGCTAGTTGTTGTGTCCAGAGAATAGTGAGACTTGAATTTGTTTGGTTGATGTTCTCGCATGTGTAGGTTACGTTTTCTAAGTGTAACAGTGTAAGCCGAATTGTTAGAAATTGAACTTCGATTTAACTAGTCTCATTACTTGTGAATTTGAGTGTGTTTCTGAATTTGATTTACTTGAGGACATGCAAAAGTCTAAGTGTGGGGTGATTTAATGCGCATAATTATTGACATATTTATTCCCTCATTAGACGATATTTTTGTAATGATTTTATCTCATCTGGGTGAGTTTTAAGTAAATTATTACCCTTTCGGTCTTAGGGCCGTTTTACGTCATTTTGCACATTTTTTATGTATTTTAGGTAATAACCGACGTTGGAAAATCAAACCGGGAGTGGAGCATTGAATGGTATGAGACTCTAGGCCTATTGGAGTGATCCGAGTCGAGGGAGGAAGGTCCAACCACAAGGAACAGATCGATTTTGAAGAAAAACGCAAAGTGCTACGTTTGAGGGCTTACATGTTGTGTAAGCTAAATACACTGTTAGCTTACACGGACGCCGTGTAAGCTCCCCAGACGGGAAATCCCTTCCTTTCTCAACAAGGAAAAGGTTTCTACGGGTATAAATAGACTTTCTGGAGCCAGATTCGAACATATTAAATTTTGAGAGATTATCTACGACTTGGAGAGAGTTGGGAGATTTTTCGGAGCTATTGGAGAGATCGTGATGCCATCAATCCATCCCAGAAGACCTTGGAGCTAGGAATTGAAGATTCTCGAGATTGAAGCTTCACGGATTCATCCGAAATTAGGTTTTTCAGATTCATTCTGTTCTTCCTTTGTTTTAAGATGAATTCTTCTGTTGTTTTTTAATCTTGTTTGTTAGATATGAGTAGTTATAGCTTAGATTAGATGAACCCTAAGTGAGCCGAGGCTTTAAAGAGGTCACGGATCGGCGGTAATTAGATTTTAATTCAGACAGTTTCTTATTCATAATTGATTTGTTCTTAATTTTTTTTCTTTTCTAGCTTGATCACCTAGATTAGATTCCTGTTAAAGTAAGGATAGTTGGCAAACGTCCACCTTGTTTGAGAACGTCAAAGCAATTAATTAACCTACTCAACGGAGTGTTCCTTTCGTAGGAACCACTTAGGGCTAATCCGCTTCTAGAATAACTCACTAAAGTCAATTAGGTGCACTAGTTAGTTATCCGTTGCAGAAGTGAACGCATGGACAGTTAATTAATCTTGGTTGTTAGATCTGATAGAGTGAACGTTTGTGGACTTAGACCTAAGGGTAAGGAGTTATGGCGGTGTCTAAGAACAGAATGAATTAGGATTGAAAATCGCTAGTTTTGTGATCGTCAATGCCTTGGTAATCTTAGGGGGATTCGAGTCTAAGCTATCGTCTCTTTAATTGAATAAACCCAATCAATCAATTTTCTTCTTAAATTCAATTTCATTTTCTTGCATCATAGTTTAGAAGTCGTGGAACTCACACCACACACCTTGATTTAAACCTGAATAATTGCAAACTTTTTTGAGTAAACGATTTGAAAGAACCCCTGGGAATTCAATCTAATCTGCTTTGTGGGTTAGTATTTGACCACTGTTTCAGCTATCACTTACCTCAAACATAGATGGGATAAAGTGTTAGAAAATCTCTTAACTCTTCTCCTGGTCACTAGGACAATAAGGGAAAAATAATTGAGTAGTGATCATAGGGGTGCTCCACTAGTTAATCTCGCAGTCGAGAGAAATAATAAGAATTGTTTCTATAAAAAACCGGTCTTCTAGAATTTTATACCGCACACAAGCAAATGTCATTGTGTACACAACACTCGTTTCTTCCTAAGTGGCAACAACTGTTGCCACCATCCAACACATTGGTCGTTGCTCTAAGCAACACCTATGGTATCTTATGATCACAATGGAGGTTGTTACTAGCAACGCTCGTTATACTTGCTGACAACAATAACATTTTTAAATCAATCATCAACAATTCGAACTTAAATTCCTTATACCCAAAATTCAATTTGGGAGGAGTTATTACAATGTTATTTAGACAAGATTAATTTTTTTTCCAAATATATGGCGTGTGCCGTAAAATTCAAAAGATTTTTTTACGTTTTCTCCACACTATAATTAGTTATTTGAGGAGATTTGAGACCAAAACCAGTCGAAGATTGGCACATGATCAGCCCTAAACCCAGTTAGAAAATAGGCTCATCAATTGGTTAATTTGAATTATGTATCTACCGAAATTTAAAATTCAAAATTTAAAACTTTTAGAAACTTGTTTTCAACTTTTTACAAATTACATCACTAAAACTAGTGTTGCTAATGTGAGTTATTCTTCATAAAAATGTGATTTATTAAAAAAACTAACCCTCAACATAACCTTTTTCATGTCTAAGCCACATGGCTTATATATCTTATTAATTCCAACAGATGGTTGGTGTCGCTCGATGAATATTGTTAAGTTAATTTAACTTACGACAGACGAATTTGTTTATGGTGTTGGTGTATCTGCAACTCTAGCATCACGTGTAAAGACTTGAAGTTGACGATTGACGAACATTTTGATTCAAGAGTTTGTCCCATCGTGATAACATTGACCTTCCTTCTCTAGCTTTTCTGAAAGTAGTAGAAACAATGAAACTTTGACAGTGTTAATTTTCTTTTTCGAATCTTAATCCTCCACTCCACAAAAGTAAGAATCGCCTAATACCCTAATCTTGAAGAATTAGGGTTTTAGGCTTTTAGCCTTAGTAGAAAACTTGGAGATAAGGGAAAATGATGGTAGCATTGAAGCAAAGAACAAAATGATGATAGTGGTGGTTTAGTGGAGCAGGGAGATGTTAACATTTTTTTTGTCGCGAGTAGCTCACATGGTAGACCGGAAGATAGTCATACATTCATTTTAAAGTATCCAACCAAGCTGTCAGATTTACCAGTCTACGACTTGGATACCTCGATATAAAATGAGTCATTTAATAAATAAATTTTTATTTACTTTATCCAATGAATATTTTTGAACATGACATAATTTTGTTTATAGTTTTTGAAAAAATAATCTAATTTCTTAATTTAGATTTATTAATTAATATTAGGGTAGCTGATATGAAATTTTACTAGCATTGTTGACTAGTTAAATGTGCGTCACCTAAGTTTCATTTACCATGTCACTAAGGGTGTTACAAATTAAACTAGCGTAGGCTCAATTTGGTATAAACTTGAAACGTTTGGCTGTTTTTTGTATTTTCAAATTGGTATAGATTTGAAAAACTTTATAAGGGGTCATTTGGTTGAGGATATCAACATATGCATATGTAAGATATATTGATATGTTAGTATATTGATGTTAGTAACAGTGATTGTTTGATATAATTGTTTGGGGTAGTAATATTTGGGGGAAATGGTACTTTGCCCCCTCTACTTTGCCAACTTAACAAACAACCCCCTATACTATGAAGTGATCAATTTACCCCCTCCTACTATGACAACCTAATAAACAGCCTCTTCCATCCAAAATTCTGTTAAGTGATGACTCACCAATATGACTCATGCATAATTAATGACAATACATTGCCACATCATTGACTTTCATCCATATTTGTTAGTGACTCAACTAAATTAAGAATTTAAAAACAAAAGGCAATAAAAACAGCCTAATAAACAACCCCTTCCATCCAAAATTTTGTTAAGTGATGACTCACCAATACGACTCATCCATAATTAATGATAGTACATTGCCACATCATCGACTCTCATCCATATTTGTTAGTGACTCAACTAAATTAAAAATTTAGAAACAAAAGGCAATAAAAATTTTGTATTAAAATCCATAAATGAAATATTTTTTAAAAAATTATGTTTATATTTAATTTATAAGATCAAATTTAATTATTTTTATAATTTGTTTTTCTCTGTTTAGTTTAGTTGAGATGGATGAAACTCGATGATGTGGCAATGTACTGTCATTAATTATGGATGAGTCATATTGGTGAGTCATCACTTAATGAAATTTTGGATGGAAGGGGCTATTTGTTAGGTTGGCATAATTGGAGGGGGTAAATTGATCATTTCATAGTATAGATGGCTGTTTGTTAACTTGGCAAAATAAAAGAGGGGGGGGGGGGGGCAAAGTACCATTTTCCCTAATATTTAAATAAGTGGTGAATTGTGAGTGTATGAGTGAATGTACCAAAATACTCTCATTTTCTTGAACAACGTATAAAAGTAATTCTATCATTTAATAAAAAAGCATGTGTGTTTACAAATTAAAATTTGTAATCTCTATTTTTTAATTCGTGAATGTATTTACAAATTAATTGGTCAGATTAATTATACTTCTAGAATACTAAACTCCCTTTCATTAAGATATTAATTTGTATTATATTTACCACTAACACATCTCCCTCTTCTAGCCAAAATAAAAAAAAGTTAACATAATTGCCATGGAGAATTCTAATTCTATCTAAAAAAATTCTAATTAAGTAATTAAAAACTAAATCGGAATTATTTAATTTAATTAATTAATAAATATATAAATATATAAACACGAGATAATAATAAAATGAGAAAAAATAAATTGGGGTAATGGAGTTGATGACATTATAATTGTGAAGGTTGGGTGAGGATACAATTGTCCAAAAAATTGTGATATCAATATCACTTTGAAGATAGTCACTTCCACCCATGAATATCTTTTGAGTGATATTGATATCACTTTTGGCCCCAAATATCATGATATTCAGGATATCATCGTTATGATATCCTAAATGTAATGATATTTGTAGTTATCAATATCAATATCACTACAACCAAATGACCCCTAAATGTTTAGCTAGATTCGTACATCATAATATTATTTAAATTGAAACATATATAAAGTTACATAATATAAAGGAAATAAAATAATTAAAAAAAATTAAAAATTTCATTATCAAACATATATTCAACTTCTTGTAACTTACAATTAGCTACCCGGCAAATTGTAAAATGGTTAACGACATACAAGATGTATGTTGGTTAAGATATTGAAAAAAAAAAGAATGTAACGTCTAAAAAATAAGAAAAATTACACTTCCGAAGTTAGCAATAAAATGTGCTAGAGATAATCTCTTCTTTAGTTTACCTTTTTTCCCTCACCAATAAACAATCGAAAATCCCCTCCATTCAGTAACTATTTCTTCTGCTTTCACTGCCATGGCTAAAAATAAATTTTCTTCTCTAAACTGCATCACTGTATCGATGCATACGTTCGTCAGCAACGGCGCCAGAATCCTCCTTGTCCTCCCCTAGTAGGGTTCGTTTAGTTTCCGCCCATTGAGCTTCCCTCTCTCCCTCGCCAAAATCTTCCTTCTGTAATTGTAGGCAATTCTCCATTAATGATACCTTTTTTATTCTCATCAAACTAATAGAAACAAGAAAAACAACTCAAGCTTTTTTATAAACCTTGTGATGGGGATGACCGTCACATGCTTGCCCTGTCAAAGCATAACGAATTATGAACTTCAAGATGTCGAGGGGAATGTAAGTGATGATACTGAATAGCCAGATGATTCCGCCCCAACCCCATCCGATTCCTTCCACTCCAGCAAAATCCCATTTTGCATAGACGGCGATAAAGGTAGCCAACTATAGTGAAAGTAAGATTTTTTAGCGGAAAAAAGAGTACACAAGGTGTTAGATAGAATACCTCAGTCACTGGATGGAAAAAAGTGGAATGTATATGTTGCTTACCAATTGCGCAATGAGGAAGGCAACAACAAGTAAAATCCCTGGACGTTCGACATAAGAGATGGACCAGCCTCGTGATCTCGTGACAAAGATGAGAGCTTGACTAATAATGCTCACTTGGAGGTAAAGTGCTGACGTGAGCTCTGTGTGCTTCCCTCTAATTGATCTCACCCCGAATGTGTCCTAAATAAAGAAAAAAAGTTTCAAATATTTAGGGTTCGCACTAATGAATATAAAATATAAGTTTAAGCTAAAAACTAGTCTAATTTACCGAGAAGAAATTAGTGTCCTCAACAAGCCAGAAGAATAAGACAGTCACAATGGCCATATATGCTCCAAGAACAATGCCAGTGGCAAAGATCTCGTTAAGTTTCCAAGAATCAGGGACAGGAGATGGCTTCACTCTATCTTTGGATATGGTCATAATGGTTCCATCATTGAGGATGGCAATGATGAGGACCATGAAAGGGGAGAAGTCAAACTTCCAAATTACTGCAACAAGAAGGAATCCGAACACGATTCGAATTGTGATGGAAACTGCATAGATGGTGTAGTTCTTCATCCTCTGGAATATCGCTCTACTTGTTAGTACAGCACAAATAATGACGCTCAATCCTGGCTCAGTTAGGACAATATCAGATGCACTTCGAGCTGCATCGGTGGCGTCTGCAACAGCTATTCCAATGTCTGCCTTCTTGAGTGCTGGAGCATCATTCACACCATCGCCAGTCATCCCAACAATATGGTTTCTTTCTTGAAGTCGTCTCACAATCTCATACTTGTGCTCTAAAAAGGATCATAAAAGGAAGAATTTTTTTTGTTAGATGTTGAACTAATATGGATGTGCATGGATTAGAGAGTGTGTTATAGTTTCATTGATTGGTGTGTTTACCAGGGAAGACTCCAGCAAACCCATCAGCTTTCTCAATGAGGTCATCAATTGTCATGGAAGATTCATCATTATCAGAAAGTAGGGAAGATGAGGGGTACATATTGGTGCCCATGCCAAGACGACGACCAGTCTCTTTACCGATAGCTAACTGGTCTCCAGTGATCATCTTGACACTAACACCAAGTTCAAGTGCACGTCGAATTGTCTCTGCACTATCATGTCTTGGGGGATCAAAGAGCGGTAGCAAACCCACAAACACCCATGGTGTACCTAGACCATCTTTGCTCTTTTCTGGAACTGTCTGCAAATGGTAAAAAAATTGAACTAGGTTTTGGATAAGGTCCAACAAAATGGTAATGAAGTATGATGTTGTTGAAATAAGATTTACCTGATAAGAAACAGCTAAAGAACGTAGGCCGCGATCAGCAAAGTCAGCAATGATCTTATGAGCTTTCTTATTGGTTTCCCCCTTGAGATCACAAAGTTCAATGATTTGCTCAGGTGCACCTTTGCTTGCTCTATGCCATTCTCCATTGTTGTCATAATAAGTGATTGCAGTTCTCTTTTCAACAGGGTTGAAAGGCAAAAAATGTACCTCATTGATCCCAGCTCTTGCCTATGAAATAATTTAGAGACATGAATCAGTCATGCATCCATTAGCTATTATTGGTGGCATACAAACCAGAAGACAACACATTACTTGTTTGGAATTTCCCAACATATTGACGATTGAGGCATCAATTGCGTCCTGGTTTTCAACTCGAGATGCTCTAGCAGCAAGCAAGATTAGGTGGTCTGCATCCATTCCATTTGGAAATACCTGGTAAGGAAACAATCTAAGTTAGTTACCATATTAATTCACCAATTATCCTTAAATTTGACAAAGTGTTATGTTTAGAGATCTCGACTAACCTCAATGAGAGATTTGTCAACAGTAAGCTTGTTAAGTGTGAGTGTCCCAGTTTTGTCGCTGCAAAGTATATCCATGCCAGCCATTTCTTCAATGGCAGTCATCCTCTTAGTGATTGCACCTTGCTCTGAAAGCCGATGAGACCCAATTGCCATTGTTACAGATAAGACTGTTGGCATGGCAATTGGAATTCCTCCAATGAGAAGGACCAATAGATTGTCAATTCCCTCTCTATACCCTCTATGTTGAAATGCATACATTATTACAATCTCAATCACCACACCAACCGCAATCGAGCATATACAAAAGTTACCAATGGCTGTCAACACCTGAGAAACCAAACACACCATTTTGTTATAAACTCTTTAGTTCTTGGAAAAGTAGAGGGGTCAAAGTACTATTTCACTTTTTAAATTTAATATTATGATAACGAGAAAAAATATATGATCATGAAACAACCCTTTTGTGATTAACGTACTTGTTGGAAATGGCCAACATTGTTGGTGCTGTCAACAAGATGAGCTGCTTTGCCGAAGAATGTATGTATACCGGTGGCAATCACGACAGCATCAATCTCACCTTGCTTGCAAGTAGAGCCCGAGAATACAGAGTCTCCCGGGTTCTTAGTCACTGGAAGGGACTCTCCAGTGAGGGCAGCTTGGTCAATCTTAAGAGCATCTCCTTCCAAGAGACGTGCATCAGCTGGGACTATATCACCTAACTTGATGCTAATCACGTCTCCTGGAACTAGCAATGATGCTTCCTCTTCTTTCCATTTCCCATCCCTCAACACCTTAAGAAAAGAAGAAAAAAGGTTCTTACTTGTTGTTTTACTATACGACAAACAAGATGGTAGGAATTCAAAGGTAGAGCAGTAAGTAAGTATACCTTAGCTTGGGGAGCGAGATTGGCCATCAAAGCAGCAGCGGCATTACCAGCATTATTCTCTTCAATGAAACTAATGGTAGAGTTGATGATCAATAGGATAACAATACCAAGAAAATCCTGCCAATCTGGGGGCTTGCCTCCTCCATTAGCTAATACAATGGCCATGATAGCTGCAGATTCCATGACCCATGATAGAGGGTTCCACATGAACCCTAGAAACTTAAGGAATTTATTTTCTGTCTTCTCCTCAAGCTTATTTGGCCCAAATATTTGGAGCCTTTTCTCACTTTCTTCATTTGTCAACCCTTCCCTTGTACATTTCAATTTCTCAAAAACATCCTTTATAGGAATCTTCTCGAGATCTACCTTCCCATTTTTTATCTCCTCAAAAGACATATTTTCTTTTTTTTTTCTAATTGATTTTTTTATGTTTCTGCCTTTTTGAGAGCCCCGCGGCTGCTTTTCCTAGATGGGAAAAGGCGGGGCGGGAATCTCAAAAATTACAATGCAAAAACTAGACGCATTCGTCTAAGAGGAGAAGGGGGAAAAAAAAAAGAAAAAGGAAGGGGGAAGGGTGACAATGTGTTATTGTTTTTGTTTGAAGGAGACAAGCAAGAAATATGAGATCCATTTTATGTATTTAAAAGGGAAAACAATGAGACAAAATGAGTTCCCATTTTTTCTGTTTTTGTGTGGCTTCCCTATCTCTCCGAAGTATTGACCAATTTGTGAGGGATAACAAAATTGATATGTCCATTTAGGGCTGATCATTCTTTGACTATACTAATCTTTGACATTTGGTAATTTTTTGTGGATTTGTAATTTTTCACTAAAGTGTCAATTATTATCATAATTTAAAGCTTGGTTGTCTGTTATTAGAATGGATTTTACTTTTTATGAAGATCACATAAATTTGATTCTAAGTGTTAATTTATTGAATTCCAAAGAAAAATATTATAGTATAAAAATAGAAGGGTTAATACAACTTTATACCCCTCTACTATGGAAAGTTAACAAAAGTACCTTATTACTATATTCCAATCGAATGAAGTCCATCTACTACGCACCGTTAAAAAAATGAGCCTTTCAGTTAAGTTTTCCGTCCACAATCTATAAAATTTGTTGACTACTCATATATAATAGGCTGTTTTACACACATAATTGCTGACCGAGAAAACCACTCATGAAATAGAAAAATATTTTCTTTTTATGTTTCTATCATTCTTGATCGCCCCTCTTGTTTACCACCGCTCAACTCTTCCCCGCCAATCTACACTTCTTCCTCCGATGAACTCTTCCGCACTTTGTTGCCTCAGTCGTCAGCTTCCCTCCATGGTCAACACCAAACCCTGTATTCAGACCACTCTGTTCATTTCCTTATTCCCAATCCATAGTCACGTCTAAGGTTCTTTCATCTGCGATTTCGATTTTTTTGAAGCTCTTGGATCTAGTATGAGATCGACGATTTACGAGCTTGATTTCTTAAGAGAGGGACAATGATTCAAAGATCGAGTGTAAAAGTGAGAATGGGCATGGATGCTTCATGTCTTCATCTTCGAAGTCGAATCATTGTTGATAGCCCAATTATCTCTTTTTCCGACAGGTTGAAGTTTAGGACCAGAATAGCATGAGAAGAAAAATATTGGATTAAATTGCTTGGAACTTGTATGGAAGTTGAAGACACAATTAGAAGAAACGGAGAGCACAAAATCTAGATCTGGGATAAAGATGACGCTCTTGGTATTTGGACTTCAGTGGAGTTCTTTCGTCTGCAATCTTGTACCTTGCCCGACGATGATTAACTCAAACTCCAACTAGGAAAAATCCCAAATTGGCAAGGAAGAAAGCATAAGAGCCGCCAAATTGACGAAGATGGATTTGTTATCATTCTAGAAGATGACGTCGTTGATTGTGGAGTCATCAACGAGAAGGTATGTCATGTTGAGAAAGGGAGTCGGGAAGGGTTTCTGGTCTTGAATTGATTTCATAGTGTGACTGGTTTGGTCGGAGGAGCATTCACCGGAGAAGACAAGGAGGGAGAGGGGATGTTTCTAAAGATGAAAGTCGAAATGAAACAATTTTTTTTAATAGCTGACCTGATAGATAAGTGAAATTTTAAGTAAATAGGTTGGTGAAGTTTCTAGTCATCCACCACGTAGACAAACAAGTTTATATGGTGTGTTTGGTCAGCAAACTTAATAGAGGTTTGATGCAAAATAATACGGAAAGACATATTTGTTAAACGTGTAAAAGTAGAGAGTGTTGAATTGGTTAAAAATAGTATAAGAGGTATGTTTGTTAACTTTGCATAGTAGAGGGATATAAATATGGATTAACCCAAAACAGAATTATAGCTAAGTTTATAAAATTGTATTAAACAAGAGGTTACAAAATCGTTTGATTATTGTCTATGTACTTTTTGTTGAGCAGTAATAAAAATAGTCTTAGCCAGAAAAAAAGTAATAAAAATAGTGTTCTTGACCCTCAAGTGAAAGAATCTTTAGTATTATCGAAGATTTTTAAGGTTGTAGGAGTGTTATATTATTGAATAAAGTATGTACGGTAGAGAATTTTTATAATGTATATATCTAGAAATTTTGGATACGATCCATTGACCTGACCCAAACCCATCTAAAAGTTTATGATTTGGTTTGGTATTTTAGCACTCTATCTGACAATCCTTATGTTTAGAGGAGAAGGGCCAGGTTAAGGTTTGACTCGTTAACCCAAATAATACTACTAGTAAATATCAAAATTATATTTTTAATGTTAGTCATGAAATATTTATTCTTACTATTATTTATGGTTTTTAATTTATAATAATTGTCCATTTGTTTATTTTATTAATTTAAGATATAGTTAATGAAAACCACATATCTGAAATATTATACTTACGCAATGTGAACTATTCAAATATCACTAAAAATTATTGACATCTTTACTCACAAACATCATTGGTTTTAAAATCTTCAATTTTTTTTTTATGAATAACGAGCCAATTTTATTCATCAATGAACATCAAACAAAGTTTAGGGACCAAATAATTACACCCTCAAGACAAAAAAATACCACCAAACAAGAACAAACAAACTAAACCAAACAAATCCTAATTCCCAGCAGTGGTAATCAACGTAGTGACAACATCCTTTTTACAATTCGTCTCCATTCTGATGATACTAACAAGAATAGAGCTATTCTTTCCCACCTCTCCTACTGATCTTCTTCCTCTCTCATACCAGATATGGCTCACAACATTCAACATCAGGTTCCCTGCATTGGCATAGCAAGTCTTACCCTTCAGCTCTCTAGAGGCATTATGAATCAGTCCTTTCCAACTAGTACAATCCAACCTGACCTTGCCCATACAAGCATTAAGCACCGACTGGAAATAATCACAGCCCCTAAAAATATGGTCAACCGAATCAACTCCATTGCTACAAAACAAACAACTAATATTAGTTGGAAGCCCCCAGCTTGCCACCTTTACTTTCGTAACCAGTCTGTCCAGGATGCCTAACAAAAGAATCATACAGTTAAATTCATAAAAAAAAAAAAAAAAAAGAATCATACAGTTAAGAGATCTTAGGGGCACCCCAAAAAAGATCATGCCTAGGAACAACCAAATTCTTCTCTCTAATACTTTCCCAAACCAGCTTCACAGAATATTTACTCATGTGAACATTATTCCAACAAACTTCACTATTCACCACGCTGATATGGCGATTGGAAATATCTCTAAGCTTTAAAATTCTCTTCCAAATCCAGGAAGCATTATGGGTAGCTTTACACCCCCAAATGTCATTAGTCTGTAGTCTGTATCTCATAGTCCAAGCAATCCATAACGACCTTTCAGCAGCGAAGAATTTCCAGATATGACGAATGATGCATGCTCTATTCCAAGTATGCAGGTTACGAAGACCTAACCCCCTTCTTCTTTAGGATAGCATATTTTATGCCATTGAACCTTAGCTTTTTTTCTATTAATTCCATCTACTCCCCAAAGGAAATTACTACAAGCTTGCTCAACCTTCTTGATTACAACTATGGGAAGCAAGAAGACAGACATCCAAAATGAGACATCGCACTAAGATTCGAAGAAACCAGCTGCAAACGACCATCATAACTTATCACTTTAGCCTTCCAACCCTGAAAATCTTCATATTTCATGGTAACCAAATCCATAAAATCATAAAAAAAATTATCCAATAATTCCAATCTATATAGGTACTAGGTACCCATATGAGTTGGGTATCTAAGTACCCACACTACCCATTCTACTCATTAATTTTTTTTTGGACTAATACATTAATGTAGCCAAATCTTTCAAGAATATGTCAGATTTGTCCACTTCTATAAAAATTTAAATTAGCCAAAAGTGCGACATCTGTTAACTTTTTCGTCAATTTAACGGAACCATAATCCCCAAATATGAGGTGTCCATTGACATGGAAAACATTGTCACATCATATGTTTCTACATCAACATTTTACCATATAAATCAGGTTTGTACCATATAAATAATAAAGTTCTATGTTTAGGTTAAAAATAAATAAAACGACCACCACCGATTGCTGTCCTCCTCCCTTTCTCAAAGATGAAGATGAAGAGGCTGCATCTACCAAATCAATGAAACCTCATATTTCTCATTGTCGATTGGACTAATGAACAATTCTTGGCGGTGAGCAACGAAAGTCAAAGAGCCGTCATGTCCCCTTTAACGATTGAACTGACGAACTATAGTGTGAGTTGCAGTACTAACAGAACCTATCTTCCTCACGTTTTTCCTCACCGATCTTTTCGAATATCAACTGGGTTGATTTATCTTCTTCTTCATGTTCTCCCTTGATGTCTCGATTCAGACGATTCATGATGACCCCAAGACTAGTACTCTTGGACTCAACCTTTTTTTTCCCTTGTAAGGAATGACTGAATTTTCTAATTGAATATCAATCTCCTTTCATCTTTCTACAGAAACTATTGATTTGATTTTTCAATTAAAGGAGTTTTTATTTTCAATGTTTCAAGATGCGTATGAAACTATGAAGCCAGCAGGATCCCCCAACTCTTATGTCGAAGATATACCGTTTCTTGCGATTTGGATTGACATGGAGACGATTGAAGCATGAATGAGAAAGCTGAAAGATGGGACCTGAGAATTTGGATGGGGAACGACAACATGGGTCATATTGATGACGACCCATGAGATTCAGATGGGAAGAGATTTTTATTATTATTTTGTAATCATTTTTAAAGTAATTTTATTTTTTAATTAAAATTATGACAGGAAAACCAAAAACTTGCGCCACGCGGCGCGTGACTTTCTCTGAAAATTAGGTAAGGTGATTTTGAGTTTTAGGATTGGCGCCGCCGCTGCTCTGGCAATATGAGTGCCCTTCTTCTTCACGTTCTTAAGTTTCAGTTGTTGGTCATCAGGAGGACGATCTGCAATTTGTGGAAGAGTCTCTTCGATCGGTTGTTCATGGAGTTCTTTAAATCCCAGTCGCGGTCATGGAGAAAGGAGTAGCTAACCTTCGGAAGGCCATAGTTGGGAAATTTGTAGGTGATGGCCCACCAATCAAGGTGATCCGTTCAGTTTAAAACTGGCTATGGGGCTATGAGGGGAAGGTGGAAGTTTCTCCTATTGATGTTGGGTGTTTCTAATTTGAAACCGCTTGTAAGGAGCTCTGTGAATGGGTCTTGCATCGTTCCTGGCATATTCACAAAGCATCGATGGTCTTGCGACGTTAGCATTCAGGCATTCAACCACTTGACTTTTCAAAGGAGCTGAAGCCATCATGGATCGAGGTAAGGGGATTTCCTACATAGCTAATAACTACGAATGGTATTAGCTGGTTGGCAACCTAGCATGGTAAACTAGTTAACAAATTCATTTGGAATGGCTTTACAATGAAAATCTGCGTTATGCGAAATGTTAACGATGAGGAGGTAGCTGAGCTGAAGGTTGATATAGGTGAGAGGGATCCAACTATTGTTTAGGTAATTTTCCCTACAGAGCGTATTTACAAATGGAAGGAAGAACCTGTGAAGAGATGGGAAGCTAAGGTTCCCCGACATAACTGTAAAGTTGCTAATGGTGGTTCTTCAGGCAATGCAACTAAATCTCCTTTGTGTGATAAGGGAGCACATGAGACTACGGTTAGTTCGCCTGCCAGAGGGGGATACGATTATGTGTTTAAGTCTCCTTTTGGAGAGGAGAACACACAACTCAACAAGATGAAGTCGAATCTTCGGATGAGGTGAAAATCTTGAGCTCTACGAAAACTGAAGTTGGTAAGAGTAGGAAGAAACGACAGAAGAAGAAAGGCAAAGGTAAGCAGGCTTATACAGATGTTGTTAGCATTAACTCAAGCAATGGTCCTAAAAGTACGGTTGAAATGAGAGATCACCTAAAAATGTTGATGGTTATCCTATTCTTGGAGGGGGAGTAGGCAATGCTTCTAAGTCTCCTCAGGGAGAGAAGAAAACACCTACTCAGTAGGGTGGGTCTGAAGCTTTGGTGGAGGTCACCCCGGAGCCCTGTGAAAATCAGAACTAATGATCCTTCTACTTCTGGTGTGGGGCAATGTGGTACAGACCGCATTGTGATGTTTGGTGATTTTGCTGAATCAAACAAGGTTATGTCCCCCCAAAAAGGTGGTTTTGTGTTAACTAGGCATCAACACAACAAACTTAAGAAATGAAGATATAGATTTGGAACATTAGACAGTTTAACAACCACACAAAATTTGATGTTCTGTGTAAGTTTATAAATAAGCATAGTTTAATATTATAGCTTTACTTGAACCTAGTGTTAAAAAAGAAAAAGAAAAAGAGTTGTTTGATTCCAAGTTTGCTGGTTAGAAGATTGACTACTGTTATGAAGACTGTTTGTGGAAGATATGGCTAGTTTGGAGGCCTAACCTTCCTTTGCATGTTCTTCACAAGAGTAGTCTGTTCATTCACGTTCGAGTTGATCTCCCAAAGGTATATTCTTATGTTACTTTGTTTATGCCTCCACTGAACTTAACGAGCGTAGATTTCTTTATGATGATTTAAAGGTTGTTGGTCGGAATGGTATACCCTAGTTTGTTGGTGGTGATTTTAACGCTATTCTCGATTCAAGTGAGGCATCTAATCAGCTCAACTCATTTGTTAGTATGGAGGATTTTAGAGATTTCGTTAGATTATGTGATCTTGAAGAGCATATTTCTTCTAGGACCTTTTTCACCTAGACTAACAATAGAGTTTTGGATCCTATCTCACGAAGGTTGGACAGGATTCTGGTGAGTGGGGAATGGCATGTTAAATTCCCTGCCAGTGTAGTGACTAATGTCCCTTGTGAAGTTTCAGATCACTATTCAATTTTGTTTAGTACAGGTGTTTTGCAGGCTTTTAGAACAAATCCCTTCAAATACTATAGCTGTTGGGCAGATAATTCTCAATTTGGTGATATTCTGAAGCAGGCTTGGTCTAGGAAGAGTGTAGATACTCCTTCCTACCGTCTTTATCACTACAAAAAAACTGCTGTTTGGCGTCGGTCAGACACGCGCTTTAGCGTCGGTCAGTGACCGACGCCAAAATATATAGCGTCGGTCAGTAAGACCAACGCCAGATCCGGTGACGCTAAACATTAGCGTCGGTCGTTTGGTCAACCGACGCTAAAACGCGTGCCAACCGACGCTAAATTTGTTCCGGTCGAACCACCAACCGGTTGAGTGGTTAGCATTTAGCGTCGGTCGTTTTTGCTGACCGACGCTATGTTACAGGACCGACGCTAAACCGTGTTTGGCTGGTCAACAACGCGTTGACCTGTAGGGCATTTAGATTCTCAGTAGTGGAGATCATAATCTATATATAAGTTAACTTAGGTAAAATGCTAAGATGTTATAACATTAATTTAGAATCATGTAGTAGCAAATAATATACTGGTAACTAGTGTTTGTTCGAAATTACCATGAAGTAGCTAGCAATATGCTACTGAGTTTAGTTAACTTAAAAACAAACCCTAACTCAACCAATGAATTCTAAAATTAATCATATTCTAACAATTAATTACAAATAACAAACAATTCTACTAATTAATCTCATTTTAAAAATAAATTATAACTACCACATAATTCGTACTGAAAACACATAACACACTAATCATATAATTTTATTCGCATTAAACTATAAAAACAAATTATAACTGATCATAGTGAAAACATACATATTACTAGGAATTAGATTAATCTTGACAACATACATATTACAATACTAGTTAAATCATTTTTACGAGACATGCATATTACAATCAATTAATTTACGTGTAAAAAAAAAGGCTAAGAAATGCATACCTTACACCAAGGTGAGTGACAAAAAGGCAGAAGACAAAACCACGAGAAAATAACTAGTCGATACGGGCACTGAGAAAATAACCACAACATATACAATTAGAACTAATCAGAATAACTATTTCAATCCACTACAATGCTAATGACACATACAATCTAGAAACTAAACGAAATTTAAATTACAATCTACAATTCAATACTATTCTAGGAGTCACAGCAATTCCAATTCACTACAATTCTAATAATCACAACATATACAATTCTAATTCTCTACAATCCTAATAATCAAAACATATACAATTCTAATTCTCTACAAAATAAATGAAATTTAAATTACAATCTAGAAATTAAAAAATTAAATAACTTACACCGATACACAGGAGGAGATGTGAAGGAAGCACGGGTGATGAGAATAGCGTCACAGCAGCTCCTAGCTCGAATGCCGGCAATTTCAGAGGATTTCAGAGGATTTGCGGAGTTGAGAGAGCTTCAAGCTTTGGGGAGGAAGTGCATACTGATTTATGTCGTTGGGTTGGGGTTTTTATATGTTCGTTGTTTAGCGTCGGTCGATGACCGACGCTAAAACGCATGTCACCCGAAGCTATCTACACACGTTTTAGCGTCGGTCATGACCGATGCTAACCCGTTTCTGCTGACCGACGCCGATCTACCCGTCCGGTCAACCAAAAATCGAACCAGGAACGGGTTATAGCGTCGGTTGACATGCCCATTTTAGCGTCGGTCGGTCAACAACCGACGCTAAAACGCGAAGTCAGCTGCTTAGTGTCGGTTGTTGACCGACCGACGCTAAACTCCTTCGTATCAATCGACGCTAAAAGGAATTTTTTTGTAGTGTATGGTAATCTTCGAGGCCTTAAAACTGGCCTAAAGAAATTGAATAGGGACTACTATTGGGATATCGAGAAAAGGGTAAGTGATAAACAGTTCGAGTTAGCATGTAAGCAGAGTCTAGTTTATGAGGACCCTTGCTCAGGTAATATAAAGCAAGCTAGGGAGTGCAGAGATGTCCTTGAGCAATTGGAGAATAATGAGGAGAGTTTTTTTAGGCTTAAATAATCTAGAGCAATGTGGATCCTTGTAGGTGACAAGAATACAAAATATTTCTTCCACCAAATTAGGTCTCCTAATCTTCGTAACACAATTCGCCAATTAAGAAATGATAAAGGAGACCTTGTTGAAGAGCATGAGGACATTAAGAACATTGGTGTTGCTTATTATACTAGGCTTTTCGGTGTTGATATAGAGGTTGAAGACTTGAAGCTGGACACTATTATTTAGAGGAGGTTATCTTTGGAGTAGCAAGACTTGCGTTCTATGACTGTAACTCCTAAGGAAGTGTTGAAAGCCCTGAATGGTATGCCAAATGATAAGGCTTCTGGCACTGATGGGTTCCCAGTTTCCTTTTTAAGAGGTTTAGGTCAATTGTGGGACAGGATGTTATGGATGCTATGTTATACTACTTTAGCACAGGTAAACTGCCTGGTTTTGTTAACTCAGTCATTCTCACTTTGATTCCCAGAAAGGCTAATGCTTGTGACATTAAAGACTATCGACCGATCTCTTCTTGTAACGTGGTCTATAAGATTATTTCAAAAGTAATAGCTAATAGAATGCAAATGATTCTGCCTAGTCTGATAAGCACATCTCAATATGCTTTTATTGAAAATAGGTTAATCAGTGATAACATTCTATTAGCACATGAACTTTTACGTACCTATAACTATAATTTGAAGAACATTTCCCCTAGGATCACTTTGAAAGTGGACTTAATGAAAGCTTTTGATAGTGTTAGCTAGAAATTCCTGTTCAATGCTCTCTATGCCATGGATTTCCCTTCAGTTTACATCTCTTGGATTGAAAAGTTCCTGAGGTATGCAATGTTGACAGTCAACCTGAATGGGACAGTGTGTGGTAATTCTGAGGCTCGTAAAGGTTTCATGCAAGAGGATTCAATCTCCCCCAACCTGTTTGTGATTGCAATGAAAGTTCTTAGTAGGTTACTTGATATGAGAGCTTCTTGTGGTCTGCTTGATTATCATCCCCAATGTGAAAATCTCATGAATCATCTTCAGTTTGCTGACGATTTTCTTTCAAGGGGAATGCTAAGTCTATCAAAGGTGTGGTTGGTATTTTAGACAGGTTTCATAAAGCCTCTAGTCTTCAGTGTAACCCGGAGAAAAGTGAATTCTATCTAGCTGGTGCACTACAACAAAACTCATAAATAGTTGGGGGCCACTTGTGGGGTGCCGAATGCTCCTGACAATTATAGTCAATGGCTGGCCAACAATGGTTGGGGGCGTATAGCCCCCGACAAATATAGTCAGGGGAAATTTTGTCGGGGGCCTATCCCCCAACAAAAATGACCCCAACTAAATTTGGTTTATGGGTCAACCGGCTAGCCAATCACTCAATTAGTCGGGGCCCTTGACTAAAATAGTCTGGTGCTTTATTGTCAGGGACCACACCCCCGACTAAATGAATGGTTTAGTCGGGGGTGCGACCCCGGACAATAAAGCTCCCGACTAAAATAGTCTAGGGCCTTATTGTCGGGGGCCACACCCCCTACTAATGAGTGTTTTAGTCGGGGGCCATGCCCCTACTAAATGAATTGTTTAGTCTCGAAACATTAAAAAATTTATTATTGCTCCCCTTCCACACACACTCTCTCTCCTTCCCGTAGCCACGCAGTTAATTCTTTTGAAAATTTGTAACAATGGCTGTCGGCACCGCCCTCCTCGGTTCCACACCTAGAATCGACTTTGAGCTCTTTTATTTCCAAAGCAACCAGCAAGTCTTGCTGATGCTGCAATTTCAGAGTTCGATGATAGAGCTGATCTTTGTGACGAGTGAGGAATCGAATAAGAAACGATTTGTGCTTTTCTTCCAAAGCTGGTGCTTGTCTGAATTACTTTCTCTTTACTGTTAGATTCCCGTTTTAGGAAATGAATTGCATTTGGTTAGTGTAGGATTGTCAAACATACTAGAAGTTGATGCGAAGCGGATTGCAGAGATGGCTAGGGATTCATTTCACACGTACGTTTGTCAATGTTTTCTTCTGACTTCATCTGATATATGGTGGCAATGGTGACCAGAAGTGTTGATTTTAGGGTTGATGTTTGTTCATTTCTTCTCTTCAGGGATGGACACCATTCCAGTTGCAAGTTCAATAAGACGGTTAGCTCTATAAAATTTCTTCGCTGTACAAGTTAAACTTGTCAATTTAATGTTAGTGGTAGCCACAAGTTCTGAGTACTCTTGCCACTGTATGTTTATTCCTAGTTCTTGGAGTCTGTGGTGCTAATAATTGATGTTGGAAATTTGGACTGTTTGATCTCCATCATGACTACTACCCGCTGACTCCTCATGTCAGCAACAAGTCCCTTGGTTTCTTCGGAGTTGGATAACACCACGAGAGCCTCCCGATGAGTGCTTATATGATGACTGATAGATTAAATTTGTGTTGAATTGTTATTAGTTTATTAGTTGTTGCTGGTGTGTATGAGTTATGATTTCCAAATGTATGGATGTTGTGTACAATATCAAAAGAAATAAAGAGGATAATGAAGTTAATTAACTTACTTTCGTATTACAAGTCATTTAACTATGTATACAATCAGTGTTCTAGTAGATTGCTAAAGCCAACAATTATTGGATATGCTATAGTTGATTACAACCGATAGAACATGTTTGGTCATTCAACATTCAAAGTCTCAGAAAGTTCAAAGAAAGAAATCTATCCCACCAAAAAAGTTAAAACTTAAAAAATAGTCGGGGACTGACATGGCATGCCTGATGCCTTGACCAAGTTCTACTCGGCATTGTCAATGATGCCGAGCATTGTCGAAAGCCTGATCCGAGAGAAGATAATCAAGGAAAACTCAGCCCTGAAGATGGGCCAAGAGGTCAGTCCATGGCCAAGTAGTCACGGGCTAATGGTGAACCAATACTAGGCCAAAGCTGGATTTCTGGACAGATTCGTAGTATGACAAAGATTGACAGATTTGGGCTACCTGGAGACGGAATTCGGGCTGATGTCCAACATGAAAGTTGAAGTCCATGGAGTTTACTAGTGATATGTCAAAGGGCTTAAATTTCCAAATTTATTTGGACAATACTTCCATAATCCGTTAAATGTTTTTCTGCCTAGTTTAAAGTTCTTGTTTATGAACGAGTCTTTCCATTATAAGAGTAGGAATACGAATTTTGCTTCCTTCTTAAGTTATTTTAGGATTAGTTTAAATCATTTTCAGTAGCTTAATTAGGACTCTTTTATTTTATTTATTAGTATTTATCCTTTTTAGGAGTTAGTTTTTAGGAGGAATAAGAGAGCTTGTTCTCCATCCTCACCTATAAATAAAGGCCTTCAACCTCATTGTATCAACAACCCCCCTTGAATTAATACAAAGAATTTTTAGAACTTATGTTCTTTTCCCTTCAAGCTTATGTGAGGAGCATTTCTTAAAGTTTGGCTTATCGTCTAGAGTATTCACCCCTTAAAGTGGTGCCTTCGACTGGAAACTTAGGTTCCTAGACTTCGTGTGCTAGTGGGTCTAAGTACTCAACCGCCCCGGTTCCATAGATTCAACTTGAGTGCTTGCTATCAGTGGAAGGTGTTCGGGACGTGGAGCATTTTAGATGTGGTTCCTATCAAGAGGTGGAAGGGTCTCGGATCTTGACTTCATGGCTCACATCAGTTTGGTATTAGAGCATTCAGTTCAACACTGGGACCGCCAATCTATCCCGTCTCCAGGTTTATTCTTGGATTCATATTCTTTACAATATAAAAGCTTTGGAAAATATTCATCTATTTTAAAGTTCTTCTATTGAGTTTTCGATTGTAAGGAAGAAAAAGCTGGTGGCCATCAAATCCATCAAGGAAAAATATCAAAAGAAGTTAGAAAACAAAAATATCTGAAAAACAAACCAAGGCCGCCTTGCCAAGTTCTTTTAGTGTAAGTTTAGCTTAAGGAGAGGGGTAGAAGTACTTAGCTTTTGTTGCATAGGTTTTTAGTGAACCAAGTACCCTAATATTCCTCGGTTGAAAGATTTGGAGGCCTTTGTGTTCGTTTATTTTTACTAACCATGGCAGAAGAGACGATGGTTTTGCTCGAGACCACCATGCCAACCATAAGTCAAATCCTAGTCCTCATGGAAGCTTCGGTGGAAAGGTTGGAGAGAAGAGAAGAAGCTTATGGAGCCGGAATGATGACACTCGATTTGACGTGATTATCAGCCTCATTTAAGAGACATTTCCTTGCTTAAGACATGGTTTTTAAGGTAGAATAACGAATATTCAATCAATTGCCCTATCTCGTGCCATTTGTGTTACTTTGGCCCGTTTCGGGTCTATTTGATGGTTTTCTAGTGTTTTTATGATAGCACAGGTTTTTGCCGTCAAATAAAGTAGCCAAAGACGTGTCTAAGGTGTTGGAACATCGAGGAATCGCACCGGAATCGATCCAAGGAGCCAACCAAGTTAAACAAATTCCTGCCCGGTTTACAAAGGAATTTTCGCCGAAAATCCCTTAGTATTTTCGGCGAAAATGCATGAACCAATCCGCTGATGTCAACTGAAGGATGTTTTCGGCGAAAATACCAAGTTTTCGCCGAAAATTGTTGGACCGAAAACCACAGAAGAAAAGCAGCCGGCGTTCAGTTATTTTGTGAAGGAATTTTCGGCGAAAATGTTAGTTAAAATCCGGCGGTATTAGTGTTAAGTATAAATACTTAACCGGCGGCCCAATAAAGGAGATACCTCATAATATCAATCATAATTTCCAGACCTAGGAGTTGGAGAGAGAGTTTAGAGAGTTCAAAGAATCGTGGAGAGATCGTGACGCCATCCCTTCACCTCGGAGACTCGGAGCTTGGATTGAAGATTACCGGAGATTGAAGCTTCACGGATTCGTCAAATTAGGTTTTACAGTTCTTCTCTTTTCTTCCTACCTGAGATGTATTCCTTGTTTATTTTCGATTCTCTTGTTCCTAATATGAGTAGCTAAACTCATAGAGCTTAGATTAGATGAACCCTAAGTGACCCAGGGCTTTAAAGCGGTCACGGATCGGCGGTGATTAGATTCAAAGTTCAATTAGTTTCTCTTTGCATGGTTGTTTTGTTCTTGATTGTGTACTGCGTTTCTTGTCTAGTTGATGCCTAGATTAGTTTCGTTGTTCTTGTGTTTCTTTTCTGGTTGATCGCCTAGATTAGGTTTTTGCAAGCTAGGGTTAGTCGTCAGACATCTTCCTGCTTTGGCGCATAAACTTGTCTTCCTTGATCACCTAGTTTAGATTCTTGTTAAGCTGAGGATAGAAGCGAACACTCGCCTCTCTTTATAACATCAACTCAACCAGTTAACCTTATAATTGGAGTGTGCCTTTCGTAGGAACCGATTAGGGTTAATCCACTGCAAGAGTAACTCATAAATCGTTAGTAATTGCACCAGTTAGTTAAGTCGTTGCGAGAGGCGACCGTACCCGGGCGACTAGTTAATCTTGGTAGTTAGAGCGGATAGAGCGAACGTTCGCCGGTCTTAAACCTAAGGGTCAGGAGTTATGGTGGTGTATAGAAATTGATTGAATGAGAATTGAAAACCGCTAGTCTTCTGATTGCTGTTGCCTTGGTGATCTAAGGGGGATTTGAAATCTAAGCTTGTCTGTCGTCTGTCTAGACCAACAATTCATTCTGTCTTTTAATTTCATTTTAATTTCCCTGCATCTTAGTCTAGAAGTCGTGGAACTCACACCACGCACAACTTGTTCAAACTTGGATAAATTGTCAGCTTCTTTGAGTAGTCAATTAGAAGAAACCCTGTGGAATACGATCTGCTTAGCTTTCCAGCTTGGTAGTATTTGATCACTGTCCTGCAGCTCATCAAATTGGCGCCATTGCCGGGGACTCTTCTATATTGTTTGAAAGAAGAGTTGGAATTTTATTCTTCTACTTTCCATCTTTCATATTCCATCACACTTCGATTTTACACCGGTTGTGCTTGTTTTTGTCTTTTGCAGGTTAAGAAAATTCAGAAGCAAATCACTTCCGATCCACCTTCCACTACCGCAATGGCTGCTCAAAAGAGTCTTGCGGATTACAATAAGCCAAGTGCTGCTAGCATTCAGTCTTCCATCTTCGTGCCGCACAATGAAGACGGTCCTGCCTATGAGATCAAGACCGCCTTCTTGGAAATGATCTCTAGGGATCTACAGTTTGAAGGGAAGCCTCAAGATAATCCATGCACACACTTGGCGGATTTCCTTGCTTTTTGCGAGACCTTTAAGAGTCGGAGTCTCGATAAGGATACCTTGTGCTTGCGAGTCTTCCCATTCTCACTTCGAGGCGCCGCAAAGAGATGGCTCCTTAGCAAACCACCCGGTCACTACACCAACTGGGAGGATCTTGCTCAAGAATTCATAGAGGAATACTTCCCTCCTTCCAAAACAAATGCTTACAGGAACAACATCTCAAGGTTCAGACAGAAAGAAGGAATGAGCTTATACGACGCTTGGAATGAATTCCAGGAACTCCTCCACAGCTGCCCTCATCATGGCTTCACTCAGAGGCAGCTAGCCGAGATATTTGCTTGGGGTATGAACGAAGAGTCATCTGAATGGGTTAACTCCTTAGCTGATGGAGATTACACCGCACTCACACCAGAAGCTGCTCTTCTTCACTTTTCAAACTGCGCATCCAAATCTAGAAGCTGGGAGAGACAGTTTGGAGCAGCTAAGAACCGACCAAGCCGTGAAGATCAGCTCAAGGTTGAAGTACAGAAAGAAATGAAGAAGATTTTCGGTACCTGGTCTTCAGAGGAAGTGAACTTTATTGATCAAGGCTTCACCAACAATCAAACAGGCTACCCCGACTATCGTCAGTTCAGACAACCTCCTCAACAACAAGGAAGTTTCCAAGAGCGCCCTCCTTACAACTTCGGTTTCAACCAGAGTTAGAATCAGTACTTGAGCGATAGTTATCAAGATCAACCTCATAGCTCTACATCATGGAACACAAGGGATATCGAGGTAGACAAGAAGCTCGACCTGATCATGGCAAGGCTCGATAACTATGAGGAGAAGTTCAAGCTTCAAGCCGTCATAAATCAAGAACATGAAGCTCGAGGTCAACGAATGGAGAGCATGATTAATAACATGTTTAGCTTGCTAACTAATAACCCCCTCCTTAATCAATCATCGGTTCAAGCCGACTCTACCATTAGGAGGGAGCACGTCAAGGCCGTCTCCACAAGAAGCGACAAGCAATTAGCTGATACTGTAGCTCCTGAACCAGCCATAATCCCTGAAGCTATAGCCATTGACAAGCCAGAGATCGAGGGGGAGGATAGAGAAAAAGAAGAGGAGGTGACTGCCCCGCCTTCCCTGACAAAGACGGCACCCGTGCCACCTCTCCCTCCATATCAACCTCGGATTCCGTTTCCTAAGGCTGCGCAATCAAAGGAGAAAGATCATGATACCCGGTACAAAAAGTGGTATGGATACTTGAAGAACACGAATATGAATACACCAGTTACTGATGCTATCCAGGTGATACCGGAGGCTGACAAAGTCGCAAAGGATCCTGCGAAGAACAAAAAGAAGGAAGAGTTGTCTTCCGTCTCCCTCGAGGAACAATGCTCCATCATCCAGAGCCAGGCGACACCCATACCACCCCCAGCTAAGTGTCGAGATCCCGGTGTTTTTACTTTGCCTTGCACTATTAATGATGTGAAGATTGATCGTAGTGTAATTGATCTAGGTGCTTCTATTAATGTTATGCCTACCTGCCTGTTTGAGAAGTTGAACCTAGGAGAGTTGAAACCAATTAGCATGCATTTAGTGTTTGCCGACAGATCTGTTAAACTACCTAGGGGAATAATAGAAAACGTGGCTGTCAGTTGTGGTCCTTTTACTATTCTGGCTGATTTTGTTGTTATGGATACCCGAGGGGAAGATGTCACTCTTCTCCTAGGCCGACCATTTATGGCGACAACCGGCATTACCATTAATGTCCTGAATGGCTCGTTGACATTAAGGGTCGGCAAGGACACCATGACATTCCGCCTCAAGGACGGTATGCAAGTCCCAGTCAAAGAAGAGATGCATTGCTTATCTGTTGAAGCTGTGGAGTTGGCTTCGGTCAACTCCGTTACTAATGAAAAAGCTAGAGTTTCTTCAGAAATTTGCTTGCCAGGTGGTGGACAGGTCCCTAATCTGAAGAATGAGCTGCCGGCACAAAAGCCGAGAAAGAAGGAGAATCCGATGGCATCTCCTCATAAATCGCCAAATGTTAAAGATCCTGGTGAGAGAAAGAAGGAGAATAAAGAGAAGACGAAGGTGGTTTGGAAGCCGATTGCTCAGCCCCTGTCTACCAAGCCACCGGAGAAGAGTGATCCTCTGAAGGACGCTCCTTCGAAAGAACTGTTCGGGCCATTTGAAATCTATGGTCATCTTCCCGAAGAACGAACCAAGTTAATTCACACAAACGGGAAGAAGTTCACACTTGCCGTAGGATCCCCAGGGCCATATTTTATGAACTCCGACTCGGGCCTAAGAGAAATCCTGATTTGGGATGTCTCTTGATCGCCGTCCAGGTATCGTCCAGCTCAAGGACGTTAAGCAAGAGTGCTTCGTGGGAGGCAACCCATGGCTGGAGTTCGTTTTTGAATTTTAGAGTCAGTCTTTTCGTCGTTCGAGTCAGGTTCGGGGGAGCCAAAGTGTCAGTTTAATTTTTTTCGTGTTAATTTGTTTTTCGTCAGTTTTTGAAAAAAAAGGGGGGATTTTTAAATAAATTTTCAGCGAGAATTAACAATACTCGCCGAAAACTTTTTCCAAATTGCAAACAGTGAGCTCCTTTTTATTTTTGCCTGTTTTTTGAAGATGTTTTCAGCGAAAAACTTCTAAAGTTTTCACCGAAAACTTGTGTTGTTTTAAAAATCAGTTTCCTTTTTTCGGTCTGATTCCAACGCATACTTGATCGTCCAAATCGGAGCTCTGTAGCTCCGGTTATCCCCGAAACAAGTTTTTCACGTTTTTGGCCAACTTCGTCGCTTTCCGTCCATTTTCTTGAGTCGTGTCTACAAGGTTAGTTGTTGGGTTTTCAATTTCAAATCTTTTACATGCTAATTATTGAATTTCGACGAGTTTAAATTCTATCTACCTCGTTTTGCGTGCCTGCTGTTTCGGTGTGATTTTTTCTGAACTGCTTGAGTTAGATCTTCTAGATTGCTCTAGGAGTGTCGTGCCGTGAATTTGGAAAAAAAAAAGAGTCGAAATATTTTCAAAATTCCCCTAACCTTCTATGTTACGACTTTTATTCTGTGTGGATCCGGGACACTTGTCCCGGTTTCCTTTTGATCTTTTTGTTGTTTTTGTTTTGTAGGAACTCGAGTAGCTACTCCGCTTCGCTCCGGGCTATCCGTGCTCATCCCCTACACCGACCATCTCATTCTAGGTTCTTCGTATATCTCTACTCTAGTTTAGTCCTGTGAGGACACAGAACGATTTAAGTGTGGGGTAGGATGCTAGAGAACCTTGCATGAACTTGATTGCCCTTAATTGTGTGTTGTGTGTTTCTCGGTGCCTTTTCAGTTTCTCTAGCATTAGAATTGCTCGGTTCTTGATTTTTGATATTAAGTTGTTGTTCAATCTGTCATAATGATGCTTAGACTGCTTAACCTAGAACCTGAAAACCAACGTGTATTTTTGATGCTAAATTGCCTGGTCAGAACAGATTTTTGAAAATCACACTTGTAGTTTGTCGCCTTGATTGCATGAAAATGACCGAATCCGACTAGCAAACCAAATGTGAGCTTTTAATCCATTGCACGTAACTTGCAATTTCTATTCTTTTTGAGTGATTTTCTGTTTGCTTGAATGAGTTAGAATTTGCATGAGACCTACACGAGACCACACGATAACACGAGTTCTAGAATGATAGGGGCACCTAGATTCAGCTACTAAGGCAGATAGCCTACCCAACGTTAAATCCATTAGGTTTAAACCCTTGAGCTTGGCCTGTTTTTTCGGTTCGATATACATTACAGCCATCCCTCATTCTTTCATTCCCCGTTGATCCCCTGTGGTTGTAGTTCTAGATTGACCTACCGGAAGTCGGTTTGTGGTAACCTACCTATAGCCATTAAACAGGTGGTCTTAGCTATTATGTCCAAACGTGTAAACCCCTCTAGCAACTAAAAGAAAGAATCGGCACAAAGAAAAAAAAGTGAGAAGAAGAAAAAAAATAATAATAAGAAAAATTCGAAAAAAAATGAAAATTCAGAAAAGTTTCAAGTTGTTAGTTCAATAAAATGTTCTTCTCCCTACAAATGGAAGAACGAAGTCAGAAGAAAAGAAATGCGTAAAGAAAATAAAGTGCTAGGTTGCTTGAGGGTATCATAGGACGAGCGTTCATTATTCCACCCGTGTCTGGTTAGACGGTAGGAAGCCATAGGCTAGATTCGAGGGCAGTTAGTCGAAAGCCACACCGCACCAAAGCCATCATCATACATTCCCATCATCCATCTCATCATAAACCCTTGTAGTGTAGAATTCGTTACAGTCCTAGCAGGGAAGTCCTTCTTGACTAGTTGCTCGTGTTGTCACAGTGGTGGAGATGTGGTCGAAATGCAAACTTATGACAGAATTCAGTAATAGAAAATGATTGAGAGCAGAAACACGTCCTTAAACACAGAGAGTGAGAGTTCCCAATTTACTAAATATTTTCTGTGTGAGGAGTCTGGTCGGTCAGGTCAAATTTGTGCATAATTGGTTACGATTACTTGTCGTGTGCAGTTTATTAGTGAGACCAGGTGGTTTGGTTGATCTGTATGCATGATAGGTTTCTTGTTCTAGGATCTATCTGTCTAATAATTCATTGTGTTTGATTGAGCTCCAATTTAATCGATCTTATCATTTGTCAACATGAGCGTTTCTATTTAGTTTGTTTGAGGACAAGCAAAAGCTTAAGTGTGGGGTATTTTGATAACACTCGAGTTGACGTGATTATCAGCCTCATTTAAGTGACATTTCCTTGCTTAAGACATGGTTTTTAGGGTAGAATAACGAATATTCAATCAATTGCCCTATCTCGTGCCATTTGTGTTACTTTGGCCCGTTTCGGGTCTATTTGATGGTTTTCTAGTGTTTTTATGATATCACAGGTTTTTGCCGTCAAATAAAGTAGCCAAGGACGTGTCTAAGGCGTTGGAACATCGAGGAATCGCACCGGAATCGATCCAAGGAGCCAACCAAGTCAAACAAATTCCTGCCCGGTTTACAAAGGAATTTTCGCCGAAAATCCCTTAGTATTTTCGGCAAAAATGCATGAACAAATCCGCTGATGTCAACTGAAGGATGTTTTCGGCGAAAACTGTTGGACCGAAAACCACAGAAGAAAACCAGCCGGCGTTCAATTATTTTGTGAAGGAATTTTCGGCAAAAATTCCTTACTATTTTCACCGAAAATGTTAGTTAAAATCCGCGGTATTAGGGTTAAGTATAAATACTTAACCGGCGGCCCAATAAAGGAGATACCTCATAATATCAATCATAATTTCCAGACCTAGGACTTGGAGAGAGAGTTTAGAGAGTTCAAAGAATCGTGGAGAGATCGTGACGCCATCCCTTCACCTCGGAGACTCAGAGCTTGGATTGAAGATTACCGGAGATTGAAGCTTCACGAATTCGTCAAATTAGGTTTTATAGTTCTTCTCTGTTCTTCCTACCTGAGATGTATTCCTTGTTTATTTTCGATTCTCTTGTTCCTAATATGAGTAGCTAAACTCGTAGAGCTTAGATTAGATGAACCCTAAGTGACCCAGGGCTTTAAAGCGGTCACGGATCGGCGGTGATTAGATTCAAAGTTCAATCAGTTTCTCTTTGCATGGTTGTTTTGTTCTTGATTGTGTACTGCGTTTCTTGTCTAGTTGACGCCTAGATTAGTTTCGTTGTTCTTGTGTTTCTTTTCTGGTTGATCGCCTAGATTAGGTTTTTGCAAGCTAGGGTTAGTCGTCAGACATCTTCCTGCTTTGGCGCATAAACTTGTCTTCCTTGATCACCTAGTTTAGATTCTTGTTAAGCTGAGGATAGAAGCGAACGCTCGCCTCTCTTTAGAACATCAATTCAACCAGTTAACCTTATAATTGGAGTGTGCCTTTCGTAGGAACCGATTAGGGTTAATCCACTGCAAGAGTAACTCATAAATCGTTAGTAATTGCACCAGTTAGTTAAGTCGTTACGAGAGGCGACCGTACCCGGGCGACTAGTTAATCTTGGTAGTTAGAGCGGATAGAGCGAACGTTCGCCGGTCTTAAACCTAAGGGTCAGGAGTTATGGTGGTGTATAGATATTGATTGAATGAGAATTTAAAACCGCTAGTCTTGTGATTGCTGCTGCCTTGGTGATCTAAGGGGGATTCGAAATCTAAGCTTATCTGTCGTCTGTCTAGACCAACAATTCATTCTGTCTTTTAATTTCATTTTAATTTCCCTGCATCTTAGTCTAGAAGTCGTGGAACTCACACCACGCACAACTTGTTCAAACTTGGATAAATTGCCAGCTTCTTTGAGTAGTCAATTAGAAGAAACCCTGTGGAATACGATCTGCTTAGCTTTCCAGCTTGGTAGTATTTGATCACTATCCTGCAGCTCATCACGGAACTAGGCCTCGCACCGTGCCCAGCACTAGGCGCAACACCGTGCCTAGCGTCGTGCCTAGCCCGTGCCCAACACTAGGCCTAGCACTGTGCCCAACACTAGGCTCAACACAGTGCCCAGCGCTGTGCCCCGGCCCGTGCCCAACACCGTGCCCAGCGCCTGCCCAGCAATGGCCCGCCCCGTGCTCAGCGCCAGCACCGGCCCCAGCCCAGGCTCAGAGCCCAGCGCTAATGTCAACACCGGCCTAGTGCCAGCACCAGCAACAGCCCAGCACCCAGCGCCACGCACCAGTGTCGGCACCGGCCCCGCGCCCAGGCCAGCACCGGACCCGCACCCAGCGCTAGCCCCAGCGCGGCCCCAACTCAGGCCCAGCGCCCAGTGGCTTGCTCCAGAGCGCCTTCAGCACCAGCCCAGGAGCGGCCCCAACACCTAGCACCGACACCGTGCCCCAGCACGAAGCCACCAGACCCGAACCAGGAGCACCCGTACCGGCCTCGGTACAGCATAAACCCCAAGGAGCTCCAAAGAACCACCAGGTCAAGCCCTCTACGCCCTAGTAATTATTTTTAAAATTCCTAAGGTTTCACCAAGTGAAGATTCGAGGATGAATATTCTTCAAGAAGAAGGAAATGACGCGCCCCGGCTCATGAGGGCCGACGCGACCACACCCCTATGAGCACCACCCCTGAACTTTCCCATGATAGTGTGGGATGGCGGAACTTATGAAGAAAACCAGAGAGATTCACCCTTGCTAGAAAGGAAAGACACCAAGACTAGAGCCCCATCATCCAGTCTTGATGCTGATGTCGATCCGGCCCCAGCACTGATGCCGGGCTGAGACTACACCGGCCCCAAGCCTACGGCAGCACCACCCCCGGAGCCTAGGAAAGCCGAAGCCCCGAAACTAGAAGATACACTTGGGAGGATGCTGATCCTCAGCCAGGCACTAATGCAAACTCCTACTCAAGCCAGAGCCAAATTAATGACCCTCCAGGAGCTAATGCTGACACCGAGCCCCGACCCGGTCCCCGGGCCGAGCCTAGCACCAAGTCTAGCCCCAGGCCAACTCCTATGGGCCTAGAGGCCAAGCATCTGCCAAGAGACCCCCTTGAGGTGTTCCTAGAGGCTCGCCAGACACAAAGGGCTGAAGGCTTAGCCACAAAACTCAGAGGCTCTAAACCAAGCCTAGACAAGGGCCCCAGACTAGGCCTAGCACCGAGCCTAGGCCCCAGGACAACACCTACGAGCCTCAGAGCCCAACTGGAACTTAAAGACACCCAGGAGGCATCCTTGAAGACCTGGCCAAGACAGAAGCCAAAAGGTCTAGAAAGATTTGAAGAAGGCCCCAAGCTGGGCCTGACATAGGCGTCGGGCCAGCATCAGAGCACTACACCAGATCGAACAGGGCCCACCCAACAATTGGCCCGTGCCTTTTGGGATTTTCCAAAGCACATGAATACTTATTGCCCTAGGATAAACCTCCAACAAGCCTCGTTGGAATCAGAGAAGGATGAAAGGAGATGAAGCTGGACCGAGCCAGAGTGAAGCATGGCCGGAGCATCAAGGAGCAAAACACAGATGCTGATCCGAGGAAGCCAATGCTAGGAGATACGATCAGGCCACCACCTGAGCCTGATCAAAGGAAGGATGGCTGACCATCCATGATATGGGACACGAAGAGAAGATGCCAAATACATCCGAACAAGAAATCTTAATCAAGCTAGGATTTCTCGGTTTTGGACAGATTCCTAGTCTGACAAGGATTGACCGATTTGGGCTACTTGGAGACATAATTTGGGCTGATGTCAAACATGAAAGTTGAAGCCCATAACGTCTACTAGTGATCTGGAAAGGGGATTATTTTTCTAAATATATTTGGTAATTTGGCTGAATCTTCAAGAACCCGTTTAGCTGTTTTTTTAGGAATTTTCCAGCTTTCTTTTTTAGAGTTCTTGTTTAGGAAGGATTCATGTCCTTGTAGGATTGTGGGTCCGAATTTTGCTTATTTCTTTATTATTTTAGGAGTTAGTTTCGGAGGAGGAAAAGGAGAGCCTGTTCTCCCTTCCTCACCTATAAATAGAGGCCTAACCCGCCTCATATTGTAAGACAGACTTTGATTAATAAACACTTAAAACTTCGGTTTTCTTCTTGCATTAATATGCAATTCTCTTTTTGACTTTCATGGAATTGACTGTCGTCTAGATCGGCTTATCGTCTAGGGTATTCACCCTTTGAAGTGGCGCCTTCGACCGGAAACTAAGGTTCATAGACTTCGTGTGCTAGTGGGTCTTAGTACGTCTCTGCCAAGTTTCATATAGGTTCAGCTAGAGTGACTGACTTCCAATAGAAGGTGATCGGGTTGTGGAGCATTTTTTTCGTGGTTCCCATCAAGAGGTGGAAGGGTCTCGGATCTTGACTCTATGGTTCAAATCAGTTTGGTATCAGAGCATTCGGTTCAACACTAGGACCGCAATCTATCCCAGCTTCCAAGTTTATTCTTGGATTCATATCCTTCACTTTTTTTTCTTAGAAAAGCTTTCGAAAATCTTCATCTATTTTAAGTTCTACATAGATGAGCAGCGAGCGAGCCGGAGGGGTCATAGGCGTTGATTTGTATTTTTGTATCAGTTGTATCTTTATGTTTTTTTTTTGTATTCCACAGATGTTGGTTGTATCTGATGTACTTTCTTGTCACTTTTATTGTTATTCAAGGTTTGCTTTTCTGAGATGTACTTTTATGTCGCTTTGATGTTAATTTTCTGTAATGCTAGTCTTTATGATAAATGTTTGGATAGATAACAACTTGCAATTTGTAACTTCCGCGCACAATTCAAAGTCACTTTCATTATTCCGCATATTTGTAGCTTCGAACGAAAAATTACATAAACAACATAGACAACAGTAGCGACAAACAACAACACCAAGACGTCCCTCAAAGGTCAGGCTTATCTCTCATCATATCACATCGACAATACCTTGCAATGATTTGTATTTCTCCCTCAGGTCCCGAATGATTTTGTCATTCTCCCTAATGATTTTGTCCTTCTCCCTATTTGCTAGAACAAGTTCTTTGTCCTTACCCTGAATGATGTTGTCCTTCTCCTTAATCAAAGCGTCCACGACCTCCCGCACCTCCAACTTTTCGAAATATCCACACCCCTTGTTCTACAAAACAGGAAAACAAACTTAGAGGGTTTTGAAATCTAGGAAAAAGCCTGAATTATACGCGTGGGACTTGTTGTACATCCCTCTCAAGAGGGCAACCGAAATAAAATTCTAGATCCTTTAGTTGAACGGATCTGGTTGCCCTCAAGTCACACCAGCAGTTCACCACAGTTTTCCTCATACACGAAAAAGTCCTCCTCCGGCTTCTTCAACTTGTGCATTATCTGCTCAACATCTGTAACTACACTACGACAGTAATTAGTGCAAATCATAAAGTAGATGAGGCGAGTATCAAGTAATTAGTTCCAGATCCGTTACTTCTATTGCGGCTGGCAGATCCACGGGTGAACGCCATATTCCGACCTTGATGGATGACGGCTGCTGGAAACTAAATGCTTTGTAAGAGATGTGTGTTTGATTCATGGTGACAACTGGTTCTTATAGTGGTAGAAGTTACTAATGGTGTAAATCCTGGACAGGGGCAAAATCGCCTATGGCATGGACGAAATCGCCTAGATAGGATTTACAGGACTTTTTATTGTGTTGGGCCTTTCCTAATGGTGTCAACCATCAGAACCTTCGACCTTGTAATCCACACTAGTACAAGCATTCTTATTACTCTGAAACGCTTTTGCATAGTTCTTTCATAAGACCTAAAAAAGTCATAGAATCCTTTTTGTAGGTGACACTGATAAAATCTATTATTCATTGAACGATCTGAGATGAACACGTTACAGAAATAGTGCATTGTTTCACGCTCAATTACAAGAAGACACCCTGACACTTCCCCTACGCCTTGCGCATGTCCTCGCATTATGTCCCATGCGATCGCATATCTTGCACTTACTTGGTCGACCCACCTCACGTCAATCCATCTCGTTCCTGATTCGAGTATGTCGTGGACGACCCATTCCACGGTCAAGATGAGGTTGCGGGATCACTGGTAGGCCTGTGTGTGGGATCCAATCTATAGGACCCAATATTTGTTGGAAGGACACAGCGTATGATGACACTCGATTTGACGTGATTATCAGCCTCATTTAAGCAACATTTCTTTGCTTAAGACATTGTTTTTAGGGTCGAATAACGAATATTCAATCGATTGCCCTATCTCGTGCCATTTGTGTTACCTTGGCCCGTTTCGGGTCTATTTGATGGTTTTCTAGTGTTTTCATGTTAGCACAGGTTTTTGCCATCAAATAAAGTAGCCATGGACGTGTCTAAGGCGTTGGAACCTCGAGGAATCAAACTGGAATCAATCCAAGGAGCGAATCAAGTCAAACCAAAAATCTGCCATTCACACTTACAGTTTCGACGAAACCAGGCCTCCAATTTCGGCGAAACCAGCAGTTCAAATCAACTGATGCCAACAAAAGGATGGTTTCGGCGAAATAAATCAACTGCTCGGACCGAAGACATTGAACAGCCGGCGGAGCCCTGAACTCAAAGCCAGTTTCGCCGAAACTATCCCTATGGTTTCGGCGAAAACATCAGCTCAGCCCGGCCCAACTAGGGTTAAGTATTTATACTTAATCCGGCGGCCCGAAGAGGAAAAAAGAGGATCATAATTAATCATAATACAACTTTTCGAGATCAGAATTCTCTGAAGTCTGGAGCGAGGAGTTGGAGTTCGAAGAGCCGGATAGAGATCGTGACGCCATCCCTTCCACCTCGGAGAACCGGAGCTAGGAGTGCAACTTACCGAAGATCGGAGTCTGTCAGAGTCGTCTGAATTAGGTTTTTCAGATCCTTTTCTGTTCTTCCTTTGAATGATGAACTCTTTCCTTGTCTTTGTTTCTTTTGTAATGATCATGAGTAGCTAAACCCTTTAGAGCTTAGACTAGATGAACCCTAAGTGACCCAGGGCTTTAAAGCGGTCACGGATCGGCGGTGATTAGATTCGAAATTCAATCAGTTCTTTTTCATGTTTGATTTGTTCTTCATTATTCAAGTTTCTTGTCTGGATTGATCACCTAGATTAGATTCTTGCTAAGCTAAGGATAGAAGCGAACGCTCGCCTTACTTTAGAACATCGAATTAAACAATTAACCTTATAATTGGAGTGTGCCTTTCGTAGGAACCGGTTAGGGTTAATTCACTGCAAGAGTAACTCATTAATCACTAGTAATTACACCAATTAATTAAGTCGTTGCGAGAGGCGACCGTACCCGGGCGGCTAGTTAATCTTGGTAGTTAGAACGGATAGAGCGAACGTTCGCCGGTCTTAAACCTAAGGGTAAGGAGTTATGGTGGTGTCTTAGTAATTGATTGAATGAGAATCGAAATCCGCTGATCTGTTGATTGCCAATGCTCTGGGGAACGAAGGGGGATTCAAAGTCTAAGTTCGTCTGTCATTCTTGTTTCCAAACCCTAATTCTCAATCTGCTTTAGTTTAATCTTTTAATTTTTCTGCATTTCTTAGAAGTAGAAGTCGTGGAACTCGCACCACGCACTAAGTGTTTTTCTTTGAATAATTTGTTAGTTCTGAAGTAGCCAATCATTCGAAGGCCCGTGGAATACGATCTGCTATACGCTTTTTCTTAGCATTAGTAGTTTTTATTTGGCTGAACGTCCGAACAACGACCGGAGGTCTCACCAAATTGGCGCCGTTGCCGGGACTTCTTTTGATTATTGAAAGAAGATCTGGCAATTTATTCTTCTATTTTCCATCTTTCATTTTTCCATCCACTTCGATTTTACACTGGTTTTGTTTGTCTTTGTTATCTGTAGGTTTATAGGTGTATGCCTCACCGTCCTTGGACTCGCTGATGACACTCGATTTGACGTGATTATCAGCCTCATTTAAGCGACATTTCCTTGCTTGGAACGTGGTTTTAGGGGTAAAATAGCAAATATTCACTCAACTACCCTATTTCCTACCGATTTGGTTACTTTGGCCCTTTTTGGGTCTATTTGATGGTTTTCTAGTGTTTTTGCGTAAGCACAGGTTTTTGCCGTCAAATAAAGTAGCCATGGACGTGTCTAAGGCATAGGAACATCGAGGAACCGAACCGGAATCGATCAAAGGAGCCAATCAAAGTCAAACCAAAAATCTGCCCATTCACACTTACACATTCGGCGAAAACAAGCTCACATCTTCGGCGAAAATAACAGTGTAAACCAACTGATGTCAAGAGAAGAACATCTTCGGCGAAAAGAGCCCAGGGTTTCGGCGAAGATGCAAGGGAAAATCACTGGCGCCAACAGAAGGTATTTTCGGCGAAATTGATTAACTCTTCGATCCGAAAATAGAGTACAGAGAAATCAGCCGGCGGTGTTTTCAATTGCAAGAATATTTTCGGCGAAAATACTTCATTATTTTCGGTGAAAATCCCGTCCAAATCCGGCGCTGTATTGGAAACCCTAAAACGTACCTATTTAAAGAAGCAGCCGGCAGCCAAAGGAGAAAAACAATTCATTCTTCATATTTTCACAAATCAGACTTTTGAGAGTCAGCCGACTCTAGGGTCGATAGATAGAGTTTAGAGAGTTCGAAGATCCGTGGAGAGATCGTGACGCCATCCTTCCACCTCGGAGAACTCGGAGCTTAAAGTTGAAGATCCAGGAGATTGAAGCTTCGTGGGAGTCGTCAGAATTAGGTTTTTCAGTTCTTATCTGTTCTTCCTCTGTATGATGATCTTCATTGTTGCCTTTGATTCTCTTGTATCTGATATGAGTACCTGAACTTGTAGAGCTTAGATTAGATGAACCCTAAGTGACCCAGGGCTTTAAAGCGGTCACGGATCGGCGGTAACTAGATTCGAAGTTCAATTAGTTTCTCTTTGCATGTTTGATTCGTTCTTCATTGTTCATGTTTCTTGTCTGGATTGATCCCCTAGATTAGATTCTTGTTAAGATAAGGATAGAAGCGAACGCTCGCCTTACTTTAGAACATCAAATTAAACAATTAACCTTATAATTGGAGCGTGCCTTTCGTAGGAACCGATTAGGGTTAATTCACTGCAAGAGTAACTCATTAATCATTAGTAATTGCACCAGTTAATTAAGTCGTTGCGAGAGGCGACCGTACCCGGGCGGCTAGTTAATCTTGGTAGTTAGAACGGATAGAGCGAACGTTCGCCGGTCTTAAACCTAAGGGTAAGGAGTTATGGTGGAGTATAGAAACTGATTGAATTAGAATTGAAAACCGCTGATCTGTTGATTGCCAATGCTCTGGTGATCTAAGGGGGATTCGAAATCTAAGTTCCTCTATCTTCTCGTTAGTCAATCTTTTAATCTTTCTGTCTTTTATTTTCCTTTGCTTAATAGACTAGAAGTCGTGGAACTCACACCACGCACAACGTGTTTTAACCTGAGTAATTTGCCAGCTTCTTCAAAGTAGTCGATTAGAAGAAACCTCGAGTTGAATACGATCTGCTATACGCTTTTTCTTAGCATTAATAGTTTTTATTTGGCTGAACGTCCGAACAACGACCGGAGGGTTCACCAAATTGGCGCCGTTGCCGGGGACTCTTCTAATTGTTTGAAAGAAGAGTTGGCAAATTATTCTTCTACCTTTCCGCCTTACCATTTATTTTCCTCCATATTTTCATGATTTACCTGGGTAGTGTTTTTGAGTTTTAATTATGCAGGATTACAGGTGGGATGACCAGTACCAAGAGTGGTATGTCGATGAAGCACCGTATATTGATGATAACCAAGAGATGTATATACTAGCTCATCAGCATCGACAACAGATGACGAGAATAGAATCCTTCTTGGAGAATATCTCTACAGAGCTACAAGCTCACAAAGAGATAAACTCACAAGTTCATCAAAACCGACAACAGACGGCAAGAGTAGAATCCGCCTTGGATGATCTCATTTCGAAGCTGCAAGCTCGTAACGTAGTGGATATCAAGCTCGAGCAACCTAATCCACTAATGGAAGAAGATGCTCAAGAGCTGTATGAAGATGAACATGACAATCTCACCGATGACTATTGCGAGCAAGAAGCATCTGATGAAGAATCCTTGGCGGTGGCGGTTGATGAAGACAAAGAGCCAATCCATCTTGAAGTTGAAGCCAAAGAGGAGCACGAAGAAATCGAGGAGATATCCTCAATCGAGCTCCCGCCGAGCCAACCTATAGATCAAGCCAGAGACGAGCACGTGGGAATCAAAGACGTTAAAGATTTGGAAGTATACATACTCAATCCCGAGAGACCTCTTGATGAGCATCAGGTGGAGAAGATGGAGCTCATTGATCATGCCGCGCCGTACTACCTCTTTCCTCTTCCAGAAGGAAATTCAAGAAGAACTGGTCATTCAACCAGAACCACGATCTACTGGAACACTACCGGTTACATCACCCTGCTGGAGTGCTACATGGCACTCAACCGCACACCTTGAAGAAGACGATTGACTTCAAGGAACTTCTGAGTTGGGGTCCCTAACAGGTACCGTCCGGCTCAAGGACGTTAAAAGAGAGCGCTTCGTGGGAGGCAACCCACGGCTGGAGTCCGTTTTTTTTTAATTATTGAGTCAGTCTTTTTCGTCGTTCGAGTCGGTTTCGGGAAGCCAAAAGTGTCAGTTTGTTTGATTTATTTTTTTCTTGTAGAGTCTGCGTGTCATAGAGTCAGTTGCAAGTTGATTGAGGTCGTTCCGATTTTTCTGGATTTAACTGTGATTTTCTGAAGTTGGTCGGATTTGCAAAAATATTTTAAACCCGAACAGTTCAAAATTTTCGGCGAAGCCACTACCATTTTCGGCGAAACTGATTCTTGATTTTCGAACTCATTCTTCCTGTTTCCTATTTTCGGTTCAAAAATTTTCTGATTTCGGCGAAACCATCCCAACTAAATTTTCGGCGAAACCGAACTACCATTTTCGGCGAAACCACCTTTTGGATTTTCAACTGAGTCTCTCTGTTTCATATTTTCGGTCCGAAGTGTATAATGTTTTCGCCAAAATTGATTTTGAAAACCAAGCAGTGATTTGAACTAAAGTTTTCGGCGAAACCATATGGTTATTTTCGGCGAAAACGCCTTCGAAAATCCGGCAGTGCATTTGAACTAAAATTTTCGGCGAAACCACCCTTTTAATTTCGCCAAAAATAATTTTGAAAATCACCCAACTATTCCTTTAAAATCCGGAGTCACCCTCCCTCTTCCTTCTTTCAGTTTCTCATTCAATCGTCAAAATATTTTTAAAAAATTTCCCTTAACCTTCTTTGTTCGACTTTTATTCTGTGTGGATCCGGGACACTTGTCCCGGTATCCTTTTGATCTTTTTGTTGTTTTTGTTTTGTAGGATCTCGAGTAGCTACTCCGCTCTGCTCCGGGCTATCCGTGTTCATCCCCTACACCGACCATCACCTTCCAGGTTCTTCGTATCTCTCTACTCTAGTTTAGTTCTGTGAGGACACAGAACCGTTTAAGTGTGGGGTAGGATTCTAGGATTATGCATGATCTTGCTTGCTATCTATGATTCTATGGTTCAAATTTGAATTTCTCTAGCATAAAATTGCTCAATTCTTGACTTTTGATGTTAAATTGACTTCAATTTTGAACAATGACGTCTAGACTGTTCCACTTAGAACATGTAGCCAACGTGTTGGAACTGATATTAAATGAGTCTAGGTCAGAACTGATCATAAATCACTCTTGTAGTTGAAACTTGAATTAATTGAATTAATTGGTTTGTTAATAACAAAGCTCGATGACACCGTTCTAAGATGATAGATGCTAGCTTCTCCCATGTTTTTCACTCCATATTTGTTCACCTGTGATTGTGGCTAGAGATTAGACGGAAATCCAATTCGAAATCTTGTGTAAAAAGTTATAACTAGCTAGGATCAAGTGGCTAAATTGGTTAAATCAAGTAATTAAGTGTTGCAAATCAATGCTAAGTTTTTGAAGTGCTGAAAATAAAGCTAGGCAAGCCCGACACCTAAGTGAAGTGTTCGGGTTGAGCACTAGCAAAGGCACAAATACTGTGAGCTAGGCAGGTCCAACACCTAAGTGAAGTGTTTGGTATCGAGCACTAGTATGCAGTAAATAAACTGAAGGAATAAGTTGAAGCTTGAACGAAATTGTTGTTAAAAAGCGGTCCTAGCTAGAACATGTAACGTACAGATCTAGAAACGGATGAAGTTGAGTCGATAGCCACGTCACTTTTCCTACCTCCGCATCCACATCATGGCTAGAGCTTCAAGTCTTTTTGATTAGAATTGGTGTTATCGTAGTCGGTTAATTATGATTAATTGTTTTGCCAAGAAACGAGCTTTGTTAAAACCACTACTTGAAGTGTGTAGAAAGTAGTGAGATCGAAAACTTGTTTGGTTGATGTTCTTGCATGTGTAGGTCACTCTTTCTACGTGGAACAGTCTAAACCAAATTGTTAGAATTGAATCTCGGTTTAATCTCGTGCCATTTGTGAATTTGAGTGTTTTCTAGTTCAGTTTGCTTGAGGACAAGCAAAAGCTTAAGTGTGGGGTATTTGATGACACTCGATTTGACGTGATTATCAGCCTCATTTAAGCGACATTTCCTTGCTTGGAACGTGGTTTTAGGGTAAAATAGCGAATATTCACTCAACTACCCTATTTCCTACCGATTTGGTTACTTTGGCCCTTTTTGGGTCTATTTGATGGTTTTCTAGTGTTTTTGCGTAAGCACAGGTTTTTGCCGTCAAATAAAGTAGCCATGGACGTGTCTAAGGCATAGGAACATCGAGGAAGTGAACCGGAATCGATCAAAGGAGCCAATCAAAGTCAAACCAAAAATCTGCCCATTCACACTTACACATTCGGCGAAAACAAGCTCACACATCTTCGGCGAAAATAACAGTGTAAACCAACTGATGTCAAGAGAAGAACATCTTCGGCGAAAAGAGCCCAGGGTTTTCGGCGAAGATGCAAGGGAAAATCACTGGCGCCAACAGAAGGTATTTTCGGCGAAATTGATTAACTCTTCGATCCGAAAATAGAGTACAGAGAAATCAGCCGGCGGTGTTTTCAATTGCAAGAATATTTTTGGCGAAAATACTTCATTATTTTCGGCAAAAATCCCGTCCAAATCCGGCGCTGTATTGGAAACCCTAAAACGTACCTATTTAAAGAAGCAGCCGGCAGCCAAAGGAGAAAAACAATTCATTCTTCATATTTTCACAAATCAGACTTTAGAGAGGTCAGCCGACTCTAGGGTCGATAGATAGAGTTTAGAGAGTTCGAAGATCCGTGGAGAGATCGTGACGCCATCCTTCCACCTCAGAGAACTCGGAGCTTAAAGTTGAAGATCCAGGAGATTGAAGCTTCGTGGGAGTCGTCAGAATTAGGTTTTTCAGTTCTTATCTGTTCTTCCTCTGTATGATGATCTTCATTGTTGCCTTTGATTCTCTTGTATCTGATATGAGTAACTGAACTTGTAGAGCTTAGATTAGATGAACCCTAAGTGACCCAGGGCTTTAAAGCGGTCACGGATCGGCGGTAATTAGATTCGAAGTTCAATCAGTTTCTCTTTGCATGTTTGATTCGTTCTTCATTGTTCATGTTTCTTGTCTAGATTGATCCCCTAGATTAGATTCTTGTTAAGCTAAGGATAGAAGCGAACGCTCGCCTTACTTTAGAACATCGAATTAAACAATTAACCTTATAATTGGAGCGTGCCTTTCGTAGGAACCGGTTAGGGTTAATTCACTGCAAGAGTAACTCATTAATCATTAGTAATTGCACCAGTTAATTAAGTCGTTGCGAGAGGCGACCGTACCCGGGCGGCTAGTTAATCTTGGTAGTTAGAACGGATAGAGCGAACGTTCGCCGGTCTTAAACCTAAGGGTAAGGAGTTATGGTGGTGTATAGAAACCGATTGAATTAGAATTAAAAACCGCTGATCTGTTGATTGCCAATGCTCTGGTGATCTAAGGGGGATTCGAAATCTAAGTTCGTCTATCTTCTCGTTAGTCAATCTTTTAATCTTTCTTTCTTTTATTTTCCTTTTCTTAATAGACTAGAAGTCGTGGAACTCACACCACGCACAACGTGTTTTAACCTGAGTAATTTGCCAGCTTCTTCAAAGTAGTCGATTAGAAGAAACCTCGAGTTGAATACGATCTGCTATACGCTTTTTCTTAGCATTAGTAGTTTTTATTTGGCTGAACGTCCGAACAACGACCGGAGGTCTCACCACTCGCTCTTAGACCGAACAGGCTAAGATTGCAGGGAATCCAGGCAGTTCTGCTACACCTCTACGATCACAGATTCTGAAGAAAGGCAGATCCAATCCATTCATCACTCCGATCAAGATCGAGGAACCGAAGGAGAGTTCCTCATCTCCGTCTTTACCGCACTCTTCATCCGCTTCATACACCGCATCACTTTCACCCCCTCCATCTCCCACCATGACCGATAGATTACCACCAAACGGCGATGAACCGCCGCCACCCCCCACCTGCACAGAAGAGTCTAGCAGACTATAACAAGCCGAGCGCGACTAGCGTTCGATCTGCCATTGCCGTTCCGCGCATTGAAGGAGATCCTGACTATGAGATCAAGAGTCCATTCTTGACCATGATCTTTAGGGATTTACAGTTTGAAGGCAGGCCCCTAGACAATCCGTGCACTCATCTTGCAGATTTCCTTGATCTCTGCAGTACTTTCAAAAACGGAAACCTCGACAAAAACACTCTTTGTCTGAGAGCTTTCCCGTTCTCTTTGAAAGCCGCTGCTAAGAGGTGGCTTACTGGCAAACCACCTGGCTACTACACTAACTGGGATACTCTGGCTCAGGACTTTGTTGAAGAATACTTCCCTCTGGCCAGAACAACCGCCATCAAGGACAACATCGCCAGATTCTCCCAAAAAGAAGGAGAAAGTTTATATGATACTTGGAATCGATTCCAAGAACTTCTCTACACCTGCCCTCATCATGGATTCGAGCAGAGGCAGTTAGCTGAAATCTTCTCTCGAGGACTTCGAGAAGAATCTGCCAAGTGGGTCAATTCTCTAGCTGAAGGGGATTGCACTACACTCACTCCTGAAGCTGCTCTTCTGCACTTCGCAAACTGTGCCTCCAAGTCAAGGAACTGGGAGCGACAATCTGAAGGATCGAGGAGCAAGCTAGATTTCGAAGCAGCTATCAAGGCAGAGGTAGAGAAGCATTTAAAGAAGTCTACCACACCAATCAAGCCACCGGCAGCTTCTGTCTATGTTGCCGATTGCGAGTGGTGTGGAGCTTGCGCACATAACGGAGGCCGTTGTCAGAATTTTGGTAAGGCAGAAGTCTGGTCTGCCGAAGAGGTAAATTTCATCCAACAAGGCTTCGTTAATAATCAGAATGGTTATGCTGGTTATCGTAACTTCAGACAGCAAGGGAACTATCACGACAGACCTCCCTACAATGCTGGCACCAATCATAACCAGAACCAGAATAACCACCCAGTTGGTCAAGCTCAGGATCAGAAGCCTAACCATCCGCCGGCAAGTGTCTACCAGCCGCCGCATCGCAATCCGGGTAATTATGGAACTGCTCCTGGCAATCGCCAGAATCAATATCTTAACAATACCTATCCAGGACAGCAGCATCAAAGAGATAATAATGTCAGTGACCTGGATAAGAAGCTCAGCCAGATCATCACAAGACTCGATGATCATGACAGTCAGTTCAAGGCTCAAGCTCTTCTCATTCAAGAACAAATAGCATCTGGACAACGGATTGAGCAAGTCGTGAACAACATCTCGAGCATGCTAGCATCTGGTCGACCATTTGGCCAGCTTCCAAGCCAGACAGAGCCAAACCCGAGAAAAGAACAGGCTAAAATGGTAACTGCTCGAAAACTTCCGAACTTAATTACTGATGCTTTTTCTGTTTTACGCAGGATTGCTGAAACTCCGGAAGAAGAGGAAGAAGAGGAACAGAAACCAGTGCCTAAGGATGATCCTCCTCTTGCACCATACGTCGTGAAGCCTCCTTTTCCTAGAGCACTGCTGCCAAACGCAAGGATCGAGACTGGCATGAAGGGGAACAAGGAAGGATACCCTGACATTCGTATTAAGAAACCTGTCTCTCCATATCCAGCTAAGTTATCTGATCCTGGTTCTTTTACTTTGCCTTTGGTCATCAATGATGTTGAAATTGAACGTTGCTTAGTTGATCTAGGAGCATCTGTTAATGTCATGCCTGTGAGTCTATATGAAAAGTTAAACCTAGGGGAACTTGAACCGCCCAGTATGCAACTTGTCTTTGCTGATAGATCGCTTAAAACCCCTAAGGGAGAGATTAAAGACGTTGTCACTAAATGTGGTCCGTTCACGTTCTTAGCTGATTATGTGATTATGGATACTAATACATATGACGCTACTATTCTCATAGGTCGACCTTTCATGGCTACTACTGGAATGAATATTAACGTTCCTAATGGTTCTTTGACTTTAAGAGTTGGTAAAGAAACGAAAACGTTCCATCTTAAAGATGGCATGAAATATGACTCTAGGAATGAAGAATCTCACTGCTTAGCTGTTGAAACTGTGGAGTTGACTCCGGTCAACTCCGTTACTAATGCTTCTCCAAGTGTCTCTAGATCAGTTGTTGCTACAGGTATTAAACAGGTCACTACGAAAAAACCAGAAATTTTGGTTCAGAAGCCGCTTAAGAAGAAGAAGAAGGAACTGCAAGCCTCTTCTAAACCACCGAGCAGACCTCGAGGAAAGAACAAGAAGACAAAGACCCAAATGGTCTGGAAGCCAAAAGCTCTACCGTCTTCCACCGAGCCAGCTGCACCACCATTTCGTTCCGAGAAACCGGCGCCGGAACAAGTATGGAGGGAGAAGCCGAAAGCATCTCCTAAGGAAGTACTTATGATCACCGATCCTGGTGATAACAAGGCGAAGAAGAAAGAAAAAGAGAAACCGACAGTCCTCATTCCTTCTATCGTCACACTAAAGAAGGATGACCTCTCTAGAGAGCTGTTCGGACCATTCAAGTTCGTTGATCATCTTCCCGACAGACGTACCAAACTACTACATGCAAACGGGAAGAGATTCACGCTTACCGGAGAAGTCCCGAAGCTGTACTTCATGAACTTCGACGCGAGCGTGAAGGAGAATCTAAGTTGGGATGTCTCCTAATACTGTCCAGGTATCGTCAAGCTCAAGGACGTTAATAAAAGAGCGCTTCGTGGGAGGCAACCCACGGCTGGAGTCAGTTTTGTTTTGTTTCAACCTTGGTATTTTAGAGTCGGTTCGGGAGAGCCAAAAGTGTCAGTTTGTTTGATTTATTATTTTTCGTGTTGAGTCTGCGTGTCATAGAGTCAGTTGCAAGTTGATTGAGGTCGTTCCGATTTTTCTGGATTTAACTGTGATTTTCTGAAGTTGGTCGGATTTGCGAAAATATTTTAAACCCGAACAGTTCATAATTTTTGGCGAAACCACCCTTGTTTTCGGCGAAACCGATTTTCAAATTTCGAACCTGTTTCTCCTGTTCCTCATTTTTGGTTCGAAAAATTTCTGTTTTCAGCGAAACCATTTCAACTAAGATTTCGGCGAAACCGAGCTTCCATTTTCGGCGAAACCGAGCTTCCATTTTCGGCGAAACCGCCTTTTTGAAATCGTTCAATCCAAGTTAACTTGTAGTTTCGGCGAAACCACCCCCCTACTTTCGCCGAAACTGATTTGAAAAATCACTTAATTATTCCCTTTAAAATCCGGACCTCTCTCTTCTTTATCCCATTTTGGCACAGCCTACCCGAAACCCCCCCTCCTTTTGAAATCGCCGACCACCCTCCACTTTAAAACCCGCCGTCGCCGCCGTTTCAACCCGCCGCCGCCGCACCTCCCCTCTCTTTTTTCCAATCCCACCAAGCCCTAGAACGTTCGAATCGGAGCTTTGCAGCTCCAGTTCTCCGAAACCCCAATTTTCAAGTTTTTCACCGATTCCTCTCACCTCGTTCATTTTTAGCAATCATGACTTCAAGGTAAGTTGTATAACTTTTCAATACGAACCTTTTGACATATAGATTGCTGAATTTCGTCGAGGTTGACTTTCAGTTGACTTTTCGGTTTGCCTCGTTTTGCGTGCCGACTATTTCGTGTGAACTAGGATTGACTGAACTTATAGAACTGTTCTAGGATGCTTAGGAGTTCCGTGCTTAATCTCCATATCATTTGGTCATGTGTTGCTATGCATACAATTAATTTCTTGTTATGTTGACTTTTGTGAGAAATGTCGGTTTGACTTTGAACTGTGTTGATCATTTGGCTGCCCCAAGTGTTCATTCTTGTTCATATTATCGTGCTGCCATTTGAAATAATATTTTACCGTCATTCTCCGAGTTGTGACAGTCTCGCCATGATTAGGGTCCAATATGCTTAAAGGTTGACTTTCTAAATGTCGGTTTGACTTTTTGAACTCTGATTGTAATTATCCGATTCTGGCTGTTCCGAAGTATGTATTTTACTGTCTATGATTACCGGTTACTCCGCTTTCCTTACCCCACTTAGTTTCCCTCGTTTCTTTGTGAAATTGAGTTTTTCTACTAAGTGTGGGGTAAGGTTTTGGTCGACTAATCTGGTTTCATTCTGGTTTAGGAACACCTTTGAGCGCAGGACTAAGGCGCGACTTGATGGCGCCTCGAGCTCAGGAGCTGCCACTCCCGTCACACCCGCCATTCTGGGTCCTCCACCTGCACTCCCTCGCCATGCTGGATACCATCCCACCATCGCCCGTCTACCGGACTTCTACTTTGAGAGCTTCCAGAAGATCGAGCACATCCGTGGAGCTGACATGCATCCTTTATCCATGGAGTCACTCCAGGAGCATGACGAGGATTCCTACCGGAACGTGCATGACGCCCTAGCACCGGCCGGTCTCCTAGAGCTGACCACCATAGCCGCCGAGTTCCTAGACATTGCTCTCCAGGAGTTCTGGGCGACATTTGACTTGGACGAGCATAAGAGGAGACGGGGCCAGAAGGTGATCACCTTCTTTCTTGGTGGGGTGTACAAGCAGCTCACCTACGATGAGTTTGCCGCTCATCTGGGCATCCCCTATGAGCACTATCACGATCACCACCTCGGTTGGGGCGAGGATGATGACGACGAGGAGTTGCACGCCCTCTGGAGCCACATGACAGGCGTTCCTGGCGATCGCCTCGGGAAGAGCAACTCAGTTAAGTCTCTCTCTCACCCGCTCTATAAGTTTATTCATATGGTTTGGCGGAGGTCACTTTTATATGTCAGAGACAAGGATCGCCACCATATCCTTAAGGAGGAGCTCATGCTTCACCGAGCCATCCGAGAGAGCTACCCTCTCCACCCCGGCTGGGTGCTAGCTCACATCTTCAGCCAGCGGACCAAGCGGAGGAAGCTACCACGCAAACTCTTGGGAGGCAACTTCATAGGTCAGCTCATCCTCTCCTTCGGCATCAGCCATGAATATGGCCCTAACATTCCACTACACCCAATTATGACCGTTGGAGGAGACTTGGCGGTCGAGTACGACTTAGAACTCGACCTCAGTCCCCATGTAGCAGCAGATCCTCCACTCCAACCTGCGGTCGAGTCGGAGGACGAAGATGATGCTGAGGAGCAGCAGCCGCAGCCGCCGCCTGAGTTTCAAGATTATATACTTTCGCCACACCATCAGGCAGGGTACATCCACCAGTCGCCGCCGCGCATTCCAGATCCATTTCCGGCGCATACTCACCAGCCGCGACATCACCCCGCGGATGTGGGAGAGTTATACGAGCGAATGCAGGAGTGGCGCATCACCGACAACGCCGCTCAAGAGGCGCGATGGACTATTATGCAGCAACATATGCGCCGAGCCGACCGGCGATATGAGGCACAGATGGCGTGGCAACGCCAGCTGGGCGAATTTCTCAACCTTTCACCTCCCGGTTCACCGGACCAGCAGTGATCGGGTTGTATTCCTTTTCTGGTGTCTTCTTTTTATTTATTCTTTTCGGATTTCTATACAACTTTTTTCTGTGTGGATCCGGGGCACTTGTCCCGGTTTCCTTTTTATGTTTCATTTGTTTTTGTTTTGTAGGCAGTTGGGAGATTCCCTTTGCTTCAGGTTCTGTTACACTTCCCTCCGCTCCAAGGATCCGTGTTTACCCTCTGAAATCAACCGTCCTCTTCCAGGTTCTTCCATTCCACTCTGAACTCTAGAATTAGTCCTGTGAGGACACAGTCCAATTTAAGTGTGGGGTAGGATGCTAGAGAACCTTGCATGAACTTGATTGCCCTTGATTTTGTTTTGTGTGCCTCGTGATTCCATTCCAGTCTCTCTAGCATTAGAATGGCTCAGTTCTTGATTTTTGATGTTAAGTTGTTGTTCAACCTTTCATAATGATGCTTAGACTGCTTAACCTAGAACTTGAGAACCAACTTGTATGCTTTGATGCTAAATTGCCTGGTCAGAACAGAATTTTAAAATCACACTTGTAGTTTGTAGCCTTGATTGCATGAAAATGACCGAATCCGACTAGCAAACCAACTGTGAGCTTTTGATCCATTGCACGTAACTTGCAATTTTAATTCTTTCTGAGTGGTTTTCTGTTTACTTGAATGAGTTAGAATTTGCATGAGACCTACTCGAGACCACACGATGACACGAGTTCTAGAAGGATAGGGGCACCTAGATTCAGCTACTAAGCCAGATAGCCTACCAAACGATAAAATCCACTAGGTTTAGACCCTTGAGCTTGGCCTGTTCTTTCGGTTCGATAATACATTACAGCCATTCCCCATTTCTTTCATTCCCCGTTGATCCCCTGTGGTTCTAGTTCTAGATTGACCTACCGGAAGTCGGTTTGTGGTAACTTGCCTATAGCCATTAAACAGGTGGTCTTAGCTATTATGTCCAGACGTGTAAACCCCTCTAGCAACTAAAAGAAAAAGCGGCACAAAGAAAAATTTACAAAAAGAAAGTAAAAAGAGAAATAAAAATTTCGAAAAAAAAAATGAACAAAGAAGAAAATCAGAAAAAGTTCAAAGTGTAGTTCAAATAAAACGTTCTTCTCCCTACAAATGGAAGAACGAAGTAGAAAGAAAAGTTGAAAAGAAAAGAAAAAAAATGTGTATGCAAAAAGAAAAAGAATAAGTGCTAGGTTGCTTGAGGGTATCATAGGACGAGCGTTCATCATTCCACCAGTGTTTGGTTAGACGGTAGGAAGCCATAGATTAGATTCGAGGGAAGTTAGTCGAAAGCTACACCGCACCAAGCCATCATCATTCATTCTCATCATCCATCTCATTATAAACCCGAGTAGTGTAGATTTCATTACGGTCCTAGCAGGGAAGTCCTTCTTGACTAGATACTCGTGTTGTCACAGTGGTGGAGATGTGGTCGAAATGCAAACCTATGACAGAATTCGGTAACAGAAAATGATCGAGAGCAGAAACACGTCCCTAAACACAGAGAGTGAGAGTTCCCATTGTACTAAATATATCCTGTGTGAGGAGTCTGGTCGGTCAGGTCAAATTCGTGCATGATTGATTGCTAATTACTTGTCGTGTGCAGTTTATTAGTGAGACCAGGTAGTTTGGCTGATCAGTATGCATGTTAGGTTTCTTGTTCTAGGATCGATCTGTCTAATAATTCATTGTGCTTGATTGAGCTCCAATTTAATCGATCTTATCATTTATGAACATGAGCGTTTCTATTCAGTTTGCTTGAGGACAAGCAAAAGCTTCAGTGTGGGGTATTTGATGACACTCGATTTGACGTGATTATCAGCCTCATTTAAGCAACATTTCTTTGCTTAAGACATTGTTTTTAGGGTCGAATAACGAATATTCAATCGATTGCCCTATCTCGTGCCATTTGTGTTACCTTGGCCCGTTTCGGGTCTATTTGATGGTTTTCTAGTGTTTTCATGTTAGCACAGGTTTTTGCCATCAAATAAAGTAGCCATGGACGTGTCTAAGGCGTTGGAACCTCGAGGAATCAAACTGGAATCGATCCAAGGAGCCAATCAAGTCAAACCGAAAATCTGCCATTCACACTTACAGTTTCGGCGAAACCAGGCCTCCAATTTCGGCGAAACCAGCAGTTCAAATCAACTGATGCCAACAGAAGGATGGTTTTGGTGAAATAAATCAACTGCTCGGACCGAAGACATTGAACAGCCGCGGGAGCCCTGAACTCAAAGCCAGTTTCGCCGAAACTATCCCTATGGTTTCGGCAAAAACATTAGCTCAGCCCGGCCCAACTAGGGTTAAGTATTTATACTTAATCCGGCGGCCCGAAGAGGAAAAAAGAGGATCATAATTAATCATAATACAACTTTTCGAGATCATAATTCTCTGAAGTCTGGAGCGAGGAGTTGGAGTTCGAAGAGCCGGATAGAGATCGTGACGCCATCCCTTCCACCTCGGAGAACCGGAGCTAGGAGTGCAACTTACCGAAGATCGGAGTCTGTCAGAGTCGTCTGAATTAGGTTTTTCAGATCCTTTTCTGTTCTTCCTTTGAATGATGAACTCTTTCCTTGTCTTTGTTTCTTTTGTAATGATCATGAGTAGCTAAACCCTTTAGAGCTTAGACTAGATGAACCCTAAGTGACCCAGGGCTTTAAAGCGGTCACGGATCGGCGGTGATTAGATTCAAAATTCAATCAGTTCTTTTTCAAGTTTGATTTGTTCTTCATTATTCATGTTTCTTGTCTGGATTGATCACCTAGATTAGATTCTTGTTAAGCTAAGGATAGAAGCGAACGCTCGCCTTACTTTAGAACATCGAATTAAACAATTAACCTTATAATTGGAGTGTGCCTTTCGTAGGAACCGGTTAGGGTTAATTCACTGCAAGAGTAACTCATTAATCACTAGTAATTACACCAATTAATTAAGTCGTTGCGAGAGGCGACCGTACCCGGGCGGCTAGTTAATCTTGGTAGTTAGAACGGATAGAGCGAACGTTCGCCGGTCTTAAACCTAAGGGTAAGGAGTTATGGTGGTGTCTTAGTAATTGATTGAATGAGAATCGAAATCCGCTGATCTGTTGATTGCCAATGCTCTGGGGAACGAAGGGGGATTCAAAGTCTAAGTTCGTCTGTCATTCTTGTTTCCAAACCCTAATTCTCAATCTGCTTTAGTTTAATCTTTTTAATTTTTCTGCATTTCTTAGAAGTAGAAGTCGTGGAACTCGCACCACGCACTAAGTGTTTTTCTTTGAATAATTTGTTAGTTCTGAAGTAGCCAATCATTCGAAGGCCCGTGGAATACGATCTGCTATACGCTTTTTCTTAGCATTAGTAGTTTTTATTTGGCTGAACGTCCGAACAACGACCGGAGGTCTCACCAGCGTACACTAGCTGAACCTTGGAGACCAGGTAGAAACGGCTGACATAGTGGCGCCAGTTTGCACCAGCTAATGTGCAACAAGCTACGGCATTAAAGCATGATATCTTGTAGCACAGAAACTTCCCGCACGTGCACGTCCCCTTACGGTTCGAACACACATCAAACCAAACGATGTGGCTGTTACTACCTCTACGGTTGTGATTGTTGGGAGCAGACTTCACCTCATACACTCTGTTAGCCGCATCGTACGGTAGCACGTAGTGTGTGACAGAATGTGACGTTCAGTTGGAGGTGAATTTTTTACAGTACTTTGTGAGCTCATTTCCCTCTTCCAATATGCCTGATATTCCCCGCGTCGGTTCTGCCAATACTTGACCATACGGTGAAATGTGTGCTCGATCACATAAGACATCGGCAAATGTCGCACACCCTTCAGTAATCCATTGACGCATTCATGCGCGTTAGTCGTCATGGTTCCCCACCGAGCACCGCCGCCCTCAATGTTGTCGTAGGCCATGCTCCATAACATAAGATCCTTATTCACCCATTTGGGTTCTCGTAGATTTTCTTCATCATGGATCTCCAACCATTCTGCCTTCTTCGTCTCAAACTTCCGCACATTCTCTTCCAAGCATGCAGGTAGATGTGTAGACGTGTATGAATATCCCGTGTACTTGCTAAACGAAATTAGGTAAGTACCTAAGTTCCAAAGGCGACTCATTAGCAATGATTTGTGGTGCTTCGTGTTGAAGTTCCTTACATAATGGCGTAGGCACCCGCCAAACCCACCCTCGACCAATACTGCGCATTGCCGCTTGTATTCCGGCGTGTCGATTGTAACATCCCCACCCAACCGAACGGTTTGGAACTCGTGTTTGGATGGTTGAGACGTTGGAAACAATGTTCTTGAGGTCCCATCGAAGTCCGGGACGTTCATGGTTGAGTCGGGTCGAAGTTGTAGTAACCAAATGTTGTCAGGCTTCTCGAATTATTTCCACATTTTTTGCCTACTTTTATCTATCTAAATTTGGCCATATTTACTCCTATTTAAGAAAAAATGACAAAAATGATTTCTCTTGCTCCTTGAGTTATCTCGAAATTTTTTGAAACAATTTTGAAATATTTCTTTTAAATCTTTCATCCACCTTAGCTATAACAAATCAAATAGTGCTATCTCGTTTCATATAATTATCGAGGAGGATTTAAAACTAGACGAATCTCTAAAATTGGGCTCGAGGCCAAGTTTAAATCGTTGGGCTTTAGGCCCATTTGATTTCGAATTGGGCTTTAGGCCCATTTTCTAATGAAATTGTGTTGGGCTTTTGGCTCACCTTTATTTTATGCATAAATAATAAATTGCACAAAAAAAATTGATGAAATGAAACAAAATAAAAAAAATAGCAAAATTCCATCTTTGCCCTCTTTTCCTCCCTATAAAATAAGCTCCCTAGCAATGGGAAGGAAAAGGAGGACATGAACAAAAAATTGGGCCTTCCTCTTCTTCTCTTCTAATCGGCAGAAACTGCCTTTCTTCCCTTTCTTCTCTCTCAATTCTCCCCACCTACAAAAAAACAAAACAAAGAGATGAGAAATAGTCAGAAAACAAAGAAGCAACAGGAAGATGTGTGGTCAGAAATTGATAGGCATAGTTGAGTTTTGAACTTTGGTTTCGAAACTCAACGATTTCTATCGATATTCTTTCCATACACAGAGCCATTTTCAGAAGCTGTGTTTACTTATCTATCTACTAACATTCATTTACTCTCAGTTCCAATTTCATAATGTTATAACCCATATCAAGCATTCTATTTATACTAACCTTGCCTCTTATTTTCGTTTATCTATACTAACTGATTTCAAATTTTCAATTTATATTTCTCACTATATCAATCTTCAGTTTTTATGTGTTTCACTAATATTCTACTAATTTATCTAATCACTAATTGTTCATGCATCTAATTGACCCAACAACTTAATGCAAACCCTAACAAAATCAAGTGAAGGGAAATCGAAATTACCTGAGCTTTGATCCAATTTATAGGTTTAATTGCCACAATCAGTCATCATATTCAATCATCAATAAACCTGAAATCAACCATAACGAACCAAAGTTAGAGAATAATGATCAAGACCAAAAAATAAAGGAATGTAAAAGGAAAACAGCCCACACTTTGCTTTCTCTTGCATTACAGGTATGCATCGGCGGCGTCAAACGAAGCGGCGGTTCGGCGGCGGAACTACGGCGCAGCATGCATCGGACTGACGGAGGCAGATCTGACGACTTGGACGGCGGCGATGGTGGATTCCTTCGACGGCGGTTGGAGACTAGGAGCACCGGCGGAAGGAGGTATCAGCGGCGACGAATCGAGCGATCGGTAGCGGCGGCGGTTCGAGGATGACGGCGGCGGAGGCATGTCAGTGGCCCGGTGTTGGCGTCGAGCCAATGGGGAGAGAAAAAGGGGCTTTTCACCATAATAAATAAAAAATTAAACTATGTACCAAAATAAATACGTTCTGAAACTATTTATATATATAGGTATATTCGCCCCAGGCCTAGGCGAACTCGCCCCAGGCAGAGGCGTTGTCGCCTGTCAATAAACATCATACTCAAATGTAATGTAATTACAAATGATTACTTTGCAAACAAGATACCCAATTTTTCATAATTACAAAATAATCACTAGTTTATGTAATTTTACAAAATAATTATTCAAGTTTGAATTTCAATAATGAATTCAAATGTGCTACCGTAATCGTAACTAAATTGAATTTAATCCTTACTCGTGAGCTTGTCGCTGATTAATTCTTTAACAAGTTAACGAGCCAAACTTAATGATGTCGAGCATCGAGCTAAATCGGGTAGGCTCGAACTCTTCATTTATTGAAATTCATAAAACTTGTTGACTTGTCGAGTCTATATCGTTCGAATCGAGCGAGCTCGATGGTCGAGTTCGAGCCTACCCAATTCAGCTCGATTCGTCGACTCGTTGAGTTTGACTCGTTAACTTGTTAAAGAATTAATCATCGACAAGCTCACGAGTTGAAGAATTAATCAGCGACAAGCTCGCGAGTAAGGATTAAATTCAATTTAGTTACGATTACGGTAGCACATTTGAATTCATTATTGAAATTCAAACTTGAATAATTATTTTGTAAAATTACATAAACTAGTGATCATTTTGTAATTATGAAAAATTGGGTATCCTGTTTGCAAAGTAATAATTTGTAATTACATTACATTTGAGTATGATGTATATTGACAGGCGACAACGCCTCTGTCTGGGGCGAGTTCGCCTAGGCCTGGGGCGAATATACCTATATATGTAAATAGTTTCAGAACGTATTTATTTTGGTACATAGTTTAATTTTTTTTATTTATTATGGTGAAAAGCCCGAGAAAAAGGTTCGATTTCTTTGTCCTGTTCCTTTTTTTTATGAGAGAAGAAGGGAGAAAAGAGATGGAAGATGAAGAAGATGAGAGAGTTGAGGGAGAGGGTTGGAGGCGTTGAAGAAGAGAGAGAAGAGAGGAATTTTTTGCTCTTTTTTTTAGCTTATATATGAAGCCATTAGGGTAGGGTTTGTCCTTATTTATGATTCTGCCACCGCGTCAGTATTACAAGTCTGCCATTAATGAGGGGGTGGGCTGACCGAATTTTGGTTATCTGGGCCGAGTTTTGGGGCCCGAATCCTTGTTTCTTTAACTGATTAAATAAGCCCAACCAAATTTGAATTATTTTCAAGTATTGTACAATTTAAGTGTTGATCAATTAAACCGATTAGAGTTTCCAAATTTCGAGTAATCGCGGAGTCGGTAATTATGACAATCATTTTTATGAGTAATAATTTTACATATTTGTTAATGAGAAGATGATGTTGTAATAATGACCTTAGACTAATTCCAATTCGAAATTTAAATTGTACCCATAAACTTAACTCTGGTACTAAGCTAAAAAATTTATTAACTTAATGTGTTCTTAGGGGTTAGTAACGATATTTTTACACTCGTGAAATATTGTGGAAATCCCGAGCCTAAAATTATCCAAATGATTAAAATCAATACTAACCTTGGATTAGTAGCGATTATTTCACACTCGTGAAATATCGTGGAAATCTCGAGCATAAAATACTCAAAACCATTACTAACCTTTGGGATTAGTAACGAAAGAAAACTCGTGAAAATCTCGATTAAGTAAGAATCCTATTAATCGCTCTCATCATGGAAAATAGTAACGTTAGCCTCGACACTAGAAGTGGCGCGTGAAAACCATGCACTCCAAAAACTATTAAACCAAAAATTGACTTAAATAACCAAATTCAAAATCACAATACCAAAATCAATCCACGTTCTCTATGGCACGAACTACGCGGACTTTGATCCCAATACTCATTGGGTACGTAGGCAGCAGAAAGGCACAAGTCCACCTTTTTAAAATTAGTAAATGAAAACTCTTTTTATAAAAACTAAAATAATTATGATTAGTAGTGTTAGTCTTTACAACTGTAAAGACGCACGAACCTATTTCTTCCTAAAAATCACATTTATATGGAATGTGAACTAAAATATAAAGTGAGATTAGTAACGTCACGTGAAACGCTCACAACCTAAAAAATCACAAAACAACCAAAACAAAATGCGACCACTCGGTTGCAAGCCAACTCAAATAAACTTTTCAAATCGAACTACGTGGACTTCGATTCCGGTTTCCGGATACGTAGGCAGTCACTAGACTCGAGTCCAACTTTAAAACAACTTTACCTTTTTCCAACTTTAAAACAATTTTATCATTTTTCCTTTAAAACTATTTTTATTCAAAAATCATCGGGATTAGTAGTGTGTCCTGACAGTAGGTCAGACACATGAAACTCCCATTTTACGAAATTAAACACATTTTAATTAAAAGCACATCAATGACTTATCGAATTTGGTAGTACCAATTTTCCGGGCGTTGTGGGGATGCTAATCCTTCCCCATACGTAACCGTCCCCCTTATCCAGATCTTTGAACGTAGACCAAGCCTAGTTTAGGTTAAAATCATCTAAATCGGGCTCTAAGTGTCCAATCCACTTTAAGTGATTGGTGGCGACTCCAACCTTTTACCAAACCCACCGAAGAGACCGACGCGAAGCCGGGGGATCGCGCGCCGCGAGTTGAAACGTTCACGACAGCTGGCGACTCCGCTGGGGAATCGAGTTCTTCTCCGGGGCGAGCTACATAAACAACGTTGATAAGTCTTCCTTTCATTGATGTGCTATCTGTTTATTAAACGCATAATTTAAATATTAGTATGCATACATCTGCATATAGCTCTATACTCGAGCTTACCCTTAGATAGAGAATATTGAGTAGTAGCGTTAGCTTCACACTAGTGGAGGCGAGTGAATCTCTCCACCCAACAACTGTTTTTAGGATTAACGATATGTCATCATATAGGTCGTGTATTGTATGCAAAGCATAATACGTCTTATTAATGTGAAAATTTGTGTTTTAATTTTCCTTTATTATGTGAGCATTTACTTTATTTGCAAATTTTGTACATTGTTAGCATAATTTTCTCGAATTTTCCTCGTCTTAAACGTTATTTTTAAAAAAACTTTCCTCTCTTAATATTTGTAGGGATTATCAATACATCTTTTATTTTTCTTCTTTCCAAATCAAATAAAATCATCCTTAGTTTTAAAAGCATTAAATTTTGAAGATATCATCAACATTCCATCATTTCCACCACATAATTAAAATGAAAAATCATAGCATATCAATCATACATAAAAAAATCATTTTCAAATTACCGCGTGCATCCATACATCCATTATGTATATAATTAGCATATCCATTCCAATTTTCAAGCATGGTAAATAAGCATTTGACATGCATATTACATGTTTCATCATTCATTACAAAAAAAAACTCATAATTTCTAAACATCATCATGGTTTCAAAATGAATTGTCATCATCTTTTAAAAATTATTTACTCAATAAGTGTCATAAATTTTTGAATTTATCATTTTATTTTCTATTTTGAACAAAAAATCCTCTCTTCTTTCCCAATTTAAAAAAACATGAGTGGTTACTTTCAATGGTTTGTCAACAAAGGACTTTATCAGTTTAAAATTGAACAAAGCTGAAGGCTATTTCTCGTTAAGGGACGACCAATAAGGACACACTCCGTACCCATTTGTTTGCCTAATAATGGGGCAATGAGAAAAATAACAAGAGTGAATACCAAATCCTTATGAGGAACCATCACATTTGTCTCCTATTCACTAGGGTTAGAAACATAAAGAGTCGTAAAGTCATTACTTTTATCCACCGGTCAAATCAAGACCTGATTCTGAGTAACTAGATGACTGCGAGTTTCTAAAAAAAACGGACAAAAAAAGAAAAGAAAAAAAAGAAAAAATTCAAATTTCGACATACGAATAAGTGCATTTTTGTCATAAATTTTTCACCCACATTTTTCTATTATTTTCGGCTTTCTTCTTGTGGGTTGAGGGTTTTCCACTAGGGTTCAGTTGAAGGTTTTGAGGCCCATGCCTTGCATCAAACTTGAAGTCAGCAACTTTCGGCGCAAGATAAATATACATAGTAGTATAGCTGATTGTTGTAATATTAGATGATAGAAGTTGTTTAATGTATACAAAACAACATCTTGCTAGCCATTTTTCAATTGTGGAATGAAATTGTCAATCCACCTACAAAGTTGAGATTATCTATGTAATTTCACAATTTAAAGGTATATTTGATTTTTCTTTTGATTCATTGAAAATTATTGCTCATTTAGCAAGAAGGAATGATGCATATTATCGTGAAGTATCACTAGCAACCCTATGCGAGTTTCGAGCCTTAAATACGATATTTTTCCTTCTGAGAGGTTTTTCTTGCTGAAACACTCCTAGAACTTGCATGATACCGCCACATGATTTTGCAACGACATAAATGATAGAGGCATTAGGTTCATTCCATGGAAAAGAAGCCTACCCCTTCATCACCACTTAGTTCAGCCCTATGAGCCAAAATTGTTTATCGCACACAATTTACAAGCTCACCACCTTCCCTCTAATACCCTTTAAACCTTGAGTTTATGTCAATTGCCTAGTATGCGCGAGAGTCAAGATCAACTTCACACCAGCGACTATAAATGAAAAGCCAACAAATCGCTTAGACGGTAAAGACCATAAAAAGAGAGTCAACTCTTAGTAGATCAGATAAGAAAAAGAGAAAAATAGAAAGAAAAAATATGAAAGAAAAAAGAAGAAAAAAAGAAAGAAAAAAAAAATAAAAAAATAGTTAGGTCACAAAGTTTGAAGGTTTTGCTTTCCTAATGTTAGCTATAGGAGCCTCATATTTGCGCACAAGAAGATTGCAACAGGAGCTAAATAAAGCTGGCAAACCCTAAATGGGTCACAATAAATACAAATTCTAGTCAACACCAATCAAGTTGGTCTAGGCTAGCACACTTTTGGGTAGTTGTCATGACTCAATACACCCCTCTCATACAAACAACAAATCTACAATCATCCCCACCTTTACCCAATCCCCTCGATCATTACTACCCTTTAAGACCTCTTGATGTGTCGTTGCATTATACAAAGTGGTGGAGATTCAGTTGCATTACAAGCATATGGTGACTGCCTTCAGCAAGAAAAATGAATGAGATAAACACCGGCCCAAAAAACGAGAGAAACACGTGAGAGTGAGTACGTTTCATACTTACACGTACATTTTCATCCTTGTGAGAAGTCTAGTAAACTCAATCGGTGATATGCTCATTCCTTCTAGTTAAACATGCAAATCAATCATTAAGATGAATTTTTTTCATCGATTTTCATTAATCAAAATAGACATCAAGTGTCCTTTAAACTGTGAAAATTTATTCTTAATTAATTTGTCTTGTAGTGTAGTTACACTCAAAACGTCGTTGTGACACCCTTTCAACCTTTCAAAAATCAGAAAAATGAGATTTATTTCCATGACAAATGCACTTGTTCGTTTATAAAAAAAATCAGACAAAAAGGAAGAAAAATAAATAAAGCTAAAAAAAACATAATAGAGCTGTAAAAAATGTATCGTCAGAAATTCATCGGTCATCCAGTTACTAAGAATCATCGTCTCCTTCAGTCAAAGTTATCCACCTTGCAAAGTTTGCGTAAGCATCAATAGAGAGCATCTAGGAAATCATCACCTCTTCAAGATTCTTTCCAAATGCTACCAATATGAGGAATCCTCGAGTCTCTAGCCAAGTCGAGAAACTATTAGGTCAAAGTACTCTTCAGACGAGAAATAGCCTTTGCTCGCGCCCAAATTTAAATTGACAAAATCAATTATTGATAAACAATTAAAGATAACCCTCAAAATGATTTTCTACTGTATGTATTTTCAAAATAAAATCAAAATTTCAGCATATTTTGTACATTCATTAATAATAAAAAATTATGTTGAGCAAGCGTATTTATTCATTTCACTACATTTGTGTCCAAAAAAAATATGCTCATTTCTTTCAAAAAAATCATGACATTTCATAACATATCATATTTTCAAAAAAAATCATGTCACACACTCATCTTGAAAATTTTCATCTCTCCAAAAAATCATTGCATCCTACATCATACATCACACTATCTAGACTCATGGATCAATATCGGTGAGAGACTTTGGTTCACATAAACAGTCAAAAATTCCAAAACAAATATCCATCCATCATAAACATTTCATCCATGTGATTTCATTCAATTTCTAAAAATCTAGGATCATGCATTAAAATCAATTTGAGACTTTCGTTCTCGTCCATTTCAAAAGAAAAAAAAACAAAAAAAAAATCCATTCATGCATCCAAAATGCATTTGATTTTTCGAAAAAATCTAGAATCATGCATCAAAATTAATTTGAGACTTTTGTTCTCACCCACGTTAAAAAAAATTTCCATTCATCTCATCATAAGCATTTCATGCATCTAAATTCATTCGTTTTCCAAAAAAAAAACTCTTGAATCATGCATTAAAATCAATTTGAGACTTTCGTTCTCGTCCATTTCAAAAGAAAAAAATTCAATCATTGATATCATTATGAACATTTCATTCGTCTAAAATAAAAAAATCTAGGAGCATGCATCACAATCGTTTTGAGACTTTCGTTCTCACGCATATCATATCATAACATGACATGACATTTTAATATCATTACTATATTGTTAAACATTTAAAGCATCCAAATTATCTCAATTTTTACAAAACTAAATTCGTGCATCCTTTGTGCATTCAAATGACTCCTCTGGTTTTACCAAAATTTACCCTTGCGTGCCGGGTATAAACACATTGCACTTCTTATTCAAAAAATTTTAAAATTAGTCCATGCATCATGACTATAAACTGATTGCTCTTATTGAAAAAATTTCAAAAATTAGTCCATGCATCATGACTATAAACTGATTGCTCTTATTTTGAAAAAATTTCAAAAATTAGTCCATGCATCATGACTATAAACTGATTGCTCTTATTTTGAAAAAATTTCAAAAATTAGTCCATGCATCATGACTATAAACTGATTGCTCTTATTTACAAAAAATTAGTCCGTGCATCATGACTATAAACTGATTGCTCTAATTTTCAAACAATTTTTTTTAAAAAAAAATTAGTCCATGCATCATGACTATAAACTGATTGTGTATTTAAAAAAAAAAATCGAAAAAATTAGTCCATGCATCATGACTATAAACTGATTGTGTATTTTAAAAAAAAATTCAAAACAATAGTCCATGCATCAAGAGTATAAACTGATTGCTTTAATTTCAAAAATTTGTCCCGCATCAAGACTATAAACTGATTGCACTTACAAAAAAAAAACTTTTAAATTCCCTCAGATCCGGGCTCTAAACGGATTGCTCTCATATAAACTTACTTTACCCTCGGCATCTAGGGGCATAATGGATCGCATATTTGGAACGGGTGATAAGTCAAACTGAGACCCTAGTACACAAAACCTCGGCATCCAGGTCAGAATGGATCGCATATTTAGGAACGGGTGATAAGTCAAGCTAAGACCCTAGTACTCAAAACCTCGGCATCCAGGGTCAGAATGGATCGCATATTTAGGAACGGGTGATAAGTCAAGCTGAGACCCTAGTACACAAAACCTCGGCATCCAGGGTCAGAATGGATCGCATATTTAGGAATGGGTGATAAGTCAAGCTGAGACCCTAGTACACAAAACCTCGGCATCCAGGGTCAGAATGGATCGCATATTTGGAACGGATGATAAGTCAAGCTGAGACCCTACTACACAAAACCTCGGCATCCAGGGTCAGAATGGATCGCATATTTAGAAATGGGTGATAAGTCAAGCTGAGACCCTAGTACACAAAACCTCGGCATCCAGGGTCAGAATGAATCGCATCTTTCGGAACGGGTGATAAGTCAAGCTGAGACCCTAATACACAAAACCTCGGCATCCAGAATGGATCGCATATTTGGAACGGATGATAAGTCAAGCTGAGACCCTAGTACACAAAACCTCGGCATCCAGGGTCAGAATGGATCGCATATTTAGGAACGGGTGATAAGTCAAGCTGAGACCCTAGTACTCAAAACCTCGACATCCGGGGTCAGAATGGATCGCATATTTAGGAACGGGTGATAAGTCAAGGTGAGACCCTAGTACACAAAACCTCGGCATCCAGGGTCAGAATGGATCGCATATTTCGGAACGGGTGATAAGTCAAGCTGAGACCCTAGTACACAAAACCTCGGCATCCAGGGTCAGAATGGATCGCATCTTTCGGAACGGGTGATAAGTCAAGCTGAGACCCTAGTACACAAAACCTCGGCATCTAGGGTCATAATGGATCGCATATTTCAGAACGGGTGATAAGTCAAAGTTGTAGTAACCAAATTTTGTCCGGCTTCTCGAATTATTTCCACGTTTTTTTGCCTACTTTTATCTATCTAAATTTGGCCATATTTACTCCTGTTTAAGAAAAAATGACAAAAATGATTTCTCTTGCTCCTTGAGTTATCTCGATATTTTTTGAAACAATTTTGAAATATTTCTTTTAAATCTTTCATCCACCTTAGCTATAACAAATCAAATAGTGCTATCTCGTTTCATATAATTATCGAGGAGGATTTCAAACTAGACGAATCTCTAAAATTGGGCTCGAGGCCAAGTTTAAATCGTTGGGCTTTAGGCCCATTTGATTTCGAATTGGGAATTAGGCCCATTTTCTAATGAAATTGTGCTGGGCTTTTGGCTCACCTTTATTTTATGCATAAATAATAAATTGCACAAAAAAAAATTGATGAAATGAAACAAAATAAAAAAATAGCAAAATTCCATCTTTGCCCTCTTTTCCTCCCTATAAAATAAGCTCCGAGCAATGGGAAGGAAAAGGAGGACATGAACAAAAAATTGGGCCTTCCTCTTCTTCTCTTCTAATCGGCAGAAACTGCCTTTCTTCCCTTTCTTCTCTGTCAATTCTCCCCACCTACAAAAAAACAAAACAAAGAGATGAGAAATAGTCAGAAAACAAAGAAGCAACAGGAAGATGTGTGGTCAAAAATTGATAGGCATAGTTGAGTTTTGAACTTTGCTTTCGAAACTCAACGATTTCTATCGATATTATTTCCATACACAGAGCCATTTTCAGAAGCTGTGTTTACTTATCTATCTACTAACATTCATTTACTCTCAGTTCCAATTTCATAATGTTATAACCCATATTTCAAGCATTCGTTATTATACTAACTTTGCTCTTATTTTCGTTTATTCTATACTAAACTGATTTCAAATTTTCATTATATTCTGCTCCAACTATTATACAATCTTCCAGGTATATTTATGTGTTTCTACTAACCATTCTGCCTTATAATTTATCTAATCACTAATTGGGTTCATGGTCATCTAATTTGACCCCAACCAAAACTTTAATTGCAAACCTAAACAAAAGTCATATGAAGGAAAATCGTAATTACCTGAGCTTTGATCCAAATTTATAAGTGTTTAAAATTCAGAACGTATTTAATTTTTGGTAACGATATTTAATTTTTTTATTTATTTAATTGGTGAAAAGCCCGAGAAAAAGGTTCGATTCTCTTTTTTTCTCTATGGCCACCGAACTACGCGGACTTTGATCCCAATACTCATTGGGTACGTAGGCAGCCGAAAGGCACAAGTTCACCTTTTTAAAATTAGTAAATGAAAACTCTTTTTATAAAAACTAAAATAATTATGATTAGTAGTGTTAGTCTTTACAACTGTAAACAAGCACGAACCTATTTCTTCCTAAAAATCACATTTATATGGAATGTGAACTAAACTATAAAGTGAGATTAGTAACGTCACGTGAAACGCTCACAACCTAAAAATCACAAAACAACCAAAACAAAATGCGACCACTCGGTTGCAAGCCAACTCAAATCAACTTTTCAAATCGAACTACATGGACTTTGATTCCGATTTCCGGATACGTAGGCAGTCACTAGACTCGAGTCCAACTTTAAAACAACTTTACCTTTTTCCAACTTTAAAACAATTTTATCATTTTTCCTTTAAAACTATTTTTATTCAAAAATCATCGGGATTAGTAGTGTGTCCTGACAGTAGGTCAAACACATGAAACTCTCATTTTACGAAATTAAACACATTTTAATTAAAAGCAAATCAATGACTTATCGAATTTGGTAGTACCAATTTTCCGGGCGTTGTGGGGGTGCTAATCCTTCCCCACACGTAACCGTCCCCCTAATCCAGATCTCTGAACTTAGACCAAGCCTGGTTTAGGTTAAAATCATCTAAATCGGGCTCTAAGTGTCCAATCCACTTTAAGTGATTGGTGGCGACTCCAACCTTTTACCAAACCCACCGAAGAGACCGACGCGAAGCCGGGGGATCGCGCGCCGCGAGTTGAAACGTTCACGACAGAAGTTACAAGCGAGTACTCAAAAATTGGTCAAGCTGGGCAGACTATGATACACGGCCGTGTATCAGCAATACACGCCGTGTATCATGGTCTGACTATAAATGACGGTTTTTGACAGAAATTCTCGACTTCTCCCTCTCTCTTTCGTCCCGAAATTTCCTTTGACGAACCAAAAACCCCCAAAGTTCAATCCTTGATTCCGGGAGTTGTAGATCTCCGATTGGCGATCCGTTTCTTGCTACGCGTTCGTGGCAACAAGAGGAAGAGATCAAACGTCGTGGTTCTGGGTATTTCGGAGTGAGGTGCTGTCAGTGGCAGAAGGATTAAGCTTTATTTTTGGTGTATGAGAGCTTGACAGTTCGGGTTTTCTAGAAGAGTTTAGAGTCTCATCTTCTTGTCAGGTGAGCGTTTAGCGTACGATAGGTAGGATTGGTCAGTGTGAGGAGTTGCAACCTTGACTTAGAAGAATGTAGGGATTGCATGAAATGGAAAGAGAGTAAAAGGGGAAACTGTACTGCAATTGATTGTTATGTGAATTATGTTGATTGTTGCTTGTTGTGTGGTTGTTAATTGATGAATTGATTAATGGTTGTGGGCTATTGTGTTGTGCTTGGATTGGGGGAAATGATTAACAATGCTTAGTAAGGAGTGTAGGAGGGTTGCGACGTGATGCTTGTAAACTGTATCTATATCTTGTGTTGTTAGTTGGGCTTGCAGGAGGTGGTCCTGCCAATGTGGGGTCGCCCTTTAAATGATGAACAGGTGGATGGCCCTGCCAATGTGGGGTCGTCCTATGAAGGATGGACAGGAGGGTAACCCTGAGACTCACGACATGGCTTCCCCTGTACTTGTAGGTGGGGGTGGCCGGTGAGCCAGCCGTTTACCCTTAAACTATTTGTGATATACGAAATGATGAACTAAGTGTGATGTGGTTATGAAGGTGATATTGGATGTTATGATGCCTCGTATGATTGAATGATCAATGTTATGTGTTGTTGAGATGTGGGATGATAATATGATTAGTGTTGTAGAATTATGTCTAGATTTGAATAACGGAATTGGTACGTGGAATTGGTAGATGGAACTGGATAATGAAATTAGAACATGAATTTGAGTAGAGGATTTGGGACTGGAGTTGATTGAGTGAAGTTGCCTTGTTGTTGCGTGTGGGTGATTAGTTTATGATAGGTGAACGTGGCACGGAATTGGTTGAACGATGAAATTGATGGTAGAATTGAACTCGATGTTTCAATGTGATTGTTTGTAATCAGGGAAGCGAGTAAGGGATTGATTTATGAACTTGATGCATGTTTAAGTAATGTAATTAATTGAAGTGATAGAACCGGATTGGAGCTTACACTGCCCCCAAATTGTCACCTCTCCTGGAAGAGTGAGGTGCGGTCACGCCTCCTGGAAGAGTGGCGTGATCTATTGTTGTTGTTGTGATGTGTCGATGTATGTTGGGCCCTGGATCCCTGATGGAACCGTCGTTGTGATGAGCAGGTTCTATCAAATAACTATCAAGCTCAAGAGCTAGGATAGATCGTATTCCACGGGCCTTCAATTGATTGGCTACTTCAGAACTAACAAATTACTCAAGGAAAACACGTTGTGCGTGGTGTGAGTTCCACGACTTCTAATTCTAAGGAATGCAGAAAAATTAAAACAAATTAAGCTAAAGCAGATTGAGAATTAGGGTTTAGAAACAAGAATGACAGACGAACTTAGACTTTGAATCCCCCTTCGTTCCCAGAGCATTGGGAATCAACAGGTCAGCGGATTTCGATTCTTATTCAATCAATTACTAAGACACCACCATAACTCCTTACCCTTAGGTTTAAGACCGGCGAATGTTCGCTCTATCCGTTCTAACTACCAAGATTAACTAGCCGCCCGGGTACGGTCGCCTCTCGCAACGACTTAATTAATTGGTGCAATTACTAGTGATTAATGAGTTACTCTTGCAGTGAATTAACCCTAACCGGTTCCTACGAAAGGCACACTCCAATTATAAGGTTAATTGTTTAATTCGATGTTCTAAAGTAAGGCGAGCGTTCGCTTATATCCTTAGCTTAACAAGAATCTAATCTAGGTGATCAATCCAGACAAGAAACATGAACAATGAAGAACAAATCAAACATGAAAAAAGAACTGATTGAATTTCGAATCTAATCACCGCCGATCCGTGACCACTTCAAAGCCCTGGGTCACTTAGGGTTCATCTAGTCTAAGCCCTAACGAGTTTAGCTACTCATGATCATTACAAAAGAAACAAAGACAAAGAAAGAGTTCATCATTCAAAGGAAGAACAGAAAAGGATCTGAAAAACCTAATTCGACGACTCTGACAGACTCGACCTTCGGTAAGTTACACTCCTAGCTCCGGTTCTCCGAGATGGAAGGGATGGCGTCACGATCTCTATCCGGCTCTTCGAACTCCAACTCTTTGCTCCAGAACTTCAGAGAAATCTGATCTCCAAAAGTTGTGTCCTCCCTCGAATTATGAATTGTATCCTCTCTATATGTATCCTGGCCGCCGGATTAAGTATAAATACTTAACCCTAGTTGGGCCGGGCTGAGCTGTCATTTTCGCCGAAACTGTAGGAGTAGTTTCGGCGAAAACCCTTGTGTAAATGACCATGATTTCTCTGCCTTGCATTTTCGTCCGAAGAGCTTAATGGTTTCGCCGAAATTAGTCTTCACTTGGCATCAGCTGATTTGCATTGTTAATTTCGTCGAAACTGTAGGGTCATTTTCGCCGAAACTGTAAGTGTGAATGGCAGATTTTCGGTTTGACTTTGATTGGCTCCTTTGATCGATTCCGGTTCAGTTCCTCGATGTTCCTATGCCTTAGACACGTCCATGGCTACTTTATTTGACGGCAAAAACCTGTGCTTACGCAAAAATACTAGAAAACCATCAAATAGACCCGAAAAGGGCCAAGGTAACACAAATGGCACGAGATAGGGCAATTGATTGAATATTCGTTATTCTACCCTAAAAACAATGTCTTAAGCAAAGAAATGTCGCTTAAATGAGGCTGATAATCACGTCAAATCGAGTGTCATCAAATACCCCACACTTAAGCTTTTGCTTGTCCTCAAGCAAACTGAATAGAAACGCTCATGTTCATAAATGATAAGATAGATTAAATTAGAGCTCAATCAAACACAATGAATTATTAGACAGATCGATCCTAGAACAAGAAACCTAACATGCATACAGATCAGCCAAATTACCTGGTCTCACTAATAAACTGCACACGACAAGTAATTAGCAACCAATTATGCACGAATTTGACCTGACCGACCAGACTCCTCACACAGGATATATATAGTACAATGGGAACTCTCACTCTTTGTGTTTAAGGACGTGTTTCTGCTCTCGATCATTTTCTGTTACCGAATTCTGTCATAAGTTTGCATTTCGACCACATCTCCACCACTGTGACAACACGAGTATCTAGTCAAGAAGGACTTCCCTGCTAGGACCGTAATGAAATCTACACTACTCGGGTTTATAATGAGATGGATGATGGGAATGAATGATGATGGCTTGGTGCGGTGTAGCTTTCGACTAACTTCCCTCGAATCTAATCTATGGCTTCCTACCGTCTAACCAAACACTGGTGGAATGATGAACGCTCGTCCTATGATACCCTCAAGCAACCTAGCACTTATTCTTTTTCTTTTGCATACACATTTTTTTTTCTTTTCAACTTTTCTTACGACTTCGTTCTTCCATTTGTAGGGAGAAGAACGTTTTATTGAACAATACTTTGAAACTTTTATTATTTTCTGATTTTTCTGCTTTCTTCATTTTTTTTTTCGAAAATTTTCTTTTCTCTTTCTTTTTGTACATTTTTTCTTTTGTGCCGATTTCTTTTAGTTGCTAGAGGGGTTTACACGTCTGGACATAATAGCTAAGACCACTTGTTTAATGGCTATAGGCAGGTTACCACAAACCGACTTCCGGTAGGTCAATCCAGAACTACAACCACAGGGGATCAACGGGGAATGAAAGAAATGGGAAATGGTTGTAATGTATTATCGAACCGAAAGAACAGGCCAAGCTCAAGGGTCTAAACCTAGTGGATTTTATCGTTAAGGTAGGCTATCTGGCTTAGTAGCTGAATCTAGGTGCCCCTATCCTTCTAGAACTCATGTCATCGTGTGGTCTCGAGTAGGTCTCATGCAAATTCTAACTCATTCAAGTAAACAGAAAACCACTCAGAAAGAATTTAAATTGCAAGTTACGTGCAATGGATCAAAAGCTCACAGTTGGTTTGCTAGTCGGATTCGGTCATTTTCATGCAATCAAGGCTACAAACGACAAGTGTGATTTTAAAATTCTGTTCTGACCAGGCAATTTAGCATCAAAGCATACAAGTTGGTTCTCAAGTTCTAGGTTAAGCAGTCTAAGCATCATTATGAAAGGTTGAACAACAACTTAACATCAAAAATCAAGAACTGAGCCATTCTAATGCTAGAGAGACTGGAATGGAATCACGAGGCACACAAAACACAATCAAGGGCAATCAAGTTCATGCAAGGTTCTCTAGCATCCTACCCCACACTTAAATCGGACTGTGTCCTCACAGGACTAATTCTAGAGTTCAGAGTGGAATGAAAGAACCTGGACCGAGATGATTGGTGTAGGGGATGAGCACGGGGCCTCGGAGCGGAGATAATTTACCCAGGCGAAGCAAAAGGAATCTCCCAACTGCCTACAAAACAAAAACAAATGAAACATAAAAAGGAAACCGGGACAAGTGCCCCGGATCCACACAGAAAAAAGTTGGACCGAAGTCCGAAAAGAATAAATAAAAAGAAAGGATAAGGAAAAGGACACCACCTGATCATTACTGGTCAGGGGTGTCGGGGTGGGGGAAGTGGAAGTAATCGCCGAGCTGTCGCTGCCACTCCAGCTGTCGCTCATATCGCCGGTCGGCTCGGCGCATGTGTTGTTGCATAATAGTCCACCTATCCTCTTGAGTGGCGTTGTCGGTGATGCGCCACTCCTGTAGTCACTCGTACAACTCACCAATGTCCGCGGGGTGGTGTTGCGGCTGGTGAGTATGCGCCGGAAATGGATCTGGAATGCGTGGCGGCGACTGTTGAATGTACCCTGCCTGATGGTGTGGCGAGGGTATATATTCTTGAAACTCAGGCGGCGGCTGCTGCTCCTCAGCATCATCGTCGTCCTCCGACTCGACCGCAGGTTGGAGTGGAGGATCTGCTGCTACATGGGGACTGAGGTCGAGTTCTAAGTCGTACTCGACCGCCAAGTCTCCTCCAACGGTCCGAACTGGATGTCGTTGAATGTGAGGACCATATTCATGGCCGATGCCGAAGGAGAGGATGAGCTGACAAATGAAGTTGCCTCCCAAGAGTTTGCGTGGTTGCTTCTTCCTCTTGGTCCTCAGGCTGAAGATGTGAGCTAGCACCCAGCCGGGGTGGAGAGGGTAGCTCTCTCGGATGGCTCGATGAAGCATGAGCTCCTCCTTAAGGATATGGTGGCGATCCTTATCTCTGACATATAAAAGTGACCTCCGCCAAACCATATGAATAAACTTATAGAGCGGGTGAGAGAGAGACTTAACTGAGTTGTTCTTCCTGAGGCGATCGCCAGGCATGCCTGTCATGTGGCTCCAGAGGGCGTGCAATGCCTCGTCGTCATCATCCTCGCCCCAACCGAGGTGGTGATCATGATAGTGCTCGTAGGGGATGCCCAAATGAGCGGCAAACTCATCGTAAGTGAGCTGCATGTACACCCCACCAAGAAAGAAAGTGATCACCTTCTAGCCCGGTCTCTTCTTATGCTCGTCCAAGTCAAATGTCGCCCAGAACTCCTGGAGAGCAATGTCTGGGAACTCGGCGGCTATGGTGGTCAGCTCTAGGAGACCGGCCGGTGCTAAGGCGTCATGCACGTTCCGGTAGGAATCCTCGTCATGCTCCTGGAGCGACTCCATGGATAAAGGAAGCACGTCAGCTCCCCGGATGTGCGCGATCTTCTGGAAGTTCTCAAAGTAGAAGTCCGGAAGACGGGCGATGGTGGGATGGTATCCAGCATGGCGAGGGAGTGCAGGTGGAGGACCCAGAATGGCGGGTGTGACGGGCGTGCCTTAGTCCTGCGCTCAAAAGTGTTCCTTGAACCAGAATGAAACCAGATTAGTCGACCAAAACCTTACCCCACACTTAGTAGAGAAACTCAATTTCTCAAGGAAACGAGGGAAACTAAGTGGGGTAAGTAAAGCGGAGTAACCGGTAATCATAGACAATAGAGCACATGTCTTAAGAACAGCTATAATCAGGGAAGCGCAATCATAGTTCAAAAAGTCAAACCGACATTTTAGAAAGTCAACACTAAGTCATATTGAACCCTAATCATGGCAAGATTATCACAACTTGGAAATTGATGACATTATACGATTTCAAATGGCGGCGCGATAATATGAACAAGAATAAACACTTATGACAGCCAAACGATCAATAACAAGTTAACGACAAACCGACATATCTCACAAGTCAACAAAACAACGAATCAATCGTATGCATAGCAACACATGACCAAATGATATGGAAATTAAGCACGGAACTCCCTAAGCATCCTAGAACGGTTCTATAAGTTCAGTCAATCCTAGTTCACACGAAATAGTCGGCACGCAAAACGAGGTAAACCGAAAAGTCAACCCCGATGAAATTCAGCAATCCATATGTCAAAAGATTCATATTGAAAAGTTATGCACTTTACCTTGAAGCCATGGAAGCAAAAACTGAACGGGTTGGGAGGAATCGGTGAAAAACGTTGAAAACTAAGTTTTCGGTGAACTGGGGCTGCAAAGCTCCGATTTGGTTGTTCTAGGGCTTGGTGGGATCGGATTGAGGAGGGGGAGTGAGCGGCGGCGGTCGGCGAGTGAAACGGCGGCGGTGGCGGCGGGTTTTAGTGGAGGGTCGGCGGCGATATTTTTAAAGAGGGGGGGTTTCAGGTGTTGTGTGAGCGAAAATGGGAGAAGGGATGAGAGAGGTTGTCCGAAAATCGGGATTTAAATGGGGAGAGTTGGGTTATTTTTTTCAAATCAGTTTCGGCGAGAATAGGGCAGTGGTTTCGCCGAAACTAGAGGTTAACAAGAATTGGCTGATTTGAACTGGCGGTTTCGCCGAAAATTTAAGCTTGGTTTCGCCGAAAATCTTGGTTGAAGTGGTTTCGCCGAAATCATAAAGTTTTCAAACCGACAAAGAGAAACAGGAGAAACAGGTTCGAAGTTTGAAAATCGGTTTCGCCGAAAACACTGGTAGTTTCGCCGAAAATTTTGAACTGTTCGGGTTTAAAATATTTTCACAAATCAGGCCAACTTCAGAAAATCACCGTTAAATCCAGAAAAATTGGAACGACCTCAATCAACTTGCTACTGACTCTATGACACACAGAATACACACGAAAAATAATAACTCAAATAAACTGACACTTTTGGCTCTCCCGAACCGACTCTAAAATACCAAGTTCAACAAAAAATTAAAACAGACTCCAGCCGTGGGTTGCCTCCCACGAAGCGCTCTTTTATTAACGTCCTTGAGCTGGACGATACCTGGACGGTATTAGGAGACATCCCAACTAAGATTCTCCTTCACGCTAGCATCGGAGTTCATGAAGTACAGCTTCGGGACTTCTCCGGTAAACGTGAATTTCTTCCCGTTTGCATGCAAAAGCTTGGTACGTCCGTCGGGAAGATGATCAACAAACTTGAATGGTCCGAACAGCTCTCTCGAGAGGTCATCCTTCTTTAGTGTGACGATGGAAGGAATGAGGACTGTCGGTTTCTCTTTATCTTCCGTCTTCGGCTTGGTATCACCAGGATCGGTGATCGTTAGTATTTCCTTAGGAGATGCTTTCGGCTTCTCCCTCCATACTTGTTCCGGCGCCGGTTTCTCGGAACGAATTGGCGGTGCAGCTGGCTCGGTGGAGGGTGGTAGAGCTTTTGGTCTCCAAACCATTTGAACCTGCTTCTCCTTGTGATTCTTCCTCCTTGATCTACCCGACTCCTTGTGTGGCGGTTTTGAAGAGGCTTGCAGTTCCTTCTTCTTTTGTGGCTTCTGAACCGAGGCTTCTGGCTTCTTCCTTATAACCTGTTTAATACCTGCATCAACAACTGATCTAGAAACACTGGAAGAAGCATTAGTAACGGAGTTGACCGGAGTCAACTCCACAGTTTCAACAGCAAGGCAGTGAGATTCTTCATTCCTAAAGTCATGTTTCATGTCATCTTTAAGACGGAACGTTTTTGTTTCTTTACCAATTCTTAAAGTCAAAGAACCATTAGGAACGTTAATATTCATTCCAGTAGTAGCCATGAACGGTCGACCTATAAGGATGTAGAATCACGTACTAGTATCCATAATCACATAGTCAGCTAAAAACGTGAACGGACCACATTTAGTAACAACGTCTTTGATTTCTCCCTTAGGGGTTTTAAGCGATTTATCAGCAAAGACGAGTTGCATACTGGGCGGTTCAAGGTCTCCTAGTTTTAATCTTTCATATAGACTCATAGGCATAACATTCACAGATGCTCCTAGATCAACTAAGCAACGTTCAATCTCAACATTATTGATGACCAAAGGCAAAGTAAAAGAACCAGGATCAGATAACTTAGCTGGATATGGAGAGACGGGTGTCTTAGCACGAATGTCAGGGTATCCTTCCTTGTTCCCCTTCATGCCAGTCTCGATCCTTGCGTTTGGCAGCAATGCTCTAGGAAAAGGGGGCTTCACGACGTATGGTGCAAGAGGAGGGTCATCCTTAGGCGTTGGTTTCTGTTCCTCTTCTTCCTTTTTCTTCGGAGTTTCAGCGATCCTACGTAAAATAGAAAAAGCATCAGCAATTAAGTTCGGAAGTTTTTGAGCAGTTACCAATTTAGCCTGTTCTTTTCTCGGGTTTGGCTCTGTCTGGCTTGGAAGCTGGCCAAATGGTCGACCAGATGCTAGCATGCTCGAGATGTTGTTCACGACTTGCTCAATCCGTTGTCCAGATGCTATCTGTTCTTGATTGAGAAGAGCTTGAGCCTTGAACTGACTGTCATGATCATCGAGTCTTGTGATGATCTGGCTGAGCTTCTTATCCAGGTCACTGACATTGTTCTCTCTTTGCTGCTGCTGTCCTGGATAGGTATTATTGAAGTATTGGTTCTGGCGATTGCCAGGAGCAGTTCCATAGTTACCCGGATTGCGATGCGGCGGCTGGTAGACACCTGCCGGCGGATGATTAGGCTTCTGATCCTGAGCTGGAACAGCCGGGCGGTTGTTCTGGTTCTGGTTATGATTGGAGCCAGCATTGTAGGGAGGTCTGTCTTGATAGGTCCCTTACTGTCTGAAGTTACGGTAACCAGCATAACCGTTCTGATTATTGACGAAGCCTTGTTGAATGAAATTTACCTCTTCGGCAGACCAGATTTCTGCTTTACCAAAATTCTGACAACGGCCTCCGTTATGTGCGCAAGCTCCACACCACTCGCAATCGGCAACATAGACAGAAGCTGCCGGTGGCTTGATTGGTGTGGTAGACTTCTTCAAATGCTTCTCTACCTCTGCCTTGATAGCTGCTTCGAAATCTAGCTTACTCCTCGATCCTTCATATTGTCGCTCCCAGTTCCTTGACTTGGAGGCACAGTTTGCGAAGTGCAGAAGAGCAGCTTCAGGGGTGAGTGTAGTGCAATCCCCTTCAGCTAGAGAATTGACCCACTTGGCAGATTCTTCTCGAAGTCCTCGAGAGAAGATTTCAGCTAACTGTCTCTGCTCGAATCCATGATGAGGGGAGGTGTAGAGGAGTTCTTGAAACCGATTCCAAGTATCATATAAACTTTCTCCTTCTTTCTGGGAGAATCTGGCGATGCTGTCCTTGATGGCGGTTGTTCTGGCTGGAGGGAAGTATTCTTCAACAAAGTCCTGAGCCAGAGTATCCCAGTTAGTGTAGTAGCCAGGTGGTTTGCCAGTAAGCCACCTCTTAGCAGCGCCTTTCAAAGAGAACGGGAAAGCTCTCAGACAAAGAGTGTTTTTGTCGAGGTTTCCGTTTTTAAAAGTACTGCAGAGATCAAGGAAGTCTGCAAGATGAATGCACGGATTGTCTAGGGGCCTGCCTTCAAACTGTAAATCCCTAGAGATCATGGTCAAGAATGGAATTTTGATCTCATAGTCAGGATCTCCTTCAATGCGCGGAACGGTAATGGCAGATCGAACGCTAGTCGCGCTCGGCTTGTTATAGTCTGCTAGACTTTTCTGTGCAGGTGGGGGTGGCGGCGGTTGATCGTCGTTTGGTGGTAATCTATCGGTCATGGTGGGAGATGGAGGCGGTGAAAGTGACTCGGTGTATGAAGCGGATGAAGAGTGTGGTGAAGACGGAGATGAGGAACTCTCCTTCGGTTCCTCGATCTTGATCGGAGTGATGAATGGATTGGATCTGCCTTCCTTCAGAATCTGTGATCGTAGAGGTGTAGCAGAACTGCCTGGATTCCCTGCAATCTTAGCCTGTTCGGTCTGAGAGCGAGTCCAAGGACGGTGAGGCATACACCTGTAAACCTACAGATAACAAAGATAAACAAAACCAGTGTAAATCGAAGTGGATGGAAAAAATGAACGATGGAAAATAGAAGAATAAATTGCCAGATCTTCTTTCAACAATCAAAAGAAGTCCCCGGCAATGGCGCCAATTTGATGGAACCGTCGTTGTGATGAGCAGGTTCTATCAAATAACTATCAAGCTCAAGAGCTAGGATAGATCGTATTCCACGGGCCTTCAATTGATTGGCTACTTCAGAACTAACAAATTACTCAAGGAAAACACGTTGTGCGTGGTGTGAGTTCCACGACTTGTAATTCTAAGGAATGCAGAAAAATTAAAACAAATTAAGCTAAAGCAGATTGAGAATTAGGGTTTAGAAACAAAAATGACAGACGAACTTAGACTTTGAATCCCCCTTCGTTCCCCAGAGCATTGGCAATCAACAGGTCAGCGGATATCGATTCTTATTCAATCAATTACTAAGACACCACCATAACTCCTTACCCTTAGGTTTAAGACCGGCGAACGTTCGCTCTATCCGTTCTAACTACCAAGATTAACTAGCCGCCCGGGTACGGTCGCCTCTCGCAACGACTTAATTAATTGGTGCAATTACTAGTGATTAATGAGTTACTCTTGCAGTGAATTAACCCTAACCGGTTCCTACGAAAGGCACACTCCAATTATAAGGTTAATTGTTTAATTCGATGTTCTAAAGTAAGGCGAGCGTTTGCTTCTATCCTTAGCTTAACAAGAATCTAATCTAGGTGATCAATCCAGACAAGAAACATGAACAATGAAGAACAAATCAAACATGAAAAAAGAACTGATTGAATTTCGAATCTAATTACCGCCGATCCGTGACCGCTTTAAAGCCCTGGGTCACTTAGGGTTCATCTAGTCTAAGCCCTAACGAGTTTAGCTACTCATGATCATTACAAAAGAAACAAAGACAAAGAAAGAGTTCATCATTCAAAGGAAGAACAGAAAAGGATCTGAAAAACCTAATTCCGACGACTCTGACAGACTCCGACCTTCGGTAAGTTACACTCCTAGCTCCGGTTCTCCGAGATGGAAGGGATGGCGTCACGATCTCTATCCGGCTCTTCGAACTCCAACTCTTCGCTCCAGAACTTCAGAGAAATCTGATCTCCAAAAGTTGTGTCCTCCTTCGAATTATGAATTGTATCCTCTCTATATGTATCCTGGCCGCCGGATTAAGTATAAATACTTAACCCTAGTTGGGCCGGGCTGAGCTGTCATTTTCGCCGAAACTGTAGGAGTAGTTTAGCGAAAACTCTTGTGTAAATGACCATGATTTCTCTGCCTTGCATTTTCGGTCCGAAGAGCTTAATGGTTTCGCCGAAATCAGTCTTCACTTGGCATCAGCTGATTTGCATTGTTAATTTTGCCGAAACTGTAGGGTCATTTTCGCCGAAACTGTAAGTGTGAATGGCAGATTTTCGGTTTGACTTTGATTGGCTCCTTTGATCGATTCCGGTTCAGTTCCTCGATGTTCCTATGCCTTAGACACGTCCATGGCTACTTTATTTGACGGCAAAAACCTGTGCTTACACAAAAATACTAGAAAACCATCAAATAGACCCGAAAAGGGCCAAGGTAACACAAATGGCACGAGATAGGGCAATTGATTGAATATTCGTTATTCTACCCTAAAAACAATGTCTTAAGCAAAGAAATGTCGCTTAAATGAGGCTGATAATCACGTCAAATCGAGTGTCATCAATCCCTCTGTAAGAATGGATGTGTCTTGGACCCTCCTGGAAGAGTGGGTGCGTCTGGCAAACATGGGTGGTGTATGGGTAAACTGCAATGGCGCCTAATAAACTCACATAGATAATGTTTGTGTCGAGTATGTAATAGAGGTGTATGTGTTTGTGTAAGCGAGTGTGATGTGATACTGGCCACCAAGCCTGGCTTGGACACGACTGATGCCGATCTGGCCCCAGCACTGATGCCGGGCCGAGAGTACACCGGCCCCAGGCCTACACCAGCACCACCCTCGGAGCCTAGAAGAGCCCAAGCCTCGGATCCAGAAGATGCACCTGGGAGGATGCTGATCCTCAACCAGGCCCCAAGGCCAGCTCCTACGCCAGCCAGAGTCAGACTAATGACCCTCCAGGAGCTGATGCTGACGATGAGCCCCGACCCGGACCCCGGGCCAAGCCTAGCACCCAGCCTAGGCCCCATGCCAACCCCCACGGGCCCCCGGAGCAAAGGCCTGCCTGAAGACATCCCTACAGTACTCTTGGAAGAAGGCTCAGAGCAGAACTCAAAAGGCCTGGACAGATTTGAAGAAGGCCCCAAGCTAAGCCTACCACAGGCACAGGGCCCATGCGAGCGCCCGTCAGAGGAGCACTTTTGGTCCAGAAAACAATTGACCCGTGCCTTTTGGGATTTTTAAAAGGCACTGGAATTCTTATGGCCCCAGGATTACCCTCCAACAAACGGAGCTCAATTCGGAGGAGTATCAAAGGAGATAGAGCTCGGACAAGCCCTAGTAGAGCATGGATGGAGCCCTAAAGAGCACGACACGGATGCTGATCCGAGGAAGCCCATGCCAGGAGCTGTGATTAGGCCACCACCTGAGCCTGATCCAAGAGGAGAAGAAGGAGAGCCCATCCTTGGAGAAGAGCCAAGAGGTCAGCCCATGACCGAGCAGCCACGGACCAAAGCTGGACTAATACTAAGCAAAGCTGGATTTCTGGACAGATTCGTAGCCCGACAAAGAGTGACGAATATGGGCTACTTAGAGACAGAATTTGGGCTGATGTCCAACATGAAAGTTGTAACCCATGGAGTCTACTAGTGATATGCAAAAGATCAGAATTTTACAAATTTGTTTAGTATTTATTTGGCTAATATTTCCAGAACCCGTTTAGGCTGTTTTTGGGGAAACTTGGCTCCCAAGTTAGGAGTTCTTGTTTAAGTAGGATTCTTTTCCCTTGTAGGATTGGAGTCCGAATTTTACCTTCTTTTAGTCTAGATTAGGATTAGTATAAGTCCTCTTTAGTATTCTAAATAGGACTCTTTTTATTATTTATTTATTAGTTTAGGAAGTAGCTATTTAGGAGTAGGGGTGGAAGTTTGGGTGTGGGATTTGGGAATTCCTATTTCCAAATTTAAATTCCCAAATTATTTAGGGAATTGGGAGCCCATTTACCAAAATAAAAATGTAAATTTGGGTTAGGATTTAAGAAATGGGTATGGGAAATTAAGTTTGGGTTTGGGAAAGCCCAATTACCAAATTAAAGAATTCAGGTCTGGGAAATTGAGTTTGAACTTTGAAGTAGGGATTTAGGAAATAGGGTTTTGCTGCGTCAATTTCCTCCCGATTCGATCGACAATAATCGTCACCATGATTTCGTTCACCTAATACGTCTGCAACGACGACGATATTCATTCTCTTCCGTGAGACTTTCCAGTTCGTCGACTTCTTTCTAGTTGATTCTGTTTGAAGCTTGCTGTCCGCTGCTCAAGCTTGCCGAGAAGATTGAGATTGGTTGTAGAAAAGGTGAGATTGAGCTCTGGACTTGTCACCTCCTAGAACCTTTAGTCCTCCAGTGATTTCATGTTTAGGGTATGCTTTTATTGTAAGGAAACAAGATATCGGTTTTTGGAGTAGGGTTGGGTCAGTGTTAGATAAGCTTAGTGTCGTGGAAGCATTGGAAGTCAGTATTTTTTGATGTCCCAATGTCTTCTTGCTTGGATGATATTTGATTTTGGAAGGCTCATCAGAAGGCAGTGATTTCAGACTATAATCTCTCAAACTAAGTAGAAATAACTAACACAGCATTGTTCTAGGTAGACGATAGTAACTAGCTCGTACATGAATCTGTTCAATTATAGCATCTGCTGCCAACTGTTATAAACAAGTGTTGCTTCCCATCTTATAACTGATTAATGGTGTGTTATAAACAAGTGTTGCTTCCCCTCTTTTCTTTGTTTTCTCATATGGGTTTGATGTTCTTTATAATCAAATTAGTTCTATTACATATGATGATTGTAATGTTAGATGGATGTCAGTGTGTGACAGTTGCTTACAACTCATGAGCTTGCTTACCCGTATGTGCAGGTGGAAAGGGTGAACATAACTGCTAATTCACTTCATCTTGCTAAGAATAATGGCCTTTTGAATGGTATGCACCATGTCTTGTAGCAAAAAATGTATACATTGATAGTGTATAGTGCATTAGGATTGACAAAGTTGGGTTCCTGTCATTGAATTTGCAGCCATTCTCCTCCTTCTCGTGTTCTACTTCTACTCTAGAGCATTCTTCTGGTGACTCAGGTTCAGCCTCCTCAACCTAAGTCAATCCCAGTCGATTTATCTGTTTCCTCAGCTCTGTATATACATTTGTTCATCAGTTTAGCAGCAGTACATGACTTGCAATCTACTATACATGACTTGCATATCAATTGATACACACATTAATTACTCCATTTTAGTTGATTACCTTTGAGATTAGGGCAAACATCCCGAAATACTGAGGCATCCTACTTTCATCTTCCAGCTGCCCAACATGATTAGGAGTTGAAACTGGAATCAAAATAATTTGCTTTCCAGCCTGCGATTGAAGATGCTAATGATCGCCGACATTAACGCATAATGTTAATTTGAGTAGCGGTAATCCATTTGTCCTGCTCTCCATGCCGTTGAACATATAACTCATATATATCTGCATTTTGTGTTTTGAACATTAGCAGCTAGCTAGCTAGCTGCATTTAATTCCAGATTCACCAACACATCTGTACTATTTAAGATGCATTTTTCTGTTGTGGGATTCTACACTTTTTCTTTACCTCTGAAACTTTTTAACCACATCTGCTTCTTCTACTGAAATTATTAAATTGTGTCTGCCAAAGGATATATGCTTCATCTTCGTTCAAATGTCAAATTTGGAAATGTTTCACTACCCGTTAACTAGTTATACTAAATGTCTTGAGAAGTTGTGATTTATATCCCCATTTTAATTCAAAGTCTTTTACATTTTTCTGATCAGAACATCTCCCTTTTTAAGCAACAGCTAAATGAGCAAGAACTGAATGCAACTCTGAATCCAACTCTGTTTCTGATCAGAACATTTCCAAGGTGGAAGTCATGTGCATTAACTGAATGCAACTCTGTTTCACCCTCCCTGCTATGGTGCTATATAAACCTTCTTCATCCACCCCTGCATTTCACACCACCAACAGCACACACATAAGCATTCTTCAGTTCTGCATTTCAGTTCTACATTTCAGTTCTGCATTTCAGTTCTGCATTTCCATGGTAATGGAGGTTAGTGTTCTTGTGGCTCTTTCATTTTCCCCTTTCTAGTGCTATTGGAATGAATTTTTGGTGATGGTTGTGCTCTCTCTATTTTGTTGCGGGGGAAATGCAGGGCCAGGCTGTTCTTCTTTGGGAGTTGGTGCTTTTTCTGAAAATGGACCCTTCATACCTAAATCTCAATGGTAAGAATTTGGTTTAAACTAGTTGTATTGATGCTGTACTGATGTTGTAAGAATTTTGAATGAATTTTTGGTTCAGGAATCAATGATGTAATAGTTAGATGTTATTTGGTGTAACTTTGGTTTTGGGTTACACAATTAATTTAATATCACGTTTTTATATAACAGATACACAATTATAATAAAATAAATAAAAAAATTTGGAAATTTGGGATCCCGATTCCCAAATTGGAATTCCATTCCCGAATAAAAATTCCCAAATTAAATTCGGGATTGGGAATGGGATTCCTAATTTGGGAATTGGGATTTTGGAAATATGTGAATGGGCTCCCAATTCCCTCCCAATTTCCACCCGTATTTAGGAGGATTAGGAGAGCTTGTTCCCTAACTACTCCCTATAAATAGAGGCCTTCGCCTCTCTTGTAAGACACACCTTGAATCAAATAAATTACTTAAACTTCGGTTTTTCTTTTAGCATGGAATTGCTAATCTCTTCTCGACTTTCATGGAATTGATCGACGTTTAGATAGGCTTATCGTCGAGGGTATCCTCCCCTTGAAGTGGCGCCATAGACTTGATACTTCTGGTTCCTAGCTCGTTTATAGCAAGTGGGTCAAAGTCCTCTTCCATCCCCGGTTCCGACGGTTATTCCTGTTGCTAGATCATCAGCTTGTGGTGTTTAAGGGTCGTCTGCCCATGGTTGCCACGGTTCACATCAGAGTGTGTGTGAATGTGTAACCTGTGCGTTTGTGTCAGTATGAGATGGACTGAGATGACTTGTGATCTGATGCTGAATTGTATGAATGTTGCCCCTAAGGTTAAATTGTATGTAAGATGTTCTTGATGTTGAACTGCATGCTTGATGTAGTAGATGTTGAACCGTTTGTATGATGATGCCTTGTTATATGTTATTGTGAATCAAGAATGTTGAATTGCACCTATGTGATCACCTAGACTGTTTAGGGAATTAAAACTGGTAACGGCTGCGCCAGATTCCATTGTTGTTTGTGTGCGGAGTTGAGATCACTCTTCAAGTTAGGTTCGATGCATAGTTAAACCTAGTGGGTTCACTCAATTTATTTAGGAAATTGATCCCCCCTTTCCATTTTTAGGTGCACGTGGTTAGGTTGAGTAGCTTGAGGTTCAGGATTTCAGTCAGGTTCAGAGCAGTTGCCGGGTTGGAGCTATGAGGTGAAGATTTGGCGCACTACATTGGAGTTGACTCTATTTTATCTTTTGTGTTCAGTTGACATTTTGGGATTGGGAGTTTGTAAACGGTTGTAGATCGGATTTTGGATACTGGTTTTATCGTTTTGTTGGATTTTGACAATTCAGATTGTATTTTGGTTTTACCTTCCTGGCGGCCTCCTTCGGTTTATGAACTTACTTATATGTTGTTTCGTATTTACGCTGTCTTTTTACTCGTCGTTTAAAATGTTGAATCTTCGAGTAGCACTCAAATTGGTTCGACCACGGGTAAACCTGGGTCAATTCGGGATGGATATTACAGATGGTATCAAATCCTGGTTTGCCTCTGCGTATAGGTGGGCTATTCTTTCTTCTATGGGATTAGCTACCCTCTTAATGGAAAGAACAGAACGTCGATGTAGTACTGGCATTCCAGGGGTTTTCAAACTGTTTTAACGGAAAGTGTTTTGATTTGCTTTGTTGGTCTTTAAAAAGTGGTCAGCTGAAACGTTTTCTTGTGTCCTCCTGTAGTGAAGAAAGTCTAGCGGTGGGAAGCAACCCTTTTGGTCATTATGGGCATAGAGTGGCTGCCCGCCTGTTCCAACCCTCTGATCTGAAAGGCTGGAATTTTAGCGAGTTCAGTGGAGAGGTAGATGATCCTGCTACAGTCGAGTAGTGGATCAAGAAGTGTAAGTTTAAGTTCTTGAGAGTTGGATTTGGGGATGAGCTGAAGTTGCAAGCCATGACTTTTCTGCTTAAGGGTCATGCGTTAGATTGGTGGGAGTCTTTACCTCAGAGCCAAGTGTACACACCTGACATGGAGTTCGAGGAGTTCCTTGAGGAATTCCCTAACCAGTTTTGTCCGGACATTGGGTGCGAGGTAAAGGCCAAAGAGTTCATGGAGTTGGTACAGGGCGACAAGTCGGTGTTGGAGTATTACATGGAGTTCATGAACCTTTCCAAGTGGTTTGATGAACAGGCTAATCGGGAGCAGAAACTGATTCGTCGGTTCAAGGGAGGTTTGAGGTGTGAGATTCAGGACGGTGTCACGTCTGGTGACATGGCGAGTGGTGAACCGTCTGGTCGTTGTTCGGACGTTCAACCAAATAACTAACAAAGCTAACAAGCTAGGGTAGATCGTATTCCACGGGTCTTCTATGATCGACTACTCAAATAAGCTGGCAAATTACTCGGATTTAAACACTTCGTGCGTTGTGTGAGTTCCACGACTTCTAAATCTAGGAAATGCAGAGAAATTAAAAATTGAAACTAAGAATAGAATGGAAATTGGTTGATTGAAACAGAGATGACAGACGAACTTAGACTTTGAATCCCCCTTCGTTCCCCAGAGCATAGGCAATCAACAGATCAGCGGATTTCCATTCTCATTCAATCAATTCTAAGACACCACCATAACTCCTGACCCTTAGGTTTACGACCGCGAACGTTCGCTCTATCCGTTCTAGCTACCAAGATTAATTAGTCGCCCGGGTACGGTCGTCTCTCGCAACGACTTAACTTAACTGGTGGAATTACTAACGATAGTTACTCTTGTAGTGGATTAACCCTAACCGGTTCCTACGAAAGGCACGCTCCAATTATAAGGTTAATTGTTCAATTTGATGTTCTAAAGTAAGGCGAGCGTTCGCTTCTATCCTTAGCTTAACAAGAATCTAATCTAGGTGATCAATCCAGACAAGAAATATGAACAATGAAGAACAAATCAAACATGAAAGAGAAACTGATTGAACTTCGAATCTAATCACCGCCGATCCGAGACCGCTTTAAAGCCCTGGGTCACTTAGGGTTCATCTAGTATAAGCTCTAAGAGTTTAGCTACTCATCTTTATCACAAAAGAATCAAAGACAAAGAAAGAGTTCATCATCCAGAGGAAGAACAGAAAAGAATCTGAAAAACCTAATTAAGACGACTCTGGCAGACTTCGATCTTCGGTAAACTGCAATCCTAGCTCCGAGTCTTCGAGATGGAAGGGATGGCGTCACGATCTCTTTCCGGCTCTTCGAACTCTAAACTCTCTGCTTCAGAACTTGAGAGAATTCTCTAAATTCTGATTATGAAAAAGTGTATCTGTTTTTGGGGCCGGTTAAGTATTTATACTTAACCCTAATTCAGCCGGATTTTGCTTGATATTTTTGCCGAACATACTAGGGTATTTTCGCCGAAAATCTTGGTGTAAATGGGGAGCCCGCCGGTTGATTTCTCCTATAAATTTCGGTCCAATAGTTTTCGGTCGAAAACTTAGGGTTTTCACGGAAAACTTCTGTTGATGAGCATCAATCAATTTCTACTGATATTTTCGCCGAAAATGCTAGGGTATTTTCGGCGAAAATTCCTTTGTAAAATGGGGCAGACTTTGGTTCGACTCGATTGACTCCTTGGATCGATTCTGATGCAATTCCTTGAGGTTCCAACGCCTTAGACACGTCCTTGGCTACTTTATTTGACGGCAAAAACCTGTGCTAACATGAAAACACTAGAAAACCATCAAATAGACCCGAAACGGGCCAAGGTAACACAAATGGCACGAGATAGGGCAATCGATTGAATATTCGTCATTCTACCCTAAAAACCATGTCTTAAGCAAGGAAATGTCGCTTAAATGAGGCTGATAATCACGTCAAATCGAGTGTCATCAAAATACCCCACACTTAAGCTTTTGCTTGTCCTCAAGCAAACTGAATAGAAACGCTCATGTTCACAAATGATAAGATCGATTAAATTGGAGTTCAATCAAACACAATGAATTATTAGACAGATAGATCTTAGAACAAGAAACCTAGCATGCATACCGATCAGCCAAACTGCCTGGTCTCACTAATAAACCGCACACGACAAGTAGTAGCAACCAATTATGCACGAATTTGACCTGACCGACCAGACTCCTCACACAGGATATATTTAGTATAATGGGAACTCTCACTCTCTGTTTATAAGGACGTGTTTCTACTCTCAATCATTTTCTGTTACTGAATTCTGTCATAAGTTTGCAATTCAACCACATCTCTACCACTGTGATAACACGAGTAACTAGTCAAGAAGGACTTCCCTGCTAGGACTGTAACGAATTCTACACTACTTGGGTTTATGATGCGATGGATGATGGGAATGTATGATGATGGCTTCCTACCGTCTAACCAGGCACGGGTGGAATAATGAACGCTCGTCCTATGATACCCTCAAGCAACCTAGCACTTATATTATTTTTCTAACTTTTCTTTTGGCTTCGTTCTTCCATTTGTAGGGAGGAGAACGTTTTATTGAACTAAAACTTGAAACCATTTTGGCTTTTCTGATTTTTCTTCTTTTCATTTTTTCGAAACTTGCTTTTTTTCTTTTTTCTATATATTTTTTTTCTTTTGTGCCGATTCTTTCTTTTAGTTGATAGAGGGGTTTACACGTCTGGACATAATAGCTAAGACCACCTGTTTAATGGCTATAGGCAGGTTACCACAAACCGAATTCCGGTAGGTCAATCTAGAACTACAACCACAGGGGATCAACGGGGGATGAAAGAATGGGAAATGGCTGTAATGTATATCGAACCGAAAGAACAGGCCAAGATCAAGGGTCTACACCTAATGGATTTTATCGTTGGGTAGGCTATCTGGCTTAGTAGCTGAATCTAGGTGCCCCTATCATTTTAGAACTCGTGTCATCGTGTGATCTCGAGTAGGTCTCATGCAAATTCTAACTCATTCAAGCAAACAGAAAACCACTCAAAAAGAATTGAAATTGCAAGTTACGTGCAATGGATCAAAAGCTCACATTTGGTTTGCTAGTCGGATTCGGTCATTTTCATGCAATCAAGGCTACAAACTAAAAGTGTGATTTTAAAAATTCTGTTCTGACCAGGCAATTTAGCATCAAAGTATACAAGTTGGTTCTCAAGTTCTAGGTTAAGTAGTCTAAGCATCATTATGAAAGTTTGAACAACAACTTAACATAAAAAATCAAGAACTGAGCCATTCTAATGCTAGAGAGACTGGAATGGAATCACGGGCACATAGAAAACACAATCAAGGGCAATCAAGTTCATGCAAGGTTCTCTAGCATCCTACCCCACACTTAAATCGGACTGTGTCCTCATAGGACTAATTCTAGAGTTCAAAGTGAAGTAGAAGAACCTGGACCGAGATGGTTGGTGTAGGGGATGAGCACGGGTCCTCGGAGCGGAGGGAATCTACCGAAGCGAAGCAAAGGGAATCTCCCTACTGCCTACAAAACAAAAACAAATGAAACATAAAAAGGAAACCGGGACAAGTGTCCCGGATCCACACAGAAAAAGGTTGGATGGAAATCCGAAAAGAATAAATAAAAAGAAGGGACAAGAAAGAGGATACAACCCAGTCACTGCTCGTCAGGCGCGCCGGGAGGTGGAAAGTGGAGTAAATCGCCGAGCTGACGTTGCCACTCTAGCTGTGCCTCATACCGCCTATCAGCGTGGTGCATATGCTACTGCATAATAGTCCACCTCGCCTCTTGAGTGGCGTTGTCGGTGATGCGCCACTCCTGTAGTCGCTCATACAGCTCTCCAACATCCGCGGGGTGCGGGTGATGCTACGGGTGAGGCGTCTGGTATGAATCGGGGATGGCCGGCGGTGAGTTGTGCGCATACCCTGCCTGATGGTGTGGCGAGGGAGTATGGTCATGAGACTCTTGCTCATACTGAGGCTGGGACTCCTCAGAATCATCTTCTTCCTCTGATTCATCCTCGTACTGGAGGAGAGGATCTGCTGCTACCTAGGGACTGAGGTCCAGCTCGAGGTCATACTTGACCGCCAAATCTCCTCGAACGGTGCGTACTCTGCGGCGTGGGATGTTCGGGCCATATTCGTGGCTAAGGCCGAAGGAGATGATGAGCTGGCCGATGAAGTTGTGATGTGAACCACTGCAACCGTGGGCAGACGACCCTTGAACACCGCAAGTTGAGACCGTGCAACGAGGTAGAACCGTCGGGAACTGGGGGCGGATAAGTATTTTGACCCGTCGGCTGTATATAGCCAGGAACCAGAAGTGTCCAGTCGATGACGCCACGCCAAGAGATGGATGCTCTTGATGATAAGTCAGGGCCTTCAGTATCGCAACATGCAGATACAACAAGGTTTCAAGAATTGAGTTCTATCAAAAGGGGGTTTATTTCATCAAAGTCTGTCTTACAAGGGTGGCCGACGGCCTCCTTATATAGGTGAGGGAACAAGCTCTCCTCCCTAATCACTACTTCTAAATAATAATAAAATAAAGAGTCCTATTCCTAAATAGTCTCCTAAAACCCCTAAATAATCCTACTAAAAAGGAATAAAACATAAAATAATAGTTGTAGTCTTTAAAGTAGAATAAAAGACCTAAATTAGGTCAAAAACCCTAATCTGGCCGCGTACGGCTGTTCGGGCCGGTTGGGCGCGTGTGGCGGCCCGGTGGGCTTGATCGGCCGAACGCCGGGCTTGACTCGGGTGGCGATCGCGGGCTTCGGCTTTGGGCTGGTTCAGTGACCGGGCTTCTTGTCCAAAAGATATGATCCTCGTGCTCGGCTTCATAGAACTCCTTTGATCGGCCCGGCTGCTGGGTTAGGGCTTGTGGCTGTTCTCTCCTTGGACCTTCTTTCTTTCCGCTCGGGCCTTCTTCCTTAAGCTTCAGGTAGGCCTCCAGGTAGCTTTGGACGTAGCTCTACATGGTCAGTCCAAGTGTCATGCTTCGGGGCCACGGACTCCAATTCTTCTCAGAGCTTGGCTCACGGTCATTCTTTGAAAGCTCTCCTCTCCGGGCCGAGGGTTCTTGGGCTCTCTTCCTTCTGTACTCCAGAAATGCTTCCAGAGGGTCACTCAAAGAACTGACTTCTTCTTAGGGCTCCTGGAGGTCAGACTAGGAGCGGGCTGAAGCTTCTCTTCGGTGCTAGGGCTTATACCCTCGGCCATCGGCATGGCTTGGGTCAGCATTCCCTTCCTCGGAGTCTTTCTACCTGCAAGTGAAGGGTTTAGTCGATATTTCTTGTCATACCTTGGCTTTAGGGCTCGAGGATGGCCTGCCCTTGGGTTCATGCGCTTCTTAAGAGGCCCTAGGGTCTTGCCTAGGCCAGGGGATCCTGGTGGGGTGTAGGAATACTGGTTGGCATCGGGGCTGCTCTTAACCAATGACAGATTGCTCAGGGTCAGCGAGTGGAGAGCATGGTGAATAGTATTGCTAGCATGTTGGCTAACAGTCCCCTCTTTAGTCAGGCACCGTCTCAAAGCAACCCAGCCATGCATAATGAGCATACTAAAGCCATCACAACCAGGAGCGGTGAGTAGAACAACTTGAAGAAGGAGAAGGAAGCACCTTCCACTCCCTCTAAGGGAGAATGCTCGACTATCAAATCTCGATCACCACCTATACCTATCCCAGCTAAGTGCTCCGACCCTGGTTTTTTTACGTTACCTTTAATCATTAATGACATTGAGGTTGAGCGTAGTTTGGTTGACCTAGGTGCATCTATAAATGTTATGCCTATGTGTTTATATAAGAAATTGAACCTAGGTGAACTACAACCTACTAGCATGCATTTAGTGGAACTTAGGGGATTAATCAAGGATGTAATCACTTGTTATGGTCCTTTCACGTTCTTAGGTGATTATGTAGTAATGGATACTCAAGGGACAGATTCTACTCTTCTCATAGGTCGACCGTTTATGGCGACAACCGGCATTAACATTAATGTCCCAAATGGCTCGTTAACATTAAGGGTTGGAAAGGATACTGCAACATTCCGTCTCAAGGATGGTATGAAATACATTCCTAAGGGAGAAGCACATTGTTTATCCGTAGAAACTGTGGAGTTGGCCTCGGTCAACTCCACTACTAATGTCATTCCAAGTGTTTTCCCCAAGATATCTGTAACAGGTGCTGAACAGGCTGTCAAATAAAAGAAGACGACGACCACAAAAAAATCGAATAAGAAGGAGGAACTGAAAGCCTCCTCTTCTAAATCACCACGAACTAAGGATCTTGGCGAGACGAAGAAGAAAGGGAAAGGAAAGACCAAGGAGGTTTGGGGGCCAGTCATTAAACCGCCTTCTACCGAGCCACCGGAGAAGAATGATCCCCTGAAGGATGCTTCTTCGAAAAAACTGTTCGGGCCATTTGAAATTTCTCGTCATCTTCCCGATGGACGAACCAAGCTAATTCACGCAAACAAGAAGAAGTTCACACTTGTCGGAGGATCCCCAAAGCTGTATTTCATGAACTCCGACTCGAGCCTAAGAGAAATCCTGAGTTGGGATGTCTCTTGATCGCCATCTAGGTATCGTCCGGCTCAAGGAAGTTAAGCAAGAGCGCTTCGTGGGAGGCAACCCACGGCTGGAGTCCATTTTTGAATTTTTGAGTCAGTCTTTTCGTCGTTCGAAATAGGTTCTGGGGAGCCAAAGTGTCAGTTTTAATTTTCGTTACTTTTAATTCTTCTGTCAGGTTTTTTAAAAAAAAGGGGTTTTAAAATAAGTATTCAGCGAGAACTAAAAGTTCTCGCCGAAAAAACTCTCTCTTTTTAAAACAGTGAGCGTCTGTTTATTTTTTTGTGTTTCCAAAGAAAGTTTTTGGCGAAAATTTCAAAGTTTTCGCCAAAAACTTGTGTCTGTTCTAAAAATCAGTTTCCTTTTTTCGGTCCGATTCCAACGCATACTTGATCACCCAAATCGGAGCTCTGTAGCTCCGGTTATCCCCGAAACCAGATTTTCGCGTTTTTGGCCAACTTCGTCGCTTTCCGTCCATTTTCTTGAGTCATGTCTTCAAGGTTAGTTGTTGGGTTTTCAATTTCAAATCTTTTGACATACTGATTGTTGATTTTTGACGAGTTCCATTTTGGTTGACTTTTCGGTCCACCTCGTTTTGCGTGCCTGCTGTTTCGGTGTGATTTTTGCTGATCTGATTGAACTTAGATGATCTAGAATTCTCTAGGAGTGTTGTGCCGTTAAAAAAAAGTTTCAAAATTCTCCTAAACCTTCTTCGTTTTGACTTTTATTCTGTGTGGATCCGGGACACTTGTCCCGGTTTCCTTTTTATCTTTTCATTGTTTTTGTTTTGTAAGAACTTGGGTAGCTACTCCACTCTACTCCGGACGCTCTGTGTTCATCCCCTACACCGACCATTTTCCTTCGTCGCCGCACTGTTCCCTGAGTCGAGTCGAGTCGAGTCGAGTCCATCCATACGTAGATCACCCAAATCGGAGCTTTATAGCTCCGGTTTCACCAGAAACAAATTGTCTCGAATTTTTTCCTATTTCACCAGTTTCCGTTCATTTTCTCGCGTCATGTCTTCAAGGTTAGTTGTTGGGTTTTCAATTTTGAATCTTTTTACATGCTGATTGTTGAATTTCGACGAGTTTAATTTTGGTTGACTTTTTGGTCTACCTCGATTTGCATGCCTACTGTTTTGGTGTGAATTTTGCTGAACTAGTTGAACGTAGATGATCTGGACTGCTATAGGAGTGTTATGCCATAAATTTGTTCCAATTGAACCTCGTTTGCTTTGCCGAATTGATAAACTTGTCGGGTGTGTTGACTTTTGTTGACCAAGCAGTTGACCTTGTGCTTTAGACGTCATTTTTCTGTTTCATCAATTCCTAGGTGTTCCATGTGATTGATGAATGTTGCTGAATGTTAAATTCACTTATCCCCACTCGGGTTTCCTCGTTTCTTAGCGGAATTGAGTTCTTCGACCAAGTGTGGGGTAAGATGTCGGTTTGACTAATTTGGTTTCATGTCTTATTTTTTTTTTTAGAAACATAGGTAAGAGACCCTGACGCAGCGGTTCGGGCTCCTCATTCGCATACCTGAACCCATGGACACCGGGGAGGGTGCCCCCGCCCCCATCACTCCGCCGTCGCCGCACCAGCTCCTCCCAACCCTCGAGACGTCCTTGGTCCCCATCCATTCCTTACCCGACTTCCTCATGCCTACTTTGAGCGGTATTGGAGGATTAGAGACGTACCCCCAGCCGACATTGCTCCCTCTCCTTGGAGTCTATCTGGGAGTTTGACATGGATTGGTTGGATAATGTCAGCCACTCCCTCACCACGGCGGGATTGCTCAAGCTCACGACAATTGATGACTCCTACCCGCTCGTAGCACTTCAGGAGTTCTGGAGTACCTTCGAGCTCGACACCCAGCGCAACAGGAAGAACTCGAAATGCATCATGTTCCGCCTCGCCGGCCAAAATGTCGTACTCACCTACGATGAGTTCGCCCACCGCCTCGGCATTCACCCCGACCACTACAGAGCTCGCCACCATGGATGGGAGAGCAACAGAGTTAGAGGGCCGCCATACGAGGAGCTCTAGAGCCACATCACGGGTCGACCAGACACCCAGTTCTTCGACAAGATCTCTATCAGTTAGATCTCTTATCCTATCTTTCGTTTTTTCCATTATGTTTGGCGTCATTCTATATTTTATGCAGCTGAGAGAGGACGCCACCAAATAGCCACCAAGGAGTTACTCTTACGGGCCATCCTTAAGAGCTACCCCCTTGATCCTGGTTGGGTACTTGCCCGACTCTTTGACAAGAAGACCAGCTCCTCTAATATTCCTAGTGCTCTTCCTGGCGGTGCATTCGTCAAACGACTCATTGTCGACCTCCAGCTCTCACATTCGTGGGGTCCCGAGAAGCCACGCATTCATGTCCACCACCTAGGTGCGGAGCTTGCCCAGGATATCAATCTGGCCTTGGATTTCGAGCCAGATGTTTACGTAGCAGCTTCTACCCCAGCTGACTCTGTGCACTCCGAGCCAGAGGAGCTAGAGCCCCAGCAGCCACCCGAGTTTCACTACTAGGAGCCAGAACCTCGGCCCAGTCCTTAGCAGATGCCGCCACCACCGTCGCCCCAGTACGTTGACCAGTACGGGAAGATGCTAACTCAGATGCAGCAGTGGCAGACGGACTTCGTTTTCGGCTCCCATTAGTGGCTGAGGGACAGGGTAGCATTCGAGAGTGGCAGGCTAACTTACGAGAGAGACCATACTGCTTGGAAAGCACAGCAAGACGCCAGATGGATCATCACACAGCAATATCAAGAGCAGCAGCAAGCTTGGCATGATGAGGAAGTAGCTTGGCGTCAGGCGAAGTTCGCTCACTTTCAGATTCCACCTCCACCCCCACCTAAGGACCAGTGATTAGGTTGATCCTTTCCCTTTCTTTTTATTTCTTATTTTTGGATTTCGATCCAACTTTTTTTTGTGTGGATCCGGGACACTTGTCCCAGTTTCCTTTTAATCTTTTTGTTGTTTTTGTTTTGTAGGACCTTTGTAGCTGTTTCACTCCGTTCCAAGCATTCCATCCTCAACATCGAACATTGATGACACTAGATTTGACGTGATTTTCAGCCTCATTTAAGCGACGTTTCCTTGCTTGAAACACGTTTTTTGGGATAGTTTAGGGTGTTTTCACTCAATTGCTCTATTTCATACCGTTTTGGTTACTTTGGCCTGTTATGGGTCTATTTAAGTGTTTTCTAGTTCTCTATGTGTGCAAAGGTGTTTGCCATCAATCACGTAGCCACAGACGTGCCCGGTAAGCAAGGGAACCTATAGGAATTGCCCAAAATCAAATCCAGAATCAACCCAAGTAAAGAAGTTAATTGCACTGAACATTTCGGCGAGAAGACTTAAAGTTCTCGCCGAAAAATTGCTGAAAATTACATGAAGAAACCCCGTCAAAGATCCAGCATAAATAAGTTCTCAGGGAGAACTTTCAAAGTTCTCGCCGAAAAGTATTGAAAGAAGCATAGCCTGGAGAGTTTAAACTAAAGTTCTCGGTGAGAATTCTCAAAGTTCTCGCCGAGAACATTTGAAGAATTGCACCTGTGAATCTCGTCGAAGAGGCATAGCGCATTTGAATTAAAGTTCTCGGCGAGAACTTTCAATGTTCTCACCAAGAAGTCCTTCCTTTTCTGACACAACTATGGACAAAAATCCTATTTAAGCAAACCGACGGAGGCGATATTGAAAAACACTTATTTTCCAGATAATAATTCCTAGACTTGAGAGCTTGGGAGATAGAGTTTAGAGTTTCCCGGAGAGATATTGAGGCCATCTTCCCCATCGGAGTACTCGGAGCTAGGAGTGAAGATTGTCAGAGTTCAGAGATTCGCCAGAGTCGTCAGAATTAGGTTTTACAGTTTCTATCTGTTCTCCCTTTGTACGATGAACTCCCTAGTTGTTTCTGTTTCTTCTATTATCAACATGAGTAGCTAAACTCGTAGAGCTTAGATTAGATGAACCCTAAGTGACCCGGGGCTTTAAAGCGGTCACGGATCGGCGGTAATTAGATTCAAATTCAGACAGTTTCTCTTGCGTGATTGTTTGATCTTCGTGTCCCGCAGTTCTTGTCTACTTGACGACTAGATTATATTCGTATTAAGCTAAGGTTAGTCGCTAGAAGTTAGTCACTAGACGTCCGCCTTACTTTGGAACTTCAAATCAATCAATTGACCTATTTAATGGAGTGTGCCTTTCATAGGAACCATTTAGGGTTGATCTACTGCTAGAGTAACTCATTGTTCTTAATCAATTTCACCAATTAATTTTTCGTTGCAGAAGTGAACGCATGGACGGTTAATTAATAGGAGTAGTTAGATCCGATAGAGCGAACGTTCGTGGAACTTAGACCTAAAAGTAAGGAGTTATGGTGGTGTCTGAGAACTGAATGAATTAGGATTGAAAACCATTGGTCTTGTGATCGCCAATGCTCTGGTGATCTTAGGGGAATTCAAAGTCTAAGCTTGTCTGTCATCTCGTTAAGTCAATTCAATCAATCGGTCTGTCTTTATTTTCATTTCAATTACCTTGCATTATAGTTTAGAAGTCGTGGAACTCATACCATGAACAACGTGTTTAAACCTGACTAAATTGCCAGCTTCTTTGAGTAGTCGATTTGAAGAAACCTCGAGAGATTTTATCTAGTCTACTTCTGTAGATTAGTTATTTGATAAACGTGTTTACAACGTTCATCAAATTGGCGCCATTGCCGGAGACTCTTCTCTATCGTTTGAAAGAAGAGTTGGCATTTTATTCTTCTACCTTTCCATCTTTTTATTTTTCATCCCACTTCGATTTTACACCGGTTGTGTTTGTTTTTTTCTCTTGTAGGTTGTTTACATGTTTATGAACCGTCCGTTCACTCGCTCTTTGCTCAAGAATAACAAGACTACGAGCTCAGACAAGTCAAGCATTTCTGCCCCTTCTAAGGAACCTCGAGTCTCAAACCAAGTCAGAATTGATCCACCCTCATCCTCTACACCAATTAAGATCAAGGAGTTGAAGGAGAACTCCTCATCTTCTTCCGCTTCATCCACGTCTTCAGATTCACCACCACCTTCTCCTACCACAATGGCTGCTCAAAAACGTCTTGCGGACTACAATAAGCCGAGCACGACTAGCGTTTGATCTAGCATTGTTGTTCCTCACAACGATGTCGATCCTGACTATGAGATCAAAATTCCCTTCATGGGAATGATCCTAGGGATGTCCAGTTCGAAGGGAAGCCGCATGACAACCTATGCACACATTTGGCGGACTTCCTAGCTATGTGTGAGACTTTCAAGAGTGGCAATCTCGATAAGAACACCTTATGCTTACGAGCCTTCCCATTCTCTCTTAGAGGCGCCGCCAAGAGATGGCTCAATAACAAGCCACCCGGTCACTACACCAACTAGGATGACCTTGCTCAAGACTTTGTTGAGGAGTATTTTCCTTCAGCCAGAACCACAACATACAAGGATAACATTGTTCGGTTCAGACAGAAGGACGGAGTCAGCTTATACGATGCTTGGAATGAATTCCAAGAACTCCTCTACGACTGCCCTCATCACGGCTTTCAGCAAAGGCAGCTAGCTGAGATCTTTGCTAAAGGGGTGAACGAAGAATCGGATAAATGGGTCAACTCCTTGGCTGAGAGAGAATGTACCACACTCACACCAGAAGCTGCTCTTCTTCACTTTGCAAGCTACGCATCTAAGTCCAAGAATTGGGAGAGACAATCTGAAGCAGATAAGAGCCGATTAAGCCTCGAAGAATAGATCAAGACTGAAGTACAGAAGCAAATAAAGAAGGTTGGCGCTCCCACCAACTCTCCATTAGCCACTGTCTGTGCTGCCGATTGTAAATGGTGTGGGGTATGTGCTCATAATGGAGAAATTTGTCAGAACTTCGGTAAAGCAAACGTCTGGTCTGTAGATGAAGTAAATTTTGTTGGTCAAGGTTTCACCAACAATCAAAAAGGCTACTCCAACTATCGTCAGTTCAGACAATCACAACAACAAGGGAGCTTCCAATAGCATTTTGGATACAACTCCGACATCAACCAGAACCAGAAAAACCGACCATTTGGGTCGTATCAAGAACAGAAGCCAAATAATCAATTTGGTGGAATCTATCAACCGCCTCACGAGAATCAAGGCAACTATGGTACAACACCTGGTATTCGCCAGATTCAGTACTTGAACAACACTTACCAAAGCCCTCCTGGATTCACCGGAGGACAACAACCTCAACGATCGGTACCGCAAGATAACAAGGATAGCGAATTGGATAACAAGGTCAATCAGATCATATCCAAACTCAACGACAATGATGCTCAATGGAAAACCCAGGCTGCACTAAATCAAGAGCAGATGAATCACACAAAGAACATGGAAAGTCAGTTGAATACCACGAGCAGGTAGTTCAGCACCCTTATCGACCTCATCTCTAATCAGTTATTGAGCCAGGCAGAGCCTAATCCAAGAATGAACATGTTAAAGCCATATCTACTAGAAGGGGTAAGCAACTAGCTAGTCCTGTAACTCTTGATCCGCTGATGATTCCAGATGCCATAGCCATCAACATGCCAGAGATCGAGGAGGAAGATAAAGAAGAGGAAGAAGAGGAGACGACTGCCCCCCTCCTCCGACAAAGCCAGTTTCTGCACCACCTCTTGCTCCCTACATGCCTAAGCCTCCGTATCCTAAAGCCTTGAAACAAATCTAAGGATCACGACACTCAATACAAGAGATGGTTCTCAATCTTGAAGAACGCAGAAGTCAAGATTACAGTTACCGATGTTGTCCAGATGATAGCATAAGTTGGAAAAGTCATGAAGGATCTTGCGAAAAAACAAGAAGAAGGAAGAGTTGTCTTCCGTCTCTGTTAATGAAGAAGAGGAGAAGCCTAAGCCACCTCTTGCTCCGTATCAGCCCAGGATCCCGTTCCTCAGGCGATGAAGGAAAAGACCTACGACCCCAAGTTCAGGAAGTGGTACTCATACTTCAAGGACAAGAGGGAGGAAGAAGCATCCCCCACTCCCTCCAATGAATAATGCTCCGTCGTTTGTACTTGCTCGCCTATACCTCCCCCAGCTAAGTGTTCCGATCCTGGTTCTTTTACTTTACCTTGCTTTATCAATGGTATAAAAATTGATCGTAGCTTGGTTGATTTAGGCGCTTCTATCAATGTTATGCCTACATGCTTATATGAGAAATTGAACCTAGGTGAATTAAAATCAATCAGTATGCAATTAGTGTTTGTTGACAGATCTATCAAAGTACCTAGGGGATTAATTAAAGATGTAGCTATCCGTTGTGGTCCTTTCACTATCTTGGCTGATTTTGTTGTTATGGATACTCGAGAGGAGGATGTTACTCTCCTCCTAGGCCGACCGTTTATGGCAACTGCCGGTATGACAATCAATGTACTGAATGGCTCGTTGACATTAAGGGTCGGGAAGGATAGCGTAACATTCCACCTCAAGGACGGTATGAAGTACATTCCTAAAGGAGAGGCATTTTTTGTCTATTGAAACTGTGGAGTTGGCCTCAGTCAAATCCGTTACTAGTGTCATTTCTAGTGTTGCCCCCAAGATAGCTGTAACAGGTGGTACATAGGTCATCAATCCAAAGTATGAGTCTTCAGCGCAGAAGCCAAAGAAGAAGGAGGAGTCGAAGGCATCCCCCACCAAATCGCCAAGAACTAAAGATCCTGGCGAAGTGAAGAAGGAGAATAAAGTGAAGACTAAGGTGGCTTGGAAGCCAATTACTCCTCCATCATCCGCCAAGCCACTGGATGAAAGCAAGGACATGAAGGATTTGTTCGAGCCGTTCGAAGTTATCGGACACCTCCACGATGGACGAACTCAATTGACTCACATCAATGGGAGGCAATTCCTTCTTACTGGAGGTAACCTGAAGATGTACTTCATCAACTCTAATACGAGCGTGAAGGAAATCTTGAGTTGCTACGCCTCTTGATCGCCATCCAGGTATCGTCCAGCTCAAGGACGTTAAACGAGAGTGTTCCATGGGAGGCAACCCACGGCTAGAGTCCGTTTTAAATTATTAGTCAGTTTTTTGTTGTTCGACTTTGTTTTGTGTGGATCTGGGACACTTGCCCCGGTTTCCTTTCTATCTTTTTGTTGTTTTTGTTTTGCAGGATTTTTGTAGCTACTCCACTCCACTCCGGACTCTCCGTGTTCATCCTCAACATCGACCATCTCGTTCCAGGTTCTCCGAGTATCTCTACTCTTGTTTTAAGTCTTGTGAGGACACAGAACCGTTTAAGTGTGGGGTAGGATGTTAGAAACTTTGCATGATCTTGTGTGAATTTATGTGATTTCGTTGCGTATTCAATCCATCTAGCATATAATTGCTCAGTTCTTGACTTGTGATGTTAAGTTGTTTTTCAAGTTTTGACAATGATGCTTAGACTGCTTAACCTAGAACCTGTAACCAACTTGGTCAGAACATAAATTAATATCACGCTTATAGTACTTCACCTTGATTGCATGAAAATGATCGAATCCGACTAGCAAACCATTGTGAGCTTTTGATCTATTGCACATAACTTGCAATTTCAATTCTTTTTTAGTGGCTTTCTCGCACCTTGAATGAGTTAGAATTTGCATGAGACCTATTCGAGATCACACGATGACACGAGTACTAGGATGATAGAGGCACCTAGAAATATTGCTACTAAACTAGAAGCCAACCCAATGATAAATCCTCTAGGTGTAAACCCTTGTGCTTGGCCTTTCTTTCAGTTCGTTAATACATTACAGCCATTTCCCATGTTTTTCTTTCCCCCGTTGATCTCCGTGGTAGTAGTTTGAGATTAGCCTACCAAAAGTCTGTCAGTGGTAACTTGCCTATAGCCATTAAACAGGTGGTCTTAGCTATTATGTCCAGACGTGTAAACCCCTCTAGCAACTTAAAAAATCAGCACTAAAAGAAAAAAATAGAAAAATATAAAAAGTTCCAAAAAGTTCAAGTCAAAGTAGTTAGATAGTTCAAAACGTTCTTCTCCCTACATATGGAAGAACGAAAGCAAGTAAATGTAGAAAGAAAAAGAAAAAGAAGAAAAAAAATAAAATAATGTGCTAGGTTGCTTGAGGGTATCATAGGACGAGCGTACACTATTCCACCCGTGTCTGGTTAGACGGTAGGAAGCCATAGACTTGATTCGAGGGAAGCTAGTTGATTGCTACGTCGCACCAAAGCCATCATCATCATACATACCTTCATCCATTTATTATAAACCCTTGTAGTGTAGGATCGTTACAGTCCCGTGCAAGTCCTCTAGACTAGTTTCTCATGTTGTCACAGTGGTGGAGATTGTGGTCGAACTGCAAACATATGACATACTTCAGTTGAGAAAGTGATTGAGAGCAAAAACATGTCTTTAAACACAGTGTGCGAGAGTCTCCCATGTACAAAATATATTATGTGTGAGGAGTCTAGTCGGATAGGTCGGATTTGTGCATGATTGGTGATTGCTCCTTGTTTGTGTGCAGATGATTAGTGACACCAGATTGTTTGGCTGACGTATATGCATGTTAGGTCACTTGTTCTAGGTGTAGCGACATCGGGTACCTAGTACATATTCTTTTTCCTTTTCTAAGAGCTATAGGGCTTCTAACTCATCTGTATTAGGAATGGGTTCGGAAATACCTGGGCTAGGGACAATCTGAGGAGGTAATTGTAGGCCTTCATCACTCGGATTGGTGATTGGCTCACTGTTTTGGACTACAGCTGGTGTAGAAACTCTCCCTGATTGACGCACCTGCCTCCTGGAATAAACCTTAAGTGGTATCGAGACAGTGCCTTGTACTTCTCCCCCTGTCGTAGACGGTTCCATGTTATGGCTCGGAATAAAAGATCTCTCATTATCCGGGACCTCAATATTTGGTAGAAAAACACTTTGAAGGGGGTTTAACTCAGGCTAATCATCTACTGTAATCGGCAGAGTATGCAAATGAGGAGACATGTTTAAAAAATTACCTTCAATTTCAAAAGTAGTATCTGGTAGTTGCTCCCCCTGAAGGGAATTTTCCTTAAAAAATGGTTTATGTTCCCAAAAAACAACATCCATCGAAACAAACCATTTCTTTGAAATTGGATCAAAACATTTGTAACCCCTTTTAGTTGACGCATAACCCAAAAACACACATTGAATTGATTTGGGATCCAATTTTGACCGAAACTTATCGGGAATAAATACAAAACAAGTACAGCCGAACAGTTTCAAAGGTATGTCAGACTGTAACCGATTTGTTGGAAAACTCTGTTTTAAAATATCCAAAGGGGTCTGAAAAAGAAGTGTTTTTGATGGTAGACGATTGATGAGGAATGCTGCTGTCAAAACAGCATCACCCCATAGGTACTTTGGAATATTTGTGGAGAACATAAGTGCCCGAGCAACCTCAAGCAGATGACGGTTTTTGCGTTCAGCAACACCGTTCTGTTGAGGAGTATCCTGACAAGTAGATTGATGAATAATTCCTTTAATACGTAGGAAATCGCCCAAAAACTCATTAAAATACTCTGTTCCATTATCAGTTCGCAAAATTGAGATTTTTTTCATGAAATTGAGTTTCAATCATGTGATAAAATGTTTTAAATACATCAGCCACTTCTGATTTTTTCTTCAACAAATAAAGCCAACTAACTCTCGTATGATCATCAATAAAAGTAACAAACCATCGTTTTCCAAAAGAAGTTTGAACTCTAGATGGACCCCAAACATCACTATGGATTAAATAAAATGGTTTAGAAGGTCGATAAAGTTTAGGAAGAAAAGAATTCTTGTGATCTTTGGCAAATTGACAAGATTCACAATATAAACAGATAAATTAATCCCTTTAAACAAGTTTGGGAATAAATGTCGAAGATACCGAAAACTCGGATGACCTAACCTCCTATGCCATAACATGATCTCATCCTGGACAGAAGATAAATTAGTACAAGCCAAGCCTTGATGCTTGTTTATTCCAAGTGCAGCTGTGTCCAGGTAATAGAGTCCTTCATGTAGTCTACCACTGCCAATCACCCTCCCCGAGTTCAGGTCCTGGATAACACAATGAAAAGCATGGAATATAACATTGCAATTAGATTCACTTGTCAATCGTCGAACAGATAGCAAGTTACAAGAAAAGTTTGGAACATATAAGACGTTTTTAAGGGTAAGGCAATGTGAAATAGGTATGTTCCATTGGCCAATAATAGAGGTAAAGGTTCCATTAGCTACTTTAACTTTCTGTGTTTCTGGAACAGTAGCATAGGTTTCAAACAAATGTTTTGAATTTTTTATGTGATCAGAGGCACCCGAGTCTAAAATCCAAACGCTAAACTGTGATAAAGTGTTGAATGCTACGGAAGTCGTACCTGAATATGCCAAGTTACTACTAGGATTACCGGATGATACAAGCTGAGGCTTGAGGATAGACACCAGCTGATCTATCTGCTCCTTGGTAAAGCCTCCGCCATCAGCCTTGCTCGAACTTGCATTAGCTCGAAACCCTTCTCCTTGACGAGAGTTCCTCATCTGTCCAGGTCTCCCAACTAACTTCCAGCATTGCTCCTTTGTGTGCCACCTTTTTCCACAGTGATCACACTTAATGTGAGCTTTCTCATCAATACCCTTATCGCTCCCTTTGTATCCATGGGAGAAGCGACGACCTGCAAAAGCCTCCGGTCCAAACTGTGATTTTTGTGTATTGTCTGTACCCATCACTTGGAGTGCAGACCCTTCTGGTAATTCCATTGCAGCAACCTCCTTCTCCTTCTTTTTGTTCAACATAACATGTCTTCGACTCTCCTCTCGTCGGACCTCCGCAAAGGCTTCTCCAAGTTGGGGTAAGGGATTACGAGCGACTATGCGGCTCCGAACATCATCCAATTCTGGATTCAAACCGGACAGAAATTTGAACACTCTGTTGGTGTTGATACTCTGCCGATAATAAGCTGCATCTTCTTTGGACTGCCACTCATGGTCCTGGAACACGTCTTGATCCCTCCACATTTGGTTAAGAATATTGAAATATTTGGTCACGGTGTGCTCTCCTTGAGTCACCTCTGCTAACCTTAAGGTTAGTTCATAAAGCTGAGAGTGATCCTCCATGTCTGAGTATACCTCAGCAACAGCCTCCCAGAGCTCCTTGGCCGATGTGTAGCCCAGGTAATTGGCTCCTATTTCCTCGGTCATGGAGTTCACCAACCAAGTCATAACCATTGAATTTTCAGCATCCCACGTCTCAAATTCTGGATCAGTTTCAGCAGGCTTGAAGGTCGCTCCTGTCAGGTATCCAATCTTCTTTCGGCCTCGGATATACATCTTGATGGATTGCGACCACCTGAGATAATTCCCTCCAGTCAGCTTTATGTTGGTAATCTGGATTTGGTGTTCATCTGTTGACGGAACTGCAGATGTTGTCTTGTTTCCAGAGACACTATCAAAACCTCTTTTGTTTCATCGGCGGGTTTCACCATATTGCCGAGATAGAGTAAGATGTGGTAGTGAACGGAGAGAAAAGAAGAAGAAGAAAGAAGTTCTTAGGGATTTGTATTAAACTTCCTTTCTATTCTCTCTCACAGTTACAAAGAATACCTACTATAATCTACTACATATATAGAATCCTAACCCTAAATATATTATCACGTTCTCACATCTTAGAGTAGTTCCTAGAAGTTAGGGATCCTAACTACTATATTTAATATATACTAATAACACGAAATAATAAAGTACAGAATAATCTTATACGGTTTAATAATTCATTGTGGAGGCTTGAACCTCACCTTGATCGATCTTGTCATTTGTGAATCTGAGTGCGTTCTAGTTCAGTTTGCTTGAGGACAAGCAAAAGCTTAAGCGTGGGGTATTTTGATGACACTAGATTTGACGTTATTATCAGCCTCATTTAAGTGACATTTCCTTGCTTGAAACACGGTTTTTGAGGGTAGTTTAGGGTGTTTTCACTCAATTGCTCTATTTCATACCATTTTGGTTACTTTGGCCTGTTGTGGGTCCATTTGACGTGTTTTCTAGTTCTCTATGAGTGCACAGTGTTTGCCATCAATCACGTTTCCACGGACGTGCTCGGGAAGCAAGGGAACCTATAGTAATTTCCCGGAATCGAATCTAGAATCAACCCAAGTGATGAAGTTAATTGCACTGAACATTTTGGCGAGCAGACTTAAAAATCTCGCCAAAGAATTGCTGAAAATTACATGAAGAAACCCCGTCGAAGATCCAACAGAAATCATAAAGAAGTTCCCGGCGAGAACTTCCAAAGTTCTCACCGAAAAGTATTGAAGGAAGCACAACCTGGAGAGTTTAAACTAAAGTTCTTGGCGAGAATTCACAAAGTTCTCACCGAGAATTCTCAAAGTTATCGCCGAGAACATTTGAAGAATTGCACTTGTGAATCTCGTCGAAGAGGCAGAGCTCATTTGAACTAAAGTTCTTGGCGAGAACTTTCATTGTTCTCGCCGAGAAGTCCTTCCTTTTCCGGCACAACTACGGACAAAAAATCCTATTTAAGCAAACTGACGGAGATGATAATAAAAACACTTATTTTCCAGAATACAATTCCTAGACTTGAGAGCTTGAGAGATAGAGTTTAGAGTTTCTCGGAGAGATATTGACTCCATCTTCCCCATCGGAGTATTTGGAGCTAGGAGTGAAGATTGTCAGAGTTTAGAGCTTCGCTAGAGTCGTCAGAATTAGGTTTTACAGTTTCTGTCTGTTCTCCCTTTGTATGATGAACTCCCTAGTTGTTTCTATTTCTTCTATTATCAACATGAGTAGCTAAACTCATAGAGCTTAGATTAGATGAACCCTAAGCGGGGCTTTAAAGCGGTCATGAATCGGCGGTAATCAGATTCAAATTCAGACAGTTTCTCTTGCATAATTGTTTGATCTTCGTGTCTTGCGATTCTTGTCTACTTGACACCTAGATTAGATTCGTGTTAAGCTAAGGTTAGTAGCTAGACATTAGTCGCCAGACGTCCGCCTTACTTTGGAACTTCAAATCAATCAATTAACCTATTCAATGGAGTGTGCCTTTCGTAGGAACCATTTAGGGTTGATCCGTTGTTAGAGTAACTAATTGTTCTTAATCAATTTCACCAGTGAGTTTTCCGTTGCAGAAGTGAACGCACAGACGGTTAATTAATCGTGGTACTTAGATCCGATAGAGCGAACATTCGCGGAACTTAGACCTAAGGGTAAGGAGTTATGTCGGAGTCTGAGAACTAAATGAATTAGGATTGAAAACTGTTGGTCTTGTGATCACCAATGCTCTGGTGATCTTAGGGGGATTCGAAGTCTAAGCTTGTCTGTCATCTCGTTAAGTCAATTCAATCAATCAATCTGTCTTTATTATTTTCATTTCAATTTCCTTGCATTATAGTTTAGAAGTCGTGGAACTCACATCACGCACAACTTGTTTAAACCTGAGTAAATTGTCAGCTTCTTTGTGTAGTCGATTTGAACAAACCTCGAGAGATTCGATCTAGTATACTTCTATAGATTAGTTATTTGATAAACTTGTTTACAACGTTCATCAACCATCATCTTCCAGGTTCTCCGTATCTCTCTACTCTAGTTTAGTCCTCTGAGGACACAGAACAGTCTAAATGTGGGGTAGAATGCTAGAGAATTTTGCATGATCTTGTTTGAATTTCAGTGATTTCGTGGTGCATTCCAGTTCCTCTAACGTAGAATTACTCGGTTCTTGACTTTTGATGTTAAGTTGACTTCAATATTTCACAATGATGCTTAGATTTCTTAACCTAGAACCTGTAACCAACTTGCATGCATTGATGCTAAATAACCTGGTCATAACATAAATTTAAATCACGCTTGTAGTGTCACCTTGAAATGCATGAAAATTCGAATCCGACTAGGAACCAATTGTGAGCTTTTGATCCTTGCACATAACTTGCAATTTGTATTCTTTTTAGTGGCTTTCTCGTACCTTGAATGAGTTAGAGTTTGCATGAGACCTATTTGAGACCACACGATAACACAAGTACTAGGAGGATAGAGGCACCTAGAATCGCTACTTAAACCATAAGCCATCCCAACGATAAATCCTCTAGGTGTAAACCTTTGTGCTTGGCCTTTCTTTCGGTTCATTTATACATTACGACCAATTTCCATGTTTTTCGTCACCCCATTGATCCCATGTGGTAGTAGTTTGAGATTAGCTAACCGGAAGTCGGTCTGTGGTGACTTGCCTATAGCCAGTAAACCGGTGGTCTTAGCTATTATGTCCAGACGTGTAAACCCCTCTAGCAACTAAAAAATATTAGCACCAAAAGAAAAGAAAAAAAATAGAAAAACAGAAAATTGCAAAGAAAAAGTTCCAAAAAGTTCAAATCAAAGTAGTAGTTCGATAGTTCAAAACGTTCTTCTCCCTACATGTGGAAGAACGAAAGCAAGTAAATGTAGAAAGAAAAAGAAAAATCAGAATAAATAAATAAAAGTGCTAGGTTGCTTGAGGGTATCATGGGGTGAGCTTACATTATTCAATTCATGTCTGGTTAGATGGTAGGAATCCATAGATCCTGATTTGAGGGAAGTTAGGCGATTGCTACACCGCACCAAAGCCATCATTATCATACATCCCTTCATCCATTCATCATAAACCCTTGTAGTGTAGGATCGTTACAGTCCCGTGTAAAGTCCTTTTGACTAGTTTCTCGTGTTGTCACAGTGGTGGAGATGTGGTCGAAATGCAAACTTATGACATAGTTCGGTCGAGAAAGTGATTGAGAGCATAAACATGTCCCTAAACACAGAGTGTGAGAGTCCCCCTTGTACTAAATATTTTCTGTGTGAGGAAGTCTGGTCAGTTAGGCCGGATTTGTGCATGATTAGTGATTGCTTCTTGTTTGTGTGCAGAGAATTAGTGAGACCAGGCTGTTTGGTTGAGATGTTTGCATGTTAGGTGCAATGTTCTAAGTGTAGCTGTTTAATATTCATTGTGAAGGCTTGAATCTCAATTTGATCGATCTTTGTAAACCTGAATGTGTTCTAATTCAGTTTGCTTAAGGACAAGCAAAAGCTTAAGTGTGGGGTATTTTGATGACACTAGAATTAAAGTGATTATCAGCCCCGTTTAAGCGATATTTCCTTGCTTGAAACACGATTTTTGGGGTAGTTTAGGGTGTTTTCACTCTTTTGCACTATTTCCTACCGATTTGGTACTTTGGCCCGTTTAGGGTCTATTTTATGTATTTTCTAGTGTCACTATGAGTACACAGGCCTTGCCGTCAAATAAGGAGCCATTGGACGTGTTCGGGAAGTAATGGAGCCTCGAGGAATTGCTTGAAATCAAAAGGAGAACTCGAACATATCAAAGGAATAAAGAATGCCTGCCAAGCACTAAGTTCTCGCCGAGAATGTCAAATTTTCTCGGCAAGAATCCATTCAGAAACTCAGCCAGAATTCTCATCGCCTGTGCAGAAAATATTTACAAAGAAGTTCTCGGCGAGAACTTCCAACTTCTCGCCAAGAACCTATGAAGAAACTAATTGGAAATTCTCGTCGCCTATCCCCAATATATTTACACTAAAGTTCTCAGCGAGAACTTCCAGTCTTCTCACCGAGAACTTAGCACTTTTCCAGCTGAGATGAGGAAACCTCATATAAAATGATAGCCGCTACACATCAGTTAAAAGACTTGATGTAATGGAGACTTTTTAGAGCTGAGAGAGAGAGAGTTCAGAGAGCATCGAAGAGTTCCTAGAGAGATATTGACACCATCCTTTCCACCTCGGAGTGCTCGGAGCTATGAGCGAAGATTGCTAGAGTTCGAAGCTTTGTCGGAGTCGTCAGAATTAGGTTTTACAGTTTTTGTCTGTTCTTCTTTTGTATGGTGAACTCCTCTGTTGCTTTTGATTATTTTGTTATCAACATGAGTAGCTTAGATTAGATGAACCCTAAGTGACCCGGAGCTTTAAAGTAGTCACGGATCGACGGTAATTAGATTCAAATTCTGACAGTTTCTCTTGCATGTTTGATTTGTTCTTTGTTTCCTGTGTTTCTTGTCTAGCTTGATCACCTAGATTAAATTCGTGTTAAGATAAGGATAGTGGCGAACGTCTGCCTTACTTTAGAACATCAAATAAATCAATTAACCTATTCAGTGGAGTGTGCCTCTCGTAGGAACCATTTAGGGTTAATCCGCTTCTAAAGTAACTCATTAATCTTAATTAATTGCACTAGTTAGTTCTCCATTGTAGAAGTGAATGCACGGACGATTAATTAATCTTCGTAGTTTGATCCGATAGAGCGAACATTCCTGGAACTTAGACCTAAGGGTAAGGATTTATGGTGGTGTCTGAGAACTGAATTAATTAGGATCGAAAGTCGCCGGTCTTGTGATCGCCAATGTCTTGGTAATCTTTGGGGATTCGAGTCTAAGCTTTGTCTGTCAAATTTGTTAGTCTACCCTCAATCAATCAATCTGTCTTTTAATTCCATTTCATTTTCTTCGCATTATAGTTTAGAAGTCATGGAACTCACACCACGCATAACGTGTTTAAACCTGAGTAAATTGCCAGCTTGTTTGAATAAACAATTGGAAGAAACCTCAAGAGATTCGATATATCTTACTTTTAGTAAGGTAGTTATATGACCACACATTCAAAATGTGTTCATCACAGACCAAGGCCGCTGAACAGACCAAATGGTGACCAGAAGGCCGACCCAGATGGTGACCACTCACGGAGCTCAACACAAGGCCACCCCAGATGGTGACCAGGCCGCCCACCACATGACCAAGCAAGCAGGTGACCGCCCAGAAGCCGATCTGGCCACGACAGTTGACCATAGATCCAAATGTCACCCCTATCACCCCAATTGATGCCGACCCAGAAGAGGTCCAAGTGCTAGAAATTCGCGTCATTCCAGGATTTCGCAACACGAACAAATTTTCCAATCCCGTGGCCATGAACCTCTGAGTCCCAGTCCTAGTAGGAGTAGGAGACCAGGATCACACGTGACTGGGCCAATTTAGGCAATTTTGCTTGGATTAGGGTTTTCTCTTTATTTTAGTAGTTTTCCAAGTTAGGATCGGATTTTTAGTCCTTTTTAGATAATTTTCAGAGTTCTTTATATTTTAGACTTAGAATAGGAATAGGATTCGGAGAGCCTTTGTTCGCCCCCTTGTACTATAAATATAGGCATTTGGCCTACGATTGAGCAATACCTTGAATAATACAATTGATTTCAGAGCTTCAGTTCTTTGTTCCTTCTAGCTCTTGCATAAATTTCTTGGCTTGATAGGTTAGGTATATCAGGTAATAAGGTCATCACCCTTTTGCTTGTGGCACCATTCGACTCTTGACACTTGATCTGGTTCCTAGCTCATTATAGCTAGTGGGTCAATGTCTGTTCTATCTTAGTCAATGATTTTGTTTCCTTAACTTTATTTGCTAGATTGTTGTAGGGTCATGGCCCACAGTTGTTGTGGTTCACCATCCATACTGGAAATGACTTGCTTTGGAAAGTAACCCAAGACTTTCTAAAGTTATACATTTCTAGTGGATTCCTCCGACATGAGTATGGTATGACCTCATTCAAGGAGTGACTCACATTTGATTCTGTCAAACGCTCACCTGAATAAGGGACTTATAAAGATAGTGTTTTCGGGGTAGTCATGATTTAAGTGGGAGCATGATCGACATAAGACTAGAGTTGTCTCTCTGCTGCAAAGTAGGATACGGTGATCTGGGCCCCTTGTAGAGGTAAATCACGATAACCCTTGTAATTGATTAATATGCATATCGAGTTGTTCTAGAATGTTAGATGTTGATTCGTATTTCCTCTAAGTATCTCGTTTTGCATCTATGATTTCCTACAAATACATAGCCTAATTTAATCCTTTTAAATTAATAAGATGACTAAGTTTTAATAAAGTCACATAGACCTCAATAAATAAGTAATGTGGTATTGTGGTCGTTATCTTGCAAAGGCCATATCTCACTAGTTATGTAGAACTATGTTGGCCACTACATATGGATGGAAAGATAATTTCAATCGAAGTCCATATGAAGGAGTTATGGCCAGAATACTATACTAGACAGAATTAGCACGAAAATAAGGCAGAGGGTGATCGGGTCAAAAAGATGACGTCATGGCCTAATAAAGCCACTTGTATTTTTGTATCTTTCCATTGTGGTATTTACTCAAAAATACTTTTGTATAAACAATACTTTGAGTAGATTTTTTGTATCAATTTTGTATTTCCTTTTTTATGTGAACCACGGCCGACAATGCTCCGTGACCCTAACCACCGCAAGCTGATCTTCAAAGACAAGGAGAGAACCTATGGAACCAAGGATGAAATCGGACTTTGACGCACTAGCTTCAGCTGAGCTAGGAACCAGAAGTATCACGTCGAGGGCGCCACGCCAAGAGATGGATGATCTTGATGATAAGCCAAACATTAAGTCGTGCTCTTGCACATACTCAAAGGGGGTTAGAACAAAGTTCTGAAGGGGGGTTTATTAATTGATAAGTCTGTCTCACAAAGGGTGGCCGATGGCCTCTATTTATAGGGAGGGAACAAGCTCTCCTCACCTATTTAGCTACTTCCTAACTAGGAATAAAATAATTTAATCCTAACTAGGAAACATTAAAATGACCTAAGCAAGCTAACTAAATAAGAAAATCTAGAAAGGGAAACTCAAAATAGGAAGATAATGTCTTGGAAAGCAAGAAACAACCTAAATAGGCAAAAATCGAGTGACCGGGAAAAAACCCAAAATCTGGGCAGTATCCGTAGCGGTCGGGCAGGTCTTGGAGCCGACGGGCAGAGATTCTGACTCGGATTAGGCCTCCTTCTCATGTCCTAGTCCTAGAAGGACTTAGGACCAGGGTCTTCTGGTCGTGGCAGCCTGTTCACCTAGCCCGGATGGGAATCCTTATCCCGGTGGGATTGCATACATGGACTCGGATCGTGTATGAGCACTTCCCTACGTGGCTCCTCCTTCATTCCTTCTCCGATTGTAACGCCGTTTGTTGGGTTGTGTTCTTGAGGTCTCCAGCTATCCAGAGCAACTATAATTTCCCAAATGGCCCGAGCCGTTTGGCGGCTCGGCCCTAAGTGCTCCTTTGTAGCGCCTGGCACCATGCCCGGTGCCCGGGCTAGCTCATGTCTCACCCATTTGCATTTCTGGCCAGGCCTTTGGCATTCTGCTTCGTCCAAGTCTTCAGAAATTTCCTCAGAGGATCTTCAAGTGCTGGAGTTGGTCTAGGGCTCGTGGCAATTGGCCTAGGTCCTAGTGCTTGCATTTGGCCCGCTCCGAGGGCTCGCTCTGGGGCCTGTCTTAAGATACCATCGCTTGCTAGTCAGGTACTCTTGGGTCATTTTCTTCCTGTACTCCAGTAATGCTTCCAGAGGATCCCAGGAGTGGTCAGTTCCTTCAAGGCTCATGGGGATTGGTCCAGGGCCTTTTAGGGCCCTTAGGCTCGGCCCTCGGTCCGGCTCGAGGCTCAGATCGGGTGCCTGGGCCAGCAATATGGCCTGGAGTGGCCTCACCTTCAATTTTTCTCCCCTACCTGCTGGTGGTGGCCTGAGCCTATATTTAGTCACATACCTTGGCTTCATGATGTGTTGGAGAGTTTTCCTTGGCCCTACACTCTTCTTATAGGGCCCTAGGGTTCTACCCTTGGTTGGAGACCCTGGTGGGGTGTATAAGTACCGGTTGGCATTGGAGCAGCTGTGTAGGATCACATCATCCCCCTCTTCTTGCCTTGGATTCGTCCTCGAATCCATCATGGGATCTCTTTTTGCTCTCGGCAAGCTCCTCCAAACTTCAGTGACTTGTGTGGCCATGTCTGAGGGAGATTCAACCTCATCTCCTGGTCTTGGGGTGTTACTGGAATCGGTGAAAGACCAAGGTTCTGGTCCTTCGGAGCTTGGGTTGTCGGTGTCCATGTTCTCTTCCTCGGAGGGGCTATCCACGAGGATGTCTAGGCTGGGGGAGGTCACGGGTGTGAGTGCCATTTCTTCATCTTCCTTGGCCTGGAAACCTTCCTCTTTATTTAGCTCCATAATTTGATTGTTCCTGATCGGGGCAGCCTTTAAGATTCGATGGGAAACAGCTTCCCATTGAAATCTGAAGTTGCCTGACGCGCCGGGGCGGGGTCGGGGTGTATCGGGCTTGGGCAGGTGTGTTACCGAAGCCGGTCTGGGGTCGGGGCGGTCCTGGGGCGTACCGTGGCTGGTCTGGACGATACCAGGGCTGGGACCCACCAGGGGGCCTGTATCGGGACTGGTCAGGAGTGTACCGGGGTCGATCTAGAGTGTACTGGGTCTGGCCTGGGGGCTGGAGTCAGCTCGGCATGCACGGGGTCGGTCTGGGTATCGGGGCTGGTCTAGGGGTCAGGGCTGTGCTGGGCGCCGGGGCTGTGATGGGCGGCGGGGCTAGGCGGAGCGTCGGGGCTGTGCTGGGCGCCGGAGCTGGGCTGAGCGCCGGGGCTGGGTGGAGCGTCGGGGTTGTGCTGGGCGTCGGCTCCTGGGCTGGGCAGATTCTTTAGCTCCGGGGTGGGGGCTTTTGAGAACATCCTAGTAAACTTTTCAAGCCCTTCTAGCTTCACTTCCTCTCCTTAAGATTCTTTTCCTTCTTCTTCCTTCTTCTTCTCATCCTCCTCCTCATCATCCGTGTCGATCTCTCCTTCTCTCATCACCATGGTCCTTTGGTTGGGGCAGTCTCTTGAGACGTTTCCTCTGCCTTGACATTTAAAGCACACAATTCCACTAGGACGTGGGTTAGAATTCTGAACATTAGGAGTAGATTGAGTAGGTGTTACCCATGGTGTCGGGTCCCTAGGGTTAGGGTTCGATCGGGGCCCGGTGCTTTGGGGCTGGCCGAGCTTCCATGGGGGCTGGCTGGTACTGGAGCCTCCTCTCCATTGGCTATTGGCTGGAGGGGATAGTCTTCTTGTATAGCCTCTTCTCATCTCCCTCTCCACTCGGATGGCTAGGGCTTTCAAGTCTTCATAGTCAACATAGTTGAGTATATTTACTTGGTACATGATGTCCGGGTGTAGCCCTCCCACGAACCGGGCTATCCTGGCCTCCTATTCCTCCTTAAGGTCTATCCTTTCCACTAGCATCTCTATCTCCTTGGTATACTGCTCCACAGACATGGTTCCTTGCTTCAAAGTCTCGAGTGAGGTGTGTAAGTCTCGGATGTAGGCAGCCGGGACAAACCTCTTCTTCATGAGGTCTCTCCATGACTCGATGGGTACCTCCTCATCTCTCTGAACCTGTCTTTTGAATTGGCTCCACAAAAGAGCAGCATAGTCAGTAAATTCAAGGGTAGCCACAATTACCTTCTTTCTCTCCGAATAGTGATGGCACTCGAGGAAGTTCTCCATACTTCTCTCTCAATCCAAGTACTCATCTGCATCATTCTTGCCTGCAAACTTAGGGATGGTGAGCTTGAGATTGCTCACATCATCATCAATCTCTTGGACTAACCTTCTAGCCCTTCGGTTGAGATCTCCATGGGGTTCTTCATCATATTCTCCTCAGTCATCTCTTCTCTCATAGTTGCCTCGGTTGTCTCTCTCAAGTCTGGCTAGGGCTTCTTGCATTCCAGCCAAGATTCCTCCAAGGCCTTGGATCTGGCCTTCCAAATTCTCCATTCTCTCATCTGCCATGGTTAGTTACAAGAAAGCAGAAGCAACTTTCTATCCCCTCTTCTTAGGATTAAGCTTACAACGAAAGGAAACAAACTTGGCAAGGGTGGCCTTGCTGTTATTTTTCTTTTCTTTTAGCAACCTTATTTTCTTTGCCTTACAATACCAAACCGATTGAAGGAATTGAAATAGGTGGGGGGGTTTCAAAACTAATTTTTCTGAAACGCAAGGAAAGTAAAGGATATGAATCCAAGAATGAACCTGGAGACTGGGATAGAGTGTGGTCCTAATATTGAACCGTGCTCTGATACCAACTAATGTGAACCACGGCCGACAATGCTCTGTGAACCTAACCACCGCAAGCTGATCTTCAAAGGAAACGAGAGAACCTATGGAACCGGGGATGGAATCGGACTTTGACCCACTAGCTTCAACTGAGCTAGGAACCTTGGTGAGCGTGTCGTTGTGATGCGTTCAACCAAATAACTACTAATGCTAATAAAAGGCTATAGCAGATCGTATTCCAGGGGTTTCCTCTACTTCCTTACTCCAGGGAGTTGACAGTTTTAATTCAAGTTCAAACACAAGTTGTGCGTGGTGTGAGTTCCACGACTTCTATACTAAGAATGCAAAAATAAGAAGAAATGAAAATTAAACCGAAGAAAGATTGAAGATTGATTAATTGACTAGAAAGATGGAAGACAAGCTTAGATTTCGAATTCCCCTTAGATCACCGAGGCAACAACAGTCACAGACCAGCGATTTTCGATTCTAATTCAATCAGTTCACAGACACCATCATAACTCCTGACCCTTAGGTTTAAGACTGGCGAACGTTCGCTCTATCCGATCTAGCTACCACGATTAATTAGCCGCCCGGGTACGGTCGCCTCTCGCAACGACTTAACTTAACTGGTGCAAATTCTAGTGATTAATGAGTTACTCTAGCAATGGATCAACCCTAATCGGTTCCTACGAAAGGCACACTCCAATTATAAGGTTGACTGTTCGATTTGGTGTTTTAAAGTAAGGCGAGCGTTCGCTTCTATCCTTAGCTTAACAAGAATCTAATCTAGGTGGCCAAACCAGACAAGAAACACAGAAAAAGAAGAACAATTCAAACATGCAAGATGAAACTGAATGAATTTCGAATCTAATCACCGCCGATCCGTGACCGCTTTAAGCCCTGGGTCACTTAGGGTTCATCTAATCTAAGCTACGCGAGTTTATCTACTCATACTCAATACAGAAGAATCGAAGACAGACAAGAAATGCATCTCAGGTAGGAAGACAGAGAAGAACTGCAAAACCTAATTTCGATGTTTCCTGGCAGCTCAAATCTGCTGGATTTTCAACTCCTCGCCCTGGCTCTCCGAGATGGATGGATGGCGTCACGATCGTTCCTGCTCCTCGAACTCTATCTACTCGCCCTGCCTCTCTCTCTGCCGTCGTTTTTGTGTGTGTGTGTTGTTGTAAAAGTGATTTGTGTTAAGTGATGGTTCGTCCTCCCCGATAATAGCCCCGAGTTCTCTATTTATACCAACCCGATATTCTCCTGAATTCAACTGGGATTTTCGCCGAAAATAGTGAAGGGATTTCGGCGAAAATTTCTTCATACTCGGGACAGTGAATTCTTCTTTTTGTTTTCGGTGAAATCTCCATGGTATCTTCGCCGAAATCTTCCTCTCAATCGGCCAGTGGTTTCTTCTTCCATTTTCGGCGAAAACCAAAGGGTAGTTTCGCCGAAAATATGTGTATAAATTGGGCATAATTTGTTCGAACTTGAATGGCTTCTTTGACCAATTCCGGTTCAATTCCTCGAGGTTCCAATGCTTCAGACACATCCATGGTTACTTTATTTGACGGCAAAAACCTGTGCTTACGTAAAAACACTAGAAAACCATCAAATAGACCCGAAACGGGCCAAGGTAACACAAGTGGCATGAGATAGGGCAATCGATTGAATATTCGTCATTCTACCCTAAAAACAATGTCTTAAGCAAAGAAATGTCGCTTAAATGAGGCTGATAATCACGTCAATTCGAGTGTCATCAAATACCCCACACTTAAGCTTTTGCTTGTCCTCAAGCAAACTGAATAGAAACACGCTCAAATTCACAAATGACACGAGATTAAACTGAGATTCAATTCTAACGATTTGGTTTAGACTGTTCCACGTAGAAAGAGTGACCTACACATGCAAGAATATCAACCAAACAAGTTTCCGATCATACTGATTTCTGCACACTTCCAGTAGTGGTTTCAACACAGATTGTTTCTCAGCAAAACAATTAATCATGATTAACCGACTACGATAACACCAATTCTAATCAAAACGACTTTAAGCTCTGGCCATGATATGGACGCGGAGGCAGGAAAAGTGACGTGGCTATCGACTCGACTTCATCCGCTTCTAGATCTGTACGTTACACGTTCTAGCTAGGACCGATTTAAACAACAATTTCTTTCAAGATTCAAACTTTCTTTAATTTATTTACTGCATACTAGTGCTCGATACCAAACACTTCACTTTGGTGTTGGACCTGCCTAGCTCACAGTATTTGTGCCTTTGCTAGTGCTCAACCCGAACACTTCACTTAGGTGTCGGGCTTGCCTAGCTTTATTTTCAGCATTTTAAAGACTTTTACTTGAATTGCACAACTTAATTACTTGATTCAACAGTTTAGCCACTTGGTCCTAGCTAGTTATAACTTTTTACACAAGATTTCGAATTGGATTTCCGTCTAATCTCTAGCCACAATCACAGGTGAACAAATATGGAGTGAAAAACATGGGAGAAGCTAGCATCTATCATCTTAGAACGGTGTCATCGAGCTTTGTTATTAACAGACCATATAATTCAATTAATTCAAGTTTCAACTACTGAAGTGATTTATGATCTGTTCTGACCTAGACTCATTTAATATCAGTTCCAACATGTTGGCTACATGTTCTAAGTGGAACAGTCTAGACGTCATTGTTCAAAATTGAAGTCAATTTAACATCAAAAGTCAAGAATTGAGCAATTTTATGCTAGAGAAATTCAAATTTGAACCATAGAATCATAGATAGCAAGCAAGATCATGCATAATCCTAGAATCCTACCCCACACTTAAACGGTTGTGTCCTCACAGAACTAAACTAGAGTAGAGAGATACGAAGAACCTGGAAGGTGATGGTCGGTGTAGGGGATGAACACGGATAGCCCGGAGCAGAGCGGAGTAGCTACTCGAGATCCTACAAAACAAAAACAACAAAAAGATCAAAAGGATACCGGGACAAGTGTCCCGGATCCACACAGAATAAAAGTCGAACAAAGAAGGTTAAGGGAAATTTTTTAAAAATATTTTGACGATTGAATGAGAAACTGAAAGAAGGAAGAGAGAGGGTCAATCCGGATTTTAAAGGAATAGTTGGGTGATTTTCAAAATTATTTTCGGCGAAATTAAAAGGGTGGTTTCGCCGAAAATATTAGTTCAAATGCACTGCCGGATTTTCGAAGGCGTTTTCGCCGAAAATAACCATATGGTTTCGCCGAAAACTTTAGTTCAAATCACTGCTTGGTTTTCAAAATCAATTTCGGCGAAAACATTATACACTTCGGACCGAAAATATGAAACAGAGAGACTCAGTTGAAAATCCAAAAGGTGGTTTCGCCGAAAATGGTAGGTCGGTTTCGCCGAAAATTTAGAACTGTTCGGGTTTAAAATATTTTCGCAAATCCGACCAACTTCAGAAAATCACAGTTAAATCCAGAAAAATCAGAACGACCTCAATCAACTTGCAACTGACTCTATGACACGCAGACTCTACACAAAAAATAATAAATCAAACAAACTGACACTTTTGGCTTCCCGAAACCGACTCGAATGACGAAAAGACTGACTCAATAATTAAAAAAAAACGGACTCCAGCCGTGGGTTGCCTCCCACGAAGCGCTCTCTTTTAACGTCCTTGAGCCGGATGGTACCTGTTAGGGACCCCAACTCAGAAGTTCCTTGAAGTCAATCGTCTTCTTCAAGGTGTGCGGTTGAGTGCCATGTAGCACTCCAGCAGGGTGATGTAACCGGTAGTGTTCCAGTAGATCGTGGTTCTGGTTGGATGACCAGTTCTTCTTGAATTCTCCTTCTGGAAGAGGAAAGAGGTAGTACGGCGCGGCATGATCAATGAGCTCCATCTTCTCCACCTAATGCTCATCAAGAGGTCTCTCGGGATCGAGTGTGTATACTTCCAAATCTTTAACGTCTTTGATTCCCACGTGCTCGTCTCTGGCTTAATCTATAGGTTGGCTCGGCGGGAGCTTGATTGAGGATATCTCCTCGATTTCTTCGTGCTCCTCTTCGGCTTCAACTTCAAGATGGATTGGCTCTTTGTCTTCGTCAACCACCACCACCAAGGATTCTTCATCAGATGCTTCTAGCTCGCAATAGTCATCGGTGAGATTGTCATGTTCATCTTCATACAGCTCTTGAGCATCTTCTTCCAATAGTGGATTAGGTTGCTCGAGCTTGATATCCACTACGTTACGAGCTTGCAGCTTCAAAATGAGATCATCCAAGGCGGATTCTACTCTTGCCGTCTGTTGTCGATTTTGATGAACCTGTGAGTTTATCTCTCTGTGAGCGTGTAGCTCTGTAGAGATACTCTCCAAGAAGGATTCTATTCTCGTCGTCTGTTGTCGATGCTGATGAGCTAGTATATACATCTCTTGGTTATCATCAATATACGGTGCTTCATCGACATACCACTCTTGGTACTGGTCATCCCACCTGTAATCCTGCATAATTAAAACTCAAAAACACTACCCAGGTAAATCATGAAAATATGGAGGAAAATAAATGGTAAGGCGGAAAGGTAGAAGAATAATTTGCCAACACTTCTTTCAAACAATTAGAAGAGTCCCCGGCAACGGCGCCAATTTGTTGAACGTGTCGTTGTGATGCGTTCAACCAAATAACTACTAATGCTAATAAAAGGCTATAGCAGATCGTATTCTAGGGGTTTCCTCTACTTCCTTACTCCAGGGAGTTGACAGTTTTAATTCAAGTTCAAACACAAGTTGTGCGTGGTGTGAGTTCCACGACATCTATACTAAGAATGCAAAAATAAGAAGAAATGAAAATTAAACCGAAGAAAGATTGAAGATTGATTAATTGACTAGAAAGATGGAAGACAAGCTTAGATTTCGAATTCCCCTTAGATCACCAAGGCAACAACAGTCACAGACCAGCGATTTTTTATTCTAGTTCATTCAGTTCACAGGCACCATCATAACTCCTGACCCTTAGGTTTAAGACTGGCGAACGTTCGCTCTATCCGATCTAGATACCACGATTAATTAGCCAACCGAGTACGGTCGACTCTCGCAACGACTTAACTTAACTGGTGCAAATTCTAGTGATTAATGAGTTACTCTAGCAATGGATCAACCCTAATCGGTTCCTACGAAAGGCACACTCCAATTATAAGGTTGACTGTTCGATTTGGTGTTTTAAAGTAAGGCGAGCGTTCGCTTCTATCCTTAGCTTAACAAGAATCTAATCTAGGTGGCCAAACCAGACAAGAAACACAGAAAACGAAGAACAAATCAAACATGCAAGATGAAACTGAATGAATTTCGAATCTAATCACCGTCGATCCGTAACCGCTTTAAGCCCTGGGTCACTTAGGGTTCATCTAATCTAAGCTACATGAGTTTATCTACTCATACTCAATACAGAAGAATCGAAGACAGACAAGAAATGCATCTCAGGTAGGAAGACAGAGAAGAACTGCAAAACCTAATTTCGATGTTTCCTAGCAGCTCAAATCTGCTGGATTTTCAACTCCTCGCCCTGGCTCTCCGAGATGGATGGATGGCGTCACGATCCGTTCCTGCTCCTCGAACTCTATCTACTCGCCCTGCCTCTCTCTCTGTCTTCGTTTTTGTGTGTGTGTGTTGTTGTAAAAGTGATTTGTGTTAAGTGATGGTTCGTCCTCCCCGATAATAGCCCCGAGTTCTCTATTTATACCAACCCGATATTCTCTTGAATTCAACTGGGATTTTCGCCGAAAATAGTGAAGGATTTCGGCGAAAATTTCTTCATACTCGGACAGTGAATTCTTCTTTTTGTTTTCGGCGAAATCTCCATGGTATCTTCGCCGAAATCTTTCTCTCAATCGGCCAGTGGTTTCTTCTTCCATTTTTGGCGAAAACCAAAGGGTAGTTTCGCCGAAAATATGTGTATAAACTGGGCAGAATTTGTTCGAACTTGAATGGCTTCTTTGACCGATTCCGGTTCAATTCCTCGAGGTTCCAATGCTTCAGACACATCCATGGTTACTTTATTTGATGGCAAAAACCTGTGCTTACGTAAAAACACTAGAAAACCATCAAATAGACCCGAAACGGGCCAAGGTAACACAAGTGGCATGAGATAGGGCAATCGATTGAATATTCGTCATTCTACCCTAAAAACAATGTCTTAAGCAAAGAAATGCCGCTTAAATGAGGCTGATAATCACGTCAATTCGAGTGTCATCAAACCTGAAGTATCACGTCGAGGGCGCCACGCTAAGAGATGGATGCTCTTGATGATAAGCCAAACCTTAAGCCGTGCTCTTGCACATACTCAAAGGTGGTTAGAACAAAGTTCTAAAGGGGGGATTTATTAATTGATAAAAGTCTGTCTCACAAAGGGTGGCCGATGGCCTCTACTTATAGGGAGGGAACAAGCTCTCCTATTTAGCTACTTCCTAATAGGAAACAGAATAATCTAATCCTAACTAGGAAACATTAAAACGACCTAAACAAGATAACTAAATAAGAAAAACTAGAAAGGAAAAATCAAAATAGGAAGAGAATCTCTTGGAAAGCAAGAAACAGCCTAAATAGGCAAAAACCGGGTGACCGGGCAAAAACCATAAATCCGGTCAGCATCCGTGGCGGTCAGGCAGGTCTTAGGGCCGGCGGGCAGGGATTCTGACTCGGATTAGGCCTCCTTTTCGTGTCCCATTCCTAGAAGGACTTAGGTCTGGGGTCTTCTAGTTGTGGCAGCCTGTTCTCCTGGCCCGGATAGGATTCCTTGTCCCGGTGGGATTGCATACATGGACCCAGATCGTGTACGAGCACTTCCCTACGTGGCTCCTCCTTCATTCCTTCTCTGATTGCAACGTCGTTTGTTGGGCCGTGTTCCTAAGGTCTCCAGCTAACCAGAGCAACTGGAATTTCCCAAAAGGCCCGAGCCGTTTGGCGGCTCGGCCCTAAGTGGTCCTTTGTAGCGCTTGGCAGCATGCCCAGGGCTGGCTCATGTCTCGGCCATCTGCATTTTTGGCCAGGCCTTTGGCATTCTGCTTCGGCCAAGTCTTCAGAAATGTCCTCAGAGGATCTTCAAGGGCTGGAGTTGGTCCAAGGCTCGTGGCAATTGGCCTAGGGCCTAGTGCTTGCATTTGGCCCGGTCCGAGGCTCGCTCCAGGGCCTGTCTTCAGATACCATCCCTTGCTGGTCAGGTACTCTTGGGTCTTTTGCTTCTTGTACTCCAGGAATGCTTCCAAAGGATCCCAGGAGTGGTCAGTTCCTCCAAGGCTCGTGGGGATTCGTCCAGAGCCTTTTAGGGCCCTTAGGCTAAGCCCTCGATCCGGCTCGGGGCTCAGATTGGGTGTCTTGGCCAGCAACATGGCCTGGAGTGGCCTCACCTTCACTTTTGCTCCCCTACCTGCTGGTGGTGGCCTGAGCCTATATTTAGTCACATACCTTGGCTTCATGATGTGTTGGAGAGCTTTCCTTGGCCCTACACGCTTCTTGTAGGGCCCTAGGGTTCTGCCCTTGGTTGGAGACCCTGGTGGGGTGTATGAGTACCGGTTAGCATTGGGATAGCTGTGTAGGGTCACATCACTTTTGGTGAAATGAAAAATGTCGTTTATGAAAAAAAATGTCGATATATATAGCATTGTTTATTACATAAGACATTATTTTTTTCACATCAAATTAATTTTTAGTTCTCACACTAACAAAAGTAGACAACATCACAAATTTGAAAAACTACCTAATTTATGACACCCACTATAATTTTACCTTAGGTGATGACGCCTTCCATAATGATTCATATATAACTAACTACTCGATAGGGACAATTTCTCTGGCAACTACAGATTTTTGTAGTCATTTGTACTACATCAATAGTATACAATGAATTTAACATATCATCAATAAATAAATTTTATTAATCAAAATAAGATAAATATTAAAAAAATTAAAGTTGGAATAAAAATACAATTACGGTAATGACCCTTTGAATATGTTGTTCATCCTCATTCATTATTTTCCTTTCTCCCTCTTCTTTTCTCCTACATTCTCTCTCTCCTTTCTTCTTTGTTCTTTCTTCTCACTAGCTGCCACTCTTTCTAGTGCCATTTGCTGCTCCTCTTCCGACCCACCGTCTGACACTCCTCCGACGCATCGTCCTCCTCTCTTTTCCTTTTGACGCCATACCAAATCCACCATCGAGTTACAAATCTACCATTACAACTTTAGATCCGCTCAGATGTACACGCATTACTCCTATTGTTTGGTCAAGTAGATAGGTACTTGTGCTGCAAATTTTATTTTGTTCATACTAGTGCACCTCTTTTTTATGAAGTTATTTTATGTTTTGTTCATACTAGTGCATGTCTTCTGTAAATATTTTTTGTTCATACTAGTGCTTGTCTTCTTTATGTGGTTATTTTGATCTATTACTAGTATTAGTACCTTTATTTTAAAAACTTGATACTTATGTTCATGTTTATTTTTTTTAAGATAATGAACACAACTCATACTAGTGCTCATTTCTTGTGAATGATGAAGTCACCAACAAGGCAATGCCAAGGCAACAGTCCCTCGATCAGTGGGTGGTAGTAAGTAGAAATTATTTTGTTTTTAATGAATGTATTTAATGGCCTTGAATTAATGATATGCTTAAATAATTAAAATATAGTAAAATGGTATTCTGAAATTACCTATTTTTAATAACAACCATTAGATTAATAGGTGAACTCTTCGGTGACACGTGTAACAGATTATGCCGTCGCGTGACAGCATGTGATTGGTTAGAAATATATATGAGTAAAAATTGTAACTTTAGTGCATTTATCGAATTTGTATTACAATTTAATACCTATTATTTTGACCTGTGTTTAGTTATGTCCATCACTAACTTTATTTTGACTTCCGTTTAGTAATTTCTTCTTGGTCAACCTAAGCCAATGAATAAGCTAACTCACCGACAAAACCCAAAAAAAGAAGCTTGTAAAATGGTCGCCGGAAACAGCGACAAGCGATAATTATTTAAACTTTAGTAAAGAGATCAAATAAAAAAGTAAAGAGGTGGCTCTCTAGGAGAAGACGGCAGCACCAATCCGGATCCGGATCTACGGTGGGGAGTTTGGCTTCGACGGTGGCTCTCTAGAAGAAGATAGTAGCACCAAGTAAAGACATGGCTTTGATCCGGATCTTTGGCGGGGAGTTTGGCTTCAACGACGTCTCTCCAGAAGAAGATGATAGCGCCAAGTAAAGAGATGGCTCCGATCTGGATCTACGGCGAGGCGTTTGGCTACGGCAGTGGCTCTCCAAAATTATATGACAACGCCAAGTAAAGAGATGGCTACGAGATGATGATGATTATTATTTCATCTATTTAGGTCAATTCAATGTACGATCTCTGATTGTTATTTTGGGATAAACTATAAAGAAAGGAGATATGACAAGGTTATGGATTAATTCTCAGTAAGATAAGAAAGTAAAAAATGAAAATTATAAACATTAGTTAACAACGTTAATGAAATTTAGTTAAATTATGTTTCATTTAGATCATATGATGTAATGTAATTTTTTTTTTTTTGGATTAGGTGGTTGTATTTCATCAAAAAGCGAGGATTCCATGTACAAAGAAAGGCTAACAAAGGAAAACAAAAGCCTACTACATACTACTTACTATACTAGATTCATCTCTATGCCCTTTTGCAAATATCTGCATTTCATCCTTGATCATCTCACACAAGCATCCCACAATAAGTGAAAGCTTAAGAAAGACCCTATTACACCTCTCAATCCAAATATGGCTCATTAGAATTCTCCACAGGAGTCTCTTAGTCTTCTGCCGAACACCATTCCCCCTCCAAGATGAAGCTATGCCCAGCAAAGAAGACCAGCTCATCCATGTTAACTCTGGCAAGGCGCCTCTTAACACCTGCAGGAAATAATCACATCCTGAGAAAAGATGTTCCCTGGTTTCAGGCTCCTGATTACATAATAAGTAGCTATCATCAATGCCACAGTCCCATTGTTTAATCTTGTCCCTTGTCAAGGTTCTATTATTGACAATGAGCCAAGCAATAACAGAGTGCCGCTTAATTACATGTCCTGACCACACCAAATCATATCAGGGTACCTCCTTTTGCTTTGCTCTAATTGACTGCCAAACAACAGAGAGCTTAAACTTGTTCATAGCACTTCCATCCCAAACCAGATCACCATCATTATCAACCTCAATAAAAGATTTAATCAAATCCCAAAGTTTAATCAATCTGCGCCAGTGCCATGAACCATTTACAGATTTAACATCCTAGAAGCTTTGGCTTTTCAACTTGTAAACATTCAACCATGATATCCATAGGGAACCTTCCATGGTCAAGATGTTCTATATATGTCTAATTATATTGGAAGAATTCCAAGTACAAAAATCCTTAACACGAAACCCACCCTCTGTCTTAGGCAGAGCAACTATGTTCCAGGAGACCTTAGCACGTCCTTTCCCTATATCAAACCCCCACTAGAAGCCACTACAAATTTTCTCAACATCCTTAATAAGAGAGGAAGGCAAGATTAAATTTGACATCCAATACTGCCTATTACTGATTCAATTAACTAAAGTTTCCCAGCATACGAGAGCTTTCTTACTTTCCAATCAGTGATTCTGAATGTAATTTTATCAACTAAAGCCTTGCAATCACAACGATGGAGTTTACCTGAGGTAAGGGGGATGCCCAAGTATCTGAAGGGGAGTGACTCCTTACAGAAGCCTGAGACCACAGTCAGTTCGTCATCTGCAACACCATGAACTCCAGTAGTGTAAATAGAACTCTTACCAGGATTAAACTGTAATCCATAACACCTATGGAACTCAGTAAGGATCTTCTTCACTTCCTTCATAGCTACAACATTTGCCTTAGTGAAAATCAACAAGTCATCTACAAAACTCAGATGAGACACCTTAACACCCTTACATTGTGGATGAAATTGGAATTTCTTCATGCCACCAGCTCGATCAAATAGATAGCTCAGGACCTCAATGGAATAACAAACAGATAGGGGGAGATAGGGTCCCCCTGTCTGGGTCCTCTCTTTGCAGGGAAATAGCCATGTAAAGAGCCATTAATGTTAACAGAGAGCATTGTAGCTTCAAAGCATGTGTCAATCCAACAAATATACTCACCTGGGAAGTTAATTTCTTTAAGGGTGTCAAGGATGAAACTCCATTCGAAAGAATCGAAGGCCTTCATAAGGTCCACTTTCATAGCACATCTGGGAGATACTCCAGACCGCTTATAAGACTTCAATAGTTCATGTGCCAACAAAATTCCATCACCAATTTTCCTACCCTTGATAAATGCGGTCTGAGCTTCATTAATAAGACAGGGGAGAACTAAAGATAACCTGTTTGCCATGACTTTTGAAATAATTTTGTACACCACATTGCAACGGGAGATGGGTCGATAGTCCTTAATATCAACAGCATTTGCCTTCTTAGGGATCAGAGTGAGAATGACAGAATTTATATAAGGTGGAAGCTCACCCAGAGTAAAAAAAAAAAAAAAAAAACTCATACCATATCCATAATATCAGCTTTTATAAGCCCCCAGATATGCTTGAAAAAACGAGCATTATACCCATCAGGCCCAGGAGCTTTGTCATCCCCAATACTAAATACAGCCTTCCTTACCTCCTCAATGGTAATAGGGGAAATCAACTCATCATGTTGTTCATCAGTTAGCCTCCTTTGAATAACAGTGGAGAGATCTGTACTCTGAACTTGGCAACTACACCCCAGCAGGTTCTTATAGAAGTTAACTCCCACACCAGCAATATCATCCTGATTTTCTACTAATTCCCCTTGTTCAGTACGAAGTTGATGAATAGTATTGACAGCTGATGAAGCGCAAAATGCGTGTAGTCAAATAACTATCAAGCACAAAGCAAGATAGATCGTATTCCAAGGGTTTCTTCTAACTGACTACTCAAATGAGTCTGCAAATTACTCAGGTTTAAACAAGTTTGCGTGGTGTGAGTTCCACGAGCTCTCTGAGATGGAAGGATGGCGTCGTGATCTCTTCCCGGCTCTTTGAACTCTCTAAAATCTCTCTCAAACTCTGAAGTATGGAAATTAATCCAAGGAATAAGTGTATATGAGTTATGGCCGCCAATTGCTTTATATAGGGTTTGTCCTTATCCGGCTGGGAAAAGGGTACTTCTCGGCAAGAACCTTTAAAAGTTCTCGTTGGGAACTTCTGTTGAAATGCTCTTATGTCTGCAATGACAAAACTCTTCGGCGGGAACTATGAAAGTTCTCGCCGAAAACTTTCCTTGGTGACCTCCTGTGTGTGAAGTGAAAAACATCTCAACGAGAACTTGGTTCTTCTCGCCGAGAATTTCAGTGTAAGCATGGGATGATTTCGGTTTTGACTTGTGTGACTTCTTGATCGATTTTGGGTGATTCCTTGAGGTTCCCTTGCTTCTCGAGCACGTTCGTGGCCACGTTATTGATGGCAAAAACCTGTGCATCTCAAAAGCACTAGAAAACCATCAAATAGACCCACATCGGGCCAAAGTAACCAAAACGGCAAGAAATAGAGCAATCGAGTGAAAACACCCTAAACTACCCTAAAAACCGTAACTCAAGTAGGAAAATGTAGCTTAAATGAGGCTGATAATCACGTCAAATCGAGTGTCATCGAATACCCCACACTTAAGCCTTTGCTTGTCCTCAAGCAAACTAAACTAGAACGAACTCAGATTCACAAATGACGAGATAGATCAAGTTAAGGTTCAAGACTTCACAATGAATTATTAGACTGCTACTTCTAGAACAAGTGACCTAACATGCATACACGTCAACCAAACGTCCTGGTCTCACTAATTATCTGCACACAACAAGGAGCAATCACAAATCATGCACAAATCCGACCTAACCGACTAGACTCCTCACACAGGTAATATTTAATACAAGGGGAACTCTCGCACTCTGTGTTTAGGGATGTGTTTTTGCTCTCAATCACTTTCTCGACCGAAGTATGTCATAAGTTTGCATTTTGACCACATCTGCACCACTGTGACAACACGAGTAACTAGTCAAAAGGACTTTCGCAAGGGATTGTATCCATTACTACACTACAGGGGTTTATGATGAATGCATGATGGGATGAATGATGGAATTGGCTTTGGTGCGGTGTAGCTTTCGACTAACTTCCCTCGAATCTAGCCCATGGCTTCCTACCATCTAACCAGACACGGGTGGAATAGTGTATGCTCGTCCTTTGATACCAGTAACCTAGCACTTTATTTTGTATATTTTTTTCTTTTTCTGATTTTTCTTACTTTTCTTTACATTTTTTTAGACTTCGTTCTTCCATTTGTAGGGAGAAGAACGTTATTGAACTATACTACTCGACCTTGAACTTTGAACTCTTTTGATTTTTTTCTTCTTTTTCTCTTTTTTTCCTTTGTGCCGATTGTTTTCAAGTTGCTAGAGGGGTTTACACATCTAGACATAATAGCTAAGACCACAAGTTTAATGGCTATAGGCAGGTTACCAGAAACTGACTTCCGATAGGCTAATCTAGAACTACTACCTCAGGGGATCAACGGGGTGATGAAAAACATGGGAAATGGCTGTAACGTATAACGAACCGAAAGAAGGGCCAAGCTCAAGGGTTTACACGTAAGGGATTTATCGTTAGGTTAGCTATCTAGCTTAAGTAGCTGAATCTAGGTGCCTCTATCCTCCTAGAACTCATGTCGTCGTGTGATCTCGAATAGGTCTCATACATTCTAACTCATTCAAAGTACGAGAAAGCCACTCAAAAAGAATTGAAATTGCAAGTTATGTGCAATGGATTAAAAGCTCACAATTGGTTTGCCAGTCGGATTCGATCATTTTCATGCGCACTCAAGGTGAAATACTACAAAAGTGATAAAATTTTCTGTTCTAACCAGGCGATTTAGCATCGATGCAAGCAAGTTGGTTACAGGTTCTAGGTTAAGCAGTCTAAGCATCATTATGAAAGATTGACAAAACAACTTGATGAGCTGCAGAACAGTGATCAAATACTACCAAGCTGGAAAGCTAAGCAGATCGTATTCCACATGGTTTCTTCTAATCGACTACTCAAAGAAGCTGGCAATTTATTCAGGTTTAAACACTTCGTGCGTGGTGTAAGTTCCACGAATTCTAGACTAAGATGCAGGAAAATTAAAATGAAATTAAAAGACAGATTGATTGCTTGGTTTAAACAGACGACATACAAGCTTAGATTTCGAATCCCCCTTAGATCACCAAGGCAACGGCAATCACAAGACCAGCGGTTTTCAATTCTAATTCAATCAATTTCTATACACCACCATAACTCTTTACCCTTAGGTTTAAGACTGGCGAACGTTCGCTCTATCCGATCTAACTACCAAGATTAACTAGCCGCCCGGGTACGGTCGCCTCTCGCAACGACTTAATTAACTGGTGCAATTACTAACGATTTAGGAGTTGCTCTTGCAGTTGATTAACCCTAATCGGTTCCTACGAAAGGCACACTCCAATTATAAGGTTAACTGGTTGAATTGATGTTTTAAAGAGAGGCGAGCGTTCGCTTCTATCCTCAGCTTAACAAGAATCTAAACTAGGTGATCACGGAAGAAAGTTTAAGCGCCAAAGCAAGGAACTGTCTAACAACTACGTCTAGTGACTACGTCTGGCGACTAACCCTATCTTGCAAAAACCTAATCTAGGCGATCAACCAGAAAAGAAACATAAACAATCAAGAACAAAACAACCATGCAAAGAGAAACTGATTGAACTTTGAATATAATTACCGCCGATCCGTGACCGCTTTAAAGCCCTGGGTCACTTAGGGTTCATCTAATCTAAGCTCTACGAGTTTAGCTACTCATATTAGGAACAAGAGAATCGAAAACAAACAAGGAATACATCTCAGGTAGGAAGAACAGAAAGAACAGTAAAACCTAATTTGACGAATCCGTGAAGCTTCAATCTCCGGTAATCTTCAATCCAAGCTCCGAGTCTCCGAGGTGAAGGGATGGCGTCACGATCTCTCCACGATTCTTTGAACTCTCTAAACTCTCTCTCGAATTCTAGGTCTGGAAATTATGATTGATATTATGAGCTATTGAAAGTATATTTGATTTTGGGCCGCCGGTTAAGTATTTATACTTAACCCTAATTCAGCCGGATTTTGCTTGATATTTTCGCCAATCTTGGTGTAAATGGGGAGCCCGCCGGTTGATTTCTCGTGTAATTTTGGTCCAGTAGTGTTCGGTCGAAAACTTAGGGTTTTCGCCGAAAACTTCCTTCAGACGGCATCAGTGATTTTGTGCATGTATTTTCGCCGAAAATGCTAGGGTATTTTCGGCAAAAATTCCTTTGTAAAGCGGGGCAGACTTTGGTTCGACTCGATTGACTCCTCGTACTGATGCAATTCCTTGAGGTTCCAACGCCTTAGACACGTCCTTGGCTACTTTATTTGACGGCAAAAACCTGTGCTAACATAAAAACACTAGAAAACCATCAAATAGACCCGAGACGGGCCAAGGTAACACAAATGGCAAGAGATAGGGCAATTGATTGAATATTCGTCATTCTACCCTAAAAACCATGTCTTAAGCAAGGAAATGTCGCTTAAATGAGGTTGATAATCACGTCAAATCGAGTGTCATCAAAATAACCCACACTTAAGCTTTTGCTTGTCCTCAAGCAAACTGAACTAGAACACACTCAAATTCACAAATGACACGAGATTAAACCGAGATTCAATTCTAACAATTTGGTTTAGACTGTTCCACATAGAAAGTGTGACCTACACATGCAAGAACATCAACCAAATAAATTTTCGATCTCACTAATCTCTGCACACATCAAGTAGTAGTTTTAACAAAGCACGTTTCTTGGGAAAACAATTAATCATAATTAACCGACTACGATAACACCAATTCTAATCAAAAAGACTTTAAGCTCTAGCCATGATGCGGATGCGGAGGTAGGAAAAGTGACGTGGCTATCGACTAAACAATGATTTATTTGAAGTTCAACTTCTTCCTTCAATTGATTTACTGCATACTAGTGCTCGATACCAAACACTTCACTTAGGTGTTGGACCTGCCTAGCTCACAGTATTTGTGCTTATGCTAGTGCTCAACCCGAACACTTCACTTAGGTGTCGGGCTTGCCTAACTTTATTTTCAGCACTTTAAAGAACTTAACATTAACTTGAACAACTCAATTACTTGATTCAACAATTTAGCCACTTGGTCCTAGCTAGTTATAACTTTTTACACAAGATTTCGAATTGGATTTTCGTCTAATCTCAAGCCACAATCACAGGTGAACAAATATGGAGTGAAAAAACATGGGAGAAGCTAGCATTTATCATCTTAGAACGGTGTTATTGAGCTTTGTTATTAACAAGCAAAACTGTTTAATTGATTCAAATTTCAACTACAAGAGTGATTCGTGATCTGTTCTGACCTAGACTCATTTAATATCAGTTCCGACACATAGGTTACAGGTTCTAAGTGGAACAGTCTAGACTCATTGTTTAAAATTGAAGTCAATTTAACATCAAAAGTCAAGAATTGAGCAATTCTATGCCAGAGAATTTTCAAATTTGAACCACGTAATTTTTAGATAGCAAGCAAGATCAGGAAAATTCTAACATCCTAAATACCCCACACTTAAACGGTTCTGTGTCCTCACAGAACTAATCTAGAGTAGAGAGATACGAAGAACCTAGAAGGTGATGGTCGGTGTAGCGGATGAGCACGGAGAGTCCGGAGCGAAGCGGAGTATCTACTCGAGTTCTTACAAAACAAAAACAACAAAAGATCAAAAGGATACCGGGACAAGGGTCCCGGATCCACACAGAATAAAAGTCGAACAAAGAAGGTTTAGGGGAATTTTGAAAATTTTCGAGATGGGAAAGTGAGGAGAGAGAGAGACTCAACTGGGAACTAAAGAGATAAGGTCCGAAAATTTACCTTGAATTTTCGGCGAAAATAAGTGCAAGTTTTCGCCAAAAATATCAGTTAAAAAAGTACTGCCGGTTTTTCAAAGGTATTTTCGCCGAAAACTACAAGTTGTTTTCACCGAAAATTGGAGTTAAAATCGACCAGAAATACAGTGAGATTTCAAGGAGAGTTTTCGCCAAAAATTAGGGTGCATTCTCGCCGAAAATTTTGAACTGCACGATTGAAAATATTTTCGCAGATCCGGCAAACTTCAGAAAATCACAAGTAAATCCACAAAAATCGGAACAACCTCAATCAACTTGCGAATGACACTATGACACACAGACTACAAACGTAAAATAAGAAATCAAACAAACTGACACTTTTGGTTCCCCCGAACCGACTCTAAAATACCAAGTTTGACACAAATGAAAAAACTGACTCCAGCCGTGGGTTGCCTCCCACGAAGCGCTCTAGATTAACGTCCTTGAGCTGGACGATACCTTGACGGTGTTAGGAGAGTCCCAACTCAGGATTTCTCTTAGGCCCGAGTCGGAGTTCATGAAATATGGCCTTGGGGATCCTCTGACAAGTGTGAACTTCTTCCCGTGTGCGTGAATTAGCTTGGGTCGTTCTTCGGGAAGGTGACCAGAGATTTCAAATGGCCCGCACAGTTCTTTCGAAGAAGCGTCCTTCAGAGGATCATTCTTCCCTGGTGGCTCGGTAGAAGGTGGTTTAATGACTGGCCCCCAAACCTCCTTGGTCTCTCCTGTTCCTTTCTTCTTCGTCTCGCCAGGATCCTTAACTTTTGGTGATTCATGGGGGAATGCCGGCAGCTCATTCTTCAGAGTAGGGACCTGTCCTACAACTGGCAAGAAGATTTCTGCAGAAACTCTAGATTTTTCATTGGTAACGGAGTTGACCGAAGCCAACTCCACAGCTTCAACAGACAAGCAATGTGCCTCTTCTCTAATAGGAATTTGCATACCGTCCTTGAGACAGAATGTCATGGTATCCTTGCCGACCCTTAATGTCAACGAGCCATTCAGGACATTAATGGTAATGTCGGCTGTCGCCATAAACGGTCGGCCAAGGAGAAGAGTGACATCTTCCCCTCGGGTATCCATAACAATAAAATCAGCCAGAATAGTAAAAGGACCACAATTGACAACCACGTCTTCTATCAATCCCCTAGGTAATTTCACAGATCTATCGGCAAACACTAAACGCATGCTAGTCGGTTTCAATTCTCCTAGGTTCAATTTCTCATATAAGCAGGTAGGCATGACATTAATGGAAGAACCTAGATCAATTAAACTACGATCAATTTTCACATTTTTAATAGTGCAAGGCAAAGTAAAAGCACCAGGATCGCAACACTTATCTGGGGGAGGTATGGCGGTCGTCTGGCTGTGGATCGCGGAGCATTCTTCCTCGTGGGAGACGGAAGACAACTCTCCCTTCTTCGTATCCTTCGCAAGATCTTTCGCGACTTTTCCAGCCTCCGGTATCATCTGGATAGCATCAGTAACTGGTATCTTGACATTTGTGTTCTTCAAGTATCCATGCCACTTTCTGTACCGGGTATCATGATCTTTCTCCTTTGATTGTGCAACCTTAGGAAACGGAATCTGAGGCTGATATGGAGGGAGAGGTGGCGCAGGTGATGTCTTTGTTAGGGGAGGCGGGGCAGTCACCTCCTCCTCGATCTCCGGCTTGTCAATAGCTATAGCATTAGGATTTATGGCCGGATCAGGAGCTGCAGGACCAGCTAATTGCTTGTCGCTTCTTGTGGAGATAGCCTTGACGTGCTCCTTCCTAATGGTAGAGTCGTCTTGAACCGATGATTGATTAAGGAGGGGGGCTATTAGTTAGCAGGCTAAACATGTTATTCAACATGCTATCCACTCGTTGACCTCGAGCTTCATGATCTTGATTTAAGAGGGCTTGAAACTTGAATCTCTCATTGTGGTCATCGAGTCTTGCCAAGATCCGGTCGAGATTTCATCGAGTCTTGCCAAGATCCGGTCGAGCTTCTTGTCTACCTCGATCTCCCAAGTATTCTCAAACGTATAATTCTGAGGCTGCTGTCCTCCGGTGAATCCAGGGGGATCTTGATCAATAAAATTCACTTCCCCTATAGACAAGTTATTTGTTGTACCGAAGATCTTCTTCATTTCTTTCTGCACTTCGCTCTTGATCTGATCTTCACGGCTTGGTTGCCTCTTAGCTGCTCCAAACTGTCTGTCCCAACTTCTAGATTTAGATGCGCAGTTTGCAAAGTGAAGAAGAGCAGCTTCTGGTGTGAGTGCGGTGTAGTCTCCATCAGCTAAGGAGTTAACCCATTCAGATGATTCTTCGTTCATACCCCAAGCAAAGATCTCGACTAGTTGCATCTGAGTGAAGCCATGATGAGGGCAATCGTAGAGGAGTCCCTGGAATTCGTTCCAAGCATCATGTAAACTTACTCCTTCTCTCTGTCTGAACCTTGAGATGTTTTTCCTGTAAGCAGTTGTTCTGGAAGGAAGGAAGTATTCCTCTATGAATTCCTGAGCAAGATCATCCCAGTTGGTGTAGTGACCGGGTGGCTTGCTAGTGAGTCATCTCTTTGCGGCGCCTCGGAGTGAGAATGGGAAGGCTCGAAGGCATAGAGCGTTCTTGTTGAGGTTCTTAGACTTGAAAGTTTCACAGACAGCCAAAAAGTCAGATAGATGTGTGCACGGATTATCATCTGGCTTTCCCTCAAATTGCACGTCCCTAGAGATTAGTCCCAGAAAGGGGATCTTGATCTCATAGTCGGAATCGTCGTCATTAGAAGGCACGGTGATTGGAGACTGAATGTTAGATGCGCTTTGCTTACTGTAGTCCGCAAGACTCTTTAGAGCGGACATTGCGGTAGGGAAGATGGAACGGGAGTGATTCGATTCTGCACCTGCTATGATCTGCAAGGGACAAAAACAAGCACAACCGGTGTAAAATCGAAGTGTGACGGGAAAATGAAAGATGGAAAGTAGAAGAATAAAATGCCAACTCTTCTTTCAAACAATATAGAAGAGTCCCCGGCAACGGCGTCAATTTGATGAGCTGCAGAACAGTGATCAAATACTACCAGCTGGAAAGCTAAGCAAATCGTATTCCACAGGGTTTCTTCTAATCGACTACTCAAAGAAGCTGGCAATTTATTCAGGTTTAAACACTTCGTGCGTGGTGTGAGTTCCACGACTTCTAGAATAAGATGCAGGAAAATTAAAATGAAATTAAAAGACAGATTGATTGCTTAGTTTAAACAGACGACAGACAAGCTTAGATTTCGAATCCCCCTTAGATCACCAAGGCAACGGCAATCACAAGACCAACGGTTTTCAATTCTAATTCAATCGATTTCTATACACCACCATAACTCCTTACCCTTAGGTTTAAGACTGGCGAACGTTCGCTCTATCCGATCTAACTACCAAGATTAACTAGCCGCCCGGGTACGGTCGCCTCTCGCAATGACTTAATTAACTGGTGCAATTACTAACGATTTATGAGTTACTCTTGCAGTGGATTAACCCTAATCGGTTCCTACAAAAGGCACACTCCAATTATAAGGTTAACTGGTTGAATTGATGTTTTAAAGAGAGGCAAGCGTTCGCTTCTATCCTCAGCTTAACAAGAATTTAAACTAGGTGATCACGGAAGACAAGTTTAAGCGCCAAAGCAAGGAACTGTCTAGCGACTACGTCTAGTGACTACGTCTGGCTACTAACCCTATCTTGCAAAAACCTAATCTAGGAGATCAACCAGAAAAGAAACATAAACAATCAAGAACAAAACAACCATGCAAAGAGAAACTGATTGAACTTTGAATCTAATTTCCGCCGATCTGTGACCGCTTTAAAGCCCTGGGTCACTTAGGGTTCATCTAATCTAAGCTCTACGATTTTAGCTACTCATATTAGGAACAAGAGAATCGAAAACAAACAAGGAATACATCTCAGGTAGGAAGACCAGAGAAGAACTGTAAAACCTAATTTGACGAATCCGTGAAGCTTCAATCTCTGGTAATCTTCAATCCAAGCTCCGAGTCTCTGAGGTGAAGGGATGGCGTCACGATCTCTCCACGATTCTTTGAACTCTCTAAACTCTCTCTCGACTTCTAGGTCTGGAAATTATGATTGATATTATGAGGTATTGAAAGTATATTTCATTTTGGGCCGCCGGTTAAGTATTTATACTTAACCCTAATTCAGCCGGATTTTGGTTGATATTTTCGCCGAAAATACTAGGGTATTTTCGCCGAAAATCTTGGTGTAAATGGGGAGCCCGCCGGTTGATTTCTCCTATAATTTTTGGTCCAATAGTTTTCAGTCGAAAACTTAGGGTTTTTGCCGAAAACTTCCTTCAGTTGGCATCAGTGATTTTGTGCATGTATTTTCGCTGAAAATGCTAGGGTATTTTCGGTGAAAATTCCTTTGTAAAATAGGGCAGACTTTGGTTCGACTCGATTGACTCCTCGGATTGATTCCGGTGCAATTCCTCGAGGTTCCAACGCCTTAGACACGTCCTTGGCTACTTTATTTGACGGCAAAAACCTGTGCTATCATAAAAACACTAGAAAACCATCAAATAGACCCGAAACGGGCCAAGGTAACACAAATGGCACGAGATAGGGCAATTGATTGAATATTCGTCATTCTACCCTAAAAACCATGTCTTAAGCAAGGAAATGTCGCTTAAATGAGGCTGATAATCACGTCAAATCGAGTGTCATCACAACTTAACATCACCAGTCAAGAACCTAGCAATTCTATGCTAAAGGAATGAAATATGCCACGAAATCCCACAGAAAGCAAGTCAAGATCATGCAAGGTTCTCTAGCATCCTACCCCGCAGTTAAACGGTTATGTGTCCTCACAGGACTAAACTAGGAGAGAGATACGGGGAACCTAGGACGAGGTGGTTGGCGTAGGGGATGAACACGGAGAGTCCGGAGTGGGGTGGGTAGCTACTCAAGGTCCTACAAAACAAAAACAAACAAAAGATCAAAAGAAAACCGGGACAAGTGTCCCAGATCCACACAGAAAAAAGTTGGATCGAAATCCGAAAAGAAGAAATGAAAAGAAAGGGAAAGGATATGAGCTGATCACTGTCCCTCAGGCGGGGGTGGTGGTGTTGAGATGTGAATGTCGAAGTGAACGAGCAAAGCCTGATGTGCCGCAGTCTCCCGCTCGTGGTGGCGCTGGGTGATGATCCACCTGGCCTCCTGCTCCTCATGTCATGGCTTTGGTCTTGAATGCAACCCGGTCCCTCTGCCACTGATGGGAACCGGAGGAGAAGTCTGTCTGCCACTGCTCCAGGCGGGTGAGAACCGCACCATACTCGCCAGGGTACTGGGGTGGTGGCTGTTGCTAAACTGAGGCTCTGGCGGAGGCTCAAGGTAATAGAATTCATGGGGTTGCTGGGGCTCCACCTCCTCGTCATCCTCGGGAACCACAGCGATATGGGCCGGCACATACACTCCTGGCCCGACCGTTAAGTCTAGCTCGTACGCTACTGCCAGATCTCCTCCGACGGTGTGCACCTGGACACGTGGGATCCAAGGCTCCCAGGAGGCGGAGAGGTTCTGTCTGGCAATGATGCGGCCAATGAAAGCACCGCCAAAGAGGACAGGTGGAAGCTTGGAAGAGCTGATCTTCAGGTGGAACAGGCGGGCAAGGACTCAACCTGGATGGAGGGGGTAGCCCTCCTGAAGGTCTCTAAAGAGGAGTAGCTCCTCGGCGGCTATGTGGGGCGGTGTTTCTCTGGTGCATAAAACAAAGAACGACGCCAAACATAATGGAAAAAATCTGAAGAGAGGATGAGAAACCTGGCTGATGTAGTTCTTGTTGGTGGATTTGACACCCGGTTGGCCAGTGATGTAGCTCCATAGGGCATCAAATATTGGACCTGTCGTCTTGTTTCTCTCCATCCTCAGTGGTGTTGGGCATAGTGCTCGGCCGAGATGCTAAGGACGTCAGCGAACTCATCGTAAGTGAGCTCATGGGGCCGGCCGGCGAGGTGGAAGGAGATCACCTTCGACCGTTGTCTGTTCTTGTGGATGTCGAGCTCAAATGTACTCCAGAACTCCTGGAGGGCGACGTGCGGATAGTTGTCGGCGATGGTGGCACTACAAAAAACGTGTTTTAGCGTCACTCGTACTCGCGAAATGGCGTCGCTCACCGACTGACACTAATTCGAATGGCGTCGGTCGGCAAGACCGACGCTAGAAGTGGTGACGCTATATTTTAGCATCGGTTTTTGGCTGACCGACGCTATCTGACAGACCGACCGACGCTAAATCTACTGGAAAATCACAAAGTTGCATCTCTGCAGCCGCTTCTCCTTCTTGGAATTCGCACACTCCTTCTGCAGCGCCATCGTGAATCACGGATTGTAGCCGCCCGCCGTGTTGTTGTACAAATCTCGGCTGAACTCTTCACGCGGTAGTCGAGGCGGCCGAGCGGGACGTTGTAGAAGGGGCCGCCGACCATGGTCACTAGATCTCGAGTGGCGATGGCGAGGATGTCGGATTAGGAGACGGTGTTGGGACACGCGAGCTCGAGGGCAGTCTTGGCGCGGACGACGAGATCGAAGGCGTCCCCAGGGAGGTTTGGAGGTGTCCCTAATGCCTGCATAGGGTAGGGTTTGGAAGAAGCAGAGAGGTTTGGGAGTGGAAGATAAAGAAGAAGAAGAAGAAGAAGAGAGGTTTGGGAGATTGGAGATGGAGATGAAGATGAAGAGAGAAGAAGAAGAGAGGTTTGGGAGTGGAAGATGAAGAAGAAGAAGAAGAGAGGTTTGGGAGATTGGAGAGGAAGAAGTAGAAGAAGAAGAGAGGTTTGGGAGTGGAAGATGAAGGCGGCTACATAGGGTTTCAGCGTATTAGGGTTAGTATTTAACGTCGGTCGACCAAACGACCAACGCTAAAACGTGAGATACTATTTAGCGTCGGTCGTCCGGTTGACCGACGCTAATCACTTTCATTTCAACCGATGCCAAAATGCTCTTTTTTTGTAGTGTGGTGAGCTCTAGGAGTCCTGCCGTGGTGAGGGACTGGTGGACGGTGTTGTGCCAGTCCTCATCGTGCTCCTGGAGAGACTGCATGGAGAGGGGTCGCAGGTCGGCTGGAGGAATCTCCCGGATCCTCTGGTAGCGCTCGAAGTAGTGGTCCGGGAGGTGTGCAAGGAAGTGGTGGATCCCTCGACGATCGGGGTTGAATGGAGGACCGGCGAGAATGGGAGTGATCGGGGCCGAGGCACTGGCACCAACTCCGGTGCCTGGAGTAGCGGAGGTCGACCCTGGACCGTTGGGTGCTACCCTCGGTCCCTTACCCCTGTTGATGAGCCCAGCAAACCTTGGACCCGACCTGAGCCTCCTTTTACCCGAAGTCAGACCAAGGCCTTCTGAGAGAAACTTAACGCCTACATGGAATCCTGGAGTAAAGAAGGATATGAAGAGGATGCTGATCGATTTGTCAAAGAAGGCTACACCCTCCTAGAAGTTCAAGAAGGCATTGGAGCCCACACGGAGCAAGGCCCAAAACAAGTCACTAAAGCCGCGGTTCAAGACCAGCCGGAGCCCGACCAAGCAAACCCGCCGGGCCGTCACCAAATCCCAACCGGCCCATGCTACCAAAGCCCAACCGGCCCAAAGCTGCCCGCCGCCACCGAATTAGGGTTTTTGACCTAATTAGGTCTTTTATTCCACATTAAAGACTCTAGTTATTATTTTATGTTTTATTTCTCTTTAGTCGAATTGTTTAGGCGTGTTAGGATTCTAATTAAGGTTAGGAGTCTATATTTTATTATTATTTAGGAAGTAGTCTTTAGGGAGGAGAGCTTGTTCCCTCACTTATATAAGGAGGCCGTCGGCCACCCTTGTAAGACAAATTTTGAAATCAATAAACCCCTGTTTGAACATATGTTCTCTTCCCTTCAAGCCTTTGCTCGTTGTTGCATCGCTTAAGGATCGACTTATCATCAAGAGCATCCATCTCTTGGTGTGGCGTCATCGACTGGACACTTCTGGTTCCCGGCTATATACAGCCGACGGGTCAAAGTACGTATCCGCCCCGGTTCCCGACGGTTTAACCTCGTTGCACGATCTCCAACTTGCGGTGTTCAAGGGTCGTCTGCCCACGGCTGCAGCGGTTCACATCACCTGTTCCTAAAAGATATCAAAATTTGGAAACCACATTAGTCAAACCAACAACTTACCCCACACTTGGTCGAAAAACTCAATTTCACAAAGAAACTAGGAAAATCGAGTGGGGATAAGAGAATTCAACATTCAGTGACCAAAATTGATCCTAAGTCATGCATAGGGACTGTCCGGACAGAAAATTCACCACATTCATCTCAAAGTCAAACCGACATTTATAAAAAGTCAACACCCTAACTTTTTTAGCAATTAAGCATGGAAAATCAAGTTCAATCATCATCAAATCAAGGCACAACAATCCCTAAGCATCCTAGATCATCAGAGTTTGACAAATTCAGCACAATTCACACCGAAACAGTAGGCACGCAAATCGAGGTAGACCAAAAAGTCAACCGAAATCAAGTTCAACGAAATTCAACAATTAATATGTCAAAAGATTCGAAATTGATAACCCAATAACTAACCTTGAAGACATGATAGCAGAAAATGAACGGAGAACAAGCAAATTGGCAAAAACTCGAAAATCTCGTTTCGGGTGGAACCGAAGCTCTAGAGCTCCGATTCGGACAATATAGGTATGGGGAAGCTCGGAAAGGGAGGGAAAGAGTGGCGGTGGCGGGCGGAAATTAGCGGCGAGACGAACAGATTGTGGCGGCGATGGGGGAGAGTTTTGTTTCGTCAAAAATAGTTTGAAAATGGGAGGTACGGACGAACGGATAAGGGGTGGGATTTTAAACGTTTTGACTAAAGTTTTTGGCAAAAACTACAGAAGTTCTCGCCGAAAATTCCTTTGAAAATGGTTTAAGTGAAATGACACAGCGGCTGCCGGATTTGGAAAAAGTTTTCTCCGAAAACATTGAAAGTTTTCGGTGAAATGTTTATTAAAAATCGGTTTAAAACGTCTGTTGAAAAGGTAGTGAAAATAATTGAAGTTTTGTCGAAAACTTGTGCAATTCTTCGGTGAGAACTTCTGACCTTACCGTTAAAACAAATTTTTCTTCGAAACACCGGCAACGCAACTTTGAAAAATAAAAAAAAAATCAACAAAAATCGGAAAAATCCCAAATAAATTGGAACTGAATCGAGGACACACGACACACACAAGAAAATTAAGAAACCATGAAAGAAAATTTTGGCTCCCCCCCAATCCGACTCTAGACACGAAACTGACTCAAAAATTCAAAAACTCCAGCCGTGGGTTGCCTCCCACGAAGCACTCTTGCTTAACGTCCTTGAGCTGGACGATACCTGGATGGCGGTCAGGAGACATCCGAACTTAGGAATTCCCTTATGCTCGTATCGGAGTTCGTGAAATATATCTTCGGGGTACCTCCGGTAAGTATGAATCACTTCTCGTTAGTGTGTGTCAACTCGGTTCGTCCGTCGGGACGGTGTCGGGTACCTTCAAAGGGCCCAAAGAGGTCTTTAATATCCTTGCTCTCATCTGGTAGCTTGGCGGATGATGGAGGAGTAATTGGCTTCCAAGTCACCTTAGCCTTCGCTTTACTCACCTTCTTCATTTCATCGGATCTTTAGCTCGTGGAGATTCGGTGGAAGATGCTTCTAGCTCCACCTTCTTCCTTGGCTTGTGTGTCGGAGGTTCATTCTTCGGTTGGATGATCTATTCAAAACCTGTCATAGAAATCTTGGGAGAAGCACTCAAAATTTCATTAGTAACAGAGTTGGCCGAGGCCAACTCCACAGTGGTAACAGACAAACAGTGCTCCTCATCTTTAATAGGGACTTGCATACCGTCCTTGAGACGGAATGTCATATTATCCTTTCCGATGCTTAATGTCAACGATCCATTCGGAACATTAATGTTAATGTCGGCTGTTGCCATAAACAGTCGGCCTAGGAGAAGTGTAGGATCTGTCCTTTGGGTATCCATAACAACAAAGTCGGCAAGAATAGTGAAAGGACCGCAACGAACAACAACATCGTCTATTAATCCCCTAGGTGCTTTAAGATATTTGTCAACAAACACTAATTGCATCTTACTAGGTTTTAATTCCCCTAGATTCGATTGTTCATATAGGCAAGTGGGCATGACATTTATAGAAGCACCTAAATCAAACAAGCTACGATCAATTTTAATTCTGTTTACAATGCAAGGCAAGGTAAAAGGACCAGGATCGGGACACTTAGATGGGGGTATAGGTGGTGTCTGGCAATGAACGGTGGAGCATTCCTCATCGAGGGAGACAGAAGATACCTCTTCCTTCTTCTTGTTCTTCGCCAGATCCTTCATTACTTTCCCGACTTGTGGTATCATCCGGACAGCATCAGTAACTAGGATCTTGATTTATGCGTTCTTCAAGACTGAGAACCACTTTTTGTATTGAGTGTCCTGATCCTTAGATTTGTTTGCCAAAGCTTTAGGAAAAGGAATCCTCGGCTGGTAAGGAGCAAGAGGTGGCACAGAAACTGACTTTGTCGGAGGAGGCGGGGCAGTCACCTCCTCTTCTTGTTTTTTGTTCTCTTCCTCGATCTCCGGCATATCAATAGTGATGGCATCTGGAATCATTACCGGCTCAGGAGTTGAAGGACTAGCTAGCTGCTTACCACTTCTAGTATAGATGGCTCTAACATGATCATTCTTCGGGTTTGATTCTGTCTGGTTATGCGGTTGACCAAAGAGAAGGCTTCTAGCAAGGAGGTTGGTGATGATGTTCAACGTGCTCTCCACTCGCTGACCTTGCGCACTCTGTTCTTGGTTCAAGATGGCTTGATTCTTGAATTTCTCATCGTGGTCATCGAGCCTTGTATTAGGTCAAGCTTCTTGTCTATCTCATTATCCCTAGTGTTCCCCGTCACATATCTCTGAGGCTGCTGTCCTCCGGTGAATCTAGGAGGCCCTTGATAATTATTACTCAAGTACTGATTCTGGCTCAGGTTGACTTCGGAGTTGTAACGGGGATGCTCTTGGAGACTCCCTTGTTGTTGTTGAGGTTGTCTGAACTAACGGTAGTCGGAGTAGCCTCTTTGATCATTGGTGAAGCCTTGACCAATAAAATTCACTTCCTCTATAGACTCAACATATGTTGTGCCGAAATTATTTTTTTATGTTTCTGTACTTCGGTCTTGATCTGATCTTCAAGGCTTGGTCGGCTCTTAGCTGCTTCAAACTGTCTCTCCCAATTCCTGGACTTAGATGCACAGTTTGCAAAGTGAAGAAGAGCAGCTTCCGGTGTGAGTGCAGTGCAGTATCCTTCAACTAATGAGTTAACCCATTTAGCGGATTCTTCGTTCATTCCTCGGGCAAATATATCAGCTAGCTGTCTCTGTTTGAATCCATGGTAAGGGCAGTCGAAGAGGAGTTCTTGGAACTTGCTCCAAGCATCATACAAGCTTACTCCTTCCTTCTGAACAAATCTGGCAATGTTGTCCTTGTAAGCTGTCGTTCTTGAAGGAGGAAAATATTCCTCTACGAAGTCTTGCGCCAGATTATCCCAGTTTGTGTAGTGACCGGTTGGCTTACTGTTAAGCCACCTCTTGGCGGCGCCTCGGAGTGAGAATGGGAAGGCTCGTAAGCATAAGGTGTTCTTATCGAGATTCCCACTCTTGAAAGTCTCGCATATGGAGAGGAAGTCCGCCAAATGTGTGCATGGGTTATCATGCGGCTTCCCTTCAAACTGAACATCCCTAGAGATCATTCCTAGGAAGGGGATCTTGATCTCCTAGTCAGGATCATCATCATTGCGCGGCACAGCGATGCTAGACCGAACTCTAGTCGTGCTTGGTTTATTGTAATCCGCGATGGTACGTTGAGCAACCATTGCGGAAGGAGTAGGTGGTGGAGAATCTGAAGTGGTGGATGGAGCAGAAGAAGATGAGGAGTTCTCCTTCAACTCCTCGATCTTAATAGGGGTAGGAGGTGTAGGGATGGAGTGGAAGAAGATGAGGACTTGCTTTGGAACTCGCGGTTTCTTTGGCGGAGCAGAACTACCTTGCTTTAACTGAGAACGAGTGAGCGGGCGGTTCATAAACCTGTAAAACAACCTACAAGCAACAAAAGCAAACATAACCGGCGTAAAATCAAAGTGTGATGAAATATGAAAGATGGAAAGGTAGAAGAATAAAGTGCCAACTCTTCTTTCAAATAGTTAGAAGAGTCCCCGCCAACGGCGCCAATTTGATGAAGCGCAAAACGTGTGTCGTCAAATAACTATCAAGCACAAAGCAAGATAGATCGTATTCCAAGGGTTTCTTCTAACTGACTACTCAAATGAGTCGGCAAATTACTCAGGTTTAAACAAGTTTGCGTGGTGTGAGTTCCATGACTTCTAAGCTATAAAGCAGGAAATTTGAAATGAAAACTGAAAGCAAATTGAAAGATTGATTGACTTGACAAGACGACAGACAAGCTTAGATTTCGAATCCCCCTAAGATCACCAGAACATTGGCGACCACAAGACCAGCGGTTTTCAATCCCGATTCATTCAGTTCTCAGACACCACCATAACTCCTGACACTTAGGTTTAAGACTGGCGAACGTTCGCTCGATCCGATCTAACTCCCAAGATTAATTACCGCCCGTGCGTTTGCTTCTGCGATGGAAAACTAACTGGCGCGATTACTAATGATTAATGAGTTACTCTAGCGGTAGATTAACCCTAACTGGTTCCTACGAAAGGCATACACCAATGAATAGGTTAATTGTTGATTTGGTGTTTTAAAGTGAGGCGAACATTCTCTACTATCCTCATCTTAACAAGAATCCTAACTAGGTGATCAAGCTAGAAAAGAAACACTGTTAACGAAGAACAAATCAAACATGCAAGAGAAACTGACTGAATATGAATTTAATTACCACCGATCAGTGACCGCTTTAAAGCCCCGGGTCACTAAGGGTTCGTGAGTTTAGCTACTCATATTCAATATAAAAGAATCGAAAATAAACAAGGAATACATGTTCAAGTAGGAAGAACAGAGAAGAACTGTAAAACCTAATTTTTGATGAATCCGTGAACGTTCAATCTCCCGAATCTTCAACTCCTAGCACCGAGCTCTCTGAGATGGAAGGATGGCGTCACGATCTCTTCCCGGCTCTTCGAACTCTTTAAACTCTCTCTCGAACTCTGAAGTCTGGAAATTAATCCAAGGAATAAGTGTATATGAGTTATGGCCGCCAATTGCTTTATATAGGGTTTGTCCTTATCCGGCTGGGAAAAGGGTACTTCTCGGCAAGAACCTTTGAAGTTCTCGCCGAGAACTTCTGTTGAAAGGCTCCTATGTCTGCCGTGACAAAACTCTTCGGCGAGAACTATGAAAGTTCTCGCCAAAAACTTTCCTTGGTGAGCTCCTGTGTGTGAAGTGAAAAACATCTCGGTGAGAACTTGGTTCCTCTCGCCGAGAATTTCAGTGTAAGTAGGGAGGATTTCGGTTTTGACTTGTGTGACTTCTTGATCGATTTTGGGCAATTCCTTGAGGTTCCCTTGCTTCCGAGCACGTTCGTGGCCACGTTATTGACGGCAAAAACCCGTGCATCTCAAAATCACTAGAAAACCATCAAATAGACCCATATCGGGCCAAAGTAACCAAAACGGCGAGAAATAGAGCAATAGAGTGAAAACACCCTAAACTACCCTAAAAACCGTAACTCATGCAAGAAACTGTAGCTTAAATGAGGCTGATAATCACGTCAAATCTAGTGTCTCAATAGCCTACCTGGATTTTACAAAAGTGGAGAAAAACTTTGTATTACCATCTCCCAATTGAATCCAATTCACTCTACTTTTCTGTTTTATAATACTCTCCTCATCTTTCTGTAGAGCAATAAGATCATCCTGCAGGTCCCTGACAATTTCCAATCTATTCCCAGAAGGATTATCATACAGATCCTTTTTGGCTACATTTACTTCTACTTGCTTGACTCTAATTCGTTGACCAATATCAGAGTAGCACTCTGCATTCAGCTCTTTAAGATCCCTCTTAATCAATTGGAACTTCTTAAAGACTCTGAAAAAGCAATCACCTCGAATGTTTCGATTCCAAGCATTTTCAACAATACTATTATAACGAATACAGTTGATCCAGCAGGAGAAAAACTTAAAAGGCTTAGGCTTCGTTGTAATATCAAAGGTTGTGTCAATATAAACTACACAATGGTCTAAGTCATTAGAAGGAATAACACTCACCTTAATTCTAGGGAAAGAACTCTTCCATGCTAGGTTAACAAGCAACCTATCCAATTGTCTGGCAATCAAACAGTCCACTCTATTGTTAATCCAAGTAACAGATGTCCATCATACACATGATCCACTAGCTCACAAGTCCTGACACAGACCCTGAAATCCTCCATACTCTCCATTGATGTCGGTTGATTAGAAGCTTCAAAAGGGTCAAGGTAGGCATTGAAATCACTAGAAACAAACCGAGGGAGGGCAGTTTGAGAAAAACTTTCCAGTTTAGCATAGAGTCTCCTCCTTCCATGAGTGTCATTGTCCGCATAGAAAAAAGTACAAAAATAGGGAGTTGGCATCTCAATCTTAACATGAATAAATTGGCTTCCAACATCAACAACCTTAAGAGGAACATCTTTCCTCCAAACGAGCCAAATTTTCTCAAGGTCACCCTCAAAGGCAAATTCAGCTAACCAACGTCCAAACCTTTATTCAAAAAGAGGAATTGTCTTATCCTTTCTAACTCTAGGTTCAAGTATAGCAACTATATCAAGTTTATAAAAGCTAATAAAAGACGAGAGAGTAGTATATTTACTAGGTTTGTTAAAACCTCTCGTGTTCCAAGTAAAGATCCTCATCTCCTATAGTGTTTGTGCTTACGGGTCTTAACCCTAGAAAACACTCGTTGCTACTTCTTACTATTTTTACCACCTTGCACCGCTTTCTCAAATCGTTTAAAATCAACATGTACATCATCACTATTTTCATCTGTATTATTTTCAGAGCAACTATAAACTTCCCCCTCTTTTTCTAATCCAGGCACAGGGCTGCTTAGCTTACTAAGCTGATCAGGTGACTCCTTCACTTCATACGAAGTCTTAGAGTCATTGCCTGATCCCCCTCCAACTCCCTAATTAGCGCCACTGCCAGCTGGTGTATCTGTCCCTCCTACTGAAGATGCAGAAACATTGCCAGACCCAGCAGCACCAATAGGTTAAATGTTGAGCTGGGATTGTGCCTGATTAATAGAATTACCATTACCCCTCAGAAACTGATAACAGAGCCTTCTCTAGATTCTTTTTACGGTTCTTCCTTCGTTTCTTTGTTTTACTTGTACCACCACCAGGGGCCCTTACAGAGTTTGGATCCATAGGAGTTACAGGGACCCCAACAGAACGAGACACAGTCTCACTAGAACAAGCAACATTCAAAAACTGAGCCACACTGTCAGGTAGAGCTTCAGGGGCATCCTTCACCCCAGAGGTGGATGCAGCACGACCTACCCCAGCATCATCCTTAGCCCTTTTGCCAGGCAGACTTGCTTACCAGTATCCTTCTTATACTTCCTAGCCTGAAACCGGAGAATTTCAATACAAGCCACTTCATCATCATCAAGCTCTACTTGAAAAAATTCAGGGCATGGAATAGCTCTATCCCGAAGCAAACAAACTCGAACATTTGTCCCAATCTTGACAAATTTATGAATTGGCTTCCCAATCTTGCTGGAAATCCAGCTAATACCTTCATTTGTAAGAATAGCAGGGGTACCTTTTTAAACATAATCCATTCCGGCATAGTCGTTGGCCAGAAACTTATAGGTGTGATTCCTTTTACCCATCGCCTCATGATGCGCCCTGAACTGTGGATATGTTAGGAGCGTGCTAGCACCCAGTCACACAGCTATGTCGAATTAAACTCAATGAGGTAGAGGTTTTCCGAGAGAGTAGAAATACATTTTTTTATGTAATGTAATTTTAATTGGGTACTAAAGTTACAATTTTTACACATAAATATTTCTAACCAATCACATGCTGCCACGTGGAGCGTAATCGGTTACGCACGTCACCAAAGCGTTCACCTAAATTAATATTACAATTCAAGAGTTTGTATTAATGTAGTATGAGTGACGACAGAATTTGGTAGTCATCCTACGCAATCCAACTCAATAGGTGGTGACATGTGAAGATATTTTGTCTTAATTTTAAATCACCATTCTATAAAATCTTTGTATTAAGGCCTAATACACTCACACAACACAAAATTTTGGCTTATTACGCGTCTGTACATGGCGTTTGTCGAATTCCAATATTGACATGAACTACTGAAGCCTTTTTCGAAATTGGCATGCCGTCAATTTTTGAACAAAATCATCTTACGTGGTCAGATGGAGTTAGCTGACTGTGTTCAAATTCGTACTTGGCGTGTGACATGGCTGCCACATCATATTAGCTATTTTTTTAATTTTCAATTTTCCTTTTCTTCTTCTTCCTCCTCCATGTTTGTTCCTCTAAATCCCCTTCTCCTTCAAATTTACGATTTTGAAACCGATGAGGACTACATTAAGCTCCCAATCTTCAATACATCGACATTCCTCATCTTTCTAATTAGGTAAACAGAAGCAGCAATAGCCAATATAACGATGGAAACCACAAAGATTGAGACTCCTAAGATCAAACCCTTGTTTGCTTAGGCAGATTAGAAATTGACAAAGATTTGGCAACTCCATTGACATTAAAGCTCCATCCAAGAACATATTGACTACTAGCTAAAAACCCAGTCGAAGTAGAGAGCCCCACATACATGTAATCCAATGAACAGGGAGAAAGATCTACATCGAACGAAAAAATTGGGAATTTAGGTTTTTCAGAAGAAGAAGCGAGTCTTACTTCCAACTGATTCTCGCTCGAATCATAATCAATCCAAGCTTGAATCGGACCACTCTTCAATTCAAACCAACAGGAACCGACTTATTCGACTACATCCCATCCAAATCAATACCGACATGATTATCATCAATGTCCCCGAATTCAAAATCTTGGATTGTGTCTAATTCAACGGCGAAAATGTGATTGGTGAAGTTGCCGACGTTGGTGAAGTTGAATAGGTCGAGGTATTGACTAGGGAGGACATTGGTAAGGAGGAATTCGGATGACGCGGAGGAGAGAGTGAAGGCTAAGTCATGACCGCCGAGCTTCAGGTACTCATGGACTATGGCGGCTCCGTTGAAGGTGAGGTTGGCAGATTGGTGGAAGCCTTCGAAGAAGAGCTGATGAGAGTGGGAAATGAGAGAGGAGAAGAAGAAATGGAGGAGTAGGAGTTTGGGGGGCTGTATTTTTTGTTTCAGCTTCGCTGAAATAGAGCACAGGAGTTTTGGTTTTGCTGCTTTGTTTTAGGGTTTTTGGTGACGATAGAGGAGTTGAAGGCGCGAGTGAGGGAGAGGCGGGAGGTGGAGGAAGAGAAGGAGACGAAGGAGCTGAGGAAAATCGAAACCAAAAATTTAAAGGAGAAAGGGATTGAGAGGAACAAACATGAATGAGGAAGAAGAAGAAAAGGAAAATTGAAAAAAATAGTTAATATGACGTGGTAGCAATGTCAAACGCTATCTAAGAATTTGAACACAATCAACTAACTCTGTCAAGCCACGTAAGATGATTTTGTGCGAAAACTGACGGCATACCAATTTCGAAAAAGTCTTCGGTAGTTCGTGTCAATATTAAAATTCAGCAAACATCATGTATAAATACATAAGAAGACAAAAGGAGGTCGTGTGGTGTTAATGTATTAGGCGTTGTATTAATTATATGACAGATACTTTGTATTAATTTTTACAGTTCAACCCAAATTAAACAGACAATCAATTGTCTTAATTTTAAAACACCATTGAATAAAATATTGGGTTAATACACATTTTTGCCCCTCTACTATGCAAAGTTAATAAACATACCCTTATACTATTTTCTAACTGATTTAACACCATTTACTTTGAAAAGTTTAACAAATATGCCCCTCCATTTATCTTTTCATTTATTTTTTCATCTAATGAGTTGATTATACGTGTCACGTCATATTATTTGTCCACAACATTGCCAATTGGGATGTCCACAAGGTGAATATATTTAAATTAAAAAGAAAAGATAAAGGAAAAGCACATTATAATCAGTATTATGTACGGAGACGTTTGTGGTATTCTTTTTTTATTTTTCTTTCTAATTTAAATAATTTTCGATTGTGAACATTCCAAAAAGCGATAAGGTGTACAAATAATATGACGTGTCACGTACAATCAACACATCAGATGGAAAATAGATGAAAAATTAAACCGAGGGGCATATTTGTTAAAGTTTTCAAAGTAGAGGGTGTTAAATCGGTTAGAAAATAGTAAAGGGACATGTTTGTTAACTTTGCATAGTAGAGGGGTAAAAAGGTGTATTAACCCTACAATATTTGATACAGATTCTTTGTATAAATTTTTCACGGTTCAACCCAAATTAATGACAACCAATCCAACACTGGTTAAATATGAAGATAAAGGCTCTCATACTATTAGTCTCTACCACATTCTTTCAAGAATTTAAAAGAGACCTACATCTACATAGAGCTGTCAAACTAGTGGGTCACCAGACAGGTTATGCAAGCAGGATAATCAGGTTGGGAGTTTACCAGTTCATTTATGGGTCAAATACTTGAATAGTCACGAAACTTTGGGGCGAGTTACAAACTCGTCCCGAAACTTCGTTTTGTTGCAGACTCGTCCTGTTAGTATGGACTCTGTTACGATGTGGTACTATTTGCCATGTCATCCGGTCCACATCAGTTAAATACTAATTAAATAATATACCCGACCCAAATCGATTTAATCCATCCAATATAACCGGTCAAATGAACTCAAAACCGTAAATCTCAGCAACCATCTCAAACTCCACCCCTGCAAGGAATTGAGGGTCGACGGTGAAGACGATGACTTCGGTAAAATAATCGTGAAGACGAATCGAGGGTGAGGAAGTAGGCAGCGGAACATGTCGTCCTCTTCGACGACGGCAAAGTCTCCTTGGAGTACCTACGATGGCGATGAGGAGGATTAGGACGAGGACGATAGCGGCGATGGAGAAGGGTTCGGGACGTTTGTGGTGAAATCGACGCTGAGTGGGACGGTATTGAGGAAGAGTGGTGGAGATGGCGGTAGATCGACTATGGGGGAGCGGTGGCGAGCATGCAAGGGATTGGAAATTTAGGGTTTGGGAATTAGAGGAGGAGGAGCTGTTCGTTGTCTTCTCAGGGGGACAATAACAGGCACCATCTGCATACTAAAGTGTCTGCTAGCTCAATTCCGGATATTGTTACCAGAGAGGATCCCGTTACCAAGTATGAATTGCTTAATGAACTAGGTAACGCATGTGCAAGATCTTCTAAAGATCTAAGCAACAATGCAAACTGCACTTCCATTTCGTCTTTATTAATGCTGCAGATATAGGATTTGAGTTGCTCTTTTAGGATAAATCTATGAACTGTTGCATATAGTTAGACTAGTTCTGCAACATCCCATTATAGCACTCATATACATGTTATCCAACTTGGAAGAATTTGACTTCTTGTGGGTGTTTCGAGTTTTGGTTGGCCGGTACTGTTGGATGAAGATAGAGGGAAGGGGAAGGGGAGATTATATAGTAATTCGAGTTTGGATATAGGACTACATAATTGCAGGGGTAGAGCTTGTCAGAATTGCAGGGGTTGCAATGTTGGTCGAAGTTTGAGATAGGATAAAAGGAGGTTGCTGGTCGGAAGGGGTGAAGTTGCAGGGAGGTGGAGTTCGTCGGAAACTCTGGTACGATTAGAAGACAGAGGAAGGAAGTCACATAGTCTCTCTGGGCTTTAATTTCACACATTAGGTTAAGATGAAATTGATTCAGGTTCATCCTCCTCATCGTCGTAGCTGCTCCAAGGAGACTTTGCCGTCGTCGAAGAGGACGACAGGTTCCGCTGCCTACCACCTCCCCCTCGATTCGTCTTCAAGATCATCTTACCGAAGTCATCGTCTTCACCGCCGACCCTCAATTCCTTGCAGGGGTGGATTTGAGATGGTTGCTAAGATTTTCGATTTTGAGTTCATTTGACCAGTTCTATTGGATGGATTAAATCAATTTGGGTCGGGTATATTATTTAATTAGTATTTAACTGATGTGGACCAGATGACATGACAAATAGGACCACATCGTAACAGAGTTCATACTAACAGGACGAGTCTGCAACAAAACGAAGTTTCAGGACGAGTTTGTAACTCGCCCCAAAGTTTCGGGACTATTCAAGTATTTGACCCGTTCATTTATTCATTATATTTCCAGCAAGCAATAGAATTTAGCCTAGTTCTCTACTCAACAAGACCTGCACCACAGAGTACAAAAAGCACCAAAATTGTAGGGGCACACCATCCCACCGCAATTGAGAATCAGCATGATTACTCAGCTGAACTTGCACACTCATCTCACTACATGGCTACATGTACACAAACTTCCCCGCCTACTACAATTCCCTCCCAGTAGATCCATGTACAAAAATATGAACCTCCTCAGCCAGCCAGTGTGAAAAAACCCAATGAATCATTGCCAAATGGCAAGGGTAACATTTAGGTTGAAACTGAGTCTAGCTTTCTAATTCAATTGGCCTCGCATAACAGCTTAGAGAACTAAACGCCAAACAGAAATTACTGGAACACATGATTAAGAGCATAACCTAGAATTAACATCTGAATAACAACAACCAGAAAATTCTCATAACAATTCGTCTGCATGATCCAGAACATTTCCCGCAAATCTAGCTTCACGAAATTCAACTGTAGCAACAAAAGAAAAAGAACGAATGGATAGAAAAACTACAGAGGCAAGTCACCATATTCTCCAGCTTAGAACCCTAGTTTGGTTCGGCGCCAGTGCCTGCGCTTCGCATTGTACCTACAAACCAACCAATAAAATATCAGAAACGGAGAATCAGCAAGAATCAGAAACAAAGCAAAACCAAATTCGCAAAACCTGATAGTGTTGTCGGTCCTCATCCTGATCCAGTAAGGAATCGGCCTGTTCTGCCTCATCTTCTTCGCTAGCTTCTTCTTGATCATGAACGACTTGTGCGACGGCTGCACATCATCATCCAAAAGACAACAAAAAACCTCACTACCGATTGAAATCAATAAACCCGAAGACAGTCCGAAGCAACGGTATATCCTGTGGAAATCTCCAGATCCGTGAAAGAGATTGAATACACTCACCATTTTCGCGTAGTCAGGCGGGCCGGGAAGTGAGGCAGGAGCTAACGGAGGAGATTCGAAACCCTCGGAAGTCTCTGCAGATATAAAACCCTAGAAGAAAATTATGGGGCTAAAACGTCCGGTGCCACATTATATACAATGGAAGCGAGCGATGTTTATTGTGTATTTCGTTACTTGGACTTTCGTTTTACAGTCCGTAATTAGTCGGCTTCTTGGGCCCATCGTGGAACCCATACATTTCTAGGAGAATTTGATAATCCAGAACATTAAAATTAGATTTAACCCTTGGCAAAGAGAAAGAAGTAAAGAAGATAAAGAAAGCAGCCTCCTTCCTTGGCTTCCCCCAACCGATCCAATCATTTGGAGATCGATTTTGTCTCTCAGGATCCAGCCCAAACTACGCATCTTTCTCTGGCGACTTTTTTCACAGAATCCTGCCAACGATTGAAGGGTTGAATGCACGTGGAATGGAATTACAACCCTTGTGTCCATCTTGCCTTAAACAGCTGGAAACAATAGAATACATCTTGTTCTCCTATACAAATGCAAGACATTTTTTTGCAACTTTAAGTCTGGATGTGGATCCGATCCCTCGTACTCACCCAGCAGTTGTTTGGAGATCGATCATTCTTTCCCGACCACTTGAGGCTAGTTCCTGGGTTTTGGCTTGGTGTCGTCTTCGGAAGTCAAGGAATTGATTTGTCTTCGAAAGGTTCCAATACTCAATGGATGCTCTTCACCGTCACTTCATATCCGATCAAGATAAACTCTCCTTCCTACTTAATTTTTACTCGTGTATGGTTGACTCCTTTTCTTCTGCAGGAGTTGTCTACGATAAAATAGTAATAATAATAATAATAATAATAATAATAATAATAATAATAATAATAATAATAATAATAATAAGATTAAAAAAAAAAACAATTGACGGACCAAACATAAAGAAAAAGGACCTGAAGTAAACAAGTCTCATGTTGATCTTTGGTTGGTCTGACTCTGAGGTTAGAAACAGCTCGACCTCATTTGATTAAAGATTGCCAAATACCTATATATTTTTATTACAGAACACCACATGAGAAAGCAAGTCGTCGAGAGCGCAACCCCTCCACACCCCTCTTGGCAACCACAAACACGGTCTCCCACAATTTAGGAATAGAAATGAAAAATAAAATCATCATGAATATCAATCTTAATCTTAATAATCTTAATGGTGGTATCATAGATTTGGTTTTGACATATAGGATATAACTGTCCTTATAAAATTCCACATCATCACACAATTTTTAAATTAAAATTTAATTATTTTCTCTTCCCTATTATTAAATGATCATGTATAAAGTACTCATACATTAAATATATTATGAATTAAATGATAATAAATTTATATTTTTAAATATAATTAAACTAATACGATATGATGATGATAAGAATAAACAAGTATCAAAATAATTTATAAAAAATTATCAAAAATTATTCTTAGAGGTGTTTGTGTGGCAAATTGTATATACTTTGAATTTAGTGTAATTATATACCATCCAAATTGCAAGTTCATCATATTTCATATTTATGTGATTTTTGTTTAGTTGAAATTGGTTTAACTTAAATCATTGGTCAAGTTGGGTAATGTTTCATAACATTATAATTTTTATGTGAATTATTTAGAAAAACTATATTCCACTTTTTACAGAAGTAGAGTATTTTGTTTTGCATATGGTATAATTCACTCGACCACAAGTTATATATATTGTATGTTCATTGGTTTATCAACCGTTTTAAGGGTCATTTGCATGTAGTAAAAATGTAGTTGATTTTGTCATAGTTTGATATGCATTTAGAAATGTTGTGCGACCTTATTTAATTGAATTTGAGTTTGGTAAAATAGAGGTGAATGTTAGTCATATTATGAGCTCATCCTATTATAGGTTTGAAAGGGTAAACAATTTCAAGAAATAAATAGTTTATCCAACCATTGGGTTGGTACAAAGCTAGTTGTATAAATAGAAAAACCTGTAAAACCCGAGGCGACAATCCAAACTACCAACAAAGAATAACAAAGTGAGAACAATCATCCCAAATCCATCAATTTAAAATCCATAAAACCAAAATAGGCATGCCTCTCTTTGAAGTTTTGTACCTAGTGTGCATAGAATGCTTCAAGTCAGCTCTAGTACAACATCTAATACCTCATCCTCTAACTCATCTAGGTGGCTTGGTTACCTGGCAGAATTAGTGATTTCACATGCATAAGACAAGAATTGGGGCCAGTGTTCATCATTGAGTGTCTATAACATGCATCCACTATGTATTGTTATCCACATTATTAGTCATAAGTATATATATAAGTATCGTAACCTAAAAAGTAAGTCAATGTCACTTTAGTGACACTATACCAAATCCTCTATTAGAGAAGTGTTAGTAACTCTATTGTGGTTAGTGGGTGGCCTACCAACACTACATATATTTATCCCACACTTGCTTAGTAGTGAACACTATTAATTAATATATTTGTCAAGTAATTAATCTATGATAACTATGAAGCCTAGCAATATCAAGTGCGAGAATCAACAAGTAAATAAAAATGCATTTCTATTATAAGATCTCCGAGTATATCGTAGATGTTCGTTTCTAAGACTGTAAGTAAACACTTCATCATTGATTGTCAAGATTCTTCTCCACAACTGTAAAACCGAGAAACCAAGGATCGTTAGCCACCCTCGCCCATTGTATTAGCCATCATCAAATTTCTCATTAATATTGTAACACCTGCTACCAATTTTCGTGGGTGGACTCACGGTTGAACTGGAAACGAGTACTATAATAGTGATAATCATGAAATACCAAAATATAAAATCAAGTAAAAACAAATAAAATGGAAAGTAAAACACTGAATAAGAAACGAGATCCCATCTTTAACTACAAACCAAGCCACAACCGGCCAAATCTCTAAATTAAATACAATATAGGAAACCCCCACTAACATTGTCAACTGAATAAAGTACAAAGAACCAACTCCGTGTCTTCGATCATCGTCCTTCAACCATTCACTACACCCAAGCTCCACTTATCGAATCCAAGATCCAAACTGTAACATCTTGTTACTGGTTTGCAATCATCACAACCTGGTTAAGCCGATATGGTTTTGGAGTTGATTGGGAAGATTCAGGATGTTACATTTCAGTAATTTGGCCATAACTCGCTCGTTTGACGTCCAAATGACACACCATCTGATGGGCCCGGCCCACCAGAATCCCAGGGGCCCAAGCGGCGGCCCACACAGCACCCCGAACATGGCAGCTAGCGCTGGAGAATTGGACCTAGGCGACAGTCCAGGCGGGCCAAGCAAGCAGGCCCAGGAAGTAGAGGGAGGCCCAAAGCGACGGCCCAGTCTCGGCGGCTCTTAGGGTTCCAAGACAAGACGAACACGCAACATCCTACGGAGACTACAAGCGAGTGGCCAGGATTCAACCTTGGCGACCAAGACATGGGTACTATAAATACCCCCCGTACACCCCATTAACCGGGGGACAACACTTTTACCCAGCGGACAAAACGCTCTGCGGTACGTAACTCGCCTCCCTTCCCATTCCTTAAACTGACCGCCTCCCTTTCCCTTGAACTAACTACCCCCTTCATCACTTACGAGGTACACCACCCCCGGAAGACCAACAGGCTTGGGCTTCCATTATTGGGCCAGGCGACGAGGCTGGAACAATTGGCGCGCCAGATAGGGGCGATCAGGTGACTCTTCAAGGCGAATGACTTCATCAGCCATTCCCACTCTGATGGGCGAGGATGGTGAAGGAGGAGATGGAGTAACACCGGTCAAGCACATCAACCCAGGTTCCCGTGCAGACCCAAATCTCACTAGAAACATTGAGCGCGAATTCGAAGGCGACTCGGAGTCTCGAAGTACTATTCCTACCGGCGATGCTTATGAACTGTTGGAGCAGCGATTCCGGTCCCTTGAGCAGCAAAATGCTGAGCTTACCCAAATGTTGAAGACGGTGATCGCTCAGCAAGCTCAAGCCCTCGGGGCCAACACTCGGGACAGGCAGTCGCCGCAGGACTCTCATCTCGAGGTATTACAACAGTTCCTCCCGGCTACTCAAATCTCACCTGCACAGTTGGCAGTTTGCCAACCTCTGTCCAGGGCGATACTCGTTGAGCCACTACCAAAAGGGTTGGTGCCGCCCAACCTCAAGCCTTCCAGATCGCCATGCAAATGCAGCAAGCCGGCGATGCCGCATATTGCAGGGCTTTTCCAGCGACGCTTGGGGGGCGAGCTAGGGAGTGGTACATGAATTTACCGGAAGGCATCATAACGTCGTGGGAGGGTTTCGTGAGGATCTTCTCATAGAAGTATGAGTGCAAGAAAACAAGGACGGTCCCGTTGCAAGCACTAGTGAGCCTGAGGCAAAAGCTGAACCAGTCGCTGAAGGAATTCTTTGATGAGTGGACTGGGGTCGTCCAATCCATCAAGAGGGTAGATCATGAAATCGCTGTGGCCAGTTTATTCCAGTCGACCCATAATGGCAGACTGCGAGAGTCGCTGCTACAGGTGCTCCAAAGTCGCTGTCTGACTTGGAAACCAGGGTGCATAAAATTATTTTGATTGAGGAGCAGTTAGCAGAACCCTTACAAGGAGCGGCGAAGAGGGAAGAAAAGCCCTTACAGGGAACAAGCAGGCCAAATGGCAGCCCTCCGAGAAACCGCCATACAGGAGATATCGCCCTGAGAGCAAAGGGGTTACCAGGAGAGGGGATACCAAGAAGAAAGAGCGGATTACACACCACTCTCGGAATCGCGAAGAAAGATCCTGTTGTATATGCAGCATAAGGGACATACCATCAACTGGCCGGGACTAATGTTCACCCCAGCGGATCAGCGAAGTCGCCAGAAGTTCTGCGATTTCCATGACTCTCATGGCATACCACTGAAGATTGCAGGGAATTGAAAAATGAAATCGAAAGGTGGATAAGCGAAAGACGTCTCAGGGATTTCATTGTCAGCTCAAAGCGGAAAAACAAGCCGCAAGAAGATGATCGCCACGGAAAAGGAGAATCACAAGACAAGAAAGGTGATGTCTTCGCCCGGCTTAAGGAGCCTCTGGACAATGAAGATAGCAAGAAAAAGCCTCGTCCTGAGGTGAATCACGTTTATCAAACCATTTTCGGTGGGGAAAGCTGCCCAACAAAGAAAGTCAAAAAGGAGGAAACAAAGGAAGTAATGATGATAGATGAAGTCAGTCGCCCAACGTTGGGATTCTCGGAGGAAGACATGGCCTGGGTAGGAGGCCCAAGTTTGGAGGCGATGGTGATTCAAGTAATCACACAAAATAGCCGAGTGGAGCGAGTGATGGTTGGCGAAGGAAGCTCGACGGACATCATTTTCTGGGAGCTGTACAAGAAAATGAACCTGCCAGCTAGCTTGCTCAGGCAGACAAAAACTACCATCTCAGGATTTTCAGGGCACATAGTCCCCATCAAGGGAATTGCCACGATGGCGATAACCATCGGGGACAGAGACTTGCAGGTCACCAGATCCATTGACTTCCATGTCATGGATTGTCAATCCACGTACAATATGATCCTCGGGCGACCGGCGCTCGCCGCCTTCCAGGCAATCTCCTCCCCAGTGCACCAAGTGATGAAGTTCGCCACAAAGGAAGGGATAGGTTTTGCTTGGGGGCACCCGGACATCGCCAGAAGGTGTTAAAGGGCGGCGACTAAAAGCACCTGCCTCACCATAAGCTTGGAGGTGGAAAATGGAGGAGAAAGAGTTATACCAGCAGAATCGGACGTCCCAATACCGCTTTTTGATGAGGATGAAAGCAGGACAGTCCGGGTATCATCCTATCTAAGCGACGAAAGGAGGCAGGAGTTGGTTGGGCTGCTCCGGGAATTTTCACACCTGTTCGTGTGGTCACCAAGTGACATGCCGGGAATCGCTCCAGACATCATCCAACACTCTCTTGCGATTGAGCCCGGGAGTCGCCCAGTACAACAAAAGCGGCGAAACATCTACAGAGAAAGGCAGCAGGCGGTGGCGATTGAGGTAGAAAAGCTTCTGAAGGCAGGATTTATCAGGGAAGTACAGTATCCTGAATGGTTAGCTAATGTGGTTCTTGTGAAGAAGTCGTCAGGGGCATGGCGAATGTGTGTCGACTTCACCAGCCTAAATGACGCCTGTCCCAAAGACCCATACCCACTGCCCAACATAGAGCAGCTAGTAGATGCAACAGCGAATAATGAAATGCTATCCTTCCTAGACATGTTTTCAGGCTATCATCAGATACCTTTAAACGATCAAGACCAAGAGAAGACGGCCTTCATGATGCCCACGGTGAACTATTGCTACCGGGTAATGCCATTTGGACTCAAGAATGCTGGCGCGACTTACCAAAGGATGATCAACTCAGTTTTCGCCAAGCAGCTCGGCTGAAACTTGGAAGCATATGTGGATGACCTCTTGATCAAAAGTGGGAGGTCTGACGATCACTTGGCTGACTTAAGGAAACCTTCAGTACACTGCAGGAGTATTCGCTCAGGTTGAACCCTTTGAAGTGTGTGTTCGGGGCGACATCAGGAAAGTTTCTGGGATACCTCATAACCAAAAGAGGAATAGAAGCTAATCCGGCGCAGATCGCGGTGATTACAGCAATGGCACCCCCGAAGACCGTGAAGGAGGTTCAGGTTTTATCTGGAAGACTGACGGCAATCAACCAATTCATTCCCAGGATCGCCGATCGCTGCGCCCCATTTTTTGCGACCTTGAAGAATGCATCAAAGTTTGCATGGAATGACAAATGTAACAAGGCTTTTGAAGAGCTGAAGCAATTTTTAATTACCCCTCCTGTACTTGCATCTCCAAAGTTAAATGAAGATCTATTTCTCTATATCGCAATCTCTCCAAAGGCAGTTAGTGCGGTTTTGGTTCGAAGGGAGGACAAAGCCGAACACCCTGTTTTTTACACAAGTAAGACCTTAGTCGATGCCGAAACAAGGTATCCGGCGATAGAAAAAATGGCGTATGCTGTGGTTTGCGCGGCCAGAAAGCTGCGACCATATTTTCAGGCACACACAATACATGTACTCACGAATCTTTCGATTAAAAATGCGTTGAGATCTATGAGTGTGGCGGGGCGATTAGCTAAGTGGGCGATTGAGTTAAGCGAATATGACATTCGATACCAGCCACGAACGGCGATCAAAGCCCAGGTCCTTGCGGACTTTGTAGCCGAGGGGGCAGTGCAAGAGGATAATGAAGAAGGCGATGAGTGGACGTTATTTATGGACGGCGCCTCGAGTAAGGGAGGATCAGGCGCAGGAATAGTCCTAAGGTCTCCTGGTGGGATCCTCCACGAGGTGGCACTGCGATTCGCAACTAGTCGAACCAACAACGCAGCAGAGTATGGGGCATTGGAGGCTGGCTTACGAATCGCCAAGAGTATGGGAGTTACTAACATCAAAGTTTTCTCAGACTCGGCGATAGTAGTCAACCAAGTTAATGGGAGGTTTGAGATAAAGGAGGAGTCGCTCCTCCCCTATTTTGATGAGGTAAAATTGCTTATATCGGAATTCAAAAGGGTGGTTATATCCCAGATTGCTAGGGAAGAAAATTGCCACGCGGACGCATTGTCAAAATTAGCAACGGCGACAGATTTTGAAGAAGGGCGAATGGTCACAGTGGAGAAGGAAACAAGGATGAAGCAGTGTTTCCACATGATCAACGGAATTGAGAAAAGCGACTGGTGAACACCTATTATCCAATACTTGGATAACGACACTGTACCAAACGACTCGTTAGAGGTGACCAAGCTCCGACAAAAAGCAGGAAGATGTACTATAATAGGGGGCGAGCTATACCGAAAGTCGGCCATGGGTCCATACTTGCGATGCCTGGGAGAGGAGGATGCAGCTTGGGCTCTGGAGGAATTACACTTAGGAGTGTGTGGAACTCACTTGGGGACAAGAAGTTTGGAAAGAAACTTGATATATCAAGGCTTCTATTGGCCAACAATGAGAAAGGAAGCAGCCGACCTAGTGAAAAGGTGCCACAAGTGTCAAGAATTCGCAAGCTACCACAAGTTGCCAGCAACCGCACTCCAGGCGAATGTCAGCCCATGGCCATTTGCGAGGTGGGGAATGGATATCCTAGGCCCATTCCCGGAAGCCTCAGGAAAAAGGAAATTCCTCATCGTGGCGGTTGATTACTTCACCAAGTGGGTTGAGGCAGAAGCAGTGGCAAGTATCACCGCTAAGCAGATACAAAAGTTCACGTTTAAGAGTATCGTCACTAGATTCGGCATACCAGAAAGTATTATCTGTGATCATGGTACTCAATTTGACTCACAAGTCTTTAAAGAATTTTGTGATGATTTAAAGATAAATCTACGATTCGCCTCAGTCGCCTACCCACAAGCCAACGGACAAGCAGAGGCGGCCAACAAACTTATCTTGCAGGGTTTAAAGAAAAGAGTGGATGGATGTAAGGGTGTCTGGGTCGAGGAGCTTGATCACGTACTATGGGCTCATCGTACGGCTTATAAAACGGCAACAGGAGAGACTCCCTATACATTGACATATGGGACTGAGGCGGTCCTCCCGGTGGAGATTTCAATTCCATCTATAAGGATACAGGAATACAGGGACGAGGTCAACGAACAAGAATTGATGCTTAACGTGGACATGATTGAGGAAAGAAGAGAAAAGGCGCAGATGCGGCTGATCGCCGAAAAGGAACAGCTGGCCAGGCGATATAATCTAAAGCTCCGACCACATCACATCGCGCTCAATGATTTGGTATTACGAAAAATCTTCAGGCCAGCGGTCGGGGCAGCCAAGCTCAATCCCGGATGGGAGGGACCGTATAGAGTACGACGAGTAATAGGGGCCAATACCTTCAAGCTAGCAGAGCTGGATGGCACAAAGGTTTCCAAAACATGCAATTCCATGCATCTTAGGCGGTATTATGATTAAAAAATACTTGTAAACAATATTGGTTTTAATGAAGTTACCAGAGGCCTCGCTATTTAATCCTGAAAACGCTGTTTCACCATCAAAATTATCATATAAGACCTAAGGGCATTGAGATCGCTATGTAAGACCTACGGGCATTAACAAATGTAAGACCTAAGGGCATCAAAAGTATCATGTAAGACCTAAGGGCATTGAGATCGCTATGTAAGACCTACGGGCATTAACAAATCGCCGTGTAAGACCTAAGGGCATCGAAAGTATCATGTAAGACCTAAGGGCATTGAGATCGCTATGTAAGACCTATGGGCATTAACAAATCGCCGTGTAAGACTTAAGGGCATCGAAAGTATCATGTAAGACCTAAGGGAATTGAGATCACTATGTAAGACCTACGGGCATTCACAAATCGCCGTGTAAGACCTAAGGGCATCGAAAGTATCATGTAAGGCCTAAGGGCATTGAGATCGCTATGTAAGACCTACGGGCATTAACAAATCGTCGTGTAAGACCTAAGGGCATCGAAAGTATCATGTAAGACCTAAGGGCATTGAGATCGCTATATGAGACCTAAGGGCATTAACAAATCGTCGCGTATGACCTAAGGGTAGCAAAACTATCAGTATAACGTATAGCCAACGATGAAAGGAGGCGAAGCAGTCAAGAAGGGCGACACAAGATATAAGATCAAGGCTAAGAATACGCAAGTAGAAGTTAAGTGGCAAATGTTATAAAAAGAGAGCAATACGAACAACAAGTAAGAACATGAAGTCAATCGTCTGAAAAGAAAACAGTAAAAACAAAAAATCAAAGGCAGAATTAGGGGTCCTTGGTGTTGGAGTCTTTCCCGCCGGTCTTTGAGGGATCGGCGGCGGAGTCAAGGTCTTTGCCGCTGGTCGAGGGAGCAAGGTCAGAGGATGGCGGTTGAACCTCCGAGCCGTCAGGGTTCAAATCAGGCATGCCGCGACTACGGCGAGTAGCCGTAATATACTCAGCATCTGCCGCCGCCACTTCACGCTGCAAGCGATCGGCGTCTCGGAAGTAAGTTTCTTCCTCAGCGTCAACTGAGTCAGGAACCCCGCAGCCGTGGCGGTTAAGGCCGCGAAGAACAGCCCGCACCATCTTCCATCCAGGCCAACCCTTGTTGGGAAACAGCTCGTAGAACTCGTTACGACAGCTACGATTACCACACGCATACTCTCGCCGAGAGCATGGGTATAGTAAGCAACGGCCTCATAGTATTGAGCCTTAGCAGCCTCAAGATCGCGATCCGCCGCCGATTGTGCCGCCAGAAAGTCGTTGAGCAGCTCTTTCGCGCTGTCCCTTTCAGCGGTTATCTCCTCCACCTGAGCGACTTTGACGCGCGCTTCCTCCAGCTCAGCTTCAAGGGCGGTAACGCGCTCATTCGCAGCCTGTAAGTCCTCCTGGACCCCTTCCAGTTGGCCGATCCACTCAGTCGCCTCGGCCAGGCTTTCCTTCAAAGAGCCGGCAGTAGAAGTCGCCGCATCCGCTCGGCGCTAGAATCAATAAACAGTAAAGGGTTTCAGCAGGATCGCGAGGCGACGGTCTGAACTAAAAAAAAAAAAAAGAAGAAGAGAGGGGGGAGAGAGACAAGTAGATAAATATCTTCTCCTCGTTGTGATAACGAGTAAGATCCATACGCAGGGAGCGTAAGTTCTCTGCCTCCTCCTTCAGCTTCTGGTTTTCCTCTTGCAAGTGCTTGCATGCAAAGGACAGGTCGCCGAGCTCAGCAAGTGCCTATATGACAGAAGAATTATGAGAAGGGTAAAAGAAAAAAGTGTCGAACCAGGGCAACGGAGCGAAACGGGCAAGCCGATGGAAAACATTCTACAATACCTGAAGAAGTCGGCAAGAGGTCGCTCCATGCAAATTAGGGATCTCCGAGCCTTCTCCAGGGGCGGTAACCCCTTCATAAATGCCCCGGGAGAATTCCTTCGCAATATCACTCGCCATCCGGGGCGATATGTGGGATGCCACCGGATGGACGACTGCGAAGTAGGGCAGGCGAAAGCGGCCCTCACCCTCGCGACCGGCAGGGGCAGGGCGATCAAAGACAGCGTTCGCCCGTTCCGTCCAGCCAGCTCGGCGGGCGCGATCAACGTTAACCGAGGGCGGTCGGGAATGGTCACGAGCGGGCTCAGTGGGGCGAAGATCAAGCTCCGCAGCAGGCTCTGACTCGGGATGTGATGGGTTCCGAGGAGGAAGAATAGGCTCGTTGGGGAGGTAGGAGTTGTCATATGCCAGAGTGTCTTCGGGGGCAGGCTGATCATTGTCTGCTCGAGGAGATTGGCGACGTGAGCGACGGAGCGGGGTCTCAGTATCATCATCCTCAACTTCCACCACTCATCCACCGCGAGGAGATTGGCGACGAGAGCTCCAGTCGCCCGTCTTCTTTCTTGGCTTAGAAGCCCCTGCTTTCTTCTTCCTTTTGGTGGAAGGGAGGCCTTCTTCCGCCCCGGTCATTTTCCTCTTCCCTTAGACTTCTCAAGGGGAGGCTGAGTAGAAGTGGGAGCGGCTGAAGCGGGCTCTGAGCGTGAAGGGCAAGTCTCGCCAACAAGCCCGCGTGCGGTGGTGGTGAGGAGACATCCAGAAAGGCTCACGGATCCTAAAAACAAATAGACAAAAAAAATTTAATACATGTGTGAGTATAACAGGCAAAAATAATAAGCAGGAAGACGTGGGCGGCGATATGAAGTTTGCGTATTTCCTAAAAGATGCGACACCGGCGATCCAAGGGATAAACAAAGACCACACTAACTAAGGTAGGAGAAAACAATCAGCATCGCCTACGCATAGAATATACCTCCTCGTATCCCTGCCTGAGCATTCCTCAGGCCAGAGGTGGTCGATAAGTGATGGCAGTCAAGAAGGATCTGGCGACGCAGGAGTATTTCCTCAAGAGTAGGATCGAGCTCGGTGTTTAAATAGCTCACGTCGCCAGAGGACCAGGTGGAGGGAAGTAGTGAAGCCCAGTGGCAATCCGTGTCGCTGGGGCGGAAGTAGAAAAATGAATGATACCAGGTGGGGCGAGGCTTCAGAGATGAATAACTGCCCTTTGGGGAAAGATCAGTCCGGCGAACAAAGCTAATGCCATTTGACGTGTGTTTGGCATAGTGAATCAGTTGAAACAGCCGAAGACTGGGGGCGATCTTCTTAGCCACACAACTACACTCAAAGGCAGAGGCCGAGGCCCAGCACCCGACATTGAAGGCACCAAGAGAGGCACCAAAGCATTGAAGCAGATCAATTACAAACGATGACGGAGGAAGGCGAAGACCGTTGGTGAAAGCCTCAGTCTAGATGCCGTGCCACCCAGGCGGGCAGTTGCCGATGGTAGAAAGGCGGGAAGCCACGGCGAACTCCCAGGAGGATGGCAGCATGGCGAACGGGAGAACGCGGGCGATTCTCTCCACTGATCCCGAGGGAAAATAGCCCGGGCCAACAACCGTGCGCTCATCGCAGGCGGCTCCCGACCACATGGACCGCCAGTTGCCAATGGAATAAGACCCGGTGACCTTGTTCGCCTCAGGGTCAATCTCGACGCCATGACGATCCCGTTCAAATCCTATTTGGTGGGGACCCCAGAAAGGAAGGGCGGGAGATTCATCAAAAGTTTCCTCCGCCGCATCGGAAATCTGGGCGGAAGAGTTTTCGGCCAAGGGTGGAAGATTTAGGGGTACCGGTTCAGAGGATTGATTAAAAGATGAGGGAGAGGGTGAAGGAGAAGGTGAAGGATCAGTGCCCATAGAGTAAGAATGGCTCTGGTTCTGGCTATCAGTGTCGGAGTCCATGGTTCAAGAAAGGCAGTAAGAAGCAGAAAAGAAAAGGAACACACGACAGGGAGTAGGACTACAATGAGAGTGAGAAAAAAAGGAGGAGTCACGTACCAGGTGGGCGTCGGGGAGCTCCAGACATCTGAAAAAGGAAGTAAGGGGGAGGAAGGGTCATTTTCCGGTCGTCGGAAGAAGGAGGAGGTCGTCGGAAGAAGGAGGAAACAGTTGAAGCAAAAGGACAGTAAAAACAGTGAGATGAGGCAGCAGAGAAGGAGTAAAAAAAGGAGGAAGACGGTAAGAATAGGGTTTATATAGGCGGGAAACGGAACCGTCGCGGTGGATGAGTGGGGAGCACGCGCGGCTGATGGGATGTGCTGGCGGGAAATGGAACCGTCGCGGCATTTCATTGGGGGTACACGCGGTTGAGATGACGTCTGGAGGGATAAGGTAATGATGACTTTTGGGCAATTACTAAAATACCCCGATTTCCCCAGCTTCTCCGGCAAGCTAGTGAGTAAAAGACCCACAATACCCTGAGAGATAGAAGAGCACATGAGAAGCGAAAGTTAGATGTGGTTGACAGCAACGATAAATGATCAAAGGCGATACAAGACGCGAAAACGAGTCCGATCTATCAAAGGGACAAAAGCCAACAAACCAAGGCGATAATTGATGGGTCCTCCCGCGGCGATCACAAGGCAGGCGATCCGAACTATGAGTAAGCCCTCAACCAAGCAAAGCTCGATTAAGGGCTTGGGGGCAATTGAGGGGCCCAAGCGGCGGCCCACACGGCGGCCCACACAGCGCCCCGAACATGGCAGCTAGCACTGGAGAATTGGACCTAGGCGACAGTCCAGGCGGGCCAAGCAAGCAGGCCCAGGAAGTAGAGGGAGGCCCAAAGCAACGGCCCAGTCTCAGCGGCTCTTAGGGTTCCAAGACAAGACGAACACGTGTCAACATCCTACGGAGACTACAAGCGAGTGGCCATGATTCAACCTTGGCGACCAAGAGATGGGTACTATAAATACCCCCGTACACCCCATTAACCGGGGGACAACACTTTTACCCAGCGGACAAAACGCTCCGCAGTACGTAACTCGCCTCCCTTCCCATTCCTTAAACTGATCGCCTCCCTTTCCCTTGAACTAACTACCCCCTTCATCACTTACGAGGTACACCACCCCCGGAAGACCAACAGGCTTGGGCTTCCATTATTGGGCCAGGCGACGAGGCTGGAACACCATCGAAACCGGTGGTTTCATAACATAAAGCTCTACCATGGCCACTGGGAGTTGTCCAATGGTCGTAGTACACATGGGCCTATGGGCGTTTCTTCGAGCTCAATGAGCGTAGGAAGCCAGATGACAATGGGCGTTTGGCCCTATCCAACCATCGTTGCATGTAAAGTGCTATAAAAAGGGTTTACAGTCGTGAACAAAGATGAATTCTCATTTGGAAAAAACACTCTTTTGACGGGCAGACAATTTTTTTAGAGAGAAGTTCATAGATCGTGAGCTAGGGACGTTGGATCGTCATGAAACGTTGAAGGAAGGTCTATGGGATCATCGAGATAGATTCCCTCTTTCATTTTTGGGTAAACTCGCCTCTGAATCATGATTCTAATTCAAGTTCTAAAGGTTCTGTAGTTAGGGTTTCTGTTTCATTTTGGCTGATTCGTGTGTTGTTTGTCGAGCTTTGCTCGGGGTGTGTGCTAGAGTGAAGAAGGTAATTTAAGAGGAGTTTTTGAAGAAGAGAGGTCTTGGTTCAGTGGATGTTTCGTTGTACAGAAATCAAAGGTGGATTTTCGGTTTAAAAGTGAGTGGTTTAATACAGTTTTGCGATGACCCATACCCTAAAATGTGTAATTGAATGGTGTATCAACTATGTGCGTAAGATGTTATTGGCAAAGTATTAAGTGTGGTTATCAGTATGACATTCTGTTATTGAATTACTGGGATTTGGTTATGATGACGAGTTATGTGGATATGGGTTTTGATGATGCTTGACATTGATTGTCGGTGTTGGTTAATGATTGGCTACTGCTCTTTATTACTGGCACTGGCTCTAGTTCTATGGTTTTTTATTGGTAATGGTTAGTTTTTTGTTATTTGTTCTACATATTGATTACTGGCTTCCAGTCTTGTTTTATCGCAACTGTCAAAGACATTCTTACTAGCCTACTAGTTATTATACTGTAGTGAGGATGTTCACTATGAACTTCATTGATATTGGCTAACAAGCATATGTAGCAGTAGATTAACTTAATGGTTGGAACTAGGTGAAAGTATATGTGACTCATCTTTGGATCGCGCAATCCCCTAGGTATTACTGGTACTAGTATTGGGGTTCTTCGTGACCAACCTATTGGGGTTTGTTCTGACCATTCATTGAGACACATCAGACCAGATATTGCTTAGGGCTTGCTTGTACTTCCAACCTAACTTTATTGGATGTATTTTGGTATCAATTACTTGTTCTTGCCTTCGAGTGTTCCAGTCATGGGTAGTGGGATTGTGGGATAGAACTATTAGCTTCTAATTACTGGTTATGGGTTCTTACCCTTGGCTTTGAGCTAAGGCTCTTCTCCTACTTTTCTTACTGCTTTTTACTTTTCTACTGGCTTAGATTTCACTCAGTGTGTTAGCATTGACCCTCCTCTTTGTTATTCTTTCTTGTCTTAGTACTAGGTACGATGAGCAGTCCGTCTTGCCGATTAGAAGACTACGAGGATGAAGAGCTGGACAACGTGTCGAGCACTAACAGATGGTTTAACACATGTTCAAGATGACCCTGATCCATTTATGTTTATAAGTATGTATTGGTGTTCCAGCCTTGCCGCCTGACCCAATAATGGAAGCCCAAGTTCGTTGGTCTTCAAGTGGTAGTGTACCTCGTAAGTGGTAGTGGGGTAGTTAGTTCAAGGGGAAGTAAGGCGATTAGTTTAAGGAAAGGAATGGAAAAGGATGGTGAATATCGTACCGCTGAGCATTTGTCCGCTGGGTAAAAGTGTTGTCCCCCGGTCCTGTGGAGAGTACGGGGTATTTATAGTACCCTTATCTTGGTCGCCAAGGTTAACCTGGCCATTCGTTGCAGCTTCCACAGGATGTCGACACGTGTCCGTGTTCCTTCAAAACCCTAGAGACCGCCATGTTGGGCCGTCGCCTTGGGCCTTCCTGTTCTTTGGACCGTCTTTGGTTTACTTGGCCAGGCTATCACCGAAGCCCAGTCTTCGACCTATCTTGCGAGTGGCTATCACCGAAGCCCTTTGGCGGCTTCTAGGCCAAGTAAACCGTCTTCGGTTTACTTGGCCTAGAAGCCGCCAAAGGGCTGAGCCCATCAATTGCCCCCAAGCCCTTAGCCGAGCTTCGCTTGGGTGATGGCTTATGTCCAACCTGATCGTCTAGCTCGTTGTCGCCGTGGAAGGGCCCATCAATTTCCCCTGATGACACTTGATTTGACGTGATTATCAGCCTCATTTAAGCGACATTTCCTTGCTTAAGACATGGTCTTTAGGGTAGAATAGCGAATATTCACTCAACTACTCTATCTCGTGCCATTTGTGTTACTTTGGCCCGTTTCGGGTCTATTTGATGGTTTTCTAGTGTTTTCATGTTAGTACAGGTTTTTGCCATCAAATAAAGTAGTCAAGGACGTGTCTAAGGAGTTGGAACCTCGAGGAATCGCACCGGAATCGATCCAAGGAGTCAATCAAGTCGAACCAAATCCTGCTCCCATTTACACTGAAGTTTTCGGCGAAATTCCCTTGGAGTTTTTGGCGAAAACTCATGAAGAAATCGGCAGAGCTTACAAGAAGAACTTTTCGGTGAAAACACTAAGTTTTTGCCGAGAACCGGCGGTCCGAAAATCACAGGAGAATACAGCCGAGCGGTCATCCCATTTACAAAGGAATTTTCGGCGAAAAATCCCTTAGGTTTTCGGCGAAAATTCCAGGAAAAATCCGGCGGTATTAGGGTTAAGTATAAATACTTAACCGGCGGCCCATACCTCATATATCTCATAATACCAATTAATACAAAATACTTCAATGATTCTCAAGAGTTCTGGAGTAGAGTTTAAGTTCGAAGAGCCAGGAAGAGATCGTGACGCCATCCCTTTCATCTCGAAGACTCGGAGTTAGGATTGCAGATTACCGGAGATCGAAGTTCTGCCGGAGTCGTCTTAATTAGGTTTTTCAGATCCTTTTCTGTTCTTCCTCTGTTCAAGATGAACTCTATCTTTGTCTTTGATTCTTTTGTGAAAAACATGAGTAGCTAAACTCGTAGAGCTAAACTAGATGAACCCTAAGTGACCCAGGGCTTTAAAGCGGTCACTGATCGGTGGTGATTAGATTCAAAGTTCAATAAGTTTCTCTTTCATGTTTGATTTGTTTTTCAGTGTTCATGTTTCTTGTCTGGATTGATCACCTAGATTAGATTCTTGTTAAGCTAAGGATAGAAGCGAACGCTCGCCTTACTTTAAAACATCAAATCGAACAATTAACCTAATCATTGGAGTGTGCCTTTCGTAGGAACCAGTTAGGGTTAATCCACTGCAAGAGTAACTCATAAATCGTTAGTAATTGCACCAGTTAGTTAAGTCGTTGCGAGAGGCGACCGTACCCGGGCGGCTAATTAATCTTGGTAGCTAGATCGGATAGAGCGAACATTCGCCAGTCTTAAACCTAAGGGTAAGGAGTTATGGTGGTGTCTTAGAATTGATTGAATAAGAATCGAAATCCACTGATCTGTTGATTGCCAATGCTCTGGTGAACGAAGGGGGATTCAAAGTCTAAGTTTGTCTATCATCTTTGTTTAATCAACCAATCTTTCAATCTGTTTTCAGTTTAAATTTTTAATTTCCGTGCATTTCTTAGAATTAGAAGTCGTGGAACTCACACCACGCACAAAGTGTTAAACCTGAGTAATTTGCCTCTATATTTGAGTAGTCAATCATTAGAAGACCCGTGGAATACGATCTACTTAGCTTTCCAGCTCTGTAGTTATTTGATAAACCCGCTCTGTAGCGTTCATCAAATTGGCGCCATTGCCGGGGACTTCTTTTGATTGTTCGAAAGAAGAACTGGCATCTTATTCTTCTACTTTCCTTCTTTCACCTTTCCATCCACTTCGATTTTACACTGGTTGTGTTTGTTTTTGTTATTTGTAGGTTGTTCATAGGTGTATGCACCGCCGTCCGCTCACGCACTCTCAAACTGCCAAGGACGACAAGGCTAAGAGTGTAGAGAGACCAGGCAGTTCTGCACCACCAAAGCAATCACAGATTCTAAGGAGAGGCAGAACCAATCCACCTCTATCCGTCACTCCGATCAAGATCGAGGAACTAAAGGAGAGTTCCTCATCTCCATCTTCACCGTCATCTTCATCCGCTTCATACACCGAGTCACTTTCACCTCCTCCATCTCCTACCATGGATGATCAGTTACCACCACCACCACCACCAGGCGGTAAACAACCACCACCAGTTGCACCGAAGAGTCTAGCTGACTACAACAAGCCGAGCGCGACTAGCGTTCGATCTTCTATCGCCGTGCCGTGCATTGAAGGAGATCCTGACTATGAGATCAAGATTCCATTCTTGACTATGATCTCTAGGGATCTACAGTTTGAAGGCAGGCCACTAGACAATCCCTGCACTCATCTGGCGGACTTCCTTGACCTCTGCAGCACTTTCAAGAACGAAAATCTCGACAAGAACACTCTTTGCTTGAGAGCTTTCTCGTTCTCTCTGAAAGGCGCAGCTAAGAGGTGGTTTACTGGCAAACCACCTGGCTATTACACCAACAGGGAGACTCTTGCTCAGGACTTCGTCGAAGAGTACTTCCCTCCTGCCAGAACAACAACCTTCAAGGACAGCATCGCCCGATTCTCTAAAAAGGAAGGAGTAAGCTTATATGAAACTTGGAATCAGTTCCAAGAACTTCTCTACAACTGTCATCATCACGGTTTCGAGCAGAGGCAGTTAGCTGAAATCTTTGCTCAAGGTCTTCGAGAAGAATCTGCCAAATGGGTCAATTCCCTAGCTGAAGGGGATTGTACTACTCTTACACCTGAAGCTGCTCTTCTTCATTTCGCGAACTGTGCTTCCAAGTCGAGGAACTGGGAACGAAAATCTGAAGGATCAAGAAGCAAGCTCGATTGATGACACTCGATTTGACGTGATTATCAGCCTCATTTAAGCGACATTTCTTTGCTTAAGACATGGTTTTTAGGGTAGAATAACGAATATTCAATCGATTGCCCTATCTCGTGCCATTTGTGTTACCTTGGCCCGTTTCAGGTCTATTTAATGGTTTTTCTAGTATTTTTATGTTAGCACAGGTTTTTGCCGTCAAATAGAGTAGTCATGGACGTGTCTAAGGCGTTGGAATCTCGAGGAATCAAACTGGAATCGATCCAAGGAGCCGATCAAGTCAAACCAAAAATCTGCCCATTCACACTTGCATCTTCGGCGAAAATAAGCTTATGTCTTCGGCGAAAATAATAGTACAAACCAGCTGATGCCGAGTCAAAGAATATTTTCGGCGAAATCGATTAACTCTTCGGACCGAAAATACAAGGCAGAGAGATCACAGCCATTTACACAGGGAGTTTCGCCGAAAATATCCCTATGTTTTCGGCGAAAATATCAGGCCAATCCGGATAAGTTAGGGTTAAGTATAAATACTTAACCCGGCAGCCCAAATCAAGATACAATCATAATTCGCATAATACCACTTTTCGAATCAGAATTCTCTCAAGTTCTGGAGCGAAGAGTTGGAGTTCGAAGAGCCGGATAGAGATCGTGACGCCATCCCTTTCATCTCGGAGAACCGGAGCTAGGAGTGTTATCTACCGAAGATCGAAGTCTGTCAGAGTCGTCTAAATTAGGTTTTTCAGATTCTTTTCTGTTCTTCCTTTGAATGATGAACTCTCTCTTTGTCTTTGTTTCTTTTGTAATAATCATGAGTAGCTAAACTCGTTAGAGCTTAGACTAGATGAACCCTAAGTGACCCAGGGCTTTAAAGCGGTCACGGATCAGCGGTGATTAGATTCGAAATTAAATCAGTTTCTCATTCATGTTTGATTCGTTCTTCATTGTTCATGTTTCTTGTCTGGATTGATCACCTAGATTAGATTCTGGTTAAGCTAAGGATAGAAGCGAACGCTCGCCTTACTTTAGAACATCGAATTGAACAATTAACCTTATAATTGGAGCGTGCCTTTCGTAGGAACCGGTTAGGGTTAATTCATTGCGAGAGTAACTCATTAATCATTAGTAATCACACCAATTAATTAAGTCGTTGCGAGAGGCGACCGTACCTAGGCGGCTAGTTAATCTTGGTAGTTAGAACGGATAGAGCGAACGTTCGCCGGTCTTAAACCTAAGAGTAAGGAGTTATGGTGGTGTCTTAGTAATTGATTGAATGAGAATCAAAATCCGCTGATCTGTTGATTGCCAATGCTCCGGGGAACGAAGGGGGATTCAAAGTCTAAGTTCGTCTGTCATTCTTGTTTTCAAACCCTAATTCCCAATCTGCTTTAGTTTAATTTGTTTTAATTTTGCTGCATTTCTTAGAAATAGAAGTCGTGGAACTCACACCACGCACAACGTGTTTTCCTTCGAGTATTTTGCTAGTTCTGAAGTAACCAATCATAGAAAGCCCTCGGAATACGATCTGCTATACGCTTTTTCTTAGCATTAGTAGTTTTTATTTGGTTGAATCGTCCGCATAACAACGACCGGGCGGTTCATCAAAATTGGCGCCGTTGCCGGGGACTTCTTTTGATTTTTGAAAGAAGAACTGGCAATTTATTCTTCTACTTTCCATCTTTCATCTTTCCACCCACTTCGATTCTACACCGGTTGTGTTTATTTTTGTCTTTTGCAGGATAAGAAAATTCAGAAGTAAATCACTTCCGCTCCACCTCTCCCTACCACGATGGCTGCTAGTGCTCGGTCTCCCATCTTTGTGCCGCGTAATGAAGACGATCCTGCCTATGAGATCAAGACCGCCTACTCGGAAATGATCTCGAGGGGTCTGTAGTTTGAAGGAAATCCTCATGATAATCCATGCACACACTTGGCGGATTTCCTTGCTTTTTGCGAAACCTTTAAGAGTGGGAGCCCCGATAAGGATACCTTCTGCTTTCGAGCCTTCCCATTCTCACTCAGAGGCGCCGCAAAGAGATGGTTCATTAGCAGGCCACCCGGTCTCTACACCAACTGGGAGGATCTCGCTCAAGGATTCATAGAGGAATACTCCCCTCCTTCCAGAACCACTGCCTATAGGAACATCATCTCAATGCTCAAGGAGACCGGAGGAGCTAAGAGACATTGGAGAATAGAAGAGCTTATTGAAGCAGAAGTCCAGGAGCGATTGAAGAAAATCAATGCTTGCTCGGTAGAAGAGGTGAACTTCATTTCTGAGGGCTTCACCAACAGTCAACAGGGCTACCCCGACTACCGTCAGTCCAGACAACCTCAGGGATCTACATCAGGGAACACAAGGGATAACGAGGTAGACAAGAAGTTCGACCTGATCATCACTAGACTCGATGATCATGACAGTCAGTTCAAGGCTCAAGCTCTCATCAATCAAGAACAGATCGCATCCAGTCAAAGAATTGAGCAAACCGTGAACCATATCTCGAGCATGCTAGCATCTGGTCGACCATTTGGCCAGCTTCCAAGCCAGACAGAGCCAAACCCGAGAAAAGAACAGGCTAAAATGGTAATTGCTCGAAAACTTCCAACCTAATTGCTGATGCTTGTTCTGTCTTACGCAGGATCGCTGAAACTCCAGAGGAAGAAGAAGATGAGGAACAGAAACCGGCGCCTAAGGAGGATCCTCCTCTTGCACCGTACGTTGTGAAACCTCCTTTTCCTAGAGCATTGCTGCCAAATGCAAGGATCAGACTGGCATGAAGGGGAACAAGGAAGGATATCCTGACATTCGTATTAAGAAACCTGTTCCTCCATATCCAGCTAAGTTATCTGATCCTGGTTCTTTTACTTTGCCGTTGGTCATTAATGATGTTCAGATTGAACGTTGTTTAGTTGACCTAGGAGCATCTGTTAATGTTATGCCTGTGAGTCTATATGAAAAGTTAAACCTAGGAGAACTTGAACCGCCTAGTATGCAACTCGTCTTTGCTGATAGATCACTTAAAACCCCTAAGGGAGAGATTAAAGACGTTGTTACTAAATGTGGTCTGTTCACGTTCTTAGCTGACTATGTGATTATGGATACTAGTACAGATGATGCTACTATCCTCATAGGTCGACCTTTCATGGCTACCACTGGAATGAATATTAACGTTCCCAATGGATCATTAACTCTAAGAGTCGGTAAAGAAACGATAACGTTCCGTCTTAAAGATGGCATGAAATATGACTCTAGGAATGAAGAATCTCACTGCCTAGCTGTTGAAACTGTGGAGTTGACTCCGGTCAACTCCGTTACTAATGCTTCTTCCAGTGTCTCTAGATCAATTGTTGTTGCAGGTATTGAACAGGTTATTAAGAAGAAGCCAGAAACTTCAGTTCAGAAGCTGCTCAAGAAGAAGAAGGAACTGCAAGCCTCTTCTAAGCCACCGAGCACTAAATCGAGCAGGCCTCGAGGAAAGAACAGGAAGACGAAGACCCAAATGGTCTGGAGACCAAAAATTCCACCATCTTCCACCGAGCCAGCTACACCACCTATTAGTTCTGAGAAACCGCGCCCGGAACAAGTATGGAGGGAGAAGCCGAAATCGTCTCCTAAGGAAGTACTAACGATCACCGATCCTGGTGATACCAAGCCGAAGATTAAAGAAAAGAAGAAGCCGACAGTCCTCATTCCTTCCATCGTCACACTCAAGAAGGATGATCTCTCCAGAGAGCTGTTCGGACCGTTCAAGTTCGTTGATCACCTTCCCGACGGACGTACCAAGCTACTACATGCGAACGGGAAGAAATTCACGTTTACCGGAGAAGTCCCGAAGCTGTACTTCATGAACTCCGACGCGAGCGTGAAGGAGAATCTAAGTTGGGATGTCTCCTAATACCATCCAGGTATCATCCAGCTCAAGGACGTTAATAAAAGAGCGCTTCGTGGGAGGCAACCCACGGCTGGAGTCTGTTTTAATTTTTGTTGAACTTGGTATTTTAGAGTCGGTTCGGGGGAGCCAAAGTGTCAGTTTGTTTGTTTTCTTATTTTTCGTGTGTAGTCTGTGTGTCATAGAGTCAGTAGCAAGTTGATTGAGGTCGTTCCGATTTTTTGGATTTAACTATGATTTTTTGAAGTTTGCCGGATTTGCGAAAATATTTTAAACCCGAACAGTTCAAAATTTTGGCGAAACCACCCTTGTTTTCGGCGAAATTGATTTTTGATTTTCGAACTCAATCTCCCTGTTCATTGTTTTTGGTTTGAAAAGTCTTTTGTTTTCGGCGAAACCATTTTAACTAAAATTTTCGGCGAAACCGTACTGTTATTTTCGGCGAAACCGCTTTCGAAAATCCGGCAGTCCATTTTAACTGAAATTTTGGCGAAAACACCCTTTTATTTTCGCCGAAAATAATTTTGGAAATCACCCAACTATTCCTTTAAAATCCGGTTTTCGTTCCTCTCTCCTTCACTCATTTTCGAACCAAAGCACCCGAAAAACCTCCCCTATTCATTTTAAAACCGCCGCGCCCCACTTCTTTCAAATCGCCGTCGTTGCTGTTTTCCGCCGCCGCCACCATCGTCGACCGCTGCCGCTCCCTTCCCCTCCCTTTTCTGATCCCAACGAGCCCTAGGACAGCCAAATCGGAGCTTTGCAGCTCTAGTTCACCGAAAACCAAAATTTTCAACGTTTTTCAACGATTCCTCTCAACTCGTTCATTTTTAGTAATCATGGCTTCAAGGTAAGGTGTATAACTTTTCGATACGAATCTTTTGACATAAAGATTGCTGAATTTCGTCGGGGTTGACTTTTAGTTGACTTTTCGGTTTGCCTCGTTTTGCGTGCCGACTGTTTCGTGTGAACTAGGATTAACTGAACTTATAGAACTATTCTAGGATGCTTAAGGAGTTCCGTGCTTAATTGCCATATCATTGGATCATGTGTTGCTATGCATTCGATTAATTCCTTGTTACGTTGACTTTTGTGAGAAATGTCAGTTTGACTTTGACCTGTTGTTGATCATTTGGCGGCCTGATGTGTTCATTCTCGTTCATATTATCGTGCTTGCCATTTGAAATCATATTTTACCGTCATTCTCCAAGTTATGATAGTCTTGCCATGATTAGAGTTCAATATGCTAAAATGTTGACTTTCTAAATGTCGGTTTGATTTTTTTTTGAACTCTGTTTGTGCTTATCCGATTCTGGCTGTTCCTAAGTATGTATTTTACTGTCTATGATTACTGGTTACTCCGCTTTGCTTACCCCACTTAGTTTCCCTCATTTCTTTGTGAAATTGAGTTTTTCTACTAAGTGTGGGGTAAGGTTTTGGTTGACTAATCTGGTTTCATTCTGGTTCTAGGAACACCACTTATGAGCGCAGGACTAAGGCGCGACTTGATGGCGCCTCGAGCTCAGGAGCTGCCGCTCCCGTCACACCTGCGTTCTGGGTCCTCCACCTGCACTACCCCGCCGGGCTGGACTCCCTCGCACTATCGCCCGTCTACCTGACTTCTACTTCGAGTGCTTCCAGAAGCTTGAACACGTCCGTGGAGCTGACGTGCGTCCTCTCTCCATGGAGTCCCTGCACGATCATGATGAGGACTACCACCGGAACGTGCATGACGCCTTAGCACCGGCTGGCCTCCTCGAGCTGACCACCATCGCCGCCGAGTTCCCAGACATTGCCCTCCAGGAGTTCTGGGCAACCTTTGATCTGGATGAGCACAAGAGGAATCAACGCCAGAAGGTGATCACCTTCTATCTTGGTGGGGTGTACAGGTAGCTCACCTACGATTAGTTTGCCGCTCATCTCGGCATCCCCTACGAGCACTATCACGATCATCACCTCGGTTGGGGAGAAGATGATGACGACGAGGAGTACCACGCGCTCTGGAGCCACATGACAGGCGTACCTGGCGATCGCCTCGGGGTGAGCAACTCAGTTAAGTCTCTCTCACCCGCTCTATAAGTTTATTCATATGGTTTGGCGGAGGTCACTTTTATATGTTCGAGACAAGGATCGCCACCACATCCTCAAGGAGGAGCTCATGCTTCTCCGAGCCATCCGAGAGAGCTACCCTCTCCACCCCGGCTGGGTGCTTGCTCGCATCTTCCGCCAAAAGACCAAGAGGAAGACGCCACCCCGCAAACTCTTTGGAGGCAACTTCATAGGACAGCTCATCATTTCCTTCGGCATCAGCCATGAGTATGGCCCGCACATTCCACGACACCCAGTTAGGACCGTTGGAGGAGACTTGGCGGTTGAGTACGACTTAGAACTCGACCTCAGTCCCCATGTAGCAGCTGATCCTCCACTCCAGCCTGTGGCCGAATCGGAGGAAGAAGATGATGCTGAGGAGCAGCAGCCGCAGCCGCCACCAGAATTCCATGATTATATACCCTCGCCACATCATCAGGCAGGGTATGATCACCAGTCGCCGCCGCACATTCCAGATCCATACTCGGCGTCTCACCCTCAGCACCGACCGCACCCAGCGGACGTGGGTGAATTGTACGAGCGACTGCAGGAGTGGCGCATCACCGACAACGCCACTCAAGAGGCGCGGTGGACTATTATGCAGCAACATATGCGCCGCGCCGACAAACGATATGAGGCACAGCTGGCGTGGCAACGCCAGCTCGGCGAATTTCTCCACTTTCCACCTCCCGGTTCACCGGACCAGCAGTGATCGGGTTGTATTCCTTTTCTGGTGTCTTCTTTTTATTTATTCTTTTCGGATTTTGGTCCAACTCTTTTCTGTGTGGATCCGGGACACTTGTCCCGGTTTCCTTTTTATGTTTCATTTGTTTTTGTTTTGTAGGCAGTAGGGAGATTCCCTTTGCTTCGCTTGGGTAGATTCCCTCCGCTCCGAGGATCCGTGCTCATCCACTACGCCAATCATCTCGATCCAGGTTCTTCTACTTCACTCTGAACTCTAGTCCCTTCACTGTGAGGGCACAATCTGATTTAAGTGTGGGGTAGGATGATAGAGAACCTTGCATGAACTTGATTGCCCTTGATTGTGTTTTATGTGTGCCTCGTGATTCCATTCCAGTCTCTCTAGCATTAGAATGGCTCAGTTCTTGATTTTTGATGTTAAGTTGTTGTTCAAACTTTCATAATAATGCTTAGACTGCTTAACCTAGAACTTGAGAACCGACTTGTATACTTTGATGCTAAATGCCTGGTCAGAACAGAATTTTTAAAATCACACTTGTAGTTTGTAGCCTTGATTGCATGAAAATGACCGAATCCGACTAGCAAACCAACTGTGAGCTTTTGATCCATTGCACGTAACTTGTAATTTTAATTCTTTCTGAGTGGTTTTCTGTTTGCCTGAATGAGTTAGAATTTGCATGAGACCTACTCGAGACCACACGATGACACGAGTTCTAGAAGGATAGGGGCACCTAGATTCAGCTACTAAGCCAAATAGCCTACCAAACGATAAATCCACTAGGTTTAGACCCTTGAGCTTGGCCTGTTCTTTCGGTTCGATAATACATTACAGCCATTTCCCATTTCTTTCATTCCCCATTGATCCCCTGTGGTTGTAGTTCTAGATTGACCTACCGGAAGTCGGTTTGTGGTAACCTGCCTATAGCCATTAAACAGATGGTCTTAGCTAATATGTCCAGACGTGTAAACCCCTCTAGCAACTAAAAGAAAAATCGGCACAAAAGAAAAAAATAAAAAAAGTAAAGTAAGAAAAGAAGCAAGCTTTAGAAAAAAAGAGAGAAACAGAAAAATCAGAAAAATCAGAAAAAGTTCAAAGTGTAGTTCAATAAAACGTTCTTCTCCCTACAAATGGAAGAACGAAGTCAAAAAGAAAAGTTCAAAAGAAAAGAAAAAAAAATCGTGTAAAGAAAAAGAATAAGTGCTAGGTTGCTTGAGGGTATCATAGGACAAGCGTTCATCATTCCACCCGTGTTTGGTTAGACGGTAGGAAGCCATAGATTAGATTTGAGGGAAGTTAGTCGAAAGCTACACCGCACAAAGCCATCATCATTCATTCCCATCATCCATCTCATTATAAACCCGAGTAGTGTAGATTTCATTACGGTCCTAGCAGGGAAGTCCTTCTTGACTAGATACTCGTGTTGTCACGGTGGTGGAGATGTGGTCGAAATGCAAACCTATGACAGAATTCGGTAAAAGAAATGATCGAGAGCAGAAACACATCCTTAAACACAGAGAGTGAGAGTTCCCATTGTACTATATATATATCCTGTGTGAGGAGTCTGGTCGGTCAGGTCAAATTCGTGCATAATTGGTTGCTAATTACTTGTCGTGTGCAGTTTATTAGTGAGACCAGGTAGTTTGGCTGATCTGTATGCATGATAGGTTTCTTGTTCTAGGATCGATCTGTCTAATAAATTCATTGTGTTTGATTGAGCTCCAATTTAATCGATCTTATCATTTATGAACATGAGCATTTCTATTCAGTTTGCTTGAGGACAAGCAAAAGCTTAAGTGTGGGGTATTTGATGACACTCGATTTGACGTGATTATCAGCCTCATTTAAGCGACATTTCTTTGCTTAAGACATGGTTTTTAGGGTAGAATAACGAATATTCAATCGATTGCCCTATCTCGTGCCATTTGTGTTACCTTGGCCCGTTTCGGGTCTATTTAATGGTTTTTCTAGTGTTTTTATGTTAGCACAGGTTTTTGCCGTCAAATAGAGTAGTCATGGACGTGTCTAAGGCGTTGGAATCTCGAGGAATCAAACCGGAATCGATCCAAGGAGCCGATCAAGTCAAACCGAAAATCTGCCCATTCACACTTGCATCTTCGGCGAAAATCAGCTTATGTCTTCGGCGAAAATAATAGTACAAACCAGCTGATGCCGAGTCAAAGAATATTTTTGGCGAAATCGATTAACTCTTCGGACCGAAAATACAAGGCAGAGAGATCACGACCATTTACACAGGGATTTTCGCCGAAAATATCCCTATGTTTTCGGCGAAAATACCAGGCCAATCCGGATCAGTTAGGGTTAAGTATAAATACTTAACCCGGCGGCCCGAATCAAGATACAATCATAATTCGCATAATACCACTTTTTGAATCAGAATTCTCTCAAGTTCTGGAGCGAAGAGTTGGAGTTCGAAGAGCCGGATAGAGATCGTGACGCCATCCCTTTCATCTCGGAGAACCGGAGCTAGGAGTGTTATCTACCGAAGATTGAAGTCTGTCAGAGTCGTCTAAATTAGGTTTTTCAGATTCTTTTCTGTTCTTCCTTTGAATGATGAACTCTCTCTTTGTCTTTGTTTCTTTTGTAATAATCATGAGTAGCTAAACTCGTTAGAGCTTAGACTAGAAGAACCCTAAGTGACCCAGGGCTTTAAAGCGGTCACGGATCGGCGGTGATTAGATTCGAAATTCAGTCAGTTTCTCATTCATGTTTGATTCGTTCTTCATTGTTCATGTTTCTTGTCTGGATTGATCACCTAGATTAGATTCTGGTTAAGCTAAGGATAGAAGCGAACGCTCGCCTTACTTTAGAACATCTAATTAAACAATTAACCTTATAATTGGAGCGTGCCTTTCGTAGGAACCGGTTAGGGTTAATTCACTGCGAGAGTAACTCATTAATCATTAGTAATCACACCAATTAATTAAGTCATTGCGAGAGGCGACCGTACCCGGGCAGCTAGTTAATCTTGGTAGTTAGAACGGATAGAGCGAACGTTCGCCGGTCTTAAACCTAAGGGTAAGGAGTTATGGTGGTGTCTTAGTAATTGATTGAATGAGAATCGAAATCCGCTGATCTGTTGATTGCCAATGCTCTGGGGAACGAAGGGGGATTCAAAGTCTAAGTTCGTCTGTCATTCTTGTTTTCAAACCCTAATTCCCAATCTGCTTTAGTTTAATTTGTTTTAATTTTTCTGCATTTCTTAGAAATAGAAGTCGTGGAACTCACACCACGCACAACGTGTTTGCATTTGTGTATTTTGCTAGTTCTGAAGTAACCAATCATAGAAAGCCCTCGGAATACGATCTGCTATACACTTTTTCTTAGCATTAGTAGTTTTTATTTGGTTGAACCCGTCCGTATAACAACGACCGGGCGGTTCATCATCGATCTCGAAGCTACTATCAAGGCAGAAGTAGAGAAGCATCTGAAGAAGTCTACTACACCCATCAAGCCACCGGCAGCCGCTGTCTACGTTGCCGATTGCGAGTGGTGTGGAGTTTGTGTGCATAATGGAGGCCGATGCCAGAATTTTGGCAGAACATAAGTCTGGTCTGCCGAATAAGTCAATTTCGTTCAACAAGGCTTCAGCAACAATCAGAACGGTTATGTTGGCTACCGCAATTTCAAGCAACAGGGGAATTACCAAGATAGACCTCCCTACAATGCCGGTGCCAACCAGAACCAGAACCAGAACAGCCGACCAGCTGGTCCAGCTCAGGATCAGAAGCCGAATCATCCGCCGGCAGGTGTCTACTAGCCGCCGCACCGCAATCCGAGTAACTATGGAATTGCTCCTGGCAATCGCCAGAATCAATATCTGAACAATACCTATACAGGGCAGCAACATCAGAGGGAAAACAACGTCAGTGAATTGGACAAGAAGCTTAGTCAGATCATCACCAGACTCGACGATCATGACAGTTAGTTCAAGGCCCAAGCTCTTCTCAACCAAGAACAGATCGCATCCGGTCAAAGAATTGAGCAGGCTGTGAACCAGATCTCTAGCATGCTAGCATCTGGTCGACCATTTGGCCAACTTCGAAGCCAAACCTAGCCAAATCCGAGAAAGGAGCAAGCTAAGATGGTATCCGTTCAAGAACCAACAAACTCATCTACTAATGCTTCTTCTATTTTATGCAGGACCAATGAAGCTCCAGAGAAGAAGGAAGCACCAAAGGAGGCGCCTAAGGAGTATGACCCTCCTCTTGCTCCGTACTACGTGAAGCCTCCTTTTCCAAGAGCATTGCTGCCGAATGCACGGATCGAGACTGGCATGTGGGGAGGTAAAGAACGATATCCTGCCGCTCGTAGCAAGAAGCCTTCATCGCCATATCCAGCTAAGTGTTCTGATCCTGGTTCTTTCACGCTTCCTCTAGTTATTAATGATGTTGAGATAGAACGTAGTTTAGTTGATCTAGGCGCGTCTGTCAATGTTATGCCTATGAGTTTATTTGAAAAATTGAACCTTGGAGAACTTGAACCAACTAGTATACAACTTGTCTTTGCTGATAGATCACTGAAAACTTCGAGAGGAGAAATAAAAGACGTTGTTACTAAATGTGGTCCTTTCACGTTCTTAGCTGACTATGTGATCATAGATACTAGTAAAGATGATTCTACCATTCTCATAGGACGACCCTTCATGGCTACAACTGGAATGCAAATTAACGTTCCAAATGGTTCCTTAACTTTGAGGGTTGGTAAGGACACGATAACGTTCCGCCTTAAAGACGGAATGAAATATACTCCTTTGAATGAAGAATCTTATTGTCTAGCTGTTGAAACTGTGGAGTTGACTCTGGTCAACTCCGTTACTGACATCTCTTCTAGTGTTCCTAGATCAATTGTTGTTGCAGGTGTTGAACAGATTACCGAGCAGAAACCCAAATCTGCTGCTCAGAAGCCGCCAAAGAAGAAAGAACTGAAAGCCTCTTCTTCACCGCTGAGCAAGGAACCTGACAGGTCGCAGAGAAGAAATCAGAAGAAGACGAAGACTCAAATGGTCTGGAGACCAGTTGTTCCACCATCTTCTACCGAGCCAGCTTCACCACCAATTCGTTCCGAGCTACCGGCGCCGGAGCAAGTATTGAAGGAGAAGTCAAAAGCATCTCCTAAGGAAATACCGACGATCACCGATCCTGGTGATACGAAGCTGGAAATTAAAGAGAAGACAAAGCCGATCATTCTCATTCCGTCCACCGTCTTCCTTGTAGAGGATGATCCCTCAAAAGAACTTTTGGTCCGTTCAAGATCACCGATCACCTTCCTGATGGACGTACCAAGCTCATACACGCTAACGGGAAGAAATATATGCTTGACGGAGATGCCCCGAAGCTCTACTTCATGAACTCCGATGCTAGCGTTAAGGAGATCCTGAGTTGGGATGTCTCCTAATACCGTCCAAGTATCGTCCAACTCAAGGACGTTAATAAAAGAGCGCTTCGTGGGAGGCAACCCACGGCTGGAGTCAGTTTTTCATTTGTGTCAAACTTAGTGTTTTAGAGTCAGTTCGGGGGAGCCAAAAGTGTCAGTTTGTGTGATTTCTTATTTTTCGTGTGTAGTCTGTGTGTCATCATTTCAATCGCAAGTTGTTTGAGGTTGTTCCGATTTTTGTGGATTTAATTGTGATTTTCTGAAGTTTGCTGGGATTGCGAAAATATTTTCAATCGTACAGGTCAAAATTTTCGGCGAAAACTGACCCATTTTTCGGCAAAACCTCCTTTGAAAATCCCACTGTGTTTTCTGGTCGATTTTAACTAAACTTTTCGGTGAAAACTCTATGATTTTTCGGTGAAAACTCCTTTGAAAACTGGCAGACGTTTTTCACTTTTGTTTTCGGCAAAAACTTACACACATTTTCGCCGAAAACTTGAGACAAAATCAAACAATTTTCCCCCTATTTCCCGGTCTCTTTCCTCTCTCTCCCTCACTCCTTCATTTTCGAAAAATAACCAAAACTCTCCCCCTGATTAAAACCGAACGCCGCCGCCGCCACACTTTCATCGTCGCCGTCCATTTGCCGCCGCCGCCGCCATCGCCGCCGCCACCGCACCTCTACCCTCCTTCTTCCGATCATTTTGAGCCGTAGATCAGTCGAATCGGAGCTCTAGAGCTCCCGTTCAACCAAACCCTAATTTTTTTGATTTTTCAACAATTGCTCTCTCTCCGTTCATTTTCAGCACCCATGGCTTCAAGGTAAGTTGTAGAACTTTTCATTTCGAATCTTTTGACATGTTGAATGCTGAATTTCATCGGGGTTGACTTTTAGTTGACTTTTCGGTTTACCTCGATTTGCGTGCCGACTGATTTCGTGTGAACTAGGTTAGCTGAATGTTTTGGACTGATCTAACATGCTTAGGGAGAATTGTGCTGAAATATTATACCATTTGATCGTGTGTTGATATGCTTAAAGATCGATTCTTTGCGGTGTTGACTTTTATGAAATGTCGGTTTGACCATGACTTGTCCTTGTTCATTTAGCTGCCATGTTTGTTCATTCATGTTCATATTACTGTGCTTGCCATCTGAGTTTATAATTATGCTGTCATTTCCCGCTTTGAGCTAGTAATTGCTATGATTAGGGATCAATATGCTATGATGTTGACCTTTTTGAATGTGGTTTGACTTCTGATCCCTAATTATGTTATGAACATTCCAGCTAGATAAATGCATGATTTGTGATTTATCGTGATTACCGGTTACTTAATTTGCTTACCCCCACTCGGTTTTCCTCATTTCTATGTGAAATTGAGTTTTTCTACTAAGTGTGGGGTGGGTCATTAGTTAATTAATCTGGTTTCATTTCTGGTTTTAGGAAAGTCATTCATGAGCGCATGACTAAGGCGCGACTTGACACCGGTTCTAGCTCCCGAGCTCCCGCTCCCGTCACACCAGCCGTCCAAGCCCCCCACCAGCTTTCCCTGGCCGTGTCGGGTACCACCCCACTGTTGCCCGCCTGCCCCAGTACTACTTTGAGCGCTACTAGCGGCTCGAGCATGTTCCTAGAGCTGATGTTCGCCCATTATCTACGGAGTCACTCTTCGAGCACGATGAGGACTGGCACCGGAATGTGCTCGACGCATTGATACCTGCAGGACTACTGGAGCTGACCACCATAGCTGCTGACTTCCCAGACGTCGCTCTCCAGGAGTTTTGGGTGACATTCGATCTGGACGAGCACAAGAAGAGGCAGCGCAAGAAGGTCGTCTCTTTCTATCTTGGCGGGGTGTACAAGAACTTCACCTACGATGAGTTTGCAGCTCATCTGAGTTTACATCACCTCGGCTGGGAGAACAACACCGGCAGCGGAGATGAGTATGACGCGCTCTGGAGCCACATGACCGGAGTGCCTGATGCTCGGACCACGAAGCACAACTCAGTTAAGTCCCTCTCTCACCCTCTCTATCGATTCATTCATATGGTTTGGCGTAGATCACTACTGTTTGCTCCAGAGAAGGACCACCACCATATCAGTAGAAAGGAGCTTCTCCTCCATCGCGCCATCTGGGAGAGTTACCCTCTTCATCCCGGATGGGTGCTTGCACGCTTATTTCGCTAGAAGACTCAGAAAGCGAAGCCACCTCGCTCACTCCTGGGAGGCAACTTTGTCGGCCGACTCATCATCTCTCTTGGTCTCAGCCAAGAATATGGCCCGGACGTCCCACGACGCAGAGTGTACACCGTCGGTGGATATTTAGCGATCGAGTACGCCCTTGAGCTGGACCTCAGTCCACAGGTGGCGGCACCTCCTCCTCTCCATCACGAGGCCGAGTCGGAGGAAGAAGATGATTCTGGGGAGCCGCAGCCCCAGGCAGAGTCGGAGTTTCATGATCATATACCCTCGCCACATCATTAGGCAGGGTATGAGTACCAGTCGCCGCCGCCCATTCCAGAGCCGTACCAGGCGCCTCACCCTCAGCACCGACCTCATCCCGCAGATATTGGAAAGCTGTACGAGCGACTCCAGGAGTGGCGCATCACTGACAACGCCACTCAGGACGCCAGATGGACTATTATGCAGCAGCACATGCGCTGCAATGACGAGAGGTATGAGGCACAGCTGGCATGGCAGCGAAAGATAGGCGACGCCCTCCACATTCCCCCTCCCGATGCACCTGACCAGTAGTGATCGGGTTGTATTCCTTTTCTGGTCCTTTCTTTTTATTTCTTATTTTTGGATTTCGATCCAACTTTTTTCTGTGTGGATCCGGGACACTTGTCCCGGTTTCCTTTTTATCTTTCATTTGTTTTTGTTTTGCAGGCAGTTGGGAGATTCCCTTTGCTTCGCTTTGGTAGATTGCCTCTGCTCCGAGGATCCGTGCTCATCCCCTACGCCAACCATCTCGGTCCAGGTTCTTCTATTTCACTCTGAACTCTAGATTTAGTCATGTGAGGACACAATACGATTTAAGTGTGGGGTAGGATGCTAGAGAACCTTGCATGAACTTGATTGCCCTTGATTGTGTTTTTGTGTGCCTCGTGATTCCTGTCCAGTCTCTCTAGCATTAGAATGGCTCAGTTCTTGATTTTTGATGTTAAGTTTCTATTCAATCTTTCATAATGATGCTTAGACTGCTTAACCTAGAACTTGAGAACCAACGTGTTTACTTTGATGCTAAATTGCCTGGTCAGAACATAATTTTTAAAATCACACTTGTAGTTTGTAGCCTTGATTGCATGAAAATGATCAAATCCGACTAGCAAACCAACTGTGAGCTTTTGATCCATTGCACATAACTTGCAATTTCAATTCTTTTTGAGTGATTTTCTGTTTGCTTGAATGAGTTAGAATTTGCATGAGACCTACTCGAGACCACACGATGACACGAGTTCTAGAATGATAGGGGCACCTAGATTCAGCTACTAAGCCAGATAGCCTACCAAACGATAAATCCATTAGGTTTAAACCCTTGAGTTTGGCCTGTTCTTTCGGTTCGATAATACATTACAGCCATTTCCCATTTTTTCATTCCCCGTTGTTCCCCTGTGGTTGTAGTCCTAGATTGACCTACCGGAAGTCGGTTTGTGGTAACCTGCCTATAGCCATTAAACAGGTGGTCTTAGCTATTATGTCCAAACGAGTAAACCCCTCTAGCAACTAAAAGAAAGAATCAGCACAAAGAAAAAAAAAGAGAAAGATAAAAAATAAAAGAAATGTCGAAAAAAAAGAAAGTAGAAAAGAAGAGAAAAAGAAAAATCAGAAAAGTTTCAAGTTTTGAGTTCAATAAACGTTCTTCTCCCTACGAATGGAAGAACGAAGCTAAAGAAAAGTCAAAAGGAAAAAAGTATAAAGAAAATAAGTACTAGGTTGCTTGAGGGTATCACAGGACGAGCGTTCACTATTACACCCGTGTCTTGTTAGACGGTAGGAAGCCATAGGCTAGATTCGAGGGAAGTTAGTCGAAAGCTGCACCGCACCAAAGCCATCATCATACACTCCTATCATCCATCTCATCATAAACCCTTGTAGTGTAGAATTCGTTACAATCCTAGCAGGGTAGTCCTTCTTGACTAGTTACTCGTGTTGTCACAGTGGTGGAGATGTGGTCGAACTGCAAACTTATGACAGAATTCAGTAACAGAAAATGATTGAGAGCAGATACACGTCCTTAAACACAGAAAGTGAGAGTTCCCCGTTTACTAAATAATTTCCTGTGTGAGGAGTCTGGTCGGTCAGGTCAAATTCGTGCATAATTGGTTGCGATTACTCGTCGTGTGCAGTTTATAGTGAGACCAGGTTGCTTGGCTGATCAGTATGCATGTTAGGTTTCATGTTCTAGGAATTATCTGTCTAATAATACATTGTGTTTGATTGAACTCCAATTTAATAAATCTTATCATTTGTGAACATGAGCGTTTCTATTCAGTTTGCTTGAGGACAAGCAAAAGCTTAAGTGTGGGGTATTTTGATGACACTCGATTTGACGTGATTATCAGCCTCATTTAAGCGACATTTCCTTGCTTAAGACATGGTTTTTAGGGTAGAATAGCGAATATTCACTCAACTACTCTATCTCATGCCATTTGTGTTACTCAGGCCCGTTTCAGGTCTATTTGATGGTTTTCTAGTGTTTTCATGTTAGCACAGGTTTTTGCCATCAAATAAAGTAGCCAAGGACGTGTCTAAGGTGTTGGAACCTCGAGGAATCGCACCGGAATCAATCCAAGGAGTCAATCAAGTCGAACCAAATCCTGCTCCCATTTACACTGAAGTTTTCGGCGAAATTCCCTTGGAGTTTTCGGCGAAAACTCATGAAGAAATCGGCAGAGCTTACAAGAAGAACTTTTCGGCGAAAACACTAAGTTTTTGCCTAGAACCGACGGTCCGAAAATTACAGGAGAATACAGCCGAGCGGTCATCCCATTTACAAAGGAATTTTCGGCGAAAAATCCCTTAGGTTTTCGGTAAAAATTTCAGGCAAAATTCGGCGGTATTAGGGTTAAGTATAAATACTTAACCGGCGGCCCATACCTCATATATCTCATAATACCAATTAAAACAAAATACTTCAAGGATTCTCAAGAGTTCTGGAGTAGAGTTTAGAGTTTGAAGAGCTAGGAAGAGATCGTGACGCCATCCCTTTCATCTCGAAGACTCGGAGCTAGGATTGCAGATTACCGGAGATCGAAGTTCTGCCGGAGTCGTCTTAATTAGGTTTTTCAGATCCTTTTCTGTTCTTCCTCTGTTCAAGATGAACTCTATCTTTGTCTTTGATTCTTTTGTGAAAAACATGAGTAGCTAAACTCGTAGAGCTTAGACTAGATGAACCCTAAGTGACCAGGGCTTTAAAGCGGTCACGGATCGGCGGCGATTAGATTCAAAGTTCAATCAGTTTCTCTTTCATGTTTGATTTGTTTTTCAGTGTTCATGTTTCTTGTCTGGATTGATCACCTAGATTAGATTCTTGTTAAGCTAAGGATAGAAGCGAACGCTCGCCTTACTTTAAAACATCAAATCGAACAATTAACCTAATCATTGGAGTGTGCCTTTCGTAGGAACCAGTTAGGGTTAATCCACTACAAGAGTAACTCATAAATCGTTAGTAATTGCACCAGTTAGTTAAGTCATTGCGAGAGGCGACCGTACCCGGGCGGCTAATTAATCTTGGTAGCTAGATCGGATAGAGCGAACGTTCGCCAGTCTTAAACCTAATGGTAAGGAGTTATGGTGGTGTCTTAGAATTGATTCAATGAGAATCGAAATCCACTGATCTGTTGATTGCCAATGCTCTGGTGAACGAAGGGGGATTCAAAGTCTAAGTTTGTCTGTCATCTTTGTTTAATCAACCAATCTTTCAATCTGTTTTCAGTTTAAATTTTTAATTTCCGTGCATTTATTAGAATTAGAAGTCGTGGAACTCACACCACGCACAAAGTGTTAAACCTGAGTAATTTGCCTCTATATTTGAGTAGTCAATCATTAGAAGACCCGTGGAATACGATCTACTTAGCTTTCCAGCTCTGTAGTTATTTGATAAACCCGCTCTACAGTGTTCATCATCCCCCAAGCCCTTAGCCAAGCTTCGCCTGGATGAGGGATTATGATGGTCGAGTGTTCTATCGTTGCGTGCTCTTTCTTATCCTAATTGCCTCGCTATTTATCCAAAGCAATTGTTCCCCAATTTTGTTGAGCCCTTGGCGATCCTCCTTAGTAATGCAATACAGATCGCTGTGCTGTCTGTTACCGACGCCGCTCGTGTTATCTCTTTTTCTTTCTTCAGGGTACTGTGGTCTTTTTGCGCTCTTAGCTTGTTGAGGAAGCTGGGGAAACCGGGGTGTTTTGGTAATTATCCCGAAGCCATCATTTCCTAGTCTACCAAACGTCTCCTCAGCCCCGCGTGCCTCCAATCAATCGTCGCGATGGTTCCCTTTCCCAAGCCTGCCGGTACGTCTTCTCAACTGCGCGTGCCCTTATTTACCCATCGCGACGGTTCCCCTTCCTACTGAAACCCTTGCCTTTATAAACCTCTTCCTTTCCTTCTCTTCTACTTTTCACGCTTTCCTCCACTTCTTGCTTCTCTGTCTCTCCGGTGTCATCTTCCTTCCGCCTTAATCTCTTCGTCGACCGGAAAGGCCACCCCCTCTCTATTTCTAAATCCCAGAATGTCCGGAGCTCCCCGTCGACCTCCCGGTACGTAACCTCCTTCCACACTCTTTGTTTTGTAAACATTTCTTCTTATTGTAGCCTTTTCCTTTTCTTGTCTTTGTCAATATGAGCTCCTCAAATGATAGTCAGAACCAAAGCCACTCTTATTCTCTAGGCACCGATTCTTCCACTCCTTCCAGTAACTCCTCTCGTGAACCTGCTCCTTCCAATGATTCCTCTCGTGAACCTACTCCTTCCAACCCTCAATCTCCTACAGAAAATTCTTCCTTTCCTTCCTTAGCTGACGTGGAAGAGTAGACTGACGACTCCCCCGCTCTTCCTTTATGGGCTCTCACCAAGTCGGCTTTCAAGTTCCTCTGAACCATTTCGAGATCATTCCCAAGGAAAGCGCCGTTGCCGGTCCTTATGTTATAGGCAACTGGCAATCAATGTGGCAAGGATCCCCCTGCGATGAATGATGCGCGAGATTTAACTCACAACATACAAGGTCGTATTCCACGAGGGCTCTCTCAAAAGCTTGTACTCACACGGTTCATGGACGGTCTATTCATTTAAAATTGGTTTTGGTTTGAAATAAGAACAAAAGAAAACATAAAGAAAACTAAACAAACAAAGCAAAACAAAATGGTGCAAGACAAAGATAAAGGAGGTTCACTTGGAAAGATAGCTTCATCATGCTCAAGAGGAATAAATGCACAAACAAGCCAAACATGATCGAGGATGCAATCGAATGACCATGCAAATCCCTTCTATAGACTCAATGCACTTTCGTCGCACTAAATCCCTATCCTAAAACCACTCAACCTAGGCTCTCGCTCTCAAGCTAAGTGACTAAGGATGCATTAAAGGTGTTTGATGAAATGCCAAGCTACAAAACCCTCTCCTATGAATCTATGACCACTAGGCTAGACACCACACTCTCATGTCAATGTCCCAACACTAAGAGAATCATCAAAAGACTAATCAAAGTTCAATTGAATGAAAAACCTAATGCACACCAAGTGTTCGATAAAATGCACAAGTGAGAAATCATGCAACTATGGTTGAATTGAGATGATCTAATCTCTTAGAACACACTCCCTTCAATCCCTAGACCTAAAATCCATGTAATCTAAGCACTCTCATGCATTACATCACAAATAATAGACCAATCAAGCCATAGCCATCAATGGAATTAACAACAAGTCATAGAGACCATCCTCATACAATCCAAGAACAATCATAGCATGTTTGTACAATTCACCTCTATCTTAGCACAACCATCTATCAATCAAAGAAAACCTAAGAAATCAGCCACACATGGCCAAGGAAACAAAAGAGAAAGAAAGAGAGATGATCACCAAGAACACCATGGCAATCCTCCTCTTGCAAGCTCCTCTCCAAGGTTGTGGGCTTCAATCCAAGCTCCTCTACTTTGATTTGCACCTTGCTCTAGGGTTGTGGATTGGAGATGAGGAGAAAAGTATTTGAGAATTTGAGAGAAAAGGGTTTTGAAGAAGTGTGAAATCTGAATTAATGAATTGTTGTCCCAAAATTTCCACCTCTCTCTATTTAAATACTCTGCTGGAATAGCCCTGAGTTTTCGGCGAAAACTTCCCAGAGTTTTCGCCGAAAATTCCTTTGAAAATCCTCTGGCAGCTCTTTGATTTCTTCATGTATTTTCGGCGAAAATCTCTTATAGTTTTCGCCGAAAACTTCTTCTAAAATCGGATGGCCGCCGTCTGTTTAGAGTTTTCGGCCGAGAACTCTAAGTTCTCGCCGAAAACTTCTTCAAGAAAGTTGTATTTTCTTCGATTTTGCAACGTCCACATCTCCTCCGTCCTAGCTCCGATTGACCTCCTGTTTGATCCTACGTGCTCCTTGTCACCAGTACTTCAATGCCACATCCTGAAAATGCAAAGAAAACAACTCCAATAGACACGGAATTGGCCTCAAAGTGGCAACCGGACAACAAAAGAGCACTTTGTATAAAACTTCCATAAAAGCATATTAATCATAGCAAAATGAGATCAAACATAGGAGATCCTTAAGCTAATCAAAGGCTTAATATGCACCAAATAACATCACATCAAATTCCCCTACGACTAAGCTTTGCTTGTCCTCAAGCAAATGAACTAGAAAACATCCAAGTTCACAAATGACAAGATCGGTCACATTGAGATTCAAACGATAACAATTTGGCTTAAACTGTTCCACGAACAAACTTAACCTACACATGCAAGAACGTCAACCAAACAAGTCTAGACCTCACTAATAACTGCACACTTCAAGTAGTGGTTAATTGGGATACAGAAAAACCGACCACGACAACACCAACTCTAATCAAAAGGACTTGAACTCAGGAAATGGGACGGATAAGGCGGGGGAAAGGAGAATTTTTGAAAGTGGTGAGTGATCGTGATGTGGCTATCGACTCGACTTCATCCGCTTCTAGATCCGCACTTAACAAACTCGGGCGTAGATCAAGGGCTACATTTGAGAATTCTTTTTTTTCTTTCCATTTTCATTTTTTTTTTCTTCTCTTTTTTTCTTACTGCATACTAGTGCTCGATCCAACACTTCACTTATGTGTTGAACCTGCCTAGCTCACAGTTTTTGCTATTGCTAATGCTCAACCGACACTTCACTTAGGTGCCAAGCTTGCCTAGCTTTTCTTTTCTTTTCTTTTCTTTTGAACATTTTGTTTCCAAATTAGACACTTGATCCTTAGCCCCTTACAATTTCAACACAAGATTTCGAATTGGATTCCATCTAATCTCAAGCCACAATCACGAGGGATCAAAAAGGCGAATAAAACATGAAAAAGGGCGAAAATTCTGATTGCCTTCATCATCTTAGACCGGTGTTATCAAGTGGTATAAAAACATGTAGCAAACCAATCAACCAACATACAAGATGATAACATCTCTGTTCTGGCCTAGACTCATTTGATATTAGTGCTAACATGTTGATTATAGGTTCTAAGTGAAACAGTTTACACGTCATTATGAAAGCTTGAAGTCAATTAAACACCAAAAGTCAAGAACCGAATGATTCTACAATAGAGGAAATTGACATTCAATTAAGATCATGCAAATTAAGATCATGCAACTCATCAAAGCATAGCCTTAGTCTTCTACCGACAAATAATCACACCAAACCTCAAACTTCAATCCCTAGACCTACAATCCATGTAATCCAAGCACTCTCATGCATTACATTACAAATAATAGACCAATCAAGCCATAGCCATCAATGGAATTAACAACAAGTCATAGAGACCATCCTCATACAATCCAAGAACAATCATAGCATATGTGTTTGTGCAATTCACCTCTATCCTAGCACAACCATCTATCAATCCAAGAAAACCTAAGAAATCAGCCACACATGGCCAAGGAAACAAAAGAGAAAGAAAGAGAGATGATCACCAAGAACACCATGGCAATCCTCCTCTTGCAAGCTTCTCTCCAAGGTTGTGGGCTTCAATCCAAGCTCTTCTACTTTGATTTGCACCTTGCTCTAGGGTTGTGGATTGGAGATGAGGAGAAAAGTATTTGAGAAGTTGAGAGAAAAGGGTTTTGAAGAAGTGTGAAATCTGAATTAATGAATTGTTGTCCCAAAATTTCCACCTCTCTCTATTTAAATACTCTGCTGGAATAGCCCTTAGTTTTCGGCGAAAACTTCCCAGAGTTTTCGCCGAAAATTCCTTTGAAAATCCTCTGGCAGCTCTTTGATTTCTTCATGTATTTTCGGCGAAAATCTCTTATAGTTTTCGCCGAAAACTTCTTCTAAAATCGGATGGCCGCCGTCTGTTTAGAGTTTTCGGCCGAGAACTCTAAGTTCTCGCCGAAAACTTCTTCAAGAAAGTTGTATTTTCTTCGATTTTGCAACGTCACATCTCCTCCGTCCTAGCTCCGATTGACCTCCCTTTGATCCTACGTGCTCCTTGTCACCAGTACTTCAATGCCACATCCTGAAAATGCAAAGAAAACAACTCCAATAGACACGGAATTGGCCTCAAAGTGGCAACCGGACAACAAAAGAGCACTTTGCATAAAACTTCCATAAAAGCATATTAATCATAGCAAAATGAGATCAAACATAGGAGATCCTTAAGCTAATCAAAGGCTTAATATGCACCAAATAACATCACATCAAATTCCCCTACGACTAAGCTTTGCTTGTCCTCAAGCAAATGAACTAGAAAACATCCAAGTTCACAAATGACAAGATCGGTCACATTGAGATTCAAACGATAACAATTTGGCTTAAACTGTTCCACGAACAAACTTAACCTACACATGCAAGAACGTCAACCAAACAAGTCTAGACCTCACTAATAACTGCACACTTCAAGTAGTGGTTAATTGGGATACAGAAAAACCGACCACGACAACACCAACTCTAATCAAAAGGACTTGAACTCAGGAAATGGGACGGATAAGGCGGGGGAAAGGAGAATTTTTGAAAGTGGTGAGTGATCGTGATGTGGCTATCGACTCGACTTCATCCGCTTCTAGATCCGCACTTAACAAACTCGGGCGTAGGATCAAGGGCTACATTTGAGAATTCTTTTTTTTCTTTCCATTTTCATTTTTTTTCTTCTCTTTTTTTCTTACTGCATACTAGTGCTCGATCCAACACTTCACTTAGGTGTTGAACCTGCCTAGCTCACAGTTTTTGCTATTGCTAATGCTCAACCCGACACTTCACTTAGGTGCCGAGCTTGCCTAGCTTTTCTTTTCTTTTCTTTTCTTTTGAACATTTTGTTTCCAAATTAGACACTTGATCCTTAGCCCCTTACAATTTCAACACAAGATTTCGAATTGGATTCCATCTAATCTCAAGCCACAATCACGAGGGATCAAAAAGGCGAATAAAACATGAAAAGGGCGAAAATTCTGATTGCCTTCATCATCTTAGACCGGTGTTATCGAGTGGTACAAAAACATGTAGCAAACCAATCAACCAACATACAAGAGTGATAACATCTCTGTTCTGGCCTAGACTCATTTGATATTAGTGCTAACATGCTGATTATAGGTTCTAAGTGAAACAGTTTACACGTCATTATGAAAGCTTGAAGTTAATTAAACACCAAAAGTCAAGAACCGAATGATTCTACAATAGAGGAAATTGACATTCAATTAAGATCATGCAAATTAAGATCATGCAACTCATCAAAGCATAGCCTTAGTCTTCTACCGACAAATAATCACACCAAACCTCAAACTTCAATCCCTAGACCTACAATCCATGTAATCCAAGCACTCTCATGCATTACATTACAAATAATAGACCAATCAAGCCATAGCCATCAATGGAATTAACAACAAGTCATAGAGACCATCCTCATACAATCCAAGAACAATCATAACATGTTTGTGCAATTCACCTCTATCCTAGCACAACCATCTATCAATCCAAGAAAACCTAAGAAATCAGCCACACATGGCCAAGGAAACAAAAGAGAAAGAAAGAGAGATGATCACCAAGAACACCATGGCAATCCTCCTCTTGCAAGCTTCTCTCCAAGGTTGTGGGCTTCAATCCAAGCTCTTCTACTTTGATTTGCACCTTGCTCTAGGGTTGTGGATTGGAGATGAGGAGAAAAGTATTTGAGAAGTTGAGAGAAAAGGGTTTTGAAGAAGTGTGAAATCTGAATTAATGAATTGTTGTCCCAAAATTTCCACCTCTCTCTATTTAAATACTCTGCTGGAATGGCCCTAGTTTTCGGCGAAAACTTCCCAGAGTTTTCGCCGAAAATTCTTTGAAAATCCTCTGGCAGCTCTTTGATTTCTTCATGTATTTTCGGCGAAAATCTCTTATAGTTTTCGCCGAAAACTTCTTCTAAAATCGGATGGCCGCCGTCTGTTTAGAGTTTTCGGCCGAGAACTCTAAGTTCTCGCCGAAAACTTCTTCAAGAAAGTTGTATTTTCTTCGATTTTGCAACGTCACATCTCCTCCGTCCTAGCTCCGATTGACCTCCCGTTTGATCCTACGTGCTCCTTGTCACCAGTACTTCAATGCCACATCCTGAAAATGCAAAGAAAACAACTCCAATAGACACGGAATTGGCCTCAAAGTGGCAACCGGACAACAAAAGAGCACTTTGCATAAAACTTCCATAAAAGCATATTAATCATAGCAAAATGAGATCAAACATAGGAGATCCTTAAGCTAATCAAAGGCTTAATATGCACCAAATAACATCACATCAAATTCCCCTACGACTAAGCTTTGCTTGTCCTCAAGCAAATGAACTAGAAAACATCCAAGTTCACAAATGACAAGATCGGTCACATTGAGATTCAAACGATAACAATTTGGCTTAAACTGTTCCACGAACAAACTTAACCTACACATGCAAGAACGTCAACCAAACAAGTCTAGACCTCACTAATAACTGCACACTTCAAGTAGTGGTTAATTGGGATACAGAAAAACCGACCACGACAACACCAACTCTAATCAAAAGGACTTGAACTCAGGAAATGGGACGGATAAGGCGGGGGAAAGGAGAATTTTTGAAAGTGGTGAGTGATCGTGATGTGGCTATCGACTCGACTTCATCCGCTTCTAGATCCGCACTTAACAAACTCGGGCGTAGGATCAAGGGCTACATTTGAGAATTCTTTTTTTTCTTTCCATTTTCATTTTTTTTCTTCTCTTTTTTTCTTACTGCATACTAGTGCTCGATCCAACACTTCACTTAGGTGTTGAACCTGCCTAGCTCACAGTTTTTGCTATTGCTAATGCTCAACCCGACACTTCACTTAGGTGCCGAGCTTGCCTAGCTTTTCTTTTCTTTTCTTTTCTTTTGAACATTTTGTTTCCAAATTAGACACTTGATCCTTAGCCCCTTACAATTTCAACACAAGATTTCGAATTGGATTCCATCTAATCTCAAGCCACAATCACGAGGGATCAAAAAGGCGAATAAAACATGAAAAAGGGCGAAAATTCTGATTGCCTTCATCATCTTAGACCGGTGTTATCGAGTGGTACAAAAACATGTAGCAAACCAATCAACCAACATACAAGAGTGATAACATCTCTGTTCTGGCCTAGACTCATTTGATATTAGTGCTAACATGCTGATTATAGGTTCTAAGTGAAACAGTTTACACGTCATTATGAAAGCTTGAAGTTAATTAAACACCAAAAGTCAAGAACCGAATGATTCTACAATAGAGGAAATTGACATTCAATTAAGATCATGCAAATTAAGATCATGCAACTCATCAAAGCATAGCCTTAGTCTTCTACCGACAAATAATCACACCAAACCTCAAACTTCAATCCCTAGACCTACAATCCATGTAATCCAAGCACTCTCATGCATTACATTACAAATAATAGACCAATCAAGCCATAGCCATCAATGGAATTAACAACAAGTCATAGAGACCATCCTCATACAATCCAAGAACAATCATAACATGTTTGTGCAATTCACCTCTATCCTAGCACAACCATCTATCAATCAAGAAAACCTAAGAAATCAGCCACACATGGCCAAGGAAACAAAAGAGAAAGAAAGAGAGATGATCACCAAGAACACCATGGCAATCCTCCTCTTGCAAGCTTCTCTCCAAGGTTGTGGGCTTCAATCCAAGCTCTTCTACTTTGATTTGCACCTTGCTCTAGGGTTGTGGATTGGAGATGAGGAGAAAAGTATTTGAGAAGTTGAGAGAAAAGGGTTTTGAAGAAGTGTGAAATCTGAATTAATGAATTGTTGTCCCAAAATTTCCACCTCTCTCTATTTAAATACTCTGCTGGAATGCCCTGAGTTTTGGCGAAAACTTCCCAGAGTTTTCGCCGAAAATTCCTTTGAAAATCCTCTGGCAGCTCTTTGATTTCTTCATGTATTTTCGGCGAAAATCTCTTATAGTTTTCGCCGAAAACTTCTTCTAAAATCGGATGGCCGCCGTCTGTTTAGAGTTTTCGGCCGAGAACTCTAAGTTCTCGCCGAAAACTTCTTCAAGAAAGTTGTATTTTCTTCGATTTTGCAACGTCCACATCTCCTCCGTCCTAGCTCCGATTGACCTCCCGTTTGATCCTACGTGCTCCTTGTCACCAGTACTTCAATGCCACATCCTGAAAATGCAAAGAAAACAACTCCAATAGACACGGAATTGGCCTCAAAGTGGCAACCGGACAACAAAAGAGCACTTTGCATAAAACTTCCATAAAAGCATATTAATCATAGCAAAATGAGATCAAACATAGGAGATCCTTAAGCTAATCAAAGGCTTAATATGCACCAAATAACATCACATCAAATTCCCCTACGACTAAGCTTTGCTTGTCCTCAAGCAAATGAACTAGAAAACATCCAAGTTCACAAATGACAAGATCGGTCACATTGAGATTCAAACGATAACAATTTGGCTTAAACTGTTCCACGAACAAACTTAACCTACACATGCAAGAACGTCAACCAAACAAGTCTAGACCTCACTAATAACTGCACACTTCAAGTAGTGGTTAATTGGGATACAGAAAAACCGACCACGACAACACCAACTCTAATCAAAAGGACTTGAACTCAGGAAATGGGACGGATAAGGCGGGGGAAAGGAGAATTTTGAAAGTGGTGAGTGATCGTGATGTGGCTATCGACTCGACTTCATCCGCTTCTAGATCCGCATTAACAAACTCGGGCGTAGGATCAAGGGCTACATTTGAGAATTCTTTTTTTCTTTCCATTCATTTTTTTTTCTTCTCTTTTTTCTTACTGCATACTAGTGCTCGATCCAACACTTCACTTAGGTGTTGAACCTGCCTAGCTCACAGCTTTTGCTATTGCTAGTGCTCAACCCGACACTTCACTTAGGTGCCGAGCTTGCCTAGCTTTTCTTTTCTTTTCTTTTCTTTTGAACATTTTCTTTCCAAATTAGCACTTGATCCTTAGCCCCTAACAACTTCAACACAAGATTTCAAATTGGATTCCATCTAATCTCAAGCCACAATCACGAGGGATCAAAAAGGCGAATAGAACATGAAAAGGGCGAAAATTCTGATTGCCTTCATCATCTTAGACCGGTGTTATCGAGTGGTACAAAAACATGTAGCAAACCAATCAACCAACATACAAGAGTGATAACATCTCTGTTCTGGCCTAGACTCATTTGATATTAGTGCTAACATGCTGATTATAGGTTCTAAGTGAAACAGTTTACACGTCATTATGAAAGCTTGAAGTTAATTAAACACCAAAAGTCAAGAACCGAATGATTCTACAATAGAGGAAATTGACATTCAATTAAGATCATGCAAATTAAGATCATGCAACTCATCAAAGCATAGCCTTAGTCTTCTACCGACAAATAATCACACCAAACCTCAAACTTCAATCCCTAGACCTACAATCCATGTAATCCAAGCACTCTCATGCATTACATTACAAATAATAGACCAATCAAGCCATAGCCATCAATGGAATTAACAACAAGTCATAGAGACCATCCTCATACAATCCAAGAACAATCATAACATGTTTGTGCAATTCACCTCTATCCTAGCACAACCATCTATCAATCCAAGAAAACCTAAGAAATCAGCCACACATGGCCAAGGAAACAAAAGAGAAAGAAAGAGAGATGATCACCAAGAACACCATGGCAATCCTCCTCTTGCAAGCTTCTCTCCAAGGTTGTGGGCTTCAATCCAAGCTCTTCTACTTTGATTTGCACCTTGCTCTAGGGTTGTGGATTGGAGATGAGGAGAAAAGTATTTGAGAAGTTGAGAGAAAAGGTTTGAAGAAGTGTGAAATCTGAATTAATGAATTGTTGTCCCAAAATTTCCACCTCTCTATTTAAATACTCTGCTGGAATAGCCCTGAGTTTTTGGCGAAAACTTCCAGAGTTTTCGCCGAAAATTCCTTGAAAATCCTCTGGCAGCTCTTTGATTTCTTCATGTATTTTCGGCGAAAATCTCTTATAGTTTTCGCCGAAAACTTCTTCTAAAATCGGATGGCCGCCGTCTGTTTAGAGTTTTCGGCCGAGAACTCTAAGTTCTCGCCGAAAACTTCTTCAAGAAAGTTGTATTTTCTTCGATTTTGCAACGTCCACATCTCCTCCGTCCTAGCTCCGATTGACCTCCCGTTTGATCCTACGTGCTCCTTGTCACCAGTACTTCAATGCCACATCCTGAAAATGCAAAGAAAACAACTCCAATAGACACGGAATTGGCTTCAAAGTGGCAACCGGACAACAAAAGAGCACTTTGCATAAAACTTCCATAAAAGCATATTAATCATAGCAAAATGAGATCAAACATAGGAGATCCTTAAGCTAATCAAAGGCTTAATATGCACCAAATAACATCACATCAAATTCCCCTACGACTAAGCTTTGCTTGTCCTCAAGCAAATGAACTAGAAAACATCCAAGTTCACAAATGACAAGATCGGTCACATTGAGATTCAAACGATAACAATTTGGCTTAAACTGTTCCACGAACAAACTTAACCTACACATGCAAGAACGTCAACCAAACAAGTCTAGACCTCACTAATAACTGCACACTTCAAGTAGTGGTTAATTGGGATACAGAAAAAACCGACCACGACAACACCAACTCTAATCAAAAGGACTTGAACTCAGGAAATGGGACGGATAAGGCGGGGGAAAGGAGAATTTTTGAAAGTGGTGAGTGATCGTGATGTGGCTATCGACTCGACTTCATCCGCTTCTAGATCCGCACTTAACAAACTCGGGCGTAGGATCAAGGGCTACATTTGAGAATTCTTTTTTTTTTCTTTCCATTTTCATTTTTTTTTCTTCTCTTTTTTTCATACTGCATACTAGTGCTCGATCCAACACTTCACTTAGGTGTTGAACCTGCCTAGCTCACAGCTTTTGCTATTGCTAGTGCTCAACCCGACACTTCACTTAGGTGCCGAGCTTGCCTAGCTTTTCTTTTCTTTTCTTTTTTTTTGAACATTTTCTTTCCAAATTAGCCACTTGATCCTTAGCCCCTTACAACTTCAACACAAGATTTCAAATTGGATTCCATCTAATCTCAAGCCACAATCACGAGGGATCAAAAAGGCGAATAAAACATGTAAAAAGGGCAAAAATTCTGATTGCCTTCATCATCTTAGACCGGTGTTACCGAGTGTTACAAAAACACGTAGCAAACCAATCAACCAACATACAAGAGTGATAACATCTCTGTTCTGGCCTAGACTCATTTGATATTAGTGCTAACATGCTGGTTATAGGTTCTAAGTGAAACAGTTTACACGTCATTATGAAAGCTTGAAGTCAATTAAACACCAAAAGTCAAGAACCGAATGATTCTACAATAGAGGAAATTGACATTCAGTTAAGATCATGCAACTCATCAAAGCATAGCCTTAGACTTCTACCGACAAATAATCACACCAAACCTCAAACTCCCCTACGACTAACATGAGCATTGTCCTCAATGATCAAGAGAGAGAGGGTAAGGTGGAACGAAGTTACAGCGTTGGTAGAGAGGAGCATAGGACGTAATAGTGGTGAAAGAGTTCTATGATGATCCTTGGTGAAGAGTGATCCCAATTGCTTGCCAAACCTTATTCAAAAAGCTAAAACAACACAAAAACCTCAAACAACAATTAAAAGTGAAAAATTAAAGATAACATGGGGTGCCTCCCAAGAAGCGCTTGGTTACCGTCTTAAGCTCGACGATACCTGTGTTAGGGCGACCGAGGGCGACGAAGAACCTGCTTTAAAAAAGAAGAATCTTGGGGCTTCTAAGCCCAGGAAGAAGGTGGGAGAGTCGTCGGGTCATCCACCACTGGTTTCTCCGCTTTCCATCGATCTAGATGAGGAGGAAAGCGAGCCTTTAGTTCGACGCTGGGTTCTATGTACTTTCCTAGGACGTCATGAGCCCCAATGGGGAGTTGATATCCACTTTCGTGTTAGCACTAAACTTCCAATGGTATGGTATTTGCTTGGCTGCTTAATGTCAAAAAGGGGAATTTTGGGAAAGGTTTTCAAAAGAGTTTTTAAAGCGTAAATGGTTTAAATGAGTCAAAGTATTAATCAGTGGAAGGTTCCTCTGTAACATTCCAAACTTTTCTGACAAGATATTGTCCATTTTGGGCCCAACCCTCACGGATTTATTTTTGGGCATTGGTGGGATTCGAACACATGACCTCCTCTCCTCAAGATCAAACCCCAACCACTATGCCCCAATATGCGTCATATCAGTTAAGGTTGAACCATTCCACATATCCTATGGATCTCCTCCGTGCTTTGTCGATGTGGGATTTTCCTAGGATGTCACATACACCCCCCTCAGGGACTCAATGTCCACGTTGAGGTTTGCCCCACCATCGTTCAAGAGGGACGAGAAGAGGCTCTGATACCACTTGTAACATTCCAACCTTTTCTGACAAGATATTGTCCGCTTTGGGCCAAACCCTCACGGATTTGTTTTTGGGCATTGGTGGGATTCGAACACATGACCTTCTCTCCTCAAGACCAAACCCCCACCACTATGCCCCAATAGGCGTCATATCAGTTAAGGTTGAACCATTCCACATATCTCATGGATCTCCCACGTGCTTTGTCGATGTGAGATTTTCCTAGGATGTCACATCCTCTAAATTGTAACATCTTGTTTCTGAGTCTCCGGTTAGAATTTAAAATTCTTGGTTAAACCTCTGGTTTAAAACTTTGAGAATGTTAATTCGAATTTAATTAATTAATTTGCAAGTGTAATTTATTCCGTTGGCAGAATAAATCATTTTCGGGTTAATTGATTGGATTCGAGTTCTAAAGATTGGTCGAATGAATTGATTGAACCAATTAACCCGACCCTTGAAAAGAGCTTAAGGTGGGGTTGGGTTTAAATCCCAGCCAATTTAATTGAGTAGGCGGCAGGGACAACAATGAAAACAGGGACGTTGTGTTTTAGAATTTGTATTTTGAAAAATCAAAATTTGTTGAGTTTATGCGTAAATAGGCAAAGCTTATCATTATCAAACCCTAAAAAATCGACAAAGCTTCTTCTTCTTCTATTGTTCAATTGGTTGCCGACTCTGGCAGTCTTCAACTCCGGTGAAACTCTAGGTGTCATGACGTCGATGGTGCAACTCCACTACTCCAGGACGTCGACACTACGCTGCTCCGAGATGGCGACGCTGCTTTGAGAGGCTTTTCTGACTTACGTTCCAGCATTACGCATTGTCGTCTCTCGCGCACGGTATTTTCCTTTGGTTCACACTCCCTGCGCTTCGTCCTTTTTTTTTTAACTTGATTGTTAATTACTTCAAGAACTATTGGTTGTCTATTATGTCTTGGCGTGAATGATCTTGGAAAGCTTGTTCACATCCATTTCGCAAGTTAATCCAATTTGTCATTACTGTCCACTAATGTAAAAAACTTTCATCGGTGTCCAAAATTGCTTATTTTGATCATGGCTGGAAAGAACTAAAAATTAGGATTGAAAGACTAAGAAACCGTGATACAAAAGAGTTGATATTGGGGAGGCTTATAACTTCCTTAAACTGCTCCAGCAAGATTTGGTGTTTTCTACCTTCTTTCCTTTAAAGAGAAGGTATGGACAGTAGTAGCTAGCTATGTAGAAATAGGGAAGGTATGTAGGTATTGAGTAAAATGGATGTCGACATGCCTTCCATAAGTGTTATGGTTTATTTGTGTGTTAGTTTGGTTTATTTGTTTTGTTTACAGACACATAGTGATAGTTCATATTTCAACATTTGTCAATTGCCACGATTCATGATGGCATTTTCATGTTCTATTTCCTTAGATTCCCATTTAGTTAATACTTTGATTGGTACTTACTATTTAGACTTGGTATGTATGTTTATGCATTATTGTTAAAACTGTTGGTTTCTACACTATCTTTTTAATTTTTAGAGTACTGCATAGAATCTTACAATTTTTTGATTCGATTTTATGATTACGATTCACCCCACTTTTCGATTCCATGTGGAATCTTAATTTTGACCACATTGACTATGTGGATGGTAAGGGATCAACCTTTCGACTAAAAGAGCCAAACCAACCATGCACGCCAAGTGCTCAATGCAATGCCCAAGTGAGAAACCACTTGATTAAGACCTACATCATGCCCCTCTTCTCAAGTGTTGTCGCATTTATTCTCCAATCTTCATGAATGCTCTTCTGTGATCTGCACCCCGACTCTACATAGACTGTTTACAACTTACTGACAGCGTGACAATGATGACTCACCATCAGGGGTATGAAATTATGTTAGGGTTAACGCTTCATTCCTTGCGTATGATTTGAAGATGTTTAGTGCAAATCTATACACTCTCCAAGTTCTCAGTTTTAGTCGATTGAAATGCACTATGTTGGAGCTCATAAACATAGAGCTTTGTGTAGGTTTAGAGTTTCACTAAACCGACATTAATTTCTCTTTTGTTTCTCTAACAGTTCTCAATTGTAGACTGGGGTTCCAGCAACATCATCTGAGACCAGCATCCACAAGTTTGATACACAAGAGTGAAATAAGGTTTACCCTCCTTCTTTGTTCACTTATTGTTAACACTGCTTGCATAATACCTGTTTGCTAATGTGTGTAGTTAGATTACTTTCTTCTTCATGTATACAAAACTATTTGTAATAGCCATCTCTGGATGATACCTTAAGTGAAAACGGTCGTTGTGTTGCACTCAACGGTCGTTGCAACTTGACAAGTATAAACTGTAACCCGACAGCTTAAACCGGGAAAAACAAAGAAACATATTGAAATCACGGCTAAAGTCAGAGAGAAAAGGAGAGTTGGCTTGTGGTATTTCTCTAGAGATTTTTATCGAGAAGAGGATGGGTCAAGGCTTGTGATCGGGGCCAAGGTCCTCTCTCAAAGATATCTAGATTTTGGATAGGGTCGTAGTTCTTGGGGTTCCCTTGATCCGCTTACTGATTAAGAGGGAAGTGCTCGGGGGGTTTTGAGGTGTAGGTTTGTTGATGGTCAACAGTCAACGATCACAAAGTCAAACAAAGGGGCTTGGGTCAACCTCGGTCAACTAACAAACGATGGCACAAAGAGAATGGAAATAGAGGTCAACAATTCAATCAAAGCGCGCGTAATGACAAACACGAGGTGAATGTAAATGGATGAGATTGAAGGGTCAATCTAGTTTCCCCTTAAGGATCATGAATCATGAACTATACAACTTAGGATGAATGATTTATGCACATACAAGATGACATCTTTCACCACTTAAAGAACACGTATCCTAAAACTCTCTAGAGACCATTAGAACCAAGCATAGACATCAAATCAATCAGACTCTCGCTTCAAAACTGACTAAACGCAAATCCACACCAAGTGTTCGATGAAATGTCTAAGGGTTTTTCAACCTAGAAATACCTAGCATACATCCCTCTCTCGAGCGTAATGCAAAAACAACCACAATTCCATAGTAATCAATGAAATGAAAGCCCTCTTGGGTCAATACAAACCAAATAGCAACCTAGCTAATCAAGCATTTAGATCAAGAGTACATTAAAGAGGAAATGAGAGTAAGACCGTGGAACTGAATCATATCTTACAATCACATAATCGAAACATCCAAGGGTTTAAGAGTGTAGATCGATCATAAATCCCCTAAGGTTCCAACATGACATACTAGTTCAAGAGTACAACTGTGACATCCTAGGCAAATGATAAGAGATAAAGCGGGCTAACGCAGTGCGTTATAGGCCTCGGTGTGTGCGGCGCCCTCATCACATGTGGTTCGTCACTTCGTTCAAACTTTTATATCTTGAGCATTCAGACTCCAAATTGATCACCGGTCAAACTAATGGCTTCTATGACATCCTGGGCAAATCCCACATCGACAAAGCACGAGGGAGATCCATGGGCTATGTGGAATAATTCAACCTTAACTGACATGACGTGTTTTGGGGTGTAGTGGTGGGGGTTTGATCTTGAGAGGAGGAGGTCATGGGTTCGAATCCCACCAACACCCGAAAACAAATTTGTGAGGGCTGGACCCAAAGCGGACAATATTTTGTTAGAAAAGACTGGGATGTTAAAAGTGGTATTAGAGCCTCTCTCCGTCCCTCTTGAACGATGGTGGGGAAAACTTCAACGAGGGCGTTGAGTCACCGAGGGGTGTGTATGTGACATTCTAGGAAAATCACACATCGCCAAAGAACGAGGGAGATCCATGGGCTATGTGGAATAGTTCAAACTTAAATGACATGACGCGATTTATGGTCTAGTGGTGGGGGTTTGATCATTAGAGGAGGAGGTCATGAGTTTGAATCCCACGAACACCCAAAAACAAATTCGTGAGGGCTGGGCCTAGAGCGGAGAATATCTTGTTAGAAAAGGTTAAGATGTTACAAGTGGTATTAGAGCCTGGTTAGTTGCTGTTGTACGGGTGAGTTAACCCTTCTCCTCTGGGAGTAATTAACCTTATAGGGAGAAGGGGGTAACACATCGGTACAGGACCGACTTTTCAGGGATTTTTCAACTGTTTTAAAATGGGTGGGGAATTTTGAAAGAAGTTGCGATTCGAACTATTGGTATTCTTTCTTGAAAGGTCAACTGAATCGTTTAAATGTCCTCTTGTAGTGAATCTAGTAAAGCCATGGGATCTAGATCCACTGGAAACTCGAGGTTTGGAGGAGGAGCTCCTAGATTCCAGTCGAGTTTGCTGAAGGTTTGGAATTTTGGTGAAATCAATGGAGAGGTAGCCGATCCTGAAGTTGCGGAGCAGTGGCTTCAGGAGTGTGAGTACAAGTTCCTATAGATGGGACTTGATGAAGGGGTGAGGGTGACTGTTTAAGGGTCATGCATTGGATTGTTGGAAGTCGATGCCGCAGAGTCTGGTGGTACCACTAGAGATAGAGTTCGATGAGTTTGTAGGGGAATTCCGAGATTAGTTTTTTTTGGATCTTTGGCGTGAGGAAAACGCTAAGGAATTTTTGGGGTTAGAGAAAGGTGAGGAGACTGTCCTCACATACTACATAGAGTTTACCTCTCTCTCTAAGTGGTATGACGAGTGAACTAACCGGAAAAGGAAGCTCATCAACAAGTTCAAGAATGGACTGTGTGTAACACCCGACCCAAATCAACCCAGTGAAACCCATGGTTGAACCGGTCTCGAGTACTACTAAGTAAAAATCAACTTAAATAACAAGTAAAACCAAGCTTTAGGTAAAAGTCAACATGAGAGGCCTCCATAAATCCTTGGAAATCTTAAAAATGTGCATAATCCCAACTCAACATGAAATCCATAAAATCTAACAATAACTCGAGAAATACATAAATCCATACTAACCCCCCCAAATCCAAGGTCAACTAAAATAAAAAAAAGTCAACTCTGATTAGGCTCCAGTCTTCACCTCATAGCTCCAACCCAGAACTTCTCGAAATCCACCCTCAACTCTGAACACCAACACCACTCTTACTAGCCACGAGATCCTGAAAGGGAGAAAAGGATCAATTTTCTATTGAAATTGAGTGAACCCACTGGGCGTACCTACATGTTGTCCTAAACCAATGGAGCGGTCCCAAACTCCGTACAAGACATCAACAATGGGACCTGACTTTAACCCTTCCAGATTTTAGTATCCTAAAGCAGTCTAGGTGATCACATAGGTCAGTTCTTCATTCCCATTCCACAACCATAGCAACAGAACATAATATAGCCAACGCACATTAACATCACACATGAGCACAACAAGATCACAATCACCCATCAAGAGCATCACATCACACATTTGCACAACACAACACATTTATACTAGCTGAGTTATTAGGCGCCAAGGAGTTATCCACACCACCACCGTCGGCCATTACATCCACCAGACGCATCCACTAGGTATCCTTCCACGAGGGAGAACAACATCCGACGCATCCTCAAGGGATCCTTCCAAGAAGGAGAACGACAACTCAGCTTTGGTATCCAACCAAGGGATTCACCCCAGTAAATCAGACTCAAACCATCAGTATCTCAGGTTGGGTAGTGTGGGCTCCTTCCAGTTCTACTTTCACATGCAATTCACAATTCAAGTTATTCCATCACACACATCCAATCACATCATCACACTTCACATGAATCCACCATCCAACACAATTCAACATTCGTTTCCATGGTTCCATAATCTGTCCACGATTGCACCTCACAACACAACACACAAAGAGTGATAGGCTAGCTCACCGGCCACCCCCACCTGTAAGTACAAGGGTAGCCATGTCATGAGTCTAGGAACCACCACTCACCTGTTCCTCTGTCTCAGAACGACCACACATTGCCAGGGCCATTCTCCTGCAACCACAAACTGAGAATTCATAATATTTCATTACTAGCATTCATATCCCCAATTCCATCCTAACTCCCATTTCTGAGCCGAATCGTTAATCAGTTCATTTCGTACCATTCCCCCAATCACAACAACCAACAGTCAAGCACATCAGAACACAATCACAGAACACAATTACAGGAAAGTTTTCCCCTTTTACTCTCATCATTTACATGCAACACCTATCTTTCATCTAAGTCCAAATTATAACACCTCACACTGTCCAAGACTACCTAAGAATGCTAAGCCCTCACCTGGAATAGAAGACGAGGCTCTAATCGTCTTCTAGTTCCTCAGAAACCCGGTTTCCCCAACTCCAAACTCGTAGCTCAACCTTCCTCACTGACCGCGACCTACACCCAGGAACCAGGAAATGGAGTTATCTATCTCTTCTCCTCGTTGCTACAAACCCATAGCAACAAACGGAACTCAATTCTGACCTCTACAGCTCCCGGAATCACCCTCTGAAGATTGCTCGAAATTGGTTCATCAAAGGTTTTTCGTGGAGAGAGATAGGAGGGAGAAGTTATGAATTTCCGTGCAAAATCCATATTTTATTGTCAGGTCACGATACACGACGTGTTTCATGATACACGGCGTGTATCTACAACACATGGCCGTGTATTAATTCCTGCCATTTTCGACGAGATTCTGGAGTTAAGGTACACGACCGTGTATTATGAACACACAACGTGTATTGTGATACACGGCGTGTATTGTGATAAACGACATGTGTTACAACACACGCCGTGTGTTCTTCACAGTCCAACACACTCTCTTGTATCCTCAACCCAACTCGACCATGAACGTCCTAGACCTCAATGGGACCCCAGAGGTACTGATTCCAGCACTCTAGTCACCCGAACTTGAGTTCCAAACCATTTGGCTGGGCGGGGATGTTACACTGAGGGTGGAGATTCAGAAGGGTGTCACCACTACGGACTTGGGGATTTTGGTGTCGGTTAAGGCGGCGGTGTTGGAAAGGGAAAGATTGGAGAACAGGAAGAAGGAAGATAGGAAGAGGAAGGCGATGACCCCGCCTACGCAGACAGCTGCACACAGCCATTCAGCCAACAGAGCTCAGTCCGTATTCTCAAGTCAGCGAAGTGTGCAGTATGCTCCGACATGTCATTCCCTCGTGTGTTTTACTTGTGGCCACCTCGGTCACAAGAGTGCTGAGTGTCCAGGAGCGGATTGGTGCAGAGAGGAGGGGCGCCATCGAGGCTCCCTATGTGTGGCACTTGTGGGAAGCCTCACTTTGGGGCGTGTCACATGCTAATCCCTGTCCCGGTGACTTGTTACACTTGTGGCCAGCCTAGTCATAGGAGTAATATCTGTCCAACCAGTGGTGCAGCACCCGCCTAGTCTGTGGGATTGGTGCAATGACCAAGGGCTCTGTCTAAAAGTTTTGGAGGAAGAGGAGGAGGCAGTTATGGACGTGGAACTACAAGTGCTGGTAGGGGACATGAGTGAATGCGTGCCTCTTGGAGCTGGTGAAGACCAAGGGAGGTTGTACGCTCTTACTAAGGGTGCGACAAATAATGCAAATGATGTGGTGACCGATATGATCTCCATCTAAGATCTTTCCATTTACGCTTTGTTTGATTCGGGCTCGACCCATTCCTTTGTTTTTGAGAAGTGTTTGAGTAGTTTGGGTGTTGATGTGAACCGCTCCAACCGTGGGCAGACGACCCTTAAACACCACAAGCTGATCTCCTAACAATCATGAAGAACCTATGGAACAGGGGCGGATTAGGACTTTGACCCACTAGCTATAAAAAAGCTAGGAACTAGAAGTATCAAGTCCAGGGCGCCACGCCAAGAGATGTATTCTCTTGATGATAAGCCAAACCTTTAGTAATGCATCAAGAAAATACTCGAGGGATTTAGAACAAAGTTCTGAAAGGGGGTTTATTGATTCATAAAAGTTGTGAGTACAAGGATGGCCGGCGGCCTTATTATATAGGGAGGGAACAATCTCTCCTTCCTATTAGCTACTCCCTAAACTAGGAATTAAATAATCTAAATACTAATTAGGACATTTAAAATGCCTTAAAAATCCAACCTAAAATGGAAAAACTAAAAAGGGAAGCTAATAGTGTCTTGGAATGCAAGAAAAATACTAAATAGGCAAAGTCCGGAAATCCGAGCAAAAACCCTAAATCCGGGCAGCATCCGTGGCGGTCGGGCAAGTCTTGGGCCGGCGAGCAGGGATTCTGACTCTAATTAGGCCTCTTTCTCGTGTCCTAGTCCTACAATGACTTAGGCCCATGGTCTTCTAGACGTGGCAGCCTGTACTCTTGGCCCGGATGGGAGTCCTTGTCTCAGTGGGATTGCATGCATGGACCCGGATCATGTATGAGCACTTCCCTACGTGGCTCCTCCTTCATTCCTCCTCCAAATGCAATGCCGTTTGTTGGGATGTGTCCCTGAAGCTTCCAGCTATCCAGGGCAACTGGAATTTCCCAAAAGGCCCGATCCATTTGGCGGCTCGGCCCTAAGTGCTCCTCTGTAGCGCCTGGCGCCGTGCCCGGGGCTGGCTCATGTCACGGCCTTCTTCATTTCTGCCCAGGCCTTTTTCATTATACTTCGGCCAAGTCTTTAGAAATTTCCTAGAGGATCTTCAAGGGCTGGGGCTGGTCCGGGGCTCATGGAAAGTGGCCTAGGGCCTAGTGCTCTCATTTGGCCCGATCTGGGGTTCGCTCAAGGGCCTGTCTCTGGGTGCCAGCCTCTGCTGGCCAGGTACCCTTGGGTACTTCATTTCCTGTACTCAATAAATGCTTCTAGGGGATCCCAGGGGTGGTCAGTTCCCCCAGGGCTCGTGAGGATCGATCCAGGGCTTATTAGGGCTCTTAGGCTCGGCCCTCGGTCCAGCTCGGGGCTCTGATCGGGTGTCTTAGCCAGCAACATGGCCTGGGGTGGCCTCACTCTCATCCTGGCTTGCTTGGCTGCTGGTTGGGGTCTGAGCCTGTACTTGGTCACATTCCTTGGCCTGAAGTAATGTTGGAGAGCTTTCCTTGGCCTTACGCGCTTGTTGTAAGGCCCTAGGGTTCTTCCTTTGTCTGGGGACCCTGGTGGGGGTGTATGAGTACCTGTTGGCATTGGGGAAGCTATGGAGGACCACATCATTTCCCTTTACTTGCCTTGGATTCGCCCCTAAATCCATTGTGATCTCTCGTTGTGCACTCAACAATCCTCTCCAAACTTTAGTGACTTTGGTGGCCATGTCTGGGAGAGATTCAACCTCATCTTCTAGTCTTGGGGTGTTACTAGAAATGGTGAAAGACCAAAGTTCTGTCCTTCGGAGCTTGGGTTGTCGGAGTCCATGTTCTCTTTCTCGGAGGGGTTGTCTACGAGGATGTCTAGGCTTGGGGAGGTTACAGGTGAGGGCGTTTCCTCAATTCCCAAGCCCATTTCTTCCAGCTTCATATTTTCTACCTCCTCGATCGGGGCAGCCCTTAAAATTTGATGGGAGAAAGCTTCCCATTGAAAGTTGGTGTTTCCTAGTGCACCGGGTCAGGGCCGGGGTGTATCGGGCCTGGGCAGGGGCGTACCGGGGCTGTCCTAGGGGCCGGAGTGGTTTTGGGACGCGGCGGGGCCGGTCTGGGGTGTACAGGGGTCGGGAATGGCCAGGGGACCTGTATCGGGGCCGGTCTGGGCTGTACTGGGGTTATCCTGGGGGCCGGAGTAGTTATGAGACGCGTTGGGCTGGTCTGGGGTCTACCAGGGTCGGGGCTGGCCAGGGGGACTGTATCGGGCCGGTTTGGGCTGAACTGGGGCTGGCCTGAGTGCTGGCGCCGGGGCTGGCCTGGGCGCTGGGGCAGGGCAGAGCGCCGGGGCTAAGCAGAGTGCTGGTGTCGGGGCTGGGCTGAGCGTCAGGGTTGGGTAGAGCGTCGGGGCTGGGCTCAGTGCCGGGGCGGGGCTAGGCGCTAGCTCTGGGGCTGGGCAGCTTTCTTGGCTCCAGGGCTAGGGTCTTTAAGAACATCCCTGAGAACTTCTCTAGCCCTTCCGACTTCACTTCTTCTCCCTCATCCGAATCAACTTCTTCTTCTTCCTCCATCTTCTCATCCTTTTCATCATCCGTCTCAATCTCTCCTTCACTCATCACCATGGTCCTTTGGTTGGGGTAATCTCTTGAGACGTGTCCTCTGCCTTGACATTTAAAGCACTCAATTCCACTAGGACGTGGGTTAGAAGTCTGAACATTAGGAGTAGATTGAGTAGGTGTTACCCGTGGTGCCGCATCTTTAGGGTTAGGGTTTGCTCTCGGCCCGATGCTCCGGGGATGTCCGGGCTTCCATGGGGGCTGGCTGGTACTGGAGCTTCCTCTCCATTGGTTGTTGGTGGGGGGCTTGCCTCCTTGTATAGCCTCTCCTCATCTCTCTCTCCACTCGGATGGTTAGGGATTTCAAGTCTTCATAGTCAACATAGTTGAGTATGTTGACTTGGTGCATGATGTCCGGGTGTAGGCCTCCTACAAACCTGGCTATTCGGGCCTCCTGTTCCTCCTTGAGGTCTAGCCTCACCACTAGCATCTCTATATCCCTTGTGTATTGCTCTACGGACATAGTGCCTTGCCTCAAGGTCTGGAGTGAGGTGTGCAAGTCTCGGATGTAGGTAGCCGGGACAAACCTCTTCCTCATCTTCCTCTTGAGGTCTTCCATGACTCTATGGGCACCTCCTCGTCTCTTTGCACCTATCTCTTGAATTGGGTCCACCAAAGAGCAGCATAATCAATAAACTCAAGGGTAGCCACGATTACCTTTTTCCTCTCCGAATAGTGGTGGCACTCAAGGAAGTCTTTCATACTTCTTTCCCAATCTAAGTATTCATCCGCGTCGGTCTTGCCAGCAAACTTGGGGATTTTGAGCTTGAGGTTTCTCACGTCGTCATCAATCTCTTGGACTAACCTTCTAGCCCTCTGGTTGAGATCTCCATGGGTTTCTTCCTCATACTCTTCTCGGGGACCTCTTCTCTCAAGCCTTGCTAGGACTTCTTGTATTCCCGCCATTAGATCACCAAGATTTTGGAGTTGTCCCTCCATATTTGTCATTCTCTAGTCTGCCATGGTTAGTTACAAGAAAGCAAAAGCAAATTCCTATCCCCTCTCCTTATAATTTCTCTTACAACAAAAGGAAACAAAGTTGGCAAGGGTGGCCTTGCTTTCTTTTCTTTTTCTTAGCCTTTTGATCTTTTCTTGATGGCTTTTGATGGCCACCGATTTTTCTTTTCCTTACAATGAAAACTTAATACAAGAAACTGAAATAGATAGGGATTTTTCAAGGCTAATTTTCTGAAACGCAAGGAAACTAAAGGATATGGATCCAAGAATGAACCTGGAAACTGGGATAGGGGTTGGCCCTAGTGTTGAACCGAAGCTCTAATACCAACTAATGTGAACCGTTGTAACCGTGGGAAGACGACCCTTAAACACCACAAGCTGATCTCCTAGCACTCGTGAAGAACCTATGGAACCGGGGCGGATTAGGACTTTGACCCACTAGCTATAAAGGAACTAGGAACCAAAAGTATCAAGTCGAGGGTGCCACGCCAAGAGATGTATGCTCTTGATGATAAGCCAAACCTTTAGTAATGCATCAAGCAAATACTCGAGGGATTTAGAACAAAGTTCTGAAAGGGGGTTTATTGATTCATAAAAGTTGTGAGTACAAGGATGGCCCGTCCTTATTATATAGGGGGGGAACAAGCTCTCCTCCCTATTAGCTACTTCCTAAACTAGGAATTAAATAATCTAAATACTAATTAGGACATTTAAAATGCCTTAAAAATCCAACCTAAAAAGGAAAAACTAAAAAGGGAACTAATAGTGTCTTGGAATGCAAGAAAAATACTAAATAGGCAAAATCCGGCAATCCGGGCAAAAACCTTAAATCAGGGCAACATCCGTGGCGGTTGGGCAAGTCTTGGGCCGGCGGGCAGGGATTCTGACTCGGATTAGGCCTCCTTCTCGTGTCCTAGTCCTAGAAGGACTTAGGCCCGGGGACTTCTGGACGTGGCAGCTTGTACTCCTGGCCCGGATGGGAGTCCTTGTCTCGATGGGATTGCATGCATGGACCCGGATCGTGTATGAGCACTTCCCTACGTGGCTCCTCCTTCATTCCTCCTCCAAATGCAATGCCATTTGTTGGGCCGTGTTCCTGAAGCTTCCAGCTACCCAAGGCAACTGGAATTTCCCAAAAGGCCTGAGCCATTTGGTCGCTCGGCCCTAAGTGCTCCTCTGTGGTGCCTAGCGCCGTGCCCGGTGCCCGGGGCTGGCTCATGTCTCGGCCTTCTTCATTTCTGGCCAGCCCTTTTGCATTCTGCTTTGGCCAAATCTTCAGAAAGTCCTCAGATGATCTTCAAGGGCTGGGGCTGGTTCGGGGCTCGTGGAAAGTGGCCTAGCGCCTAGTGCTTGCATTTGGCCCAGTTCGGGGCTCGCTCTGGGGCCTATCTCTGGGTGCCAGCCTCTGCTGTCCAGGTACTCTTGGGTCCTTCATTTCCTATACTTCAGAAATCCTTCCACGGGATCCCAGGGGTGGTCAGTTCCCCCGGGGCTCGTGAGGATCGGTCCAGGGCTTATTAGGGCCCATAGGCTCGTCCTCGGTCCGGCTCTTGGCTCGGATCGATTGCCCTGGCCAGCAACATGGCCTGGGGTGGCCTCACTCTCATCCTAGCTTGCTTTGCTGCTGGTGGGGGTCTGAGCTTGTACTTGGTCACATACCTTGGCCTGAAGTAATGGTGGAGAGCTTTCTTTAGCCTTACACGCTTCTAGTAAGGCCCTAGGGTTCTTCCTTTGGCTAGGGACCCTGGTGGGGTGTATGAGTACTTGTGGGCATTGGGGAAGCTATGGAGAATCACATCATGTGTAGGAGCTAGTATTTTGGGGACTATTTGTGGTGTAAGAACGCATTTGGGGACTTCTGTCAGGGTAGATAGCGTGTTGAGGTTGTAAAGTGTTGGTTGGAGGAGCGGAGTTGTCAGCTGATTTAGTGGTGCTCCCTTTCAATGACTTCGATGTCATCCTTTACATGGATTGGTTGGAAAAGCATGGAGCATTACTTGATTGTCAGGAGAAGTAAGTGTTACTACAAGTCGAGGGTGTTGGTCAAGTGGTGTTCAAAGGTATACGAAAGAGGGATCCGACGCATATGGAGTTGGTTTCGAGGATGCAAGCTTTCTTGCTGATCCAAGAAGGTTGTGAGGCTTTATTAGTATAGGTTTCAGTTGAGTAGAATGAGGAGTTGGAGAAGGTGTCAGTAGCTTGGGAGTTCGCCGATGTGTTTGAGGAGTTACCCGGAGCACCGATTAAGCGCGAGGTGGAGTTCAATATAGAGTTGGTTCATGGTACCGCTCTGATCTCAATCCCACCCTATCGAATGGCACCGGCTGAACTAAAGGATTTGAAGGAATAGTTGCAAGAGCTCTTGGATAAGGGATTCGTCCACCCAAGTGTATCCCCTTGGGGAGAACCGGTGTTGTTTGTGAAGAAGAAGGCTGGGTCAATGAGGATGTGCATTGACTACCGGCGGTTGAACAAAGGCAACGATCATGAATTGCTATCCACTCCCAAGGAAAGATTATCTCTTAAATCAATTGCAAGGGGCAGAGGTGTTCTAGAAGATTGATCTGAGGTTGAGTTACCATTAGTTGAGGGTGGAGGAAGGTTCTGTGCCGATGATAGCTTTCAGGACTAGATACGGACATTATGAGTTTCTCGTGATGCCTTTCGGTCTTACCAATGCTTCTGCTGCGTTCATGGCTCTCATGAACAAAGTATTCCATGAGTACTTGGACAAATTTGTGAGTATTCATTGATGACATCCTCATTTACTCTAAGAATGAGAAGCAGCACGAAGAGCACTTGAAAATCATCTTTCAGAAGCTGAGGGAGCAGCAACTTTTTGCGAAATTCTCAAAGTGTGCTTTCTGGTTGGAAGAGGTTTTTTTCTCGGTCACGTGGTTTCTAAGAGAGAAGTGGAAGTGTATCCGAAGAAGATTGAAGCGGTGGTCAACTGGTCTCCACCTAAGAATGTGTCACAGTTGAGAAGTTTCCTTGGGTTAGCTGGTTACTACAGAAGGTTTGTTGAGTGGTTTTCCACCATTGCCGCTCCCCTTCCCAAGTTGTTAAGGAAGGAGTCGAAATATGAGTGGAATGAAGCATGTCAGAAGAGCTTTGAGGAGTTAAATAAGAGTTTGACTTCAGCTCTGGTGTTGACCTTGCCAGTAGAAGGAGGAGAGTATGTGGTGCTTAGTGATGCTTCTTCGAAAGGCTTGGGGTGTGTACTTATGTAGAATGGGAAGGTGGTTGCCTATGCTTCTCGCCAACTTAGAGTGCATGAGGTGAACTACCCGAATCCTGACTTGGAGTTAGCTGTAGTGGTGTTCACCTTGAAGTTGTGGAGACATACCTGTTCGGCGAGATGTTCAAGATCATGACAGATCACAAAAGCCTTAAGAATCTCATGGATCAGAAGGAGCTGAACAGTAGGCAGCGGCATTGGGTAGAGCTCTTGAAGGATTACGACTGCACCATCGATTACCATCCCGGTAAGGCTAATGTTGTAGCCGATGCTTTGAGTTGGAAGGAGTTGGCTGACCTTAGATCATTGAAGTTTGAGATGCATTTGAATGATGTTGGTAGTCTACTTGCTAAGCTCAGCATCCGTCCCTTGTTGAACAACAAAATCGAAGAGGAATAGTTCAAGGATGCTAAGCTAGTGGCTATTCAGGAAGAAGTTGAGAGAGGTTTGGACAATGGGTTTGAAGTGGTTGATGGGTTGTTGAAGTGCAAAGGTCGCTTGTGTGTGCCAGAAGTGGAAGGGTTAAGGAAGGAGATTCTTGAGGAAGCTCACTCATCAATGTATGATATGCATCCCGAGATGACTAAGATGTATAACGACTTGAAGATGAGTTTTTGGTGGCCATGCATGAAGAAGGATGTAGCTCGGTTTGTGTCGGCTTGCTTGGTTTGTCAGAAAATGAAAGTTGAGCACAGAGCTCCAGGAGGATTGCTGCAATCTCTACCCATTCTAGAGTGGAAATTCGTGGATATCACCATGGAATTTGTGTCAAAACTGCAGGTCAAAGTTTTCACCAAAAACTTGCATTCATTTCGGCGAAAACTCCCTTTTAAAACCCACAGTGTTTTCTGACCAGTTTTTACCAAACTTTTCAGCGAAAAGTTTCACACTTTTCGGTGAAAACTCACTTTGAAATCCGGTAGGAAGTTTGAACTAAACTTTTCGGTGAAAACTTGCACCTCTTTTCGCCGAAAACTTTCAGAAAAATCCAAAAAAATTTCCCCCTTTTCTTTCTTTTTCCCGAGTGATGTGAATCGCTGCAATCGTGGGCAGATGACCCTTAAACACCACAAGCTGATGATCATGCAACAGGAAGAAACCGTCGGAACCGGGGATGGAAGAGGACTTTGACCCGCTAGCTATAAAGAGCTAGGAACCAGAAGTATCAAGTCGATGACGCCACTTCAGAAGATGGATGCTTCTGACGATAAGTCGATCCTTCAGTATTGCAACATGCAAATACAATAAGGGTTTCAAGAACAAAGTTCTATAAAGGGGTTGTTTATTTCAAAAAGGTTGTTGATTACAAAGGGTGGCCGGCGGCCTCCTTAAATAGGTGAGGGAACAAGCTCTCCTCCCTAAAGTCTACTTCCTAAATAAGAATAAAATAAAGAGTCCTACTCCTAAAAAGAATCCTAAAATCCCTAAATAATCCGACTAAAAAGGAAAAACATAAAATAATAATTAAAGTCTTTAAAGTAGAATAAAAGACCTAAAATAGGTAAAAAACCGTAATCTGGCCGAATTCGGTTGCTCGGGCTGGTTGGCTATGGTGGCGGCCGGTGGGCTTGTCCGGGTGGGCGCCGGGCCTGATACGGGTGGCGGTCGCCGGGCCTGGTGCGCCGGGCTGGTCCAGGGGCAAGGGTCTTGCCCAAGAGGCCCGGTCTTTGTGGCCGGCTTCATGGAATTCCTCGGATCGGCCCGGCTGCTGGTCTAGGGCTCGGGGCTAGCCTTTCCTTGGGCCTTCTCCATTTCCGCTCGGGCCTTCTTCTTTAAGCTTCAGGTAGGCCTCCAAGTAGCTCCTGATGTAGCTCTCCGAGTTTGGGTCGGTCTAAGTGTCATGCCTCGGGGCCAATGACTCCAATTCTTCTCATGGCTTGGCTCAGGGTCAATCCTTGGAAGCTCTCCTCTCCAGGCCAAGTATTCTTGGGCTCTTTTCCTTCTATACTCCAAAAATGCTTCGAGAGGGTCACTCGAGTGACTGACTTCTTCTTCAGGGCTCCTGGAGATCAGGCTAGGAGCAGGCTGAGGCTTTTCTCCAGTGCTAGGGCTTATATCCTCGGCCAGCAGCACGGCCTGGAATAGCATTCCATCTCTTGGAGTCTTTCTACCTGCAAGGGAAGGCCTTAGTCGATATTTCATGTCATACCTTGGCTTTAGGGCTTGAAGATGGCCTGTGATCTGAACCGCCACAACCGTGGGCAGATGACCCTAACCACCGCAAGTTGATCGTCACAACAACGGGAGGAAACCTTCGAAACCGGGGATGGAAGAGGACTTTGACCCGCTAGCTATAAAGGAGCTAGGAACCAGAAGTATCAAGCCGAATGCGCCACTTCAAGGGGAGGATACCCTAGACGATAAGCCGGTCTAAACGACAGTCAATTCCATGAAAGTCGAGAAGAGAATAGCAATTCCATGCTAAGAGAAAACCGAAGTTTAATAGTTTATTAATTTCAAGGTTGTCTTACAAGGGAGGCGAAGGCCTCTATATATAGGGGAGGAGTAGGGAACAAGCTCTCCTATTCCTCCTTAGAAACTAACTATAAAATAATAAAGAAATAAAAAGAGTCCTAATTAAACTACTAAAAAGGACTTAACCTAATCCTAATATTGTCAAGAAGGAGGCTAAATTCGTAGCCTTATTCCCCAAGGAAAAGACTCCTTCCTAAACAATAACTCTAAAAAGGAAAAGCTGGAAAAATCCTAAAAAACAGATAAACGGGTTCTGGAAAAAATAGCCAAATAAATACCAAATAAAATATGAAAAATATGCCCTTTGGCATATCACTAGTAGACGTCATGGGCTTCAGCCCAAATTCTATCTCCAGGTAGCCCAAATTTGTCATTCTTCGTCAGACTAGGAATCTGTCCAAAATCGGGAAATCCTAGCTTGATAAGAATTCCTTGTTTGGATGTACTTGGCTTCTTCCCTCCATTTCTCGTATCTTGAATGGTACTCCATCCCTCCTTGGATCAGGCTCCGGTGGTGTCCTGATCACAGCTCCTAGCATAGGCTTCCTCGGGTCAGCATCCGAGGGGTTCTCTTTGGTGCTTCATCCATGCTCGACTAGGACTTGTCCTAGCTCTATCTCCCTTGATACTTCTCCAAATTGAGCTCCGTTTGTTGGAGAGTAATCATGGGGCCATAAGGATTCCAGTGCCTTTGGAAAATCCCAAAAGGCACGGGTCAATTGTTGGCTGGGCCAAAAGTGCTCCTCTAACGGCCGTTGGCATAGGCCCTGTGCCTGTGGTAGGCTTAGCTTGGGGCCTTCTTCAAATCTGTCCAGGCCTTTTGAGTTCTGCTCTGAGCCTTCTTCCAAGAGTACTGTAGGGATGTCTTCAGGCAGGTATTTGCTCCAGGGGCCCTTGGGGTTAGGCATGGGGCCTAGGCTGGGTGCTAGGCTTGGCTTGGGTCCGGGTCGGGGTTCGGCGTCAGCATCAGCTTCTGGAGGGTCATTAGTCTGACTCTGGCTGGTGTAGGAGCTGGCCTTGGGGCCTGGCTGAGGATCAGCATCCTCCCAGGTGCATCTTCTAGCTCCGGGGATTGGGCTCTTCTAGGCTCTGGGGTGGTGCTGGTGTAGGACTGAGGCCGGTGTACTCTCGGGACGGCATCAGTGGTGGGGCCGGATCGGCATCAGTCGTGTCCAAGCCAGGCTTGGTGGCCGGGATCGCATCAGACTAGGACTCGGCGGTCCGCCGGTCTCAGGCCGGGCCTTGGCGTCGGGCTTCTTCTTAAATGGTGGTCCTTCGTCGGGCCTTGGGGCCTGATGCTCCAGGCTTGCCCAAGGGCTAGGGCCTTGCCAAAAGGCTCGGGCCATATGGTGGCTAGCCTCATATAGTACTCCCGTTCGGCCCGGCTCTCGGTCTAGGGCTCGGGGCTGGGCCTTAGTGGGGTTTTCTCCAATTCTGCTGGGGGATTCCTCTCCTAGTTTCGGGCATCTCCTTAGGTAGCTCCATATGTGGCTTTCTTGAGCTAAGGTCGGGCCAGGAGTGGTGCCTTGGAACCAGGGGCTCCTATTCTCTTAAGGCTTGGCTCCAGGTCAGTCTTGGGTGGCCATCCCTTCTTGGCCAGGTACTCTTGAGCCCTCCTGTTCCTGTACTCCATGAATGCCTCCAGAGGGTCTCTGGAGTGTGCCTCATCTTCAGGGCCCTTGGAGATTAGTCCAGGATCTGACTGGTGCTTATCCTCAACCTATGGTTTCTACACTCGGCCAGCAGCATGGCCTGGAGTGGCATTCCTTCCTTCTGAGCTTTCCTACCTGCAGGGGGAGGCCTTAGCCTATATTTCATCTCATACCTTGGTTTGAGAGCTTGTAGGTGGCCTGCTCTTGGTTCTAAACGTTTCTTGTAAGGCCCTAGGGTTCTTCCTCGGACAGGTGACCCTGGTGGAGTGTAGGAGTACCTACGGGTACTAGGGCAACCGGGCTGGGTCATATCAGCCTGCCCTTGGATCTATATGCTTCTTGTGAGGTCCTAGGGTCCTGCCTCGGCCTGGTGACCCTGGTGGGGTGTAGGTGTATCGGTTGGCATTAGGGCAGCACTGTTGGATCATATCACCGGGTCATTTTTTCTCTCTCGGTTCATTTTTCAGCCATCATTTCTTCAAGGTAAGTAGTAGAGTTTTTCATTATGAATCTTTTGACATATAGAATGCTGAATCTCGTCGGGGTTGACTTTGGTTGACTTTTCGGTCTACCTCGAGTTGCGTGCCGACTATTTCGTGAGAATTTTTGTGAACTGATTGTGTTGGACTGTTCTAGCATGTTTAGGGAGAATTGTGCTGCATTCTAATGTCGTTTAGCCATGAATTGCTTTGCCTTAAGCTTAATTTCTTTGTGGTGTTGACTTTTGTGAAATGTCGGGTTGACCATGAATTGTTGCTGCTTATTTGGCTGCTATGCTTGCTCATTGACATTCGTATCGCTGTGTTTGTATTACGAGACCATATTTTGCAACGATTCGATGATTTGTGCTAGTAAATTGCTAGGGTTAGGGTTCAATTTGCTATAATGTTGATTTTTTTTAAATGTCGGTTTGACCTATGAACTCAGTCTGTAATTCTGACGCCCTAGCTGATCTTGTGTATGTTTTATGACCAAATGTGCTTACCAATTACTTGCTTTACTTACCCTCACTCGGTTTTCCTCATTTCTTTGTGAAATTGAGTTTTTTGACTAAGTATGGGGTAGGTTTTTTTTTTGGTTTGACTAACCTGGTTCAATTCTTTGTTATGATCTCGGAGGACAAAGGCCAGACTAGACACCGGGTCTAGCTCCAGAGCACTTGCCCCAGTCACTCCTGCCATCCACGGACCTCCTCCAGCAATCCCGAACCGCATCGGGAACCACTCCACCTTTGCCAGCTTGCCAAAGCACTACTTTGAGCGCTACCAACAGTTCCAACACACTCCCGCCGCCGACCTGCGACCACTTTCTCTCGAGTCCCTCTTCGAGTATGACGAGGATTGGCATAGGAACGTGAACGACTCTCTGGCAGCTGCATGTATTTTGGAGCTGACCACTATAGCTGATGACTTCCCCGACATCGCGCTCCTGGAATTCTCGGCTACCTTTGAGCTCGACGAGCACAAGAGGAGGCAGCACAAGAAGGTCATTTCCTTCTATCTCGGTGGGGTGCACAGATACCTCATATACGACGAGTTTGCAGCCCATCTAGGCATTCCACTGGAGCACTACCGAGGCCACCACCTCGGTTGGGAGGACAACTCGGGCAAAGGCTCAGACTATGACGCGCTCTGGAGCCACATCACTGGAGTACTAGGTGCTCAGACCACGACTCATAACTCCGTCAGGTCACTCTCTCACCCTCTCTTTCATTTTATTCATATGGTTAGGCGTAGATCCCTTTTGTTTGCTCCAGAGAAGGATAGCCACCACATCAGTAGAGAGGAGCTCTTGCTTCTCCGTGCCATCCGAGAGGCCTACCCGCTTCATCCAGGATGGCTGCTTGCACGCCTCTTCCACCAGAAGACCAAGACAACCAAGACCCCTCGCTCCTTCCTTGGCAGTAACTTTGTAGGCTGCCTCATCATCGACCTCGGCCTCAGAGCAACGACGCCAATTTGATTAGCATCCTACCCCACACTTAAATCGGACTGTGTCCTCACATGACTAATTCTAGAGTTCAGAGTGAAGTAGAAGAACCTGGACCGAGATGATTGGTGTAGGGGATGAGCACGGGTCCTCGGAGCGGAGGGAATCTACCCAAGTGAAGCAAAGGGAATCTCCCAACTGCCTACAAAACAAAAACAAAGAAAACATAAAAAGGAAACCGGGACAAGTGTCCCGGTTCCACACAGAAAAAAGTTGGATCGAAATCGAAAAGAATAAATAAAAAGAAAGGACCAGAAGAGGAATACAACCCGATCACTGCTGGTCAGGTGAGCCGGGAGGTGGAAAGTGGAGGTGCTCGCCGAGCTGATGTTGCCACGCCAGCTGTGCCTCATACCGCATGTCGGCGCGACGCATATGTTGCTGCATAATAGTCCATCGCGCCTCTTGAGTGGCGTTGTCGGTGATGCGCCACTCCTGCAGTCGCTCGTACAACTCTCCAACATCCGCGAGGTGGTGTCGGGGCTGTTGGGGAGGCGCCTGGTGTGTAACTGGAATGTGCGGCGGCGACTGGTGGGCATACCCTGCCTGATGATGTGGCGAGGGTATATAGTCTTGGAATTCTGGCGGCGGCTGGGGCTGCTCTTGCTCAGCATCATCTTCTTCCTCCGACTCGACCACAGGCTGGAGTGGAGGATCTGCTGCTACATGGGGACTGAGGTCGAGTTCTAAGTCGTACTCAACCGCTAAGTCTCCTCCAACAGTCCTAACTCGGTGTCTTGGAATGTTCGGGCCATATTCATGGCTGATGCCGAAGGAGAGGATGAGCTGCCCTATGAAGTTACCCCCAAGAGTCTACGAGGTGGCGTCTTCCTCCTGGTCTTCTGGCGGAAGATGCGAGCCAGCACCCAGCCGGGGTGTAGAGGGTAGCTCTCTCGGATGGCTCGAAGAAGCATGAGCTCCTCCTTGAGGATACGGTGGCAATCCTTATCTGGAACATATAAAAGCGACCTACGCCAAACCATATGAATAAATTTAAAGAGCGGGTGAGAGAGCGACTTAACTGAGTTGTTCGCCCCGAGGCGATCGCCAGGTACGCCTGTCATGTGGCTCCAGAGCGCGTGGTATTCCTCCTCGTTATCATCTTCGCCCCAGCCTAGGTGATGATCGTGATAGTGCTCGTAGGGGATGCCGAGATGAGCAGCAAACTCATCGTAGGTGAGCTGCCTGTACACCCCACCAAGATAGAAGGCGACAACCTTCTGGCGCTGCTTCCTCTTGTGCTCATCCAGATCAAAGGTCGCCCAGAACTCCTCGAGGGCAATGTCTGGGAACTCGGCAGCGATGGTGGTCAGCTCTAGAAGACCTGCCGGTGCTAGGGCGTCATGCACGTTCCGGTGGTAGTCCTCGTCGTGATCATGGAGGGACTCCATGGAGAGAGGGCGCACGTCAGCTCCACGAATGTGCTCGATCTTCTGGAAGCACTCAAAGTAGAAGTCAGGTAGACGGGCGATAGTGCGATGGTATCCAGCCCAGCGAAAGAGTGCGAGTGGAGGACCCAGACCGGCGGGTGTGACGCGGGCGGCAGCTCCTGAGCTCGAGGCGCCATCAAGTCGCGCCTTGGTCCTGCGCTCATAAGTAGTGTTCCTAAAACCAGAGTGGAACCAGATTAGTCAACTAAAACCCTACCCCACACTTAGTAGAAAAACTCAATTTCACAAAGAAATGAGGGAAACTAAGTGGGGTAAGCAAAGCGGAGTAACCGGTAATCATAGACAGTAAAATATAGACTTAGGAACAGCCCGAATCGGATAAGCACAATCAGAGTTCAAAAAGTCAAACCGACATTCAGAAAGTCAACATTATAGCATATTGAACCCTAATCATGGCAAGACTATCACAAGGTGGATAACGACGGTAAAATATGATCTCAGATGGCAAACACGATAATCTGAACGAGAATGAACACGTACGGCAGCCAAATGATCAAAAACAGTTCATGGTCAAACCGACATTTCTCATAAGTCAACATAACAAGGAATCAATCGTATGCATAGCAACACATGATCAAATGATATGGAAATTAAGCACGGAACTCCCCAAGCATGCTAGAACAGTTCTATAAGTTCAGCTAAGCTAGTTCTCACGAAATTAGTCGGCACGCAAATCGAGGTAAACTGAAAAGTCAACCAAAAGTCAACCCGACAAAATTCAGCAATCCATATGTCAAAAGATTCGTATTGAAAAGCTCTACAACTTACCTTGAAGCCATGAATGCTAAAAACGAACGGTTTGGAAGGAATCGGTGAAAAACTCTGAAAACAAAGGTTTCGGTGAACTGGAGCTGCAGAGCTCCGATTTGAACGTTTTAGGGCTCAAATCGATCGGAATTGGGAGGGGAGTTGAGTGGCGGTGGTCGGCGACGGTGGCGGCGGCGGAAAACGGCGGTGACGGTGGCTTTAAAGAGGGGTGGCGGCGGCGATTTGAAAAAGAAAAGGGGAAGGGGGTTTTCGGTTTTATGTTCGAAAATGAGATAAGGGGAGAGGGAGGATGGACCGATTTTTTTAAAGTAAAAATTTGGCTGATTTTCAAGGTATTTTTGCCAAAAATAAAGAGGTGTTTTCGCCAAAAATAGGAGTTAAAATGGCTCGCCGAAAAACACTCAACTTTTCGAACCGAAAACATGAAACAGGAGACCGGGTTCGAAAATTCTAAAACGATTTCGCCGAAAATAGGGTTTAATTTTCACCGAAAATTTTGAATTGTTCGGGTTAAAATATTTTCGCAAATCCGGCCAACTTCAGAAAATCAAAGTTAAATCCACAAAAATCGGAACGACCTCAATCAACTTGCAAACGACACTACGACACGCAGAATCTACACGAAAAATAATAAATCATACAAACTGACACTTTTGGCTCCCCCGAACCGACTCTAAAATACCAAGTTCGACACAAAATTAAAAACGGACTCCAGCCGTGGGTTGCCTCCCACGAAGCGCTCTTTTATTAACGTCCTTGAGCTGGACGATACCTGGACGGTATTAGGAGACATCCCAACTCAGATTCTCCTTAACGCTCGTGTCGGAGTTCATGAAGTACAGCTTCGGGACTTCTCCGGTAAGCGTGAATCTCTTCCCGTTCGCATGCAGCAGCTTGGTACGTCCATCGGGAAGATGATCGATGAACTTGAACGGTCCGGACAGTTCTCTGGAGAGGTCATCCTTCTTGAGTGTTACAATGGAAGGAATGAGGACTGTCGGCTTCTTCTTTTCTTTTATCTTCGGCTTGGTATCACCAGGATCGGTGATCATCAGTATTTCCTTAGGAGATGCTTTCGGCTTCTCCTTCCATACTTGTTCCGGCACCGGTTTCTCGGAACGAATTGGTGGTGCAGCTGGCTCGATGGAAGATGACAGAACTTTTGGTCTCCAGACCATTTGGGTCTTCGTCTTTTTGTTCTTTCCCCGAGGTCTGCTCGGTTTAGTGCTCGGTGGCTTAGAAGAGGCTTGCAGTTCCTTCTTCTTCTTGGGCAGCTTCTGAACCGAAGTTTCTGGCTTCTTCTTAATAACCTATTTAATATCTGCAGCAACAACTGATCTAGAGACACTGGAAGAAGCATTAGTAACGGAGTTGACCGGAGTCAACTCCATAGTTTCAACAGCTAGGCAGTGAGATTCTTCATTCTTAGAGTCATATTTCATGCCATCTTTAAGACGGAACGTTTTCGTTTCTTTACCGACCCTTAGAGTTAAAGAACCATTGGGAACGTTAATATTCATTCCAGTGGTAGCCATGAAAGGTCGACCTATGAGAATGGTAGAATCATCTGTACTAGTATCCATAATCACATAGTCAGCTAAGAACGTGAACGGACCACATTTAGTAACACGTCTTTAATCTCTCCCTTAGGGGTTTTAAGTGATCTATCAGCAAAGACAAGTTGCATACTAGGCGGTTCAAGTTCTCCTAGGTTTAATTTTTCAAAAAGGCTCATAGGCATGACATTAACAGACGCTCCTAGATCAACTAAACAACGTTCAATCTCAACATCATTGATGACCAAAGGTAAAGTAAAAGAACCAGGGTCAGATAACTTAGCTGGATATGGAGAAGCAGGTTTCTTAATACGAATGTTAGGATATCCTTCCTTGTTCCCCTTCATGCCAGTCTCGATCCTTGTATTTGGCAGCAATGCTCTTGGAAAAGGAGGCTTCACGACGTACGGTGCAAGAGGAGGATCATCCTCCTTAGGCGCCGGTTCCTGTTCGTCTTCTTCCTCCGGAATTTCAGCGATCCTGCGTAAGACAGAACAAGCATCAGCAATTAAGTTTGGGAGTTTCCGAGCGGTTACCATCTTGGCTTGCTCCTTTCTCGGATTCGGCTCTTTCTGGCTTGGAAGTTGGCCAAATGGTCGACCGGATGCTAGCATGCTCGAGATGTTGTTCACGGCTTGCTCAATTCTTTGTCCAGATGCTATCTGTTCTTGATTGAGAAGAGTTTGAGCCTTGAACTGGCTGTCATGATCATCGAGTCTTGTGATGATCTGGCTGAGCTTCTTATCCAGGTCACTGACATTGTTCTCTCTTTGATGATGCTGCCCTGGATAGGTATTATTAAGATATTGATTCTGGCGATTGCCAGGAGCAGTTCCATAATTACCCGGATTGTGATGCGGCGGCTGGTAGACACCTACCGGCGGATGGTTAGACTTCTGATCCTGAGCTGGACCAGCCGGGCGGTTATTCTGGTTCTGGTTATGGTTGGCGTCGGCATTGTAGGGAGGTCTGTCTTGATAGTTCCCTTGCTGTCTGAAGTTACGGTAGCCAGCATAACCATTTGATTATTGACGAAGCCTTGTTGGATGAAATTTACCTCTTCGGCAGACCAGACCTCTGCCTTACCAAAATTCTGACAACGGCCTCCGTTATGTGCGGAAGCTCCACACCACTCGCAATTGGCAACGTAGACAGAGGCTGCCGGCGGCTTGATCGGTGTGGTAGACTTCTTCAAATGCTTCTCTACCTTGCTTTGATTGTAGCTTCGAGATCTAGCTTGCTCCTTGATCCTTCAGATTGTCGTTCCCAGTTCCTCGACTTGGAAGCACAGTTTGCGAAGTGAAGAAGAGCAGCTTCAGGTGTTAGTGTAGTGCAATCCCCTTCAGCTAAAGAATTGACCCACTTGGCAGATTCTTCACGAAGTCCTCGAGCAAAAATTTCAGCTAACTGCCTCTGCTCGAATCCATGATGAGGGCAGGTGTAGAGAAGTTCTTGGAATCGATTCCAAGTATCATACAAGCTTTCTCCTTCTTTCTGGGAGAATCTGGCGATGCTGTCCTTGATGGCGGTTGTTCTGGCCGAGGGAAGTATTCTTCAATGAAGTCCTGAGCCAGAGTATCCCAATCAGTGTAATAGCCACGTGGTTTGCCAGTAAGCCACCTCTTAGCAGGGCCTTTCAGAGAGAACGGGAAAGCTCTCAGACAAAGAGTGTTTTTGTCGAGGTTTCCGCTCTTGAAAGTGCTGCAGAGATTAAGGAAGTCCGCAAGATGAGTGCACGGATTGTCTAGGGGCCTGCCTTCAAACTGTAAATCCCTAGAGATCATAGTCAAGAATGGAATCTTGATCTCATAGTCAGGATCTCCTTCAATGCGCGGAACGGCAATGGCAGATCGAACGCTAGTCGCGCTCGGCTTGTTATAGTCTGCTAGTCTCTTTTGTGCAGGAGGTGGCGGCGGCGGTTGATCGCCATTCGGTGGTGGTGGTGGTAATCTATCGTCCATGGCGGGAGATGGAGGAGGTGAGAGTGACTCGGTGTATGAAGCGGATGAAGATGACGGTACAGGTGAAGATGGAGATGAGGTACTCTCCTTCAGTTCCTCGATCTTGATCGGAGTGATGAATGGATTGGATCTGCCTTTCTTCAGAATCTGTGATCGTAGAGGTGGAGCAGAACTGCCTGGTCTCTCTGCACTCTTAGCCTGTTCGGTTTGAGAGCGAGTCCAAGGACGGTGAGGCATACACCTGTAAACCTACAGATAACAAAGACAAACAAAACCAGTGTAAAATTGAAGTGGATGGAAGATGAAAGATGGAAAGTAGAAGAATATATTGCCAGTTCTTCTATCGAACAATCAAAAGAAGTCCCCGGCAACGGCGCCAATTTGATGAACGCTGCAGAGCGGTGATCAAATACTACAAAGCTAAAAAGAGCTAAGCAGATCGTATTCCAGGGGTCTTCTAAGATTGACTACTTCAAAACTGGCAAAATACTTGAATGTAGACAGGTTGTGCGTGGTGTGAGTTCCACGTCTTCTAATTCTAAGAAATGAAGAGAAATTAAAACAAATTAAACTAAAGCAGATTGGAAATTAGGGTTTGAAAATAGAGATGACAAACGAACTTAGACTTTGAATCCCCCTTCGTTCCCCAGAGCATTGGCAATCAACAGATCAGCGGATTTCGATTCTCATTCAATCAATTACTAAGACACCACCATAACTCCTTACCCTTAGGTTTAAGACCAGCGAACGTTCGCTCTATCCGTTCTAACTACCAAGATTAATTAGCCGCTTGGGTACGGTCGCCTCTCGCAATGACTTAACTAACTGGTGCAATTACTAACAATTTATGAGTTACTCTTGCAGTGGATTAACCCTAACTGGTTCCTACGAAAGGCACACTCCAATGATTAGGTTAATTGTTCGATTTGATGTTTTAAAGTAAGGCGAGCGTTCGCTTCTATCCTTAGCTTAACAAGAATCTAATCTAGGTGATCAATCCAGACAAGAAACATGAACAAAGAAGAACAAATCAAACATGAATGAGAAACTGATTGAATTTCGAATCTAATCACCACCGATCCGTGACCGCTTTAAAGCCCTGGGTCACTTAGGGTTCATCTAGTATAAGCTCTAACGAGTTCAGCTACTCATGATTATTACAAAAGAAACAAAGACAAAGAGAGAGTTCATCATCCAGAGGAAGAACAGAAAAGAATCTGAAAAACCTAATTTAGACGACTCTGACAGACTTTGATCTTTGGTAAATAACACTCCTAGCTCCGATTCGTCGAGGTGGAAGGGATGGCATCACGATCTCTCTCCGGCTCTTCGAACTCTAACTCTTCGCTCCAGAACTTGAGAGGATTCTCTGAATTTTGATATCGAAAAGTTGTATTTTGTGAATTATGATCTGCTCTCTCTTTTGGGCCGCCGGGTTAAGTATTTATACTTAACCCTAATCAGCCGGATTTCTTCTAATGTTTTCGCTGAAAATAGTGAATTATTTTCGCCAAAAATATGCTTGTGAATGGAAGTCCCGCCGGCTGATTCTCCTGTGATTTTCGTTTCTGTCCAAAAACCCAACGGTTTCGTCGAAAACTTCTTTGGCTGAGCATCAGTGAATTTTCTTGCATTTTCGCCGAAAACCATAGGCCATTTTCGCCGAAAATGTAAGTGTGAACGGGCAGACTTTTGGTTTGACTTGATCGGCTCCTTGGATTGATTCCGGTTTTATTCCTCGAGGTTCCAACGCCTTAGACACGTCCATGGCTACTTTATTTGACGGCAAAAACCTGTGTTAACACAAAAACACTAGAAAACCATCAAATAGACCCAAAACGGGCCAAGGTAACACAAATGGCACGAGATAGGGCAATCGATTGAATATTCGTTATTCTACCCTAAAAACCATGTCTTAAGCAAAGAAATGTCGCTTAAATGAGGCTGATAATCACGTCAAATCCAGTGTCATCACCAGTCGTGGGGACTTGACGTCCCGTGCCATGTAGTACACACCGTCTGTGGAGATTTAGCCGTCAAGTACGACCTCCAATTGGACTACAGTCCACAAGAGGCGGCTATTCCACCTCCACCCCACGAGGTCGAGTCGGAGAAAGAAGATGATTCTGACGAGCAGCAGCCTCAGCCAGAGCAGGAGTTTCACCACCAGATACCCCCGCAGCAGCCGTTTGCGAGGTATCCATATCAGCAACAACCGCCCCTTCAGGACCCATTCCCGATTCCTCATCCGCACCCTCGACCACCGCCAGGAGACTTTGGCGAGATGCTTGATCATCTCCAAGAGTTGTGAGTGGAGGACAACGCCACTCAGGATGCCCGATGGCTTATTACTCAGTGGCACATGTGTTTGCAGGATGAGAGGTATGAGGCACAGCTGGCGTGGCAGCAGCGGGTCACAAACTTCTTCTATTTCCCACCTCCCGATGCACCTGACCACCAGTGATCGGGTTGTATCCTCTTCCTTGTCCTTTCTTTTTATTTCTTCTTTTCGGATTTCAATCCAAATTTTTTCTGTGTGGATCCGGGACACTTGTCCCGGTTTCCTTTTGATCTTTTGTTTGTTTTTGTTTTGTAGGCAGAGCTTTGGTAGATTCCCTTCCAGCTCCGAGGACCCGTGCTCATCCCCTACATCAATCATCTTGGTCCAGGTTCTTCTACTTACTCTCAACTCTAGTTTAGTCCTGTGAGGACACAGAATGGTTTAAGTGTGGGGTAGGATGCTAGAGAACCTTGCATGAACTTGATTGCCCTTATTTGTGATTTTTGTGTTCCGTGGTGCCTTTCCAATTCGTCTAGCATTAGAATTGCTCGGTTCTTGATTTTTTATGTTAAGTTGTTGTTCAATTTGTCATAATGATGCTTAGACTGCTTAACCTAGAATTTGAGAACCAACTTGTATACTTTGATGCTAAATTGCCTGGTCAGAACAAATTTTTAACATAACACTTGTAGTTTGTCGCTTTGATTGCATGAAAATGACCGAATCCGACTAGCGAACCAATTGTGAGCTTTTGATCCATTGCACATAACCTGCAATTTTAGTTCGTTTTGAGTGGTTTTCTGTTTTGCTAGAATGAGTTAGAATTCGCATGAGACCTATTCGAGACCACACGATGACACGAGTTCTAGAATGAAAGGAGCACCTAGATTCAACTACTAAGCTAGATTGCCTACCCAATGTTAAATCCATTAGGTTCAAACCCTTGAGCTTAGCCTGTTCTTTTGGTTCGATATACATTACAGCAATCCCCATTCCTTCATTCCCTGTTGATCCCCTATGGTTGTAGTTCTAGATTAGCGATGACACTCGATTTGACGTGATTATCAGCCTCATTTAAGCGACATTTCCTTGTTTAAGACATGATTTTTAGGGTAGAATAGTGAATATTCACTCAACTGCTCTATCTCGTGCCATTTGTGTTACTTTGGCTCGTTTCGGGTCTATTTGATGGTTTTCTAGTGTTTTCATGTTAGCACAGGTTTTTGCCATCAAATATAGTAGCCAAGGACGTGTCTAAGGCGTTGGAACCTCGAGGAACCACACTAGAATCGATCCAAGGAGTCAAACAAGTCAATTCAAATCCTGCCCCGATTTACACTGTAGTTTTCGATGAAAACCCCCAGGTTTTCGGCGAAAACTCAAGAAGAAATCGGCTGAGTTCACAAAGAGAAGTTTTGGGCGAAAAGTCCAAGTTTTCGCCGAGAACCCTAATGTCCAAAAATCATAGGAGAATCAGCCGAGCACTCAGTCATTTTACAAAGGAATTTTCGGTGAAAACTTCATAAGTTTTCGGCGAAAATTCCAGGCAAAATCCGGCGGTATTAGGGTTAAGTATAAATACTTAACCGATTAACCGGTGGCCCAAAAACAAATAGACCTCATAATACAACATAATTTCAGAATTCTTACGAGTTCTGGTGCAGAGTTTAGAGTTCGAAGAGCCAGGAAGAGATCATCACGCGCCATCCCTTCACCTCGGAGACTCGGAGCTAGGATTGAAGATTATCGGAGATCAAAGCTTCGTCGGAGTCGTCTTAATTAGGTTTTTTAGATCCTTTTCTGTTCTTCCTTTGTTCAAGATGAACTCTGTCTTTGTCTTTGATTCTTTTCTTATGAACATGAGTAGCTAAACTCGTAGAGCTTAGACTAGATGAACCCTAAGTGACCCAGGGCTTTAAAGCGGTCACGGATCGGCGGTGATTAGATTCAAAGTTCAATCAGTTTCTCTTTCATGTTTGATTTGTTCTTCGTTGTTTATGTTTCTTATCTGGATTGATCACCTATATTAGATTCTTGTTAAGCTAAGGATTAGATTCTTATCTGGATTGAACGCTCGCCTTACTTTAAAACATCAAATCGAACAATTAACCTATTCATTGGAGTGTGCCTTTCGTAGGAGCCAGTTAGGGTTAATCCACTGCAAGAGTAACTCATAAATCGTTAGTAATTCCACCATTTAGTTAAGTTGTCGCAAGAGGCGACCGTACCTGGCGACTAATTAATCTTGGTAGCTAGATCGGATAGAGCGAACGTTCGCCAATCTTAAACCTAAGGGTCAGGAGTTATGGTGGTGTCCTAGAATTGATTGAACGAGAATTGAAATCCGCTGATCTGTTGATTGCCAATCCTCTGGTGAACTAAGGGGGATTCGAAGTCTAAGCTTGTCTGTCATCTTTGTTAAGTCAACCCAATTTCCCAATCTGTCTTTTACTTTTCGTTTTAATTTCCTTGCATTTTTTAGATTAGAAGTTGTCGAACTCACACCACGCACAAAGTGTTAAACCTGAGTAATTTGCAATTATATTTGAGTAGACAATTATTAGAAGACCCGTGGAATACGATCTACCCTAGCTTTTAGCTTGGTAGTTATTTGATAACCCGCTCTACGACGGTTCATCAAATTGGCGCCGTTGCCGGGGACTTCTTTTAATTGTTTGAAAGAAGAACTGACATTTTATTCTTCTACTTTCCATCTTTCATTTTTCCACCCACTTCGATTTTACACTGGTTTTGTTTGTTTTTGTCATTTGTAGGTTGTTCACAGGTTTATGCATCACCGCCCTCTCACGCGCTTGCAATCCGCCAAGAACGACAAGGCTAAGAGCGTAGAGAGACCAGGCAGTTCTGCTCCACCAAGACAATCACATATTTCAAGAAGAGGCAGAACCAATCCACCTCCATCCGCCAGTCCAATCAAGTTCGAGGAACTGAAGGAGAGTTCCTCATCTCCATCTTCACCGTTATCTTCATCCGCTTCATACACCGAATCACTTTCACCCCCTCCATCTCCTAGGATGGGTGATTAACTACCACTACCACCACCAGGCGATCGTCAACCACCACCACCAGGCGGTGCACAGAAGAGTCTAGCTGACTACAACAAGCCGAGCGCGACTAGCGTTCAATCTTCTATCGACGTGCTGCGCATTGAAGGAGATCCTAACTATGAGACCAAGATTCAATTCTTGACTATGATCTCTAGGGATCTACAATTTGAAAGCAGGCCATTAGACAATCCGTGCACACATCTGGCGGATTTCATTGATCTCTGTGGCACTTTCAAGAATGGGAATCTCGACAAGAACACTCTTTGCTTGAGAGCTTTCCCGTTCTCTTTGAAAGGCGCAGCTAAGAGGTGGCTCACTGGCAACCACCTGGCTACTACACAAACTGGGAGACTCTTGCTCAAGATTTTGTCGAAGAGTACTTCCCTCCTTCCAGAACAACAGCCTTCAAGGACAGCATTGCCAGATTCTCTCAGAAGGAAGGAGCGAGCTTATATGATACTTGGAATGAATTCCAAGAACTTCTCTACAACTGTCCTCACCACGATTTCGAGCAGAGGCAGTTAGCTGAAATCTTTGCTCGAGGTCTTTGTGAAGAATCTGCCAAATGGGTCAATTCCCTAGCTGAAGGGGATTGCACTACACTTACACCTGAAGCTGCTCTTCTTCATTTCGCAAACTATGCTTCCAAGTCAAGAAACTGGGAGTGACAATCTGAAGGATCAAGAAGCAAGCTCGATCTCGAAGCAACCATTAAGGCAGAAGTACAGAAGCATCTGAAGAAGTCTTCTACCCATCAAGCTGCCGGCAGCCTCTGTCTACGTTGCCGATTGCGAGTGGTGTGGAGCTTGTGCACATAATGGAGGCCGATGCCAGAATTTTGGTAAGACAGAAGTCTGGTCTGCCGAAGAAGTCAATTTCGTTCAACAAGGCTTCAGTAATAATCAGAACAGTTATGTTGGCTACCGCAACTACAGACAGCAAGGGAACTACCAAGATCGACCTCCCTACAATGCCGGTGCCAACCAGAACCAGAATAGCCGACCAACTGGTCCAGCTCAGGATCAGAAGCCGAACCATCCGCCAAACCATCCGCCGGGAGGCATCTACCAACCGCCGCACCGAAATCTGGGAAACTATGGAACTGCTCCTGGCAATCACTAGAATCAATATCTGAACAATACCTATACAGGGCAGCAACATCAGAAGGAGAACAACGTCAGTGAACTCGACAAGAAGCTCAGTCAGATCATCATCAGACTTGACGATCATGACAGTCAGTTCAAAGCTCAAGCTCTCCTCAACCAAGAACAGATTGCATCCGGTCAAAGAATTGAGCAGGCAGTGAACCAGATCTCTAGCATGCTAACATCTGGTCGACCATTTGGCCAGCTTCCAAGCCAAACCGAGCTGAATCTAAGAAAGGAGCAAGCTAAGATGGTATCTATTCAAGATCCAAAAAACTTGCCTACTAATGCTTCTTCTAATTTATGCTGGACCGATGAAGCTCCAGAGAAGAAGGAAGCAAAGGTAGAGGCGCCTAAGGAGTATGACCCTCCTCTTGCTCCGTACTACGTGAAGCTTCCTTTTCCAAGAGCAATGCTACCAAACACAAGGATCGAGACTGGCATGTGGCCAAACAAAGAAGGATATCCTGCCGCTCGTAGTAAGAAACCTTCATCGCCATATCCAGCTAAGTGTTCCAATCCTGGTTCTTTCACTCTTCCTCTGGTTATTAATGATATTCAGATAGAACGTATTTTGGTTGATCTAGGCGCGTCTGTCAATGTTATGCCTATGAGTTTGTTTGAGAAATTGAATCTAGGGGAACTTGAACTGACTAGCATACAACTTGTCTTTGCTGATAGATCACTGAAAACACCTAGAGGATAGATCAAAGACGTTGTTACTAAATGTGGTCCTTTCACGTTCTTAGCTGACTATGTGATCATAGATACTAGCAAGGAGGATTCTACTATTCTTATAGGTCGACCCTTTATGGCAACAATCGGAATGCAAATTAACGTTCCAAATGGTTCCTTGACTTTGAGGATTGGCAAGGAAACAATAACTTTCCGCCTTAAGGACGGTATGAAATATAATCCTAAGAATGAAGAATCTCACTGTCTAGCTGTTGAAACTGTGGAGTTGACTCCGGTCAACTCCGTTACTGATGTCTCTTCTAGTGTTCCTAGATCAACTGTTGTTGCAGATGTTGAACAGATTATCAAGAAGAAACCAGGATCTTCGGCTCAAAAGCAGCCAAAGAAGAAGGAATTGAAAGCCTCTTCTTCACCGCCAAGCAAGGAACCTGGCAGGTCCCAGAGGAAGAACCACAAGAAGAAGACTCAAATGGTCTAGAGACCAGTTGTCCCTCCACCCTCTTCCGAGCTACCGAAGTCGGAGCAAGTAAAGAAGGAGAAGCCAAAAGCATCTTCCAAGGAAACACCAACGATCACCGATCTTGGTGATATTAAGCCTGAGGTTAAAAAGAAGACGAAGCCGATCGTTCTCATTCCTTCCACCGTCTTCCTTGTAGAGGATGATCCCTTAAAAGAACTCTTTGGTCCGTTCAAGATCACCGATCACCTTCCCGATGGACGTACCAAGCTCACACATGCTAACGGGAAGAAATTTATGCTCGCCGGAGATACCCCGAAGCTCTATTTCATGAACTCCGACGCTAGCATTAAGGAGAACCTGAGTTGGGATGTCTCCTAATACCGTCCAGGTATCGTCCAGCTCAAGGACGTTAATCAAGAGCGCTTCGTGGGAGGCAACCCACGGCTGGAGTCAGTTTATCATTTGTGTCGAACTCAGTGTTTTAGAGTCGGTTCGGGGGAGCCAAAAGTATCAGTTTGCATGATTTCTTATTTTTCGTCTGTAGTCTGTGTGTCATCGTTGCAATCGCAAGTTGTTTGATGTTGTTCCGATTTTTGTCGAATTTGATGGGCCCAGCCCGGCGAAGTCCAAAGGCCCACATGGCGGCCCACATGGCGTCCTGGATACACCCGCTGGTGCTGAGGAGCCGGGCCTAGGCGACAGCCCAGATGGGCTAAACAAGCAAGCCCACGAAACAAAGGGAGGCCCAAAGCGAACAACCCAACTTCGGCGACACTTAGGGTTCCAAGACAAAGCAAACACGTGTCAACATCCTACAGGAGCTACAAACGAGTGGTCAGGATTCAGCCTTGGCGACCAAGACAGGGGTACTATAAATACCCCCGTACACCCCATTAACCAGAGGACAACACTTTGACCCAGCGGACAAACGCTCTGCGGTACGTTACTCACCTCCCTTTCCCATTCCTTAAACTGATCGCCTCCCCTTTTCCTTGAACTAACTACCCCCCACACTACTTACGAGGTACACCACTCCCGGAGGACCCACAGGCTTGGGCTTCCATTATTGGGCCAGGCGACAAGGCTGGAACAATTGGCGCGCCAGATAGGGGCGATCAGGCGACTTTTCAAGGCGAATGGCTTCATCAGCGATTCCCACTCTGATGGGCGAGGATGGCGAAAGAGGAGATGGAGTAACACCTGTCAAGCATGTCAACCCAGGTTCTCGAGCAGACCCAAACCTCACTAGAAACATGGAGCGCGAATTTGAAGGCGACTCGAAGTCCCAGAGTACTATTCCGGCCGGCGATGCCTATGAGCTGTTGGAGCAGCAATTTCGGTCCCTTGAGCAACAGAATGCTGAGCTCACGCAGATGTTGAAAACGGTGATCGCCCAGCAGGCTCAAGCTCTCAGGGCCAACACTCAGGACAGGCAATCGCCACAGGACTCCCATTTGGAAGTGTTACAGCAGTTCCTCCCGGCTACTCAAATCTCCCCCGCACAGATGGCGGTTCGTCAACCTCTGTCCAGGGCGATACTCGCCGAGCCACTACCTAAGGGGTTGGTTCCGCCCAACCTAGATAGGTATGTAGGTACCGGCGACCCGGACGAGCACTTGCAAGCCTTCCAGATCGCCATGCAAATGCAGCAGGCTGGTGACGCCGCATATTGCAGAGCTTTTCCGGCGACACTGGGAGGGCGAGCCAGGGAGTGGTACATGAATCTACCGGAGGGCATCATAACATCGTGGGAGGGCTTTGCGAGGATCTTCTCACAGAAGTATGAGTGCAAGAAAACAAGGACGGTCCCGTTGCAAGCGCTGGTGAGCCTGAGGCAAAAGCCGAACCAGTCGCTGAAGGAGTTCTTTGATGAATGGACTGGGGTCGTCCAATCCATCAAGAGGGTAGATCATGAAACCGCTGCGGCAAGTTTATTCCAGTGACTCATAACGGCAGGCTGCGGGAGTCGCTGCTACAGGTGGCTCCGAAGTCGCTGTCCGACTTGGAAACCAGAGTACACAAAATTATTTTGATTGAGGAGCAGTTAGCAGAGCCTTTACGTGGAGCGGCGAAGATGGAAGAAAAGCCCGTTACAGGGAACAAGCAGGCCAAAGGGCAGCCCTCCGAGACACGACCATACGGGAAATATCGCCCAGGGGATCAAAGGCGTTACCAAGAGAGAGGATACCCTGGAGAGCAAAGGGGTTATCAGGAGAGAGGATACCAAGAGGAGAGGGCAGATTATACACCCCTCTCAGAATCGCGAAGAAAGATTCTGCTGTATATGCAGCATAAGGGACATCCCATCAACTGGCCGGGGCCAATGTTCACCCCGGCGGATCAGCGAAGTCGCCAAAAGTTTTGCGATTTCCATGACTCTCATGGGCATACCACTGAAGACTGCAGGGAATTGAAAAATGAAATCGAAAGGTGGATAAACGAAGGACGTCTCAGGGATTTCATTGTCAGCTCAAAGCGGAAAAACAAGCCGCAAGAAGATGATCGCCGTGGACAAGGAGAATCACAAGACAAGAAGGGTGATGTTTTCGCCCGACTTAAGGAGCCTATGGACAATGAAGATAGCAAGAAAAAGCCTCGACCTGAGGTAAACCACATTTATCAAACCATTTTCGGTGGGGAAAGTTGCCCGACAAAGAATGTCAGAAAGGAGGAAACAAAGGAGGTAATGATGATAGACCAAGTCAGTCGCCCAACGTTGGGATTCTCGGAAGAAGACATGGCCCGGGTAGGAGGCCCAAGTTTGGAAGCGATGGTGATTCAAGTAATCACACACAATAGCCGAGTGGAGCGAGTGATGGTTGACGAAGGGAGCTCCGCGGACATTATTTTCTGGGAGCTGTACAAAAAGATGAACCTGCCAGCTAGCTTGCTCAGGCAGACAAAAACTACCATCTCAGGATTTTCAGGACACACAGTTCCCATCAAGGGGATAGTCACGATGGCAATAACCATTGGGGATGGAGACTTGCAGGTCACCCGATCCATCGACTTCCATGTCATGGATTGTCAATCCACGTACAACATGATCCTAGGGCGACCTGCACTCGCCGCCTTCCGAGCAATCTCCTCCCCAGTGCACCAAGTACTGAAGTTCGCTACTAATGAAGGGATAGGTTTTGCCTGGGGACACCCAGACATCGCCAGAAGGTGTTACAGGGCGGTGACTAAAAGCACGTGCCTCACCATAAGCTTGGAGGCGGAGAATGAGGGAGAAAGAGTCGTACCAGCAGAATCGGACGTCCCAATACCGCTGTTCGAAGAAGATGAAGGTAAGATAGTTCGAGTTTCGTCCTACCTGAGCGATAACAAGAAACAGGAGTTGGTCAAGTTGCTCTGAGAGTTCTCGCACCTGTTCGCATGGTCACCAAGTGACATGCCAGGAATTGCTCCAGACATCATCAAACACTCTCTAGCGATCGAACCCGGGAGTCGCCCAGTCCAGCAAAAGCGGCGGAACATCTGCAGAGAAAGGCAGCAAGCGGTGGCAAATGAAGTGGACAAACTTTTGAAGGCAGGGTTTATCAAAGAGGTACAGTATCTTGAGTGGTTGGCTAATGTAGTTCTTGTCAAGAAATCGTCAGGAGCATGGCGAATGTGTGTCGACTTCACCAACCTTAACGATGCTTGCCCCAAGGATCCGTACCCCTTGCCCAACATAGAGTAGCTGGTAGACGCAACGGCGAACAATGAAATGCTGTCCTTTCTGGACATGTTCTCAGGATATCATCAAATACCTTTAAGCAAGCAAGATCAAGAGAAAACGGCTTTCATGACGCCCACGGCGAACTACTGCTATCGGGTGATGCCATTCGGGCTCAAGAATGCTGGCGCAACTTACCAGAGAATGATCGACAAAGTCTTTGTCAAGCAGCTCAGCCGAAACTTGGAGGCGTATGTGGATGACCTGCTGGTCAAAAGTAAGAGATCTAATGCCCATCTTGGCGACTTAAGGGAAACCTTCAATACACTGCAGGAGTATTCGCTCAGGTTGAACCCTTTGAAGTGTGTGTTCGGGGCAACATCAGGAAAGTTCCTGGGATACCTCATAACCAGGAGAGGAATTGAAGCTAATCCAGCGCAGATCGCGGTGATTACAGCGATGGCCCCTCCAAAGACTGTGAAGGAGGTTCAGGTTCTATCTGGAAGACTGACAGCAATCAATCGATTCATTCCCAGGATCGCCGACCGTTGCGCTCCGTTCTTTGCGACTTTAAAGAATGCATCAAAGTTTGCATGGAATGACAAATGTAACAAGGCTTTTGAAGAGCTGAAGCAATTTTTAATTACCCCTCCTGTACTTGCATCTCCAAAGTCAAATGAAGATTTATTTCTCTATATTGCGATCTCTCCAAAGGCAGTTAGTGCGGTCTTAGTTCGAAGAGAGGACAAAGCCGAACACCCTGTTTTTTATACAAGTAAAACCTTGGTCGATGCTGAAACAAGGTACCCGGCGATAGAAAAAATGGCATACGCTGTGGTCTGCGCGGCCAGAAAGTTGCGACCATATTTTCAGGCACACACAATACATGTGCTCATGAATCTTCCGATTAAGAATGCGTTAAGATCTATGAGCATGGCAGGACGATTAGCTAAGTGGGCGATCGAGCTAAGCGAGTATGACATTCGATACCAACCGCGAACGGCGATCAAGGCCCAAGTCCTTGCTGACTTTGTAGTCGAAGGTGCAGTACAAGAAGACACCGAGGAAGGCGATGAATGGACGTTATTTACAGACGGCGCCTCGAGTAATGGAGGGTCAGGCGCAGGGATAGTCCTAAGGTCTCCTGGGGGGATCCTCCACGAGGTCGCATTGCGATTTGCAACTAATCGAACCAACAATGCAGCTGAGTACGGGGCATTGGAGGCTGGCTTGCGAATTGCTAAGAGTATGGGAGTTACTAACATCAAAGTTTTCTCAGACTCGGCGATAGTAGTCAACCAAGTTAATGGGAGCTTTGAGGTAAAGGAGGAGTCGCTCCTCCCTTATTTTGATGAGGTAAAACTGCTTATATCGGAATTCAAGAAGGTGGTTATATCCCAGATTGCTAGGGAGGAGAATTGCCACGCGGATGCATTATCGAAACTAGCAACGGCGACAGATTTTGAAGAAGGGCGAATGGTCACAGTGGAAAAAGAAACAAGGAGGAAGCAGTGTTTTCACGTGATTAACGGAATTGGGAAAAAGCGACTGGCGAATGCCTATTATTCAATACTTGGATAACGACACTGTACCAAGTGACCCGTTAGAAGCGACCAAGCTCCGGCGAAAAGCAGGGAGGTGTACTATAATAGGGGGAGAGCTGTATCGAAAATCAGCTATGGGTCCATACTTGCGATGCCTGGGAGAGGAGGATGCAGCTTGGGCCCTAGAGGAAGTACATTCAGGAGTATGTGGTACTCACTTGGGAACAAGAAGTTTGGAAAGGAACTTAATATACCAGGGCTTCTATTGGCCAACAATGAGAAAGGAGGCTGGCGACCTGGTGAAGAAATGCCACAAATGTCAGGAATTTGCAAGTTATCACAAGTTGCCAGCAACAGCGCTCCAGGCGAATGTCAGCCCGTGGCCATTCGCGAGGTGGGGGATGGATATCCTAGGCCCATTTCCGGAAGCCTCGGGGAAAAGGAAATTCCTCATCGTGGCGGTTGATTATTTCACCAAGTGGGTTGAGGCAGAAGCGGTGGCAAGTATCACCGCCAAGCAGATACATAAGTTTGCATTTAAAAGTATCGTCACCAGATTTGGTATACCAGACAGTATTATATGTGACCATGGAACTCAGTTTGACTCACAGGTCTTTAAAGAATTTTGTGATGACCTGAGGATAAATCTGAGATTCGCTTCGATCGCCTACCCACAAGCTAATGGACAAGCAGAGGCGGCTAATAAGCTTATTCTACAAGGATTAAAGAAAAGAGTGGATGGCTGTAAGGGCGTATGGGTCGAGGAGCTTGATCATGTACTATGGGCTCACCGTACGGCTTATAAAATGGCGACAGGGGAGACTCCCTACATATTGACGTACGGGACTGAGGCGGTCCTTCCGGTAGAAATCTCAATCCCATCTATCCGAATACAGGAATACAGGGATGAGGTCAACGAACAAGAATTGATGCTTAACGTAGATATGATTGAGGAAAAAAGAGGAAAGGCACAGATGCGGCTTATCGCTGAAAAGGAGCAGTTAGCCAGGCGGTACAATTTAAAGCTCCGACCACATCACATCGCGCTCAATGACTTAGTGCTGCGAAAGATCTTCAGGCCGGCGGTCGGGGCGGCCAAGCTCAACCCCGGATGGGAGGGCCCGTACAGAGTACGGCGAGTGGTAGGGGCCAACAACTTCAAGCTAGCAGAGTTAGATGGAGCAAAGATCCCCAAAACTTGGAACTCCATGCATCTCAGGCGATATTATGATTAAAAAGACACTTGTAACCGAGGCTAGTTTTTAAGGCAACTAAGGGCCCTAATGATTGAATCTAACATATGTCTTCGCGCCATCAAATTTATCATGTAAGACCTAAGGGCATTGGGATCGCTATGTAAGACCTACGGGCATTAACAAATCGCTGTGTAAGACCTAAGGGCATCAAATTTATCATGTAAGACCTAAGGGCATTGGGATCGCTATGTAAGACCTACGAGCATTAACAAATCGCTGTGTAAGACCTAAGGGCATCAAATTTATCATGTAAGACCTAAGGGCATTGGGATTGCTATGTAAGACCTAGGGGCATTAACAAATCGCTGTGTAAGACCTAAAGGCATCAAATTTATCATGTAAGACCTAAGGACATTGGGATCGCTATGTAAGACCTACGGGCATTAACAAATCGCTGTGTAAGACCTAAGGGCATCAAATTTATCATGTAAGACCTAAGGGCATTGGGATCGCTATGTAAGACCTACGGGCATTAACAAATCGCTGTGTAAGACCTAAGGGCATCAAATTTATCATGTAAGACCTAAGGGCATTGGGATCGCTATGTAAGACCTACGGGCATTAACAAATCGCTGTGTAAGACCTAAGGGCATCAAATTTATCATGTAAGACCTAAGGGCATTGGGATCGCTCTGTAAGACCTACGGGCATTAACAAATCGCTGTGTAAGACCTAAGGGCATCAAATTTATCATGTAAGACCTAAGGGCATTGGGATCGCTATGTAAGACCTACGAGCATTAACAAATCACTGTGTAAGACCTAAGGGCATCAAATTTATCATGTAAGACCTAAGGGCATTGGGATCGCTATGTAAGACCTACGGGCATTAACAAATCGCTGTGTAAGACCTAAGGGAATCAAATTTATCATGTAAGACCTAAGGGCATTGGGATCGCTATGTAAGACCTACGGGCATTAACAAATCGCTGTGTAAGACCTAAGGGCATCAAATTTATCATGTAAGACCTAAGGGCATTGGGATCGCTATGTAAGACCTACGGGCATTAACAAATCACTATGTACGACCTAATGGCATCAAAGTTATCGGTATAACATCTAGTTAATGATGAAAAGAAGCAAAGCGATCAAGAGAGGTGTAATAAGATAAAAGATCAAAGATTGAAAATTCGCGAGGAAGAGTAATAAAGCAGTTTTTACAAAAAAAGAGAAGGAGAAAGAGAGGAAAACAGCAACAGCACGCAGAAACATGATGATTGTCTAAAAAGATAGCAATAATAACAACAGGTTGAAAGCGGGATCATGGGTCTTTAGCGCCGGAGCCCTTCTTGCCAGCCTTGGAAGGGTCAGCGGCGGAATTGAAGTCCTTGCCGCTGGTCGAGGGGGCTTGCTCAGATGATGGCGGCTGAACCTCTGATCCATCGAGATTCAGATCAGGCAGGCCACGGCTTGTGGCGAGTGGCCGCCACATATTCAGCATCTGCCGCCACTATCTCCCGCTCCAAGCGAGCAGCATCTCGAAAATAAGTCTCCTCCTCGGCATCGGGAAGGTCGGGAACCCCAAAGTTATAGCGATTGAGACCTCGGAGGACGGCTCAAACCATTTTTCGCCCCGGCCAGCCCTTGTTGGGAAACAGCTCGTAGAACTCATTACGACAGCTACGCATTACTACACGCATACTCTCGTCGAGAGCATGAGTGTAATAAGCCACAGTCTCATCATACTGAGCCTTGGAAGCGGCAAGATCACGATCCGCCGTCGATTCAGCCGCCAGAGAGTCATTAAGCAGCTCCTTAGCTCTGTCCCTTTCGGCGGCTATCTCCTCCACCTGAGCAACCTTGACACGAGCCTCATCCAACTCGGCTTCAAGGGCGACAATGTGCTTATTAGCAGATTGCAAGTCCTCCTGGACGCCCTCCATCTGGGAGATCCGCCCAGTCGCCTCAGCCAGGCTTTCCTTCAGAGACTCAGCAGCAGAGGTCGCTGCATCTGCCCGTCGCTAAGATAAAAAAAAAACAAACAACAACGTGCGGGTTTAGCAAGGATCGTAAGGTGACAAGCCGGGAAATAGTATATATAAAAGGGGAGAAAGAAGAGGCAGATGAGTAAATACCTTCTCCTCGTTATGATAACGGGTGAGATCCATGTGCAAAGAGCGCAGATTCTCAACATCCTCCTTCAGCCTCCGATTCTCCTCCTGCATGTGTTTACATGCAAAGGAAAGATCGCCGAGCTCGGCCACGGCCTAGGCAGCAAAACAAATGTAAGGGGTAAGAAGCAGCGAGCAAAGCTAAGGTAACAGGACAAAGCAAATAAATGACGCATTCCATAAATACCTGAAGGAGGCGGCAGGAAGTTGCCCCATGCAGGTCCGAAATCTCCGAGCCCTCACCAGGAGCGGTCACCCCCTCGTAGACACCTCGAGAGAACTCCTCCGTGATATCACTCGCCATCCGGGGCGATATGTGGGATGCCACCGGATGAAAGACAGCGAAGTAGGGAAGGCGAAAGGAACCCTCGCCCTCGCGACCAGCAGGAGCAGGGCGATCGAAGAGAGTGTTAGCTCGCTCTGTCCAGCTGGCCCGGCGGGCATGGTCGGTGTTGACAGGAGGCAGGCGAGAGTGGTCGCGAGTAGGCTCGGTGGGACGAAGATCAAGCTCCGCAGCCGGCGCAGACTCGGGATGCTCGGGATCCCGGGGAAGAGGGATAGGTTCGTCAGGAAGATAGGAGTCGTCGTATGAGATGACGTTCTCGTCAGCAAGATGCTCTAAGGGCTCCCTCGCAGAAGGATTGTCATTTGCCAGAGGCGATTGGCGACGAGAGCGGCGGAGGGGAGTTTCAGTCTCAGCATCGACATCCTCCACCTCTATCACTGGTGGGGGCGGCGGCGGTGGATTGCTGGAGCCCTCACCTGCCTTTCTCCTCGGCTTGGAAACCCCATCTTTTTTCTTCCTCTTTGAAGAAAGGAGGCTTTCATCCGTCTCAGCCGCCTTCCTCTTCCCCTTAGATTTGTCAAGCGAAGGCTGGGCAGAAGCAGGGGCGGCAGGGGCAGCCTCAGAGCGGCTGGGACGAGTCTCGGCGACAGGACCACGCGCGGTGGTACTTAGGAGGCACCCAGCGAGGCTTACGGCGCCTAGAAAAAGTACATCCAAAGATTAGTATAAAAAAAAGGGAAAGAGAAGAGAGCACAAAAAGGCGATAATATAAAGGTTATACATTCCTAAGGGTTTGGCTACGACGACTCAATTACGCAAGATGACGGCGACAGCTAGGAAGGGAGGAAAACAATCAGCACCGCCTAAGACATAAAGTATACCTCCTCGTATCCCCGCCTGGGCAGTCCGCAGGCCAGAAGTGGTCGATAAGTGATGGCAATCAAGAAGGATCTGGCGACGTAGGAGTATTTCATCAGGAGTAGGATCAAGCTCGGCGTTGAAAGAACTCACGTCACCAGAAGACCAGGATGAAGGAAGCAGCGAAGCCCAATGGTGATCCGTGTCGCTGGGGCGGAAGTAGAAAAACGAATGGTACCATGTAGGGCGAGGTTTCGGTGATGAGTAAGTGCCCTTTTGAGTAAGATCAGCTCGGCGAACGAAACTGATGCCATTGGAGGTGTGTTTGGCATAATGAATTAATTGAAACAACCGCAGAGTGGGGGCGATCTTCTTAGTCACGCAGCTGCATTCAAAAGCAGAGGCTGTAGCCCAACACCTGACGTTAAAGGCACCAAAAGAAGCGCCAAAGCACCCAAGCAGGGCGACCGTGAATGAGGATGGCGGAAGGCGAAGGCCATTGGTGAAGGCCTCGGTCCAGACGCCGTGCCACCCTGGCGGGCAATTGCCAATAGTGGAAAGCCGAGAGGCCACGGCGAATTCCCAGGTAGACGGCAGCATGGCGAATGGAAGAACGCGGGCGATCTTCTCCACCGACCCTGAAGGAAAGTAGCCCGGGCTGATGACCGTGCGCTCGTCACAAGCAGCTCTTCCCCACATAGACCGCCAGTTGCCAATGGAGTAGGAGCAGGTGACTCTAGTCGCCTCAGGATCAATCTCGACCCCATGACGGGCCCACTCGAATCCTTTTTGGTGGGGACCCCAAAAAGGCAGTGCAGGAGATTCATCAAAATTCTCCTCTGCTACGTCGGAAACTTGGGCAGACGAGGTTTCGGCCATAGATGGAGGATTTAAGGACACTGGTTCAGGAGACTGGCTGGAAGTTGAAGGAGGGGATGAAGGAGAAGGTGAAGAGTCGGTACCCGCGGAGTAGGAATGACTTTGGTTTTGGCTATCGGAATCGGAATCCATGGTTCAAGACTAATATCAAGAAGCAGAAAAGAGAAGGAAACACACGGCAGGACGGCAATGAGAGTGAGAAAGAAGGGAGGAGTCACGTACCAGGTGGGCGTCTGGGAGCTCCAGACATCTGAAAAATGGCAAAGAGAGATGAACGTTTTTCGGTGGTCGGAAGAAGGAAAAATGGAGCGTTTTCTGATCGGCGGAGGAAGGAAGAAGCAGGGGAGGCGAGAAGACTGTAAAAACAGAGAGACAAGGTGGCAGAGAAAGAGTAAAAAACGGAGGAAGACGATAAGAATGGGGTTTATATAGGAGTGCAGTGAGCGGGAGTGGAACCGTCGCGGTGAATGAGTGAGGCACACGTGCGGTTATAAGGGCGTGTTGGCGGGAAGTTGAGCCGTCGCGACGTTTCATTGGAGGCACGCGCGGCTGAGGTGACGTCTGAAGGGATAAGGTAATGATGGCTTTCTGGGCAATTACTGAAATATCCCGATTTCCCCAACTTCTCCAGCAAGGTAGGGAGTAAAAGACCATAATACCCTGAGCGGTAGAGAGGTGCATGAAAAACTGGAAAGAAGGGGCGCGATAGAAAGCAGCGACAAAAGAGATAAGGCGACAAGAAACCAAAATAATGGAAGGCCGCGATAAAAGAGATAAGGCGATAAAAACATGAATGCAAGGGCGATTTAACAAAGGTTTAAGAACCAAGACACCAAAGCGACAGGACAACAAAGCGACAAAGTGACACGGCGTAGGCGACCAAAAGCCCTCAGCCAAGCAAAGCTCGGCTAAGGGCTTGGGGGCAATTGATGGGTCCTTCTACGGCGATCACAAGACAAGCGGCCCGAACTGTAAGTAAGCCCTCAGCCAAGCAAAGCTCGACTAAGGGCTTGGGGGCAATTGATGGGCCCAGCCCGGCGAAGTCCAAAGGCCCACATGGCGGCCCACACGGCGTCCTGGATACACCCGCTGGTGCTGAGGAGCCGGGCCTAGGCGACAGCCCAGATGGGCTAAACAAGCAAGCCCACGAAACAAAGGGAGGCCCAAAGCGAACAGCCCAACGTTGGCGACACTTAGGGTTCCAAGACAAAGCAAACACGTGTCAACATCCTACGGGAGCTACAAACGAGTGGTCAGGATTCAGCCTTGGCGACCAAGACAGGGGTACTATAAATACCCCCGTACACCCCATTAACTAGAGGACAACACTTTGACCCAGCGGACAAACGCTCCGCGGTACGTTACTCGCCTCCCTTTCCCATTCCTTAAACTGATCGCCTCCCCTTTTCCTTGAACTAACTACCCCCCACACTACTTACGAGGTACACCACTCCCGGAGGACCCACAGGCTTGGGCTTCCATTATTGGGCCAGGCGACAAGGCTGGAACAGAATTAGTTTCGATTTTCTAAAGTTTACCGGGATTGCGAAAATATTTTCAATCGTGCAGGTCAAATTTTTCGGCGAAAAGTGTCCCATTTTTCGGCGAAAACTGCCCTTTAAATCCCACTATATTTTCTGTTCAATTTTAGTTAAACTTTTCGGCGAAAACTCTCTAAGTTTTCGGCGAAAACTCTCTGAAATTTTGGTTAAAACTCATTTGAAAACTGGCAGACGTTTTGAACTTGAGTTTTCGGCAAAAAATTGCACTACTTTTCGCCAAAAATTCTGAGAAAAATCCAAAAACCTTACCCCTATTTCCCAGTCTCTTTCTCTCTCTCTCCCCTCACTTTTCATTTTCGAAAAAAAAAAAACCCCCTGTTTTTGAAAACCTTCGCCGCCGCCAGCCATTTCCTTCGCCTCCGCCATCATCGACCGCCGCCGCACCTCTCCTCTCCCTTTTCCGATCGTTTCAAGCCGTAGATCGTTCGAATCGGAGCTCTAGAGCCCCCGTTCTGCCAAACCCTAGTTTTTCCAATTTTTCACCGATTTCTCTCTTCTCGTTCGTTTTCAGCACTCATGGCTTCAAGGTAAGTCGTAGAGCTTTTCATTCCAAATTTTTTGACATGTTGAATGTTGAATTTCGTCGAGGTTGACTTTTTCAGTCTACCTCGATTTGCGTGCCAACTGTTTCGTGTGAACTAGGTTAGCTGATTGCTTTGGAATGATCTAGCATGCTTAGGGAGAATTGTGCTGAATTTTAATATCATTTGATCTTGTGTTGCTATGCTTAACGATGGTTTCTTTGCGGTGTTGACTTTTGTGAAATGTCGGTTTGACCATGAACTGTTTATGCTCGGTTGGCTGCCATGTGTGTTCATTCACGTTCATATTACTGTGTTTGCCGTCTGAGTTTGTCATTATGCCGTCATTTCTCGCTTTGAGCTAGTAATTGCCATGATTAGGGTTCAATGTGTTCCAGTGTTGACTTTTTGAATGCCGGTTTGACTTCTGATCTCTAATTGTGATGTGGACATTCCGGCTAGACATATGCATGCTTTGTGATTTATCGTGATTACCGATTACTTACTTTGCTTACCCCAACTTGGTTTTCCTCATTTCTTTGTGAAATTGAGTTTTTCTACTAAGTGTGGGGTGGGTTATTAGTTAACTAATCTGGTTTCGTTTCTGGCTATAGGAATGTCACTCATGAGCGCAGGACTAAGGCGCGACTTGACACCGCCTCCAGCTCCCGAGCTTCAGATCTCGTCACACCGGCTATCCACAGCCCTCCACCAGCATTCCCTGGTCGTGTCGGGTACCACTCCACTGTTGCCCGCCTACCCGTCCACTACTTCAAGTGCTACCAGAGGCTCAAACATGTTCCTGGAGCCGACGTGCGTCCACTATCCTTGGATTCCCTCCTCGGGCACAATGACGACTGGTACCGGAATGTGCTCAACTCATGATACCTTCCGGACTTCTGGAGCTGAACACCCTAGCTGCTGACTTCCCAGACGTCGCTCTTTAGGAGTTCTGGGCTACATTCCAGCTGAATGAGCACAAGAGGAGGCAGCACAAGAAGGTCGTCTCCTTCTATCTTGGTGGGGTGTACAAGGCGTTCAGCTACGATGAGTTTGCAGCTCATCTCGGCATCCCCCAGGAGCACTACGAGGATCATCACCTCGGCTGGGAGAACAACACGACACATAACTCAGTTAAGTCACTCTCTCACCCTCTCTATTGTTTTATCCATATGGTTTGGCGTAGATCTCTTTTGTTTGCTCCAGAGAAGAGCCACCACCACATCAGCAAAGAGGAGCTCCTTCTTTTACGCGTCATCTGGGAAGGTTATTCTCTTCATCCCGGATGGGTGCTTGCACGCATATTCCGCCAGAAGACTCAGAAGCCAAGGCCAACTAGCTCACTCCTGGGAGGCAACTTTGTCGGCCGACTCATCATCTCACTCGGTCTCAGCCAGTCATATGGCTCGGATGTCCCACGACGCAGAGTATACACCGTAGGTGGTGATTTAGCGGTCGAGTACGCCCTCGAAGTGGACCTTGGGCCGCAGCTAGCGGCAGATCCTCCCCTCCAGCACGAGGAAGAATCAGAGGAAGAAGATGATTCTGAGGAGTAGCAGCCTCAGCCGGAGCCGGAGTTTGATGGTCATATACCCTCGCCACATCATCAGGCAGGGTATGCATACCAGCCCTAGGTGCCCATTCCAGATCAATACCAGGCGCCTCATTGGAGAGCTGTACGAGCGACTTTAGGAGTGGCGAGTCATAGACACCGCCACTCAGGATGCCAGATGGGTTATTATGCAGCAGCACATGCGCCGCACTGATGAGAGATATGAGGTGCAGCTGGCGTGGCAGTGGCTGGTCAACGACGCCTCATTCCCTCCGAGCACCTGACAGTAGTGATCGGGTTGTATTCCTTTTCTGGTCCTTTCTTTTTATTTCTTCTTTTCGGATTTCGATCAAACTATTTTCTGTGTGGATCCGGGACACTTGTCCCGGTTTCCTTTTTATCTTTCATTTGTTTTGGTTTTGCAGGTAGTTTGGGAGATTCCCTTTGCTTAGGGTCTACCTCTTTCTACTTTGCTTTGGTAGATTGCCTCTGCTCCGAGGATCCAAGTTCAACCCCTACACCAACCATCTCGGTCCAGGTTCTTCTACTTCACTCTAAACTCTAGTTTTAGTCCTGTGAGGACACAGAACGATTTAAGTGTGGGGTAGGATGTTAGAGAACCTTGCATGAACTTGATTGCCCTTGATTGTGTTTTTGTGTGCCTCGTGATTCCTTTCCAGCTTCTCTAGCATTAGAATGGCTCAGTTCTTGATTTTTGATGTTAAGTTGTTGTTCAATCTGTCACAATGATGCTTAGACTGCTTAACCTAGAACTTGAGAACCAACGTGTATACTTTGATGCTAAATTGCCTGGTCATAACAGATTTTGAAGATCACACTTGTAGTTTGTAGCCTTGATTGCATGAAATGACCGAATCCGACTAGCAAACCAAATGTGAGCTTTTGATCCATCGCACGTAACTTGCAATTTCAATTCTTTTTGAGTGATTTTCTATTTGCTTGAATGAGTTAGAATTTGCATGAGACCTACTCGAGACCACACGATGACACGAGTTCTAGAATGATAGGGGCACCTAGATTCAGCTACTAAGCCAGATTGCCTACCAACGTTAAATCCATTAGGTGTATACCCTTGAGCTTGGCCTGTTCTTTCGGTTCGATATACATTACAGCCATTCCCCATTCTTTCATACCCCGTTGATCCCCTATGGTTGTAGTTCTAGATTGACCTACCGGAAGTCGGTTTGTGGTAACCAGCATATAGCCATTAAACAGGTGGTCTTAGCTATTATGACCGAACGTGTAAACCCCTCTAGCAACTAAAAGAAAGAATCGGCACAAAGAAAAAAAAAAAAGAAAAAGAAAAAATAAGAAAAAATTCAAAAAAAAGCTGAAAAAGAGAAAAGTTTCAAAGTTCTTAGTTCAATAAACGTTCTTCTCCCTACATATGGAAGAACGAAGTCAAAAGAAAAAAATGTGTAAAGAAAATTAAGTGCTAGGTTGCTTGAGGGTATCATAGGACGAGCGTTCACTATTCCACCCGTGTCTGGTTAGACGGTAGGAAGCCATAGGCTAAATTCGAGGGAAGTTAGTTGAAAGCTACACCGCACCAAAGCTATCATCATACATTCCCATCATCCATCTAATTATAAACCCTTGTAGTGTAGAATTCGTTATAGTCCTAAGTAGGGAAGTCCTTCTTGACTAGTTCCTCGTGTTGTCACAGTGGTGGAGATATGGTCGAATTGCAAACCTATGACATAATTCAGTAACAGAAAATGATTGAGAGTAGAAATACGTCCCTAAACACAGAGAATGAGAGTTTCCCTTGTACCAAATACAACCTGTGTGAGGAGTCTAGTCGGTCAGGTCAAATTTGTGCATGATTGGTTACTACTTCTTGTCGTGTGTAGTTTTTAGTGAGACCAGATTGTTTGGCTGCTCGGCATGCATGTTAGGTTTCTTGTTCTAGAAGTAGTTGTTTAATAATTCATTTTGTATGCTTGAACTTCAAATTAATCGATCCTGTCATTTGTGAACCTGAGCGTTTTTTATTCAGTTTGCTTGAGGACAAGCAAAAGCTTAAGTGTGGGGTATTTGATTACACTCTATTTGACGTGATTATCAGCCTCATTTAAGCAACATTTCTTGGCTTGAGACATGGTTTTTAGGGCACAATAACGAATAATCACTCAACTGCTCTATCTCGTGCCATTTTGGTTACTTTGGCCCGTTTCGGGTCTATTTGATGGTTTTCTACTGTTTTCGTGATAGCACAGGTTTTTGCCACCAAATGATGTAACCAGGGACGTGTCTAAAGCATCGGAACCTTGAGGAATCGCACCGGAATCGATCCAAGGAATCAATCAAGTCAACACAAATCCTGCCCAGCTTTACAAAGAAGATTTCGGCGAAAAGACCTGAAGTTTTCGCCAAAAATCCAAGAAGAAATCGTCAGAGCTTAGAAGAAGAAGTTTTCGGCGAGAAGTCAAAGTCTTCGCCAAAAACTCTGAACGAAATCAACACAAGAGAAATGGCCGACCGGGTCAGCCTTTTTCAAAGAAGTTTTTGGTGAAAACTCCTTAAGTTTTCACCAAAAATCTTAAACCTAATCCGGCTAGAAAAGGGTTAAGTATAAATATAAACCGGCGGCTCAAAATTATACACTTTTTCATATACAACTTATCACAAGTTCCAGACCTAAGAAGTTCGAGAGAACAGAGTTGAAGAGTTCGAACAGCCAGGAAGAGATCGTGACAACATCCTTTCACCTCGGAGACTCGAAGGTAGGAGTGAAGATTACCGAATAGCGGAGCTTTACCGGGGTCATCTTAATTAGCTTTTACAGTTTCCATCTGTTCTTCTTTTTCATGATGAACTCTGTTTCTATCTTTGTTTCTGCTGTTATTAACATGAGTAGCTAAACTCGTAGAGCTTAGTGATGAGCTGTAAAACAGTGATCAAATATACTAAGCTAGAAGCTAAGCAGATCGTATTCCACAGGGTTTCTTCTAATCATCTACTCAAATATGAAGGCAATTTATTAAGGTTTAACACTTTGTGTGTGGTGTGAGTTCTACGATTTCTAGACTAAGATGCAGGAAAATTAAAATGAAATTAAAAGAAAGAATGATTGGTTGGTTTATACAGACGACAGACAAGCTTAGATTTCGAATCCCCCTTAGATCACCAAGGCAACAGCAATCACAAGACCAGCGGTTTTCAATTCTCATTCAATCAATTTCTACACACCACCATAACTCCTGACCCTTAGGTTTAAGACTGGCGAATGTTCGCTCTATCCGATCTAACTACCAAGATTAACTAATCGCCCAGGTACGGTCACCTTTCGCAACGACTAAACTAACTGGTGCAATTACTAATGATTTATGAGTTACTCTTGAAGCGGATTAACCCTAACTGGTTCCTACAAAAGGCACACTCCAATGAATAGGTTAATTGGTTGAATTGATGTTTTAAAGAGAGGCGAGCGTTCACTTCTATCCTCAGCTTAACAAGAATCTAAACTAGGTGATCAAGAAAGACAAGTTTTAATGTTTTTAAGCAGAGAAGCTGTCTGGCGACAAACCCTAACTCAACACAAACCTAATCTAGGCGATCAACCAGAAAAGAAACACAAGAACAACGAAACTAATCTAGGCGTCAACTAGACGAGAAACGCAGTACAACAATCAAGAACAAAACAACCATGCAAAGAGAAACTGATTGAACTTTGAATCTAATTACCGTCGATCCGTGACCGCTTTAAAGCCCTGGGTCACTTAGGGTTCATCTAATCTAAGCTCTACAAGTTTAGATACGCATATCTGACAAACAAGAATCAAAGACGACAGAAGGATTCATCTTAAACAAAGGAAGAACAGAAAAGGATCTGAAAAACCTAATTTCGGACGATCCGTGAAGCTTCGATCTTGAGAATCTTCAATTTCTAGCTCCGAGCGTCTTCCGGCATGGATTGATGGCGTCATGATCTCTCCGATAACTCCGGAATACTCTCTCAACTCTCCTCAAGTGGTGGCTGATCTCTCTCTATTGAATGTTAACAAATCTGGCTTCGAAAAGTCTATTAATACCCCTGAAAACCCTTTCCTTGTTGGAAAAGCTGAAAATTTCCCGTCTGGGGAGCTTACACGGCGTGTAAGTTCACAGTGCATTTAGCTTACACGGCGTGTAAGCTCCAAAACGCAGCGTTTTGAGCTGGGCAGGAGTCCAACTTGTTTCGATTATTCCCGCTCCGTTTGAACTCCGATTTCGTCTCCGTTTGAAGTGTTGGACTCGTGAGAGAGTCCTCTATAATGTGGTATCCTAGGGCTCAACATAAAAGCTCACAAAAAGGGTAAAAATAGCCGAGAAATGGACAATGTACGCACTAGGAGCCGATAATCACAAAGTTACGACAAATGCACCAAATACTCATTAAAATGGCATCAAAGGGTATGGAATGTTGCTTAAATGGGGCTGATAATCACGTCAAATCGAGTGTCATCACTTAGAATAGATGAACCCTAAGTGACCAGGGCTTTAAAGCGGTCACGGATCGGTGGTGATTTAAAAGTTCAAACAGTTTCTCTTGCATGTTTGATTTGTTCTTCGTTGTTTATGTTTCTTCTCTGGCTTGATCACCTAGATTAGATTCTTGTTAAGCTGAGGATAATAGCGAATGTTCGCCTCACTTTAAAACACCAAATCAACAATTAACCTATTCATTGGAGTGTGCCTTTCGTAGGAACCAGTTAGGGTTAATCCGCTAACTCATAGATCGTTAGTAATTCCACCAGTTAGTTTAGTCGTTGCAAGAAGCGACCGTACTCGGGCGTCTAATTAATCTTGGTTTCTAGATCAGATAGAGCGAACGTTCGCCAGTCTTAAACCTAAGGGTAAAAAGTTATGGTGGTGTCTTAGAATTGATTGAACTGAATTGAAAACCGCTGGTCTGTTGATTGCCAATGCTCTGGTGATCTAAGGGGGATTCGAAGTCTAAGCTTGTCTGTCGTCTTTGTTAAGTCAACCAATCTTTCAGTCTGTCTTTCAATTTAGTTTTTAATTTACCTGCATTTCTAGAATATAAGTCGTGGAACTCACACCACGCACAATGTGTTAAACCTGAGTAATCTGCCTTTACATTTGAGTAGACAATTATTAGAAGACCCGTGGAATACGATCTGTCTTGCTTTGTGCTTGACATTTATTTGACTACACGCATGTGAAAACGCGTCCATCAAATTGGCGCCGTTGCCGGGGACCCTCTTTTAATTGTTTGAAAGAAGACTGGCATTTTACTCTTCTACTTTCCATCTTTCATATTTCCATCCACTTCAACTTTACACCAGTTGTGCTTGTTTTTTTCATATGTAGGTTGTCTATAGGTTTATGCATCACCGCCCTCTCACGCGCTCCTTAACCAAGACTGACAATGCTAAGAGTGTGTAGAAACCGGGTAGCTCTGCTTTGCCGAAGCGACCACAAATTCCGAAGAAAGGCAGAATCGATCCACCTCCATCCTTGACACCAATTAAAATCGAGGAATCGAAGGAGAGTTCCTCATCTTCATCTTCATCCGCTTCATCAACCGCATCACTTTCACCTCCTCCATCTCCTAGGATGGAAGATCAATTACCACCACCACTTCCACCGACTGCACCGAAGAGTCTAGCTGACTACAACAAGTCAAGAACGACCAGCGTTCGATCTTCTATTGCTGTGCCACACATCGAAGTAGATTCTGACTATGAGATCAAGATTCCTTTCTTGACCATGATCTCTAGGGATCTACAATTTGAAGGCAGGCCACATGACAATCCGTGCACTCACTTAGCGGATTTTATCAACCTCTGCGGGACTTTCAAGAATGGGAATCTGGACAAGAACACCTTATGCTTGAGAGCCTTCCCGTTCTCTCTTAAAGGTGCAGCTAAGAGGTGGCTCACTGGCAAGCCACCAGGTTACTACACAGATTGGGATACTCTTGCTCAGGACTTCGTGGAAGAGTACTTCCCTCCTTCTAGAACAACCGCCTTCAAGGACAGCATCTCTAGATTTTCTCAGAAGGAAGGTGCGAGCTTATATGACACTTGGAATGAATTCAGAGAACTTCTCTATAACTGTCCTCACCATGGTTTCGAGCAGAGATAGTTACTTGAAATCTTTGCTCGAGGTCTTCGTGAAGAATCTACTAAATGGGTCAATTCCCTAGCTGAAGGGGATTGTACTACCCTCACACCTGAAGCTGCTCTTCTCCATTTCGCAAACTGTGCTTCCAAGTCAAGGAACTGGGAATAATAATTAGAAGGATCAAGAAGCAAACTCGATCTTGAAGCGACCATCAAAGCAGAAGTTGAAAAGCATCTGAAGAAGTCTACTACATCTATCAAGCCTCCAACAGCTTCCGTTCTTGTAGCTGATTGCAAGTAGTGTGGAGCTTGTGCTCATAACGGAGGCCGATGCCAGAACTTTGGCAAGGCAGAAGTCTGGTCTACCGAAGAAGTCAACTTCATCTCTCAAGGCTTCAACAACAATCAACAAGGTTATGTTGTCTACCGCAACCACAGACAATAGGGAAATTTCCAAGAGCGACCTCCCTACAATGTCGGCGCCAACCAGAACCAAGGTCAGAATCAGAATAACCGACCAACTGGTTCAACCAAGGATCAGAATCCAAGCAATTCAATGGGACGTATCTACCAGCCGCCTCACCGAAATCAAGGAAACTATGGAACAGCGCCTGGCAACCTCCAAAATCAATACTTGAACAACACTTATACAGGACAGTAGCATCAGAAAGATAACAAGGATAATGATCTTGACAAGAAGCTCCATCAGATTATCACCAGACTTGACGATCATGATAGTCAGTTCAAGGCTCAAGCTCTCCTCAATTAGGAACAAATTGCTTCCGGACAAAGAATAGAGCATGCGATGAACCAGATCTCCAGCATGTTAGCAAATGGTCGCCCCTTTGGCCAGCTCCCAAACCAAACCGAGCCGAGTCCAAGAAAGGAGCAAGCTAAGATGGTCGCTATTCAAAGTTCGACGAGCTCACCTGTTGATACTTCTTCTAATTCATTCAAGGCCATTGAAGTTCCGGAGAAGAAGATAGTGAAGAAGGAGGCGCTAAAGGAGTACCATCCTCCTCTTGCTCCATACTACGAGGAGCCTTCCTTCCCAAATGCTCTGCTACCAAATGCTAGGATCGAGACCGGCATGTGGGGAAACAAAGAAGAACGCTCTACCATCCGTAGCAAGAAGCCTTCCTCGCCTTATCCAGCTAAGTGTCCCGATCCTGGTTCTTTCACTTTACCTCTTATAATTAATGATATTGAAATATAACGTAGTTTGGTTGATCTAGGTGCTTTTATAATTGTCATGCCTATGAGTTTGTTCAAAAAGTTGAATCTAGGAGAACATAAGCCGACTAGCATGCAAATTGTCTTTGCTGATAGATCATTGAAAACCCCTAGGGGAGAAATTAAAGATGTTGTCACTAGATGTGGTCCTTTTACTTTCCTAGCTGATTTTGTAGTTATAGATACCCAAGAGGAGGATTCTACTATCCTTATAGGTCGACTCTTCATGGCAACAACCGGGATGCAAATCAATGTCCCGAGTGGTTCTTTGACCTTGAGGGTTGGTAAGGATACGATAACATTCCACCTTAAGGACGGTATGAAATATACTCCTATGAAGGAAGAACCTCCCTGTCTTTCTGTTGAAACCGTGGAGTTGACTTCGGTCAACTCCATTACTAATATCTCTTCCAGTGTTCCTCCAAAGTCTATTTTTGCAGGTGTTGAACAGGTCATCAAGCAAAAGACCAGACCTACGATACAGAAGCCGCAAAAGAAGAAGGAACTGAAAGCCTCCTCTTGTCAATCATCACCAAGCAAGGAGCCTGGAAGGCTACGGAAGAAGAATCATAAGAAGACTAAAATGGTCTGGATGCCAATTGCTCCGCCATCCTCTTCCGAGTCAATTGCACCATTGATTTCTGTGAAGTCGCTGGCGCAAAAGCCAGTAAAGAAGGAGAAGCTGAGAGCGTCTCCCAAAGAAGTCCCAAAGATCACAGATCCCGGTGAAATGAAGTCGGAGGCTAAAGAAAAGATGAAGCCGACTGTCCTCATTCCCTCTACCGTCACACTTGCGAAGGATGATCCCTCAAGAGAATTGTTTGGACCGTTCAAGATTACCGGCTACCTTCCCGATGGGCGTACCAAGCTCATTCATGCTAACGGGAAGAAATTCACGCTCGCCGGAGGTATCTCGAAGCTCTATTTCATGAATTTTGACGCTAGCGTTAAGGAGAGCTTGAGTTGGGATGTCTCCTAACACCGTCCAAGTATCGTCCAGCTCAAGGACGTTAATCAAGAACGCTTTGTGGGAGGCAACCCACGGCTGGAGTCAGTTTTTAGTTTGTGTCGAACTCAGTATTTTAGAGTCAGTTCGTGGGAGCCAAAAGTGTCAGTTGCATGATTTCTTATTTTTCGTGTGTGATTTGTGTGTCCTCGGTTCAATTCCAAGTTGTTTGAAGTTGTTCCGATTTTTGTAAATTAGTTTTGATTTTCTAAAGTTTGTCGGAATTGCGAAAATATTTTAAAACTGCAGGTCAGTTTTCGCCGAAAACTTGCATTCATTTCAGCGAAAACTCCCTTTTAAAACCCACTGTGTTTTCTGACCAGTTTTTACCAAACTTTTCGGCGAAAAGTCACTTTGAAATCCTGTAGGCAGTTTGAACTAAACTTTTCGGCGAAAACTTGCACCTCTTTTCGCCGAAAACTTTCAGAAAAATCCAAAAAAATTTCCCCCTTTTCTTTCTTTTTCGCGGGTCATTTTTTCTCTCCCTTCATTTTTCGATCGAAAAGAATAAACAGCCCCCCCTTTTGTCAAACCAAAATCACCGCCCACATAACCCGCCGCCATCGCTGACCACCGCTACTCAGTCCCTCTTCCTCCCCTGATCATTTCGAGCTATAGAACGTCCGAATCGGAGCTCTAGAGCTTCAGTTCCGCCAAAACCAAATTTTTTGAGTTTTTCACCGATTCCTCTTCTTCCGTTCATTTTCAGCCATCATGTCTTCAAGGTAAGTTGTAGATTTTTTCATTACGAATCTTTTGACATATAGAATGCTGAATCTCATTTCGGTTGACTTTTTGGTCTACCTCGATTTGTGTGTCGATTGTTTCGTGAGAATTTTTGTGAACTGATTGCTTTGGACTGTTCTAGCATGTTTAGGGAGAATTGTGTTGCATTCTAATGTCGTTTAGCCATGAATTGCTTTGCCTTAAGCTTAATTCCTTTGTGGTGTTGACTTTTGTGAAATGTCGGGTTGACCATGAACTGTTGCTACTTATTTGGCTGCCATGCTTGCTCATTGACATTCGTATCGCTGTGTTTGTATTATGAGACCATATTGTGCAACGATTCGATGATTTGTGCTAGTAAATTGCTAGGGTTAGGGTTCAATTTGCTATATTGTTGATTTTTTTTTTGAAATGTCTGTTTGACCTATGAACTCAGTTTGTAATTCTGACGCCCTAGCTGATCTTGTGTATGTTTTATTGCCAAATGTGCTTACCAGTTACTTGCTTTACTTACTCTCACTCGGTTTTCCTCATTTCTTTGTGAAATTGAGTTTTTCGACTAAGTGTGGGGTAGGTTTTTTTTTTTTTGGTTTGACTAACCTGGTTCAATTCTTTGTTATGATCTAGGCATGTAGACAGGGAGCAGAGCACAAAGGCTAGACTATACACCGAGTCTAGCTCCAGAGCACCTGCCCCAGTCACTCCTGCCATCCATGGACATCCTCCAGCATTCCCAAACCGCATCGGGCATGTAACATCCTGTTCTGATCATACCATTTTCTATTTTGTCACTCCATTTTCTATTAATGTCCAATCAGTCACTCCATTTTCCAGTTATACAACTTGGTGATTAAGATTTCTTAGGTCACCCTTTTGGTTACTTTTTGTCCAATCAGTCAATCCTTGACCGATCAGCGTGATAGTGGCGGTGGCGGAGGCGACGGCGACGGTGGCGGTGGAGGTGGTGGAGACGGCGGATAACTGGGGAGAAACAGAGAAGAGGAGAAGAAGATGAGGAGAAGAAGAGGAAGAGGGTAGAACAAGAAGAGGAAGGCTGGATCTGGAGATCTGGAAAAGGAAGAAGAGGAAGAAGAAGAATAAGAAGAAGACGAAGAAGAAGGCTGGAAAAGGAAGTAGAGGAAGAGGAAGAAGAAGAAGGCTGGTTGAAGAAGAGTTTCAGAAAAAGAGAAGAGGAAGAAGAAGATGCAATTAGGGTTAGGGTCGGCTGCGAGGTTTAAATAGGTCCGCGTTTTAGCGTCGGTCATCGACCGACGCTAAAACATGTCGGTAACGACGCTAAAGCTGGTTTTTGGGCAACGACTCCGTTTATGACCCAAAATCAGATTTAGCGTCGGTTTTGATCAAAATTTAGCGTCGGTCGCTTGTCGACCGACGCTAAACCCTTGGTCAAACGCGAGTCAAGGGTTTAGCGTCAGTTTTCGGTCGACCGACGCTAAACGCTTCCCCTTCAAGCGACGCTAAAGGGCCTTTTTTTGTAGTGCAAATATATTGATTAATTGGATATAGCATCTATTTCATAATATTCCGATTTGACTCAATCGAAACAATCGACTAAACTAGTATAACATATTATATATAAAATATATTATTATGGTGAACACTCCGGTGCACCCAGCTAGGTGGGTGCACTGAGTGCACCCATTTGCGTGTCGCGATCTTATCCGTCCGTTCAATCAACGGATCTCAAACCTTTGAATTAAATAAGATTAAATTAATTATTCTTATTATTATTCTATTCCACACAGGACATATTACATATTAAATAGGATTAATATGTCCTGTGTGGAATAGAATAATAATAAAACTAATTAATTTAATCCTATTTAATTCAAAGACTTGAGATACGTTGATTGAACAGACGGATAAGATCGCGACACGCAAGCGGATGCACTCAGTGCACCCACCTAGCTGGGTGCACCGGAGTGTTTTCCATATTATTATATAATCATTGTTAAAAGAGAAGTGTGACACGTGGAGGGTGATTAATACCCAACACCACGCATCATCAGCATCATCATCTTTCTTCAAAGTTTAAGATTAATCAAATTGGGATTTATGCATGCATGATGGACGTTGCATGGATGCATTCCACCATGGCTTTCATGTGGAAAGTGTCACCATCAGCTGTTAAGGAAAAGTTAAAGATTACTTTATCCTTAAGAAATCTAAACCGCCAATATATGAGTATAAATAAGGCTTAGGCGTTGTTAAGGGGGGAGGGAGGGGAAGTCAGTACACATAGAAGTGGGAGAGGAAAAAGCCAGTATGTATATTCATACATGATTCGTTATGTGGAGGTTAGTTCTAATTAGGATTCGACAAGAAAGTTAGTACCAGTGTTTCGTCGATCAAAATCGGTGAGGAATTATCACGACATACCTGGTTTGTTGTATCGTGTTAATTATGTTTATTCTTAGTATGAAGCTAGAAGAATTAGACCGACTGCTTAGGGGTGTATGGACTCATGTGCTATATGTGGAACCATGATTGATATATGCTTTATGTGTTATATTTATTGATAAGTGATTTATGTGAATTCTATGTTTTATGTTCCAATTAAGCTTCCTATTATGTGATATGATTAGTATGATTATTGTTGCGGTTTAATCGGTATTATTTACCATGTTAGTGTTGGTTGTGGTATTTGATTCATGATGAGGAGAATGACCTGGTACGAGGGGAAGACCCGATGAAGTACTATTATGAGACTCCTAATTTATTTATAAGTCAAGTCAAGTATTGTTATGTCAATAACTTATAAGTCAAGTACATCAAGTGAATAAGTTAAGGTTAAGGAATATCAAGTCAAACAATCATGAACAAGAATACGAGACATATTCGGTTGGGTCTCACGATCATTCACGTAGTAATTAGGGCTCCCCATGCTATTACTCTATTATGTATGATATGATCACACCATGAGTGGTGTTGAATATAAGTATGTATGATATGATTCCACCCCCATGTGATGGTGATATAAGTATGTATGTATGTATGCCCGGGAGAGTTAATAGCATGGGTGTAGCTAGACACCTAATAAATAAAATATGATAAGACGCATATGCATAGTCAAGATGGTTGAGTCTTTTGCCTATTGGGATGTCAGGGTAGCTGAGGTTCAGTCCTAGTGTTTGGGCTTGTGTGCTACATACATGTTAGGGGTATGCTTTGTTATGAACTCACGATGCTATTGTATTTGTGTATATTGTTAGAATTAGGTATCATGTAATTGTATTTGTGTATATGTAAATTTGACATTGTATAAGTATATGAGACGCTAGCAGTAGAGTAGGTAACCACGATTTAGATATGAATATAGTTCATGATGAACATTCTATATATGCATGAAACTGTCATGTTTCGTGCAGGTACGATTAGAAGAACTGTTAGGTCCACCGTACAATTAATTCATGTTAAACTTTTACGATAAATATGAAGTAATCATGAAAGTTAATGTAACACCCGAGCTATGTTCCGCTGCGAAAACGTTAATTCATTGGTTAGGTATCATGCTTAGGATAGGGTGTTACAGGGCACCACTCCACCTTTGCCAGCTTGCCAGAGCACTACTTTGAGCGCTACCAGTAGTTCCAGCACACTCCCACCGCCGACGTGCGACCACTTTCTCTCGAGTCCCTCTTCGAGTATGACGAGGATTGGCATAGGAACGTGCACGACTCTCTGGCAGCTACAGGTCTTTTGGAGCTGACCACCATAGCTGATGACTTCCCCGACATCGCGCTTCTGGAATTCTCGGCTACCTTTGAGCTCGACGAGCACAAGAGAGGTAGCACAAGAAGGTCATTTCCTTCTATCTCGGTGGGGTGAATAGATACCTCACATACGACGAGTTTGCAGCCCACCTAGGCATTCCACCGGAGCACTACCGAGGCCACCACCTCGGTTGGGAGGACAACTCGGGTAAAGGCTAAGACTATGACGCGCTCTGGAGCCACATCACTGGAGTACTAGGTGCTCGGACCACGGCTCATAACTCTGTCAGGTCACTCTCTCACCCTCTCTTTCGTTTTATTCATATGGTTTGGCGTAGATCCCTTTTGTTTGCTCCAGAGAAGGATCGCCACCACATCAGCAGAGAGGAGCTCTTACTTCTCTGTGCCATCCGAGAGGCCTACCCGCTTCATCCAGGATGGGTGCTTGCACGCCTCTTCCACCAGAAGACCAAGACGACCAAGACTCCTCGCTCCTTCCTTGGCGGTAACTTCGTAGGCCGCCTCATCATCGACCTCGGCCTCAGCCAGTCGTGGGGACTTGACGTCCCGCGCCATGTAGTCACACCGTCGATGGAGATTTAGCCGTCAAGTACGACCTCTAATTGGACTACAGTCCTCAAGAGGCGGCTATTCCACCTCCACTCCACGAGGTCAAGTCGGAGAAAGAAGATGATTCTGATGAGCAGAAGCCTCAGCCAGAGCAGGAGTTTCACCACCAGATACCCCCGCAGCAGCCGTCTGTGGGGTATCAATATTAGCAACAACCGCCCCTTCAGGACCCATTCCCGATGCCTCATCTGCACCCTCGACCGCCGCCAGGAGACTTTGGCGAGATGCTTGATCATCTCCAGGAGTGGCGAGTGGAGGACAACGCCACTCAGGATGCCTGATGGCTTATTACTCAGCGGCGCATGCGTTTGCAGGATGAGAGGTATGAAGCACAGCAGGCGTGGCAGGAGTGGGTCACAAACTTCTTCCATTTCCCACCTCCCTATGCACCTAACCAGCAGTGATCAGGTTGTATCCTCTTCCTTCTCCTTTCTTTTTATTTCTTCTTTTCGGATTTTGATCCAACTTTTTTCTGTGTGGATCCGGGACACTTGTCCCGGTTTCCTTTTGATCTTTTGTTTGTTTTTGTTTTGTAGGCAGAGCTTTGGTAGATTCCCTTCCAGATCCGAGGACCCGTGCTCATCCCCTACATCAATCATCTCGGTTCAGGTTCTTCTACTTACTCTCAACTCTAGTTTAGTCCTGTGAGGACACAAAACGGTTTAAGTATGGAGTAGGATGCTACAGACCTTGCATGAACTTGATTGCCCTTATTTGTGATTTTTGTGTTCCGTGGTGCCTTTCCAATTCCTCTAGCATTAGAATTGCTCGGTTCTTGATTTTTTATGTTAAGTTGTTGTTCAATTTGTCATAATGATGCTTAGACTGCTTAACCTAGAACCTGAGAACCAACTTGTATACTTTGATGCTAAATTGCCTGGTCAAAACAGATTTTTAACATCACACTTGTAGTTTGTCGCTTTAATTGCATGAAAATGACCGAATCCGACTAGCGAACCAATTGTGAGCTTTTGATCCATTGCACATAACCTTCAATTTTAATTCGTTTTGAGTGGTTTTCTGTTTTGCTAGAATGAGTTAGAATTTGCATGAGCCCTATTCGAGACCACACGATGACATGAGTTCTAGAATGAAAGGGGCACCTAGATTCAGCTACTAAGCCAGATTTCCTACCCAACGTTAAATCCATTTGGTTTAAACCCTTGAGCATAGCCTATTCTTTCGGTTCGATATACATTATAGCCTATCTCCATTCCTTCATTCCCTGTTGATCCCATGTGGTTGTAGTTCTAGATTAGCCTACCGGAAGTCGGTTTGTGGTAACCTGCCTATAGCTATTAAACAGGTGGTCTTAGCTATTATGTCCAGACGTGTAAACCCCTCTAGCAACTAAAAGACAATCGGCACAAAGAAAAAAAAGAAGAAGAAAAAGAAAGAAACTTCGAGAAAATAGAAAAAAAAAGTTCAAAAGTTTCAAGTTTATAGTTTAGTTCAATAACGTTCTTCTCACTACATATGGAAGAACAAAGTCAAAAGAAAATGTATAAAAAAATCAGAAAAGAAAATTTTTTGCAGAATAAAGTGCTAGGTTTCTTGAGGGTATCATAGGACGAGCATACACTATTCCACCCGTGTTTGTTTAAACGGTAGGAAGCCATAGGCTAGATTCGAGGGAAGTTAGTCGAAAGCTTCACCGCACCAAAGCCATCATCATACATTCCCATCATCCATCTCATTATAAACCCTTGTAGTGTAGAATTCGTTATAGTCCTAAGCAGGGAAGTCCTTCTTGACTAGTTCCTCATGTTGTCACAGTGGTGGAGATGTGGTCGAATTGCAAACCTATGACAGAATTCAGTAACAGAAAATGATTGAGAGCAGAAAGACGTCCCTAAACACAGAGAATGAGAGTTTCCCTTGTACCAAATACAATCTGTGTGAGGAGTCTAGTCGGTCAGGTCAAATTCGTGCATGATTGGTTACTACTTCTTGTCGTGTGCAGTTTTTAGTGAGACCAGATTGTTTGGCGGATCGGTATGCATGTTAGGTTTCTTGTTCTAGAAATAGCTGTCTAATAATTCATTGTGTATGCGTGAACTTCAATTTAATCGATCCTATCATTTGTGAACCTGAGCGTTTTCTATTCAGTTTGCTTGATGACAAGCAAAAGCTTAAGTGTGGGGTATTTGATAACACTCGATTTGACTTGATTATCAGCCTCATTTAAGCAACATTTCTTGGCTTGACACATGGTTTTTAGGGCAGAATAACGAATAATCACTCAACTCCTCTGTCTCGTGTCATTTTGGTTACTTTGGCCCGTTTCGGGTCTATTTGATGGTTTTCTAGTGTTCTCGTGATAGCACGGGTTTTTGCCACCAAATGATGTAACCAGGGACGTGTCTAAAGCATCAGAACCTTGAGGAATCGCACCAGAATCGATCCAAGGAATCAATCAAGTCAACACAAATCCTGCCCAACTTTACAAAGAAGATTTTGGCGAAAAGACCTGAAGTTTTTGCCGAAAATCCAAGAAAAAATCATCAGAGCTTAGAAGAAGAAGTTTTCAGCGAGAAGTCAAAGTCTTCACCGAAAACTCTGAACAAAATCAACACAGGAGAAATAGCCGACCGGGTCAGCCTTTTTCAAAGAAGTTTTTCACCGAAAATCTTAAAACTAATCCGGCTGGAAAAGGGTTAAGTATAAATATAAACTGGCGGCTCAAAATTATACACTTTTTCATATACAACTTATCACAAGTTCCAGACCTAAGAAGTTCGAGAGAACAAAGTTGAAGAATTCGAACAGCCAGGAAGAGATCGTAATGCCATCCTTTCACCTCGAAAACTCGAAGCTAGGAGTGAAGATTACCAGAGAGTAGAGCTTTACATAGTCGTCTTAATTAGGTTTTACAGTTTCCATTTGTTCTTCCTTTTCATAATGAACTCTGTTTCTGTCTTTGTTTCTGCTGTTATTAACATGAGTAGCTAAACTCATAGAGCTTAGACTAGATGAACCCTAAGTGACCAGGGCTTTAAAGCGGTCACGGATCAGCGGTGATTTCAAAGTTCAATCAGTTTCTCTTGCATGTTTGATTTGTTCTTCGTTGTTTATGTTTCTTCTCTGGCTTGATCACCTAGATTAGATTCTTGTTAAGCTGAGGATAGTAGCGAATGTTCGCCTCACTTTAAAACACCAAATCAACAATTAACCTATTCATTGGAGTGTGCCTTTCGTAGGAACCAATTAGGGTTAATCCGCTTCAAGAGTAACTCATAGATCATTAGTAATTCCACCAGTTAGTTTAGTCGTCGCAAGAAGCGACCGTACTCGGGAGGCTAATTAATCTTGGTAGCTAGATCGGATAGAGCGAAAGTTCGCCAGTCTTAAACCTAAGGGTAAGGAGTTATGGTGGTGTCTTAGAATTGATTGAACGAGAATTGAAAACCGCTGGTCTGTTGATTGCCAATGTTATGATGATCTAAGGGGGATTCGAAGTCTAAGCTTGTCTGTCGTCTTTGTTAAGTCAACCAATCTTTCAGTCTGTCATTGAATTTATTTTTTAATTTACCTGCATTTCTAGAATAGAAGTCGTGGAACTCACACCACGCACAACGTGTTAAACCTAAGTAATCTGCCTTTACATTTGAGTAGACAATTATTAGAAGACCCGTGGAATACGATCTGTCTTGCTTTGTGACTACACGCTCGTGATAACACGTCCATCAAATTGGCGTCGTTGCCGGGGACCCTCTTTTAATTGTTTGAAAGAAGAACTGGAATTTTATCCTCCAGGGAAGGCGAAGCAGTCACCTCCTCCTCTTCTTCTTTATCCTCCTCCTCGATCTCTGGCATGTTGATGAACGTTGTAATGCGTGCAATCAAATAACTACTAAGCTAGAAGCTAAGTAGATCGTATTCCACGGGTCTTCTAATAATCGTCTACTCAAAGATGCTGGCAATTTATTCAGGTTTAAACAAGTTGTACGTCGTGTGAGTTCCACGACTTCTATTCTAGAAAATGCATGCAAATTAAAAACTAAAATGAAAGATAAATTGGAAGATTGGTTGACTTAACAAAGCCGACAGGCAAGCTTAGACTTTGAATCCCCCTTAGTTCACCAGAGCATTGGCAATCAACAGATCAGCGGGTTTCAATTCTCGTTCAATCAATTCTAAGACACCACCATAACTCCTGACCCTTAGGTTTAAGACTGGCGAATGTACTCTATCCGATCTAGCTACCAAGATTAATTAGCCACCCGAGTACGGTCGCTTCTTCCGAAGACTAAACTAACTGGTGGAATTACTAACGATTTATGAGTTACTGATGGAACCGTCGTTGTGCTGAGCAGGTTCAATCAAATAACTATCAAGCTCAAGAGCTAGGATAGATCGTATTCCACGGGCCTTCAAATGATCGGCTACTTCAGAACTAGCAAATTATTCAAGGAAAAACACGTTGTGCGTGGTGTGAGTTCCACGACTTCTACTTCTAAGAAATGCAGAAAAATTAAAAAGATTAAACTAAAGCAGATTGAGAATTAGGGTTTGAAAACAAGAATGACAGACGAACTTAGACTTTGAATCCCCCTTCGTTCCCCAGAGCATTGGCAATCAACAGATCAACGGATTTCGATTCTTATTCAATCAATTACTAAGACACCACCATAACTCCTTACCCTTAGGTTTAAGACTGGCGAACGTTCGCTCTATCCGATCCAACTACCAAGATTAACTAGCCGCCCGGGTACGGTCGCCTCTCGCAATGACTTAATTAATTGGTGTAATTACTAGTGATTAATGAGTTACTCTTGCAGTGAATTAACCCTAACCGGTTCCTACGAAAGGCACACTCCAATTATAAGGTTAATTGTTTAATTCGATGTTCTAAAGTAAGGCGAGCGTTCGCTTCTATCCTTAGCTTAACAAGAATCTAATCTAGGTGATGAATCCAGACAAGAAACATGAACAATGAAGAACGAATCAAACATGAAAAAGAACTGATTGAATTTGAATCTAATCACCGCCGATCCGTGACCGCTTTAAAGCCCTGGGTCACTTAGGGTTCATCTAGTCTAAGCTCTAACGAGTTTAGCTACTCATGATCATTACAAAAGAAACAAAGGCAAGAAAGGAGTTCATCATTCAAAGGAAGAACAGAAAAGGATCTGAAAAACCTAATTCAGACGACTCTGACAGACTCCGATCTTCGGTAAGTTACACTCCTAGCTCCGGTTCTCCGAGATGGAAGGGATGGCGTCACGATCTCTATTCGGCTCTTCGAACTCCAACTCTTCGCTCCCGACTTCAGAGAATTCTGATCTCGAAAAGTTGTATTATGATTAATTATGATTGTGTCCTCTCTCTCTCCTCGGGCCGCCGGATTAAGTATAAATACTTAAACCTAGTTGGGCCGGGCTGAGCTGAAGTTTTTGCCGAAACCATAAGGGTAGTTTCGGCGAAACTGGCTTTGAGTTCAGGGCTCCGCCGGCTGTTCATTATTTTTGGTCCGAGCAGTTGATTGGTTTCGCCGAAACCATTCTTCACTTGGCACTGGCTGATTTGAACTGCTGGTTTTGCCGAATCTGGGGGTCTGGTTTCGCCGAAACTGTAAGTGTGAATGGCAGATTTTCGATTTGACTTGATTGACTCCTTTGATCGATTCCGGTTTGATTCCTCGAGGTTCCTACGCCTTAGACACGTCCATGGCTACGCTATTTGACGGCAAAAACCTGTGTTAACACAAAAACACTAGAAAACCATCAAATAGACCCGAAACGGGCCAAGGTAACACAAATGGCACGAGATAAGGCAATCGATTGAATATTCGTTATTCTACCCTAAAACCAATGTCTTAAGCAAAGAAATGTCGCTTAAATGAGGCTGATAATCACGTCAAATCGAGTGTCATCAAATACCCCACACTTAAGCTTTTGCTTGTCCTCAAGCAAACTGAATAGAAACGCTCATGTTCATAAATGATAAGATCGATTAAATTGGAGCTCAATCAAACACAATGAATTATTAGACAGATCGATCCTAGAACAAGAAACCTAACATGCATACTGATCAGCCAAACTACCTGGTCTCACTAATAACTGCACACGACAAGTAATTAGCAATCAATCATGCACGAATTTGACCTGACCGACCAGACTTCTGACACAGGATATATTTAGTACAATGGGAACTCTCACTCTCTGTGTTTAAGGGCGTGTTTCTGCTCTCGATCGTTTTCTATTACCGAATTCTGTCATAGGTTTGCATTTCGACCACATCTCCACCACTGTGACAACACGAGTATCTAGTCAAGAAGGACTTCCCTGCTAAGACCGTAATGAATTCTACACTACTCGGGTTTATAATGAGATGGATGATGGGAATGAATGATGATGGCTTTGTGCGGTGTAGCTTTCGACTAACTTCCCTCGAATCTAATCTATGGCTTCCTACTGTCTAACCAAACACTGGTGGAATGATGAACGCTCGTCCTATGATACCCTCAAGCAACCTAGCACTTATTCTTTTTCTTTTGCATACATATTTCTTTTCAACTTTTCTTACGACTTCGTTCTTCCATTTGTAGGGAGAAGAACGTTTTATTTGAACTAAACTTTGAACTTTTACTGATTTTCTTCTTTCTTCATTTTTTTTTCTGAAGCTTGCTTCTTTTCTTACTTTATTTTTTTTCTTTTGTGCCGATTTTTATTTTAGTTGCTAGAGGGGTTTACACGTCTGGACATGATAGCTAAGACCACCTGTTTAATGGCTATAGGCAGGTTACCACAAACCGACTTCCGGTAGGTCAATCTAGAACTACAACCACAGAGGATCAATGGGGAATGAAAGAAATGGGAAATAGCTGTAATGTATTATCGAACCGAAAGAACAGGCCAAGCTCAAGGGTCTAAACCTAGTGGATTTTATCGTAAGAGGCTATCTGCTTAGTAGCTGAATCTAGGTGCCCCTATCCTTCTAGAACTCGTGTAGCTAAATCACTCGAGTAGGTTTCATGCAAATTCTAACTCATTCAAGTAAACAGAAAACCACTCAGAAAGAATTTAAATTGCAAGTTACGTGCAATGGATCAAAAGCTCACAGTTGGTTTGCTAGTCAAATTCGGTCATTTTCATGCAATCAAGGCTACAAACTACAAGTGTGATTTTAAAATTCTGTTCTGACCAGGCAATTTAGCATCAAAGCATACAAGTTGGTTCTCAAGTTCTAGGTTAAACAGTCTAAGCATCATTATGAAAGTTTGAATAGCAACTTAACATCAAAAATCAAGAACCGAGCCATTCTAATGCTAGAGAGACTAGAATGGAATCACGAGGCATACAAAACACAATCAAGGGCAATCAAGTTCATGCAAGGTTCTCTAGCATCCTACCCCACACTTAAATCGGACTGTGTCCTCACAGGACTAATTCTAGAATTCAGAGTGGAATGGAAGAACCTGGAAAAGGACGGTTGATTTCAGAGGGTCAGCACGGATCCTCGGAGCAGAGGGGAGTGTAACAGAACCTGAAGCAAAGGGAATCTCCCAACTGCCTACAAAACAAAAACAAATGAAACATAAAAAGGAAACCGGGACAAGTGCCCCGGATCCACACAGAAAAAAGTTGGACCGAAGTCCGAAAAGAATAAATAAAAAGAAAAGAGAATGAAAAGGACACCACCTGATCATCACTGGTCAGAGGTGTCAGGGTGGGGGAAGTGGAAGTAATCGCCGAGCTGTCGCTGCCACTCCAGCTGTCGCTCATAACGCCGGTCGGCTCGGTGCATATGTTGCTGCATGATAGTCCATCGCGCCTCTTGAGCGGCGTTGTCGGTGATTCGCCACTCCTGTAGTCGCTCGTACAACTCACCAATGTCCGCGGGTGGTGTTGCGGCTGGTGAGTATGCGCCGGAAATGGATCTGGAATGCGCAGCGGCGACTGGTGGATGTACCCTGCCTGATGGTGTGGCGAGGGTATATAATCTTGAAACTCAGGCGGCGGCTACGGCTGCTGCTCCTCAGTACCACCTTCACCCTCCGACTCGACCGCAGGTTGGAGTGGAGGATCTGCTGCTACATGGGGACTGAGGTCGAGTTCTAAGTCGTACTCGACCGCCAAGTCTCCTCCAACGGTCATAATTGGGTGTCGTGGAATGTTGGGGCCATATTCATGGCTGATGTCGAAGGAGAGGATGAGCTGACCGATGAAGTTGCCTCCCAAGAGTTTGCATGGTAGCTTCTTCCTCTTGGTCCGCTGGCTGAAGATGTGAGCGAGCACCCAGCCGGGGTGGAGAGGGTAGCTCTCTCGGATGGCTCGGTGAAGCACGAGCTCCTCCTTAAGGATATGGTGGCGATCCTTGTCTCTGACATATAAAAGTGACCTCCGCCAAACCATATGAATAAACTTATAGAGCGGGTGAGAGAGAGACTTAACTGAGTTGTTCTTCCCCAGGCGATCGCCAGGCACGCCTGTCATGTGGCTCCAGAGGGCGTGTAACTCCTCGTCGTCATCATCATCGCCCCAGCTGAGGTGGTGATATGACCCGGCCCAGCTGCCCCAGCAAACACTACAACAGAACGGGTTTTTTGTCACAGGCAAAAATGTAGTTTGTCGCAGGCAGGCCTGTGACAAAGTACAAGGTTTGTCGCAGGCACCGCCTGCGACAAAGTGCGTTTTTGCCTGCGACAAAATAAGCCGCGACAAAGCGTATTTTGTCGCAGGCGCTGTCTGTGACAAAGTTTGTCGCAGGCAGGCGTTTGTCGCAGGCCGCCTGCGACAAAGGTTTGTCACAGACGGCCTGCGACAAACGCCTGCCTGCGACAAACTTTGTCACAGACAGTGCGTCGCAGGCAACGCCTGTGACAAACGTTTGTCACAGGCCGAAGTTTGTCACAGGCCGTCTGCGACAAACCTTTGTCGCAGGCGGCCTGTGACAAACGTATGCCTGTGACAAAGAGCCTAATCTGGCCGGGCCGGCCTTCTTGGGCCTCTTGGCTGTGTTTCTTGGGCCTCCGGCAGGGCCGGCCTGCCGATTTTTGGCTCATACTGGACTGGGTTTCGTTGGCCTGCAGGCTTTTTAGTGGGTTTTTCATCGGGCTTTTTTCTGAATTTTTCGTGGGTTGACCACACACAGATTGGGCCATTATTGATTTTCTGCCGGATTGAACGAGAACAATGTTCTGAATACCTTAAACGAAATCCTAACAAACTAGTTAAATTCTCAAAATACAATCCTACAATTGAAATGACAAAATCATAGTACAATCATACAATCCTAACAAACAAATGTAGAGTACATGATAAATACGATACAAATAAAGAACGAATGCAATCACATAATACAAATAAAGTACATGATAAATTTGATACAAATAAAGTACAAATACAATTAACAACTCTCTACTGTCCCCATGAACCCTGGAACTCTGCAAATGTTGGCCTTGAGGAGGAGGAGCTTCATTAGCCTACAATAACACAAAAAAAAACATTTACTTGTCAAACACAGAAATTAAAAATTAACATTATCTAGTAATTATAAGTACCTCATTCAATGCATCCAAAAATGCATCTCCAGCATTGTCATCAAACCACTGACTAAGCTCATCAACACTTAAATCAGGACCGCGAGGCTGGACCGCAGGAACGACAGGAGGCACATGGGAAGAAGAAGGCATGGATGGAGCAGACCCAGACGATGGCTGTTGGACCTGCTGCTTCAGAGTAAGCACCATGTCCTGCAATTGACCCATCCACTCCCGAGTGGCTGCAAGCTCCGTCTGCGTGTTTGCAAGCTTGGTTTCAGTGTCTGCGAGCTTCTGGCTGAGCTGGTCATAGGCTGCATCGTGGGCACGAGCTGGAGTCTGTCTGGAAGTAATACTTCCAGTTGCCGTCGAGGCTGACTCTGCATTGGTCCCGAATACCTATAATAACACAAAATTGATTAGTGAACATCATGCATAATTTAAATTATCTTTAAATTATGACTATGATAATAAATAATTACCAGGGCTTGAGTAAAGCGTCGACCCATCATCCGGACATGACCACGGTGCTCTGGCTTGTTCAGAGCTCTTCCTAGTGAGTCATTTGGACCCCACTCCCGCGGACATCCAGCAGCCTCCAAACGACGAATACTATCCTGAAATTTGAATGTACAATAAGACAGTTATTTTCCTCTTAATTTAGAATTTCACAAACACATTTACTAACAATAATCTGCTAACCATTATTGCTCCAGCATGCGCGCTCTTGGGTTCACCGTTCGGCCAACTGTAGAACTTGATGAAGACTTGCCCCCTCGTAGGTCGCAAACCCGTCTTCCGCTGCTCGTCCTCAATATACAACCTCCAAGGTCTAGACCCTCCAGTATGGTTTTCTTCTAGACAAGCTCGGTTGGCCTTGTTCCTGGCAACTGAATCCTGTACCAAAAAAAGGATGAAAAGTTCATTTTGGAACGATTATGTGATTTGTTTAGGAAATGGTTAATTTGGTAAAATACCTTGAACTCTTGAGACTCTACATATGTCATGTATGCCAGCCAATCACTATCCGGACAACCTTGAGGGGGGTTTTGACGAACCCACTCGTAGGGAAGGTTGTTGTCCTTGGCATATTTCACCTTTGCCCTCCACGCATCAAGCCTTGCTTTGCCCCAAAGGCGCGATATAGCGTGATCCCAATATTTCCGAGCAGCTGGCAGCAGGTCCGAGTCGCAATAGAACTTGCCCTAAACAGAAAAAAAACAAGTTTAAAATGGAGTTCTAATTAATTGGCTAGTAATATTAAATTCATTTGATAAGTTCCAAAGTTTCTTACCAAGAAGAACTGCTGGAAAGCACGTGTCTTCGTCGCGTCCGGCACATGCTTCCAGGAGGGAGGGTAGATGGGGTAGTACGTCCAGATCCTAGCACACTCCCCCACATATTTGCCAATAAAGGACGCCAGTGGTCCACCAGGCTGGAGTCCTAGGTTGTCGAGGTTGAACAAGATCTTATTTCCGTCAGAGGTGGCTCGACGGTGGTCCTTAAACTTGATCTTTATGACCTTTGTCTGACCGCCACGATCTGCACAAAACTATGCTCTAAGTATTCATGTTTGTAATATTTAATTAAAATATTCAATATGGATGGTTTTGGGAATTAGACGTTACTAACCGACGATAGTAAGCTCATGGGTGTGTCGCTCAGAGGAGGAAGAAGTAGAAGAGCCTGTTGCAACAGTATCCTCAGTAGGCACAGATCGAGTAGGACTGGGACTCCTCTCATCGGTACTACCAGAAGCCATTGCTAAAAAAACGAGATGAAAGTAATGTAATCAACGTATGTCTATTGCATTGGTAGACAAGAATATTGTCATAACATAAAGATCGTCATACAATAACAAACTTTATATTGTTCTACTCATTCTCAAAATTAATTACACCATTTCCCACAATTTGTAAATCAGGAATATTGTCAGTTACAGGAAGATGTTGTGGAGCTAACGACAAACAACATTCGTGCGAAATAGCTCCCTCATCTCCCATCTCATACGTGTCTCTTGGCTTGCAATGAACCGGTATACACCATTCCGGATCATTTGTGTCATCCACATAGAACACCATACGTGCATCAGATGCACTTACATATGGCTCATCTTCAACTTTGTCACCGACATCTCGCAAGTGATTGAAGTTGACCATAGTTATTCCGAGTGCATCTTTCTTCACCCATGTCGGAGTAACTGTATCAGCCCACTTACACTTGAATAGCGTGACTGTACGGGAATAATAATCCAGTTCGACTATATCCACAAGTTTCCCATAAAACCATATGTCACTGCGAATTGGATTGTTGTCAGAGGAGCTCGAGACACTGTCGGTACCAAATTTTGCAGCAACACCACTGTTCTGGGTTTTCAAGCCTTCTTCACGAGCAATCGTTCGAAAGCGATACCCATTAATGTCATAAATAGTGAACCAGCCTTGCATGAACATTTGGTCCCCTAGCCAGTGTCATCAAATCCTCACTGTGACTTGTGGATCCGTCCAAAATCTGTTCAGGTTATGGTATATATGTCAGTTTGATTGCATATATACATAGCTAACATATGTACTAGCTCGAAGCTAATAAGAATACCTTCTTCTGAACCCAGCTAACAAGCTTTCTGTGCACCGCTTTGTTTATCGCAGTTTCACTAGCACGCCTTCCCAACTCTCTTCTAGTTTCCACTTCACATTCTCTAGAAGATAAATATATGTTAACATTTGTATTGCACAATTGGTATTGGTGGATATGCTCAACTTGTAACAAGCTATTTACCTCAACAATGGTTGTGCGGCTGGACTGTTCACCAACACGTAATGAAACGCTTGAGTCCACTCTAATTGTGATAGTTTGAAAGAGTCACCATTTCCTATGGGTACACCTTTAGAAATGAGGATGGAGGCTTGTTCATCGGTCAGAACTTCTGGCTCAGTCGCGACACGTTTTGGACGATTGTATCTTGTCTCCACATCATCGTTAAAATACAATGATGAGAAATTGAACAGCTCCTCTGACAGCCAACCTTCAGCAATTGATCCTTCTGGATGTGCTCTATTTCCAACGAAGGTTTTTAGTTTACCCAAGTACCTAAATAATGAATTATTGTAGGTATCAGTTTCGAAGAACATACTCAATTACATAGGAAGACAATGAATGTAAGAGTATACCTTTCAATTGGATACATCCACCGATACTGAACTGGTCCTCCCCGTCGAACTTCATCAACTAGGTGTAAGACTAGGTGTACCATAACAGTGAAGAAAGACGGCGGAAAAATCATCTCCATGTGACATAGAGCTATGACAAATCTATCTTGAAGCTGGTCAAGCTCAGGTATGTTAACCACATGAGAACATAATTCTTTAAAGCAGGAGCCAAGTTCAACCAAGACCCTTGCAACTGAGACGGGCAACACATTTCGTATCGCAAGAGGTAACAAGTCATGTAGAAGCATATGCGAGTCATGACTCTTTAGGCCTAGCATCTTCCGATTATTTAGGTCCACGCACCTTGCGATATTGCTAGCATACCCATCTGGAAATGACATTCCCTTCAATGACTTCAAGACCATTTCAATTTTCTTTTTATCGAGAGTGAATGAGGCAGCAGGACATGTTTTACCATCATCCAAAGGCCACAATTGGCTTCGAATCTTCATTTCTTTCAGATCTTGTCTTGCAGCCAAATGGTCTTTTCTTTTGTTCTTGTCATTGAGCAAAGTGAACAAAATGTTATCACAAACATTTTTTTCTATATGCATCACATCCAGATTATGACGCAACAGATTGAATTCCCAGTACGGCAGATTGAAGAAAATACTTTTTTTCCTCCACTGTGGTGCTGGTCCCGATTCTTTCGGTTGTGTCTTACCAAATGTGACATTAATATTAGCCACTTGTGCCAAAACCTCAGTCCCAGTAGAAACCTTCGGTGGACTCCTTTTGTCCACTTTCCATTGAACTTGGACTTTTGGGATCGAAACCGATGATTCATTGGCAAAAACCCTCCTACTACTCATGAAACATGGTTTATTCCCAGAAGCTTTAGCCGAAGTGGTTCTGCATCATACATACAAGTCGGACACGACAGTGCTGTGTGTGTATTCCATCCCGACAAGTTGCAAAGGCCAGGATAATCACTTATAGTCCATATCAATGCTGCTCTCAAGGTGAAAGATTCTTTCTTCACCGAGTCATAAGCTTGAACACCAACCCACAAAGTTTGTAACTCCTCAATCAGTGGCTGCAAATAGACGTCTAGGTCATTTCCAGGCATCTTAGGACCAGGAACGATGCCAGACAATATAAGACCTGTCTGCTTCATACACAACCACGGTGGAGTGTTGTATGGGATTAGCACAAACGGCCAAGTGCTATGACTTATGCTCATGGTACCAAATGGATTGAAGCCATCTGTTGCAAGCCCAAGTCTGACGTTTCGTGGATCAACAGCAAATTCCGGGTACTTGGAATCAAAATTTTTCCAAGCTTCTCCGTCTCTAGGATGTCTACCCATACCATCATCTGCTATGTTCTTCGTAGCATGCCAAGTCATATCTTCTGCTGTGTAAGGGCACATGTACAACCTCTTCAACCGAGGTATTAATGGAAAATACGAAAGACCTTCTCGGGTTGAGGTTTTCGCCTTTTTCCACCTGTATTCTTCCCCACATCCTTGAATCGAGACACCCCACACACTCGGCATTCCTTAGCCTCACTATCTTCTCTGATATATAAGATGCAGTCATTCTTGCATGCATCAATTCTGGTGTAGGACAAACCCAAGTTTTCTGATTGTCTTCTTAACTTCATAGTTAGATGTTGGAATTTTGGCGGTATGAAAAGCTTTGCGAAGCAACTCCAGTATCTTTGATATTGCTTTATCACTGATTTTGTGCATATACTTGATGTGATATAAGTTGATCATGAAAGACAACTTGGTATGACTTGTACAACCATCATATAATGGCACTTCACCATCTTTCAATATGCGGAAGAACTCATCATCTGGTTGCATGCTAGGTAAATCTGGCATTGGTACATCGCCTCCTTGTGGGAATTCATCATCATCGAGACGCACGTTGGGGTTATCATGTGACCCATGTATTTCAAATGCGTCATTGACCATGTTCTGGAATAAGTCTGGCTCAAGTACTGGTTGTTCCTCAACCAGTAATGGCGGAGTTGCTTCTTGATCATGAATGATTAGTTCTGGCCCAAGTATAGAAGTTGATGCTCCGAAGTCGGTGATTAACTCTCCATGCAAATTCCATACATCGTATGAAGACGGGAATGCTTTTGCCAGCAAGTGTTGATTAACTTCACCTCGTGGCTTCCACTTCTTGAAGTTGCATTTTGGGCAAGGACAGAGTATATTGACTCCATCAATTGCGTTGGAGATTGCAAAGTCAAGGAATTGTTGAACGCCAGCGTAATACTCATGAGTATGACGCGGCTTTCGAATCCAAGACTTGTCCATCTATATTGAACTAATGAGTGTCAGTTTGAATTTGTTATCAAGTAATGAAGAAATAAAAAAAAATTGTAATCAACTTAGCTTTACGCTAAGTTTACCTAATTATAACAGTAACTCATTCAAATACTGTATTTACAAACTTAGTTTGACATAAGTTGGTAAATATATACAGTAATGTTAAGTGGTTAAATATATAGGTTACTACCTAATAATTTATATGCATATATTTCACGTGTATATAAAAAATGGTGTATAGTTACTACCTAATATTTTACATACATATATTTCACTTATACATCACAAAGGTGAATAGTTTATATGCATAAAAAAGGTGCATAGCGTACTAATATTTTACATGCATATATTTCACTTATAAATTAAAAAGGTGAATAGTTTATACCTAATAATTTTCATGCATAGATTCATCAAAAAAAATTTCATGCATAGCAATTAATTTCAAGCATTTATAATTTATATAATTTGTAGTTGTAAATACTTTACTTATAAAAGGGCCAATTACATGCATATATTTACATCAAATCAGTTTCTTTCAATCGGTTTCTTTACATGCATATATTTTAAAGGGGCCAATTACTTATATAAATTTCGTACCTGGAGATGAAAGAAATCAAAAACTTCTACGAGAACAAATATAATACAAAACCTGGTACAAAAAAATTAAGATAATCATATTAGAATACAAAATTATTTTAATTAATTATGAAAAAAATTAAGAGAAAACAATTACCGGAAGGAAAATCCTTCGAAAGAACGATATGACAAAAAGAAACCCGACGGACTGCCGCAAGAACAAGAACAAACTGCAAATCACCACGAATTCAAAGATCAGGAAAATAGTATTGGAACCAGAAAACAAAATAGTAAAGAAAATCAAAACGAAGAACATGATCTTACCTAACTAACTCGGACAGATGAACGAACGTCCGAATCTGATGAACAAGTGAAGATTCTCCGTTTCAATAGCTAGACAACATACATTATACCATAATCAGTTAGGGGATGATCAAGTCGAATAATGGTGAATTTGATCAGCTGATTAACCAAGAATACCTTCTGTTGGTGAGCGTGAGCGTGATTGCAGATAGAAGCTGGAGTTTACGTGTCCGTAGATTGCGGGTGTATCTGGAGATAGATGGCAGTAGTCAGGTTCAGCAAATACCAAAAAATGAGAAAATGCAAAAGGATACAGCAGATACCTTCGGAGGAAGCAGTCGTTCCTCAGCAGTCCGCCGGAGAAAGAGTCGGAGGAGGAGGAAACGGTCGGAGGGGGAAGAATAGTCCGCCAGAGGAGGGGGAGACTGTCGGAGGGGGAAGAACAGACCGCCGGATGAAGAAGAACAGTCCGCCAAAGGAGGGGGAGACGGTCGGAGGCGGAAGAACAGACCGTCGGAGGAAGAAGCAGTCGGAGGAGGCACCAGAGGAGAAGGAGGAACCGCTCGGAGGGGGGAGTATTGTCCGCCGGAGGAAGGGTCGGAGGAGAGAATTTCAGAGTAGTTCGGAGAAACTGATCGCTGAGGGTCGAAGAGGGGGGGTCATTTGAAGTTTTGTCGCAGGCACATGAGCCTTGTCGCAGGCCGCCTGCGACAAAGTTTGTCACAGACAACGCTTTGTCGCAGGCGGCCTGCGACAAAGTTTGTCACAGACAACGCTTTGTCGCAGGCGGCCTGCGACAAAGCTTGTCACAGACAAAGCTTTGTCACAGGCCGCCTGCGACAAAGCTAGTCGCAGACAACGCTTTGTCGCAGGCTGCCTGCAACAAACTTGTCGCAGACAATTTCTTGTCACAGGCCGCCTGCGACAAACTTGTCACAGGCAGGCACTTGCCTGCGACAAATCTTTACGCCTGTGACGAGCTTTGTCACAGGCCACTTTTTCTGTCGCAGACGGCCTGTGACAAAACCTCCGTTCTGTTGTAGTGAAACACTCGTACCCATGTACGCCGCCAGGGTCCCCCGAGGGTGGAAAAGACCTAGGGCCATATAAAAAGCGCCTAGCATTGAGGGCTGGTTATCTACGAGCTCTCAAGCCTAGAAATGAATTAAAGAACAAGCTCAGGATCGCCTCAACTAGGGGGAAGGTATCCCGAGATGGGAGGAAGTTCCAGGCCATGTTACTGGATGAGGACTTAGGTCCTGGACCGAGCACTAAGTCTCAGCCTTATCCTAACCTCTCTTCCATGATCCCTCAAGTCAAGAACACGTCAGAAGCCATCTGGAGAGAGTTCTGGCGTACAGAAGACCAGAGGGTTCGAGAATATGTGGCCAAGACAGGTTGGCTTCCGAAGGACACTGCCCGGGCCCCGGAGCGCACGGACAACCAGCCCCTACAGCGGACAACCAAGCTCATCACTCAGAACCTGGCGGACAAGTTGATGCCAGAAGAATCAGGAGGTCAAAAGCCTGGAGGAAAACCTCACTTGTCCGAGGAAATGCTGCCCAGTAAGCCAGAACCGCCAGGCATCACCAAAACCCTAGTATCGGGTCCGGAGCACTTGATGCCGAGCCGGTCACCAGCGCCGAAGGACGCCACCCGGCCACCCGGTCACCCGGAACCCACGGTAATTACAGAAATGCCACCGCACGGGTTCCGGGCACTTTTCCTAGCCGCGTCCGGCGGTTTTTTCCTAGTCCCACCCGGCCAAGGACACCCGGCGTGCCCTAATCCGCCCGGATTAGGGTTTTTCCTAAATTCTGCCGGTTTAGGATTTTAATCTCGGACAACTTAGTTATCTTTAATATTTTCCTCGGCCTACATTTTAGGAATATTTTAGTTTTTTTCCTTTTAAGAGTTGGAGACGGCTTAGGCCACCCTTGAGCTATAAATAGAGGCCTCGACCATCATTGTAAGACACGTTGAATGATAATTGAAATTTCAGAACATTGTTCTTTTTCCTTCAAGTCTTTGCTCGTTGTTGCTTAGCTTAAGGTTTGGTTTATCATCAAAGGTTATCACCCTTTGTTTGTGGCACCAATTCGACTGAATACCTTGGGGTTCCTAAGTCTATACTTAGTGGATTTCAAGTGTTCTCCGCGGTTTCAAAGGTTAGGATTCGTGGAGCTGGTAGTATAGTTTTGGGTGTTGAGTCGATCCCTTCCTAGAGGAGGCGGTTCGCATTAGCTGGTATCAGAGCACGGTTCAACTCTTGGACCAACAATCTATCCCAGTTTTCAGGTTCTTCTACTTGAATTCATATCTTTTAGCTTTCGTTGTTTTCAGTTTCAGAAAATCCCTAAAAAAAATCGTGCATTGTGTTTGTTCTATTCTTCTACCTTTCTTTATGTTTTTGTTGTGACAAAAAGCTGTGGCCGATCAAAGAAAAGAAAAAGAAAAGAAAAGAAAAGAAAAATCAAAGGTCTAGAAAAATTGACCTATCTAAAAAAAGCAAGGCCACGTTCACAATCAAGGTAGTAGATTAAGTTCAAGAAGAGGGGTTTTTCATAAGTTTAGCTACTAGCTTTCGCACTACTAGCTTTCTTGGTAGAACACCCAAATTTGTTTGTCTTGTCATCCCACGCCCTAGCTCAAGATTCTGGCCCCTAGAAATCCGAAACCCTAGGTATAAGGTCTTGTTAGTGTCATTGGTGGACTTAGACTGCATAGCTTCGAAGAAACTTGCAACTACTTGAATTGAGATTATCTTTGTTTTGAAAATTTCAAAGAAAACCCTAATTTGAGTGACTTGAAAAAAAAAAAAATTCATACACGAGTGGTAAGAAAAAGAGTGTGTGAGGTTCTTTAGAGAGATTTTGGGAGGTTCTTTGTTCGTGACTAATCATGGCAGATGAGAGGTTCAATGCTTTTGATGCCCGGTTGACCGCCATGGCTGAAAACATGGCCCGAATCGCCGAGCAGTTTGGAGCCGCGAATGGAGAAGGCCCCGGCGGCCAAGGAGGAATGAGCAGGAGGAAGATGATGATGTGAGCAGCTTGAGGCTCAACGTGCCTAAATTTACTGGCAAAACCAACCCCGACGACTACATTGATTGGGAGAGGAGCATGGAGGATTTCTTTGAGTGCCATAACTATTCGAAAGGAAAAAGGTAACCCTAGCCACAATTGAGTTTACTGACTATGCTGCCTTGTGGTGGGCTCAACTCAGGAATCAGATCAGGAAAGAGGAAGAGGACCCCGTCCTTAGTTGGAGGAGTCTCAAAAGAAAGATGAGGAGAAAGTTTGTACCCAGCAGCTACAACCGAGACTTGCACACCAAGCTTCGATCATTGAAGCAAGGGGGCATGACGGTTGAGGAATACAACAAGGAGATGGAGATCCTGGTTGCACGGCTTGACCTGAGTGAGGATGAAGATGCCAAGATAGCACGTTTTACCGGAGGATTGCAAAGGGAGATTCTACACCAAGTCAACATTCTCAATTTTGCTGACTATGACGACTTGATAAACGTGGCTATTAGGGTTGAGAAGGAACTGAAGAACGGTTTGGAAGAAGGACTACCCCGCCGCCACCGATCAGTGCCTCGGTGAGAGGAGACCGAAGCGCCGGACACACCCCATACCGGCCAAACCCTAACCGGAGCGCCGGATCGAGACCAAACCCTAACCAAGGGTCGACATCAAGGGTAAACCCTAATCTCGGTTCAAAAATCCCTACTACTAATGCTCGGCCAAGTGCCATTGTGTGTTTTAAGTGTCAAGGTAGGGGTCACATGGCAAGGGACTGCCCTAACACCCGAACCATGGTGCTTAGAGAGGGAGAAGTTGTGACGGACGACGAGGAGGAACCAATTATTGAAGAATTGGAGGGAGAGTCCAGTGAAGGAGAAGAAGTTGACATAGAAGGATTAGAAAAATTTTCAGCCTTCAGCAGTCGAGTGATCACCCCAGTACTGCCCCAGCACTGCCCCAGCACAGCGCCCAGCACTGCCCCGGCCCAGCGCCAGCACTGCCCAGCAGCACCCAGAGCCGCTAGCACCGGCCCTGCCCCGGCCTAGCATCACGACTGCCCCGGACATCCTGTCCGCGCCGAATGATGTCGATCGGCCCACCTTGGGTCTTTTGAACATTCCCTCGGCCAATTTTGGCCTGAAGAAAGCCGGAGGGCTCTTTGACGACCTGAAGCCAAGCACCGACCCCGACGACCACCCGGCGGCCCCGATGGTCAAAGGACCAACAACCACCCGTTCCAAGATTCAGTGGGTAATCACCTCCCGGCAGGTTTTTAAAGCTGCCCCGAGCCAAGAGGATCCCGAAGCAGACTCTGACGAGGACGTACGTAAGGAACCTTTGCCCAATAGCCTCCCGAGCCAGGGAGATCCAGAAGCAGACTCGGACAAGGAGATGAGTGAGGAACCCTCACTCAGCAGCCCCCGAGCCTTAACATTACTGTTAATGGCATCTATGAAGTGGAACAAATGGAGACTGAGGGAGAAGACACTGAAGAATCCGAGCCCTGGTCCGTCACGGACTCCAATGACACCCCAAGGGCCACCAACGAGGCTGAGTCGTCCCGACCCTAGCCAACAAGATTTTTGACGTTTGGAAAAGAGTGATGGGATCTAGGAAAGACTCCGAGGTGGATTTGGGGACAAATCCCAGTCAAGAAGAGGGGGATGATATGACCCGGCCCAGCTGCCCCAGCAAACACTCGTACCCATGTACGCCGCCAGGGTCCCCCGAGGGTGGAAAAGACCTAGGGCCATATAAAAAGCGCCTAGCATTGAGGGCTGGTTATCTACGAGCTCTCAAGCCTAGAAATGAATTAAAGAACAAGCTCAGGATCGCCTCAACTGGGGGGGAAGGTATCCCGAGATGGGAGGAAGTTCCAGGCCATGTTACTGGATGAGGACTTAGGTCCTGGACCGAGCACTAAGTCTCAGCCTTATCCTAACCTCTCTTCCATGATCCCTCAAGTCAAGAACACGTCAGAAGCCATCTGGAGAGAGTTCTGGCGTACAGAAGACCAGAGGGTTCGAGAATATGTGGCCAAGACAGGTTGGCTTCCGAAGGACACTGCCCGGGCCCCGGAGCGCACGGACAACCAGCCCCTACAGCGGACAACCAAGCTCATCACTCAGAACCTGGCGGACAAGTTGATGCCAGAAGAATCAGGAGGTCAAAAGCCTGGAGGAAAACCTCACTTGTCCGAGGAAATGCTGCCCAGTAAACCAGAACCGCCCGGCATCACCAAAACCCTAGTATCGGGTCCGGAGCACTTGATGCCGAGCCGGTCACCAGCGCCGAAGGACGCCACCCGGCCACCCGGTCACCCGGAACCCACGGTAATTACAGAAATGCCACCGCACGGGTTTTGGGCACTTTTCCTAGCCGCGTCCAGAGTCCAGCCCGCGTCCGGCGGTTTTTCCTAGTCCCACCCGGCCAAGGACACCCGGCGTGCCCTAATCCGCCCGGATTAGGGTTTTTCCTAAATTCTGCCGGTTTAGGATTTTAATCTCGGACAACTTAGTTATCTTTAATATTTTCCTCGGCCTACATTTTAGGAATATTTTAGTTTTTTCCTTTTTAGAGTTGGAGACGGCTTAGGCCACCCTTGAGCTATAAATAGAGGCATCGGCCATCATTGTAAGACACGTTGAATGATAATTGAAATTTCAGAACATTGTTCTTTTTCCTTCAAGTCTTTGCTCGTTGTTGCTTAGCTTAAGGTTTGGTTTATCATCAAAGGTTATCACCCTTTGTTTGTGGCACCAATTCGACTGAATACCTTGGGGTTCCTAAGTCTATACTTAGTGGATTTCAAGTGTTCTCCGTGGTTTCAAAGGTTAGGATTCGTGGAGCTGGTAGTATAGTTTTGGGTGTTGAGTCGATCCCTTCCTAGAGGAGGCGGTTCGCATCAGGTGGGGATCGTGATAGTGCTCGTAGGGGATGCCCAGATGAGCGGCAAACTCATCGTAGGTGAGCTGCCTGTACACCCCACCAAGAAAGAAGGTGATAACCTTCTGGCCCCGTCTCCTCTTATGCTCGTCCAAGTCAAATGTCGCCCAGAACTCCTGGAGAGCAATGTCTGGGAACTCGGCGGCTATGGTGGTCAGCTCTAGGAGACCGGCCGGTGCTAGGGCGTCATGCACGTTCCGGTAGGAATCCTCGTCATGCTCCTGGAGTGACTCCATGGATAAAGGACGCACGTCAGCTCCACGGATGTGTTCGATCTTCTGGAAGTTCCCAAAGTAGAAGTCCGGTAGACGGGCGATGGTGGGATGGTATCCAGCATGGCGAGGGAGTGCAGGTGGAGGACCCAGAATGGCGGGTGTGACGGGAGCGGCAGCTCCTGAGCTCGAGGCGCCATCAAGGCGTGCCTTAGTCCTGCGCTCAAAAGTGTTCCTAAAACCGGAAGTGAAACCAGATTAGTCAACTAAGATCCTACCCCACACTTAGTAGAAAAACTCAATTTCACAAAGAATTGAGGGAAACTAAGTGGGGTAAGCAAAGCAAGGTAACCGGTATCCATAGACAATAGAACACATGTCTTAAGAACAGCTATAATCAGGTAAGCGCAATCAGAGTTCAAAAAGTCAAACCGACATTTAGAAAGTCAACATTAAGTCATATTGAACCCTAATCATGGCAAGACTATCACAACTTGGAGAATGACGGTAAAATATTATTTCAATTGGCAAGCACGATAATATGAACGAGAATGGACACTTGGGGCAGCCAAATGATCAACACATTTCAAAGTCAAACCGACATTTCTCACAAAAGTCAACATAACAAGAAATTAATCGTATGCATAGCAACACAGGACCAAATGATATGGAGATTAAGCACGGAACTCCCTAAGCATCCTAGAACAGTTCTATAAGTTCAGTCAATCCTAGTTCACACGAAACAGTCGGCACGCAAAACGAGGCAAACCGAAAAGTCAACGAAAGTCAACCCTGACGAAATTCAGCAATCCATAGGTCAAAAGATTCGTATCGAAAAGTTATACAACTGATCTTGAAGCCATGGAAGCAAAAACTGAACGAGTTGAGAGGAATCGGTGAAAAACTTGAAAACTGGGGTTTCGGAGAACTAGAGCTGCAAAGCTCCGATTCGAACGTTCTAGGGCTTGTTGGGATCGGAATGAGGAGGGGGGAGGTGCGACGGCGGTCGGCGACGGCGGCGGCAGCGGGTTTTAAAAGTGGGGCGATCGGCGATTTCAAAAGGAGAGGGGGGTTTCGGGTAGGCTGAGCGAAAATAAGAGAAGGAGAGAGGAAGTGGACCGGATTTTTAAAGGATAAATTAGGAGATTTTGCAAATCAGTTTTGGCGAAAGTAGGGGGTGGTTTCGCCGAAACTACTAGTTAAAATGGATTGACCGATTTGAACAGGCGGTTTCGCCGAAAATGGGAGCTCAGTTTCGCCGAAAATTTCAGTTGGGATGGTTTCGCCGAAATCAGAAAATTTTCGAACGGAAAATGAGAAACAGGAGAATAGGTTCGAAATTCAAAGATCAGTTTCGCCGAAAACAAGGGTGGTTTCGCCGAAAATTTTGAACTGTTCGGGTTTAAAATATTTTCGTAAATCAGGCCAACTTCAGAAAATCACAGTTAAATCCAGAAAAATCGGAACGACCTCAATCAACTTGCGACTGACTCTATGACATGCAGACTCTACACGAAAAATAATAAATCACACAAACTGACACTTTTGGCTCTCCCGAACTGACTCTAAAATACCAAGGTTGAAACAAAACAAAACTGACTCCAGCCGTGGGTTGCCTCCCACGAAGCGCTCTTTTATTAACGTCCTTGAGCTGGACGATACCTGGACGGTATTAGGAGACATCCTAACTTAGATTCTCCTTCACGCTCGCGTCGGAGTTCATAAAGTACAGCTTCGGGACTTCTCCGGTAAACGTGAATTTCTTCCCGTTCGCATGTAGTAGTTTGGTACGTCCGTCGGGAAGATGATCAACGAACTTGAATGGTCCGAACAGCTCTCTCGAGAGGTCATCCTTCTTTAGTGTGACGATGGAAGGAATTAGGACTGTCGGTTTCTCTTTTTCTTTCTTCTTCGGCTTGTTATCACCAGGATCGGTGATCGTTAGTACTTCCTTAGGAGATGCTTTCGGCTTCTCCTTCCATACTTGTTCCGGCGCCGGTTTCTCGTAACGAAATGGTGTTGCAGCTGGCTCGGTGGAAGACGGTGGAATTTTTGGTCTCCAGACCATTTGGGTCTTCGTCTTCTTGTTCTTTCCTCGAGGTTTGCTCAGTGGTTTAGAAGAGGCTTGCAGTTCCTTCTTCTTCTTAGGCGGCTTTTGAACCAAAATTTTTGGCTTCTTCTTGGTACCCTGTCCAGCACCTGCAGTGTCAATTGATCTCGAAACACTGGAAGAAACATTAGAAATGAAGTTGACCGAGGCCAACTCCACAATCTCTACAGATAAACAATTTAATTCTTCCTTAGGAATGTATTTCATCCCGTCCTTGAGACGGAATGTTGCAGTATCCTTCCCCACCCTTACAGTTAGAGAGCCATTAGGAACATTGACATTAATTCCGGCTGTCGCCATGAATGACCGACCCAAGAGAAGGGTAGAATATGTCTCTTGAGTATCCATAACTATATAATCAACGAAAAACCGGAACGGGCCACAACAAGTGATTACATCCTGGATCATTCCTTTAGGTTCTCTTAGAGTTTTGTCAGCGAACACTAAATTCATGTTGGCAGGTTGTAATTCCCCTAGGTTCAGTTTCTTATATAAACACATAGGCATGACATTTATAGAAGCACCTAGGTCAATTATGCTACGCTCGATTTCAATGTCATTAATGCTCAAAGGTAAAGTAAAAGGGCCAGGGTCGGGGCACTTAGCTGGAATAGGTATGGGTGGTGGTCGAGCGACGATAGCCGAGCACTCTCCCTTATTGGAAACGGGAATTTCCTCCTTCTTAGACGGGCTGGTCTGCTCACTGCTCCTGGTTGTTACGGCCTTAGCGTGCTCGTTCTTCACGGTGGAGCTGTCTGGAGATGGAGCCTGATTGAAAATGGGAAGACGAGCCATCGCACTAGCAATTTTGTTTATCATATCCTCAATTCTTTGTCTAGATGCTATCTGTTCTTGATTGAGAAGAGCTTGCGCTTTGAATCTTTCCTCGTGATCATCAAGTCTTGCTGTAATTAGATCAAACTTCCTGGCTATTCTCCTCTCCCAATTGTCCTCATATACAAGATTCGGAGGCTGCTGTACTCTGGTGAATCTGGAAGGATCTTGATAACCATTGTCCTTGTATTGATTTCGGCTCTGGTCGAGTTGGAAGTTGTAGGGAGGACGCTCATAGGAGCCTTCCCGTTGTTGAGGAGGTGTTCTGAACTGACGGTAGTCGGAGTAGCCTCTTTGATCCCTGGTGAAGCTATGATCAATGAAGTTGACTTCCTTGTTAGGCCAGTTATTAGTTGTACCGAGGATCTCTTCCATTTGTTTCTGTACTGCGATCTTAATCTGATCTTCACAACTTGGTTGACTCTTGGCTGCTCCAAACTGTCTTTCCCTATTTCTGGACTTAGATGCGCAGTCCGCAAAGTGAAGTAGAGCAGCTTCTGGTTCAAGTGCTGTGCAGTCGCCATCAGCTAAGATGTTGACCCATTCAGCTGTTTCTTCATTCATCCCTTGGGCAAAGATTTCAGCTAGCTGACTCTGGTTGAATCCATGATGAGGGCATTCAGATAGGAGTGTTTGGAAATCGTTCCAAGCATCGTGTAAACTGACTCCTTCCTTCTGAGAGAACCTAGCGATACTATCCTTGTAGAATGTAGTTCTTGAAGGGGGATAGTATTCTTCTATGAAGTCCTGAGCTAGATGATCCCAGTCAGTGTAATAGCCAGGTGGTTTTGAGCTGAGCCATATCTTGGCGTTGCCTTTAAGAGAGAATGGGAAAGCTCGTAAGCAAAGATTGTTCTTACTGAGATTCCCGCTCTTAAACGTCTCGCACATGTCCAGAAAGTTAGCCAGATGTGTGCGGCGGTTTTCTTGCAGCTTCCCTTCGAATCGAAGATTCTTAGTGACCATGTTCAGGACGAAGGTTGTGATATTATAATCAGGGTCGTCATCGTTGTGCGGCACGACGACGCTAGCTCGGAGGTAAGCCGCATTTGGTCTACAGTAATCCACCACGGTGCGCTGAGCAACTAGTACGGGAGGAGAGGGTGGTGGTGAATCTGAAGTAGTGGATGAAGCGGATGAAGATGAGGAGTTCTCCTTCAACTCCTCAATCTTTTGAGGGATAGGTGGTGTAGGCGGTGTGGTTATGACTTGCTTCTGAGCTCGCGGTTTCTTCGGCGAAGTAGAATTACCCGGCTTAAACTGAGAATGAGCAATCGAGCGGTTCATGAACCTGTAGAACAACCTACAAGCAAAAAAAGCAAACATACCGGCGTAAAATCGAAGTGGGTGGAAAAATGAAAGATGGAAAATAGAAGAATAAATTGTCAGTTCTTCTTTCAACAATCAAAAGAAGTCCCCGGCAACGGCGCCAATTTGATGGAACCGTCGTTGTGCTGAGCAGGTTCAATCAAATAACTATCAAGCTCAAGAGCTAGGATAGATCGTATTCCACGGGCCTTCAAATGATCGGCTACTTCAGAACTAGCAAATTATTCAAGGAAAAACACGTTGTGCGTGGTGTGAGTTCCACGACTTCTACTTCTAAGAAATGCAAAAAAATTAAAAAGATTAAACTAAAGCAGATTGAGAATTAGGGTTTGAAAACAAGAATGACAGACGAACTTAGACTTTAATCCCCCTTCGTTCCCCAGAGCATTGGCAATCAACAGATCAGCGGATTTCGATTCTTATTCAATCAATTACTAAGACACCACCATGACTCCTTACCCTTAGGTTTAAGACTGGCGAACGTTCGCTCTATCCGATCCAACTACCAAGATTAACTAGCCGCCCGGGTACGGTCGCCTCTCGCAACGACATAATTAATTGGTGTAATTACTAGTGATTAATGAGTTACTCTTGCAGTGAATTAACCCTAACCGATTCCTACGAAAGGCACACTCCAATTATAAGGTTAATTGTTTAATTCGATGTTCTAAAGTAAGGCGAGCGTTCGCTTCTATCCTTAGCTTAACAAGAATCTAATCTAGGTGATGAATCCAGACAAGAAACATGAACAATGAAGAACGAATCAAACATGAAAAAGAACTGATTGAATTTCGAATCTAATCACCGCCGATCCGTGACCGCTTTAAAGCCCTGGGTCACTTAGGGTTCATCTAGTCTAAGCTCTAACGAGTTTAGCTACTCATGATCATTACAAAAAAACAAAGGCAAGAAAGGAGTTCATCATTCAAAGGAAGAACAGAAAAGGATCTGAAAAACCTAATTCAGACGACTCTGACAGACTCCGATCTTCGGTAAGTTACACTCCTAGCTCCGGTTCTCCGAGATGGAAGGGATGGCGTCACGATCTCTATCCGGCTCTTCGAACTCCAACTCTTTGCTCCCGACTTCAGAGAATTCTGATCTCAAAAAGTTGTATTATGATTAATTATGATTGTGTCCTCTCTCTCTCCTCGGGCCGCCGGATTAAGTATAAATACTTAACCCTAGTTGGGCCGGGCTGAGCTGAAGTTTTCGCCAAAACCATAAGGGTAGTTTCGGCGAAACTGGCTTTGAGTTCAGGGCTCCGCTGGCTGTTCATTATTTTCGGTCCGAGCAGTTGATTGGTTTCGCCGAAACCATTCTTCACTTGGCACTGGCTGATTTGAACTGCTGGTTTTGCCGAATCTGGGGGTCTGGTTTCGCCGAAACTGTAAGTGTGAATGGCAGATTTTTGATTTGACTTGATTGACTCCTTTGATCGATTCTGGTTTGATTCCTCGAGGTTCCTACGCCTTAGACACGTCCATGGCTACGCTATTTGACGGCAAAAACCTGTGTTAACACAAAAACACTAGAAAACCATCAAATAGACCCGAAACGGGCCAAGGTAACACAAATGGCACGAGATAGGGCAATTGATTGAATATTCATTATTCTACCCTAAAACCAATGTCTTAAGCAAAGAAATGTCGCTTAAATGAGGCTGATAATCACGTCAAATCGAGTGTCATCAGTTACTCTTGCAGTGGATTAACCCTAACTGGTTCCTACGAAAGGCACACTCCAATGAATAGGTTAATTGTTGATTTGGCGTTTTAAAGTGAGGCGAGCATTCGCTTCTATCCTCGGCTTAACAAGAATCTAATCTAGGTGATCAAGCCAGACAAGAAACATAAACAACGGAGAAGAAACAAACATGAAAGAGAAACTGATTGAACTTTGAATCTAATCACCGTCGATCCGTGACCGCTTTAAAGCCCTGGGTCACTTAGGCTTCATCTAGTCTAGGCTCTACGAGTTTAGCTACTCATGTTCATAACAACAAAATCAAAGACAGAAACAGAGTTCATCTTGAAAAGGAAGAACATATAGAAACTGCAAAACCTAATTAAGACAACTCTGGCAAAGTTTTGCTCTCCGGTAATCTTCACTCCTAGCTCCGAGTCTCCGAGATGAAAAGATGGCATCACGATCTCTTTCTGGCTCTTCAAACTCTAAACTCTGCTCTCTCGAATTTCTTAAGTCTGGAACTCGTGAAAGTTCTATTATGAAAAGTATATCTTATTTTGAGCCGCCAGTTAAGTATTTATACTTAATCCTATCAGCACCGGATTAGTCTGGATTTTTCGACGAAAACTTAAGGAGTTTTTGCCGAAAACTTCTTCAAAAATGATGGCTTCCATCGACTGATCTCCTATCAGTTTTCCACTTAGAGTTTTCGGCGAGAACTTTGACTTCTCGCCGAAAACTTCTTCTTGAAAGCTTTGATGATTTCTTCTTGAGTTTTTGATGAAAACTTCAAGTCTTTTCGCCGAAAACTTCTATGTAAAATGGGGCAAGATTTTTGTTGACTTGATTGACTCCTTCAATCGATTCCGGTGCGATTCCTCAAGGTTCCAATGCCTTAGACACGTCCTTGGTTACTTTATTTGATGGCAAAAACTTGTGCTATCATGAAAACACTAGAAAACCATCAAATAGACCCGAAACGGGCCAAAGTAACACAAATGCCACGAGATAGAGCAGTTGAGTGAATATTCGCTATTCTGCCCTAAAAACCATGTCTTAAGACAAGAAATGTTGCTTAAATGAGGATGATAATCACGTCAAATTGAGTGTCATCAAATACCCCACACTTAAGCTTTTGTTTGTCCTCAAGCAAACTGAATAGAAAACACTCATGTTCACAAATGATAAGATCAATTAAATTGAAGTTCAAGCTCGCACAATGAATTATTAGACAGCTACTTCTAGAACAAGAAACCTAACATGCATACTGATCAGCCAAACAACCTGGTCTCACTAAAAACTGCACACGACAAGAAGTAGTAACCAATCATGCACGAATTTGACCAGACCGACCAGACTCCTCACACAGATAATATTTAGTACAAGGGAAACTCTCATTCTCTGTGTTTAGGGACGTGTTTCTACTCTCAATCATTTTCTGTTACTGAATTCTATCATAAGTTTGCAATTCAACCACATCTCCACCACTGTGACAATACAAGGAACTAGTCAAGAAGGACTTCCCTGCTTAGGATTACGAATTCTACACTACATGGGTTAAGATGAGATGGATGATGGGAATGATTGATGATGGCTTTGGTGCGGTGTAGCTTTCGACTAACTTCCCTCGAATCTAGCTTATGGCTTCCTACCGTCTAACCAGATATGGGTGGAATAGTGTACGCTTGTCCTATGATACCCTCAAGCAACCTAGCACTTTATTTTCATTACGCATATTTTTCCTGAATTTTCTTTTGACTTCGTTCTTCCATATGTAGGGAGAAGAACGTTATTGAAATATACTACAAACTCTGAAACTTTGAACTTTTCTATTTTTTTGACATTTTTCTTATTTTCTTCTTTTTTCTATATTTTTTTCTTTTGTGCTGATTCTTTCTTTTAGTTGCTAGAGGGGTTTACACGTCTGGACATAATAGCTAAGACCACCTGTTTAATGGCTATAGGCAAGTTACCACAAACTGACATCCGGTAGGCTGATCTAGAACTACAACCACAGGGGTTCAATGGGGAATGAAAGAATGGGGAATGCCTGTAATGTATATCAAACCGAAAGAACAGGCCAAGCTTAAGGGTTTAAACCTAATGGAGTTAACGTTGGGTAGGCAATCTGGCTTAGTAGCTGACTCTAGGTGCCCCTATCATTCTAGAACTCGTGTCATCGTGTGGTCTCGAATAGGTCTCAGGCAAATTCTAACTCATTCAAGCAAATAGAAAACCACTCAAAAAGAATTGAAATTGCAAGTTATGTGCAATGGATCAAAAGCTCACATTTGGTTTGCTAGTCGGATTCGGTCATTTTCATGCAATCAAAGTGACAACTACAAGTGTGATTTTGAAAATCTGTTCTGACCAGGCATTTTAGCATCAAAGTATACAAATTGGTTCTCAGGTTCTAGGTTAAGCAGTCTAAGCATCATTATGACAAATTGAACAATAACTTAACATGAAAAATCAAGAACCGAGCAATTCTAATGCTAGAGAAACTGGAAAGGGACCACGGAGCACACAAAAACACAATTAGGGCAATCAAGTTCATGCAAGGTTCTCTAGCATCCTACCACAGCACTTAAATCATTCTGTGTCCTCACAGGACTAAAACTGGAGTTGAGAGAAAATAGAAGAACCTGGACCGAGATGATTGGTGTAGGGGATGAACACAGGTCCTTGGAGCGGGGAGGGAATCTACCAAAGCGAAGGGAAATGTAGTAAACCCTAAGCAAAGGGAATCTACCAAACTACCTGCAAAACAAAAACAAATGAAAGATAAAAAGGAAACCGGGACAATTGTGTCGGATCCACACAGAAAAAGTTGGATCGAAATCCGAAAAAAAGAAATAAAAAGAAGGGACAAAGAAGAGGATACAACCCGTTCACTGCTGGTCAAGTGCATCGGGAGGTGGAATGTGGAGGACGTCGTTGACCTGCTGCTGCCACGCCAGCTGCGCCTCGTACCTCTCATCATTGCGGCGCATGTGCTGCTGCATAATAACCCATCTGGCATCTTGGATGGCAGTTTATGTGACTCGCCACTCCTGGAGTCGCTCATACAGGTCTCCAAAGTCAGCTGGAGGCGGTTGGTGCTGAGGATGCGGCTATAGAATGGATCCTGAAGGGGCGGCTGCTGCTGATATGCATACCCTGCCTGCTTCAGTGGAGAGGGAATATGGTCCGTCAAACTCCTGCTCTGGCTGAGGCTCCTGCTCCTCAGAATCATCTTCTTCCTCCGACTCGGCCTCGTGGTAGAGAAGAGGAGCTGCCGCCACCTGTGGACCGTAGTCCAACTGGAGGTCGTACTCGACCGTTAAATCACCACCGACGGTGTGTACTATGCGACGTGGGACGTCAGGGCCATATGACTGGCTGAGACCAAGGGCTACAGTGAGGCGGCCCACAAAGTTACTGCCAAGGAGGGAGCGAGGCATCTTGGTCGTCTTGGTGTTCTGGTGGAAGAGGCGTGCCAGCACCCATCCTGGATGAAGCAGATAAGCCTCTCGTATGGCACGGAGAAGTAGGAGCTCCTCTCTACTGATATGGTGGTGGTCCTTCTCTGGAGCAAAACAAGGGATCTATGCCAAACCATGTGAATGAAACGAAAGAAAGGGTGAGAGAGTGACCTGACGGAGTTATGAGCCGTGGTCTGAGCATTCGGCACTCCAGTGATGTGGCTTCAGAGCGCGTCATATTTTGTGCCTTTGCCCAAGTTGTTTTGCCAACCGAGGTGGTGACCCTGATAGTGCTCCAGTGGGATGCCAAGATGAGCTGCGAACTCATCGTAGGTGAATTCCTTGTACACCCCACCAAGATAGAAGGAGATGACCTTCTTATGACGCCTCGCCTTGTGCTCATTCAGCTCGAATGTAGCCCATAATTCCTGGAGCGCGACGTCTAGAAAGCTATCAGCTATGGTGGTCAGCTCCAGAAGACCTGAAGGTACCAACGAGTTGAGCACATTCTATGCCAATCTTCGTCGTGCGCGAAGAGGGAGTCAAGGGACAGTGGTCGCACGTCGGCTCCGGGAATGTGCTGGAACTTCTGGTAATGCTCGAAGTAGTGCACGGGCAAGCGGGCAACAGTGGGGTGGTACTCGACGCGGCCTGGGAATGCCGGAGGAGGGTCGTGGATAACGGGAGTGACTGGAGCTGGTGCCCTGGAGCTAGAGCCGGTGTCAAGTCTGGCCTTAGTCCTGCGCTCATTGTTTACATGCCTATTTCATAGCAAGAAACGAAACCAGATTAGTCAAACTAAGAACCTACCCCACACTTAGTCGAAAAAACTCAATTTCACAAAGAAATGAGGAAAACCGAGTGGGGGTAAGCAAAACAAGTAACTGGTGAGCACAATGAATCACAAAAACACGCATTTGACTAACAGAGTGTCAACATCACAATTAGAGTTCGTAGGTCAAACTGTTATGCCTAAAAGTCATCATTATAGCACATTGAACCCTAATCATGGCAACCACTAGCGCAAATCGAGGAATGACGGCATAACATAAACTCAGACAGCAAACACAGCGATACGAACGTCAATGGACAATCATGGCAGCCAAATGAGCAATAATAGTTCATGGTCAAACAGAAATTTCACATAAGTCAACGCCACAAAGAATCATCCTTTAAGCATAGCAAATCATGACCAAATGGTGTCAAATTTCAGCACAAATCTCCCTAAGAATGCTAGAACAGTCCAAAGCAATCAGTTCACCAAAATTCTCACGAAACAGTCAGCATGCAAATCGAGGTAGACTCAAAAAGTCAACTAAAGTCAACCCCGACGAAATTCAACATTCAATATGTCAAAAGACTCGGAATGAAAATCTCTACGACTTACCTTGAAGTCATGATGGCTGAAAACGAACGGAGGAAGAGGTATCGGTGAAAAACTTGAGAAATTAGGTTTTCGCGGAACTGAAGCTCTAGAGCTCCGATTCAGACGTTCTATGGCTTAAAATGATCAGGGGAGGATGAGGGACTGAGCGGCGGCGGCAAAAATGGGCGGCGGCGACGTTGGAAGAGCAGCGGCGATTTTTCAAAAATGGGGGGGATCTGTTTTCGTTCAAAAATCTGGGGAGAGAGAAAGGGACCGGGAAAAAGATAGAAAAGGGGAAAAGATTTTTGGATTTTTTTGAAACTTTTCGGCGAAAAGTGGTGCAATTTTTCGCCGAAAAGATTAGTTCAAATCGTCTGCCGGATTTCAAAGGAAGTTTTCACTGAAATGTTTATCGAAAATTGGCTAGAAAACAGAGTGGGTTTTAAAGAGGAGTTTTCGCCGAAAAAAGGTGCAAGTTTTTGGCGAAAACTTGGCCTGTAATTTTTTTAAAACGTTTTCACAATTCCGGCAAATTTTAGAAAATCAGAACTAATTTGATAAAAATCAGAACAACCTCAAACAACTTGGGATTGAAACGATGACACACAAACTACACACGAAAAATAAGAAATCATGCAACTGACACTTTTGGCTCCCCCGAACTGACTCTAAAATACTGAGTTCGACACAAATTGAAAAAAACTTACTCCAGCCGTGGGTTGCCTCCCACGAAGCGCTCTTGATTATCGTCCTTGAGCTGGACGTTACCTGGACGGTGTTAGGAGACATCCCAACTTAGGATCTCCTTAACGCTTGCGTCGGAATTCATGAAATAGAGCTTCTGGGTTTCTCCGGCGAGCGTGAATTTTGTCCCGTTGGCATGAATGAGCTTGGTACGTCCATCGAGAAGATAGCCGGTAATCTTGAACGGCCTGAACAGTTCTCTTGAGAGATCATCCTTTGCAAGTGTGATAGTAGAAGGAATGAGAACAGTCGACTTTGTCTTCTCTTTACCAACCCTCAAGGTCAAAGAACCACTCGGAACATTGATTTGCATTTCGGTCGTTGCCATGAAGGGTCGACCTATAAGGATGGTAGAATCCTCCTCTCGCATATCTATAACCACAAAATCAGCTAGGAAAGTGAAAGGACCACATCTAGTGACAACATCTTTAATTTCTCCTCTAAGCGTTTTCAATGATCTATCAGCAAAGACAAGTTGCATGCTAGACGGTTTAAGTTCTTCTAGATTCAATTTCTCGAACAGACTCATAGGCATGACATTTACGGACGCACCTAGATCAACCAAATTACATTCTACTTCCACATCATTAATGATAAGAGGCAAAGTGAAAGAACAAGGATCGGGGCACTTAGCTGGATATGGCGAGGAAGGCTTCTTGCTACGGATGGTAGGGTATCCTTCTGTGTTTCTCCTCATGCCAGTCTCGATCCTTGCGTAGGTAGCAATGCATTTGGGAAGGGAGGCTTCTCGTAGTAAGGAGCAAGAGGAGGACCGTACTCCTTAGGCGCCTCCTTTGCTTCCTTCTTCTCCGAAACTTCAATGACCCTGTATAAGATAGAAGACGTATCAGTAGGTCAGTTCGTCGGACTTAGAATAGAAACCATCTTAGCTTGCTCCTTTCTTGGATTCGGCTCGGTTTGGCTCGGGAGCTGGCCAGTAGGGCGGACATTCGCTAACATGCTGGAGATCTGGTTCACTGCATGCTCTATTCTTTGACCGGAAGCAATCTGTTCTTGGTTGAGGAGCGCTTGAGCTTTGAACTGACTATCGTGATCTTCAAGTCTGGTGATGATCTGATTGAGTTTCTTGTCGAGTTCACTATCATTGTTGTCCTTCTGATGTTGCTGTCCTGTATAAGTGTTGTTCAAGTATTGATTCTGGCGCCAGGAGCTGTTCCGTAGTTACTCGGATTTTGGTGCGGCGGTTGGTAGACACCTCCCGTCGGATTGCTTGGCTTCTGATCGTGTGTTGGACTGGTTGGTCGGTTATTCTGATTCTGGCCTTGGTTCTGGTTGGCACCGACATTGTAGGGAGGTCGCTCTTGGAAATTTCCCTGTTGTCTGTAGTTGGGGTAGCCAACATAACCTTGTTGATTGTTGTTGAAGCCTTGAGAAACGAAATTGACTTCTTCGGTAGACCAAACTTCTGCTTTGTGAAAGTTCTGGCATCAGCCTCCATTATGAGCACAAGCTCCACACCACTCGCAATCAGCAACATAATCGGAAGCTGCTGACAGCTTGATAGGTGTAGTAGACTTCTTCAAATGCTTCTCTACCTCTACTTTGATGGTTGCTTCAACATCGAGCTTGCTTCTTAATCCTTCTGATTGTCGTTCCCAGTTCCTTGACTTGGAAGCACAGTTTGCGAAATGGAGAAGAGCAGCTTCCGGTGTGAGGGTAGTGCAATCCCCTTCAGCTAGGGAATTGACCCATTTAGCAGATTCTTCATGAAGACCTCGAGCAAAGATTTCAGCTAACTGTCTCTGCTCGAACCCATGGTGAGGATAGTTGTAGAGAAGTTCTTGGAATTCATTCCAAGTGTCATATAAGCTCGCACCTTCCTTCTGAGAAAATCTAGCGATGCTGTCCTTGAAGGCGGTTGTTCTGGAAGGAGGGAAGTACTCTTTGACGAAGTCTTGAGCAAGAGTATCCCAATCTGTGTAGTAACCAGGTGGTTTGCCAGTGAGCCACCTCTTAGCTACGCCTTTAAGAGAGAACGGGAAAGCTCTCAAGCATAGAGTGTTCTTGTCAAGATTTTTGTTCTTGAAAGTACCGCAGAGATCAATGAAATCCGCCACATGCGTGCACGGATTGTCAAATGGCCTGCCTTCAAGTTGTAAATCCCTAGAGATCATAGTCAAGAAAGGAATCTTGACCTCATAGTCAGGATCTCCTTTGATGCGTGGCACTGGTGATAGAAGATCGAACGCTAGTCGCGCTCGGCTTGTTGTAGTCAGCTAAACTCTTCAGCACGGCCGGTGGTGGTGGTTGATCGCCCATACTAAGAGATGGAGGAGGAGAAAGTGATGCGGTTGATGAAGCGGGTGAAGATGGAGATGAGGAACTCTCCTTCAGTTCCTCGATCTTAATTGGTGTGAAAGATGGAGGTGGATTGGTTCTGCCTTGCTTTGGAATCTGTGGTCGCATCGGTGGAGCAAAGCTACCTGGTTTCTCTACACTCTTAGCCCTGTCAGTCTTGGTTAAGGAGTGCGTGAGAGGACGGTGCTGCATAAACGTGTAGACAACCTACAAATAACAAAAACAAGCATAACCAGTGTAAAATCGAAGTGGATGGAAATATGAAAGATGGAAATAAACGTGTAAAATGCCAGTTCTTCTTTCAAACAATTAGAAGAATCCCCGGCAACGGCGCCAATTTGATGAACGTTATAATGCGTGCAATCAAATAACTACTAAGCTAGAAGCTAAGTAGATCGTATTCCACGGGTCTTCTAATAATCGTCTACTCAAATATGCTGGCAATTTATTCAGGTTTAAACAAGTTGTGCGTGGTGTGAGTTCCACGACTTCTATTCTAAAAATGCAAGAAAATTAAAAACTAAATTGAAAGACAGATTGGAAGATTGGTTGACATAACAAAGACGACAGACAAGCTTAGACTTCGAATCCCCCTTAGTTCACCAGAGCATTGGCAATCAACAGATCAGCAGGTTTCAATTCTCGTTCAATCAATTCTAAGACACCACCATAACTCCTGACCCTTAGGTTTAAGACTGGCTTCGCTCTATCCGATCTAGCTACCAAGATTAATTAGTCACCCGAGTACGATCACTTCTTGCGACGACTAAACTAACTGGTGAATTACTAACAATTTATGAGTTACTTTTGCAGTGGATTAACCCTAACTGGTTCCTACGAAAGGCACACTCCAATGAATAGGTTAATTGTTGATTTGCCGTTTTAAAGTGAGGCGAGACGTTCGCTTCTATCCTCAGCTTAATGATGACACTCGATTTGACGTGATTATCAGCCTCATTTAAGCGACATTTCCTTGCTTGAAACGTGGTTTTAGGGGTAAAATAGCGAATATTCACTCAACTACCCTATTTCCTACCGATTTGGTTACTTTGGCCCTTTTTGGGTCAATTTGATGGTTTTCTAGCGTTTTTGTGATAGCACAGATTTTTGCCATCATTTACGTAGCCATGGACGTATTCAAGACCTCAAGGAGTGAACCGGAATTGAACCAGAAATCGAACCAGAGTCAGAACCGAAGATCCAACTGCCCAGCACAATGTTTTCGCCGAAAAGACTATGAGGATTTCGGCGAAAATACCTTCAGAACTCACAGGCTGATTTGCACTGAAGTCTTCGGCGAAGCCGAAAATCCTAGAAGAAATAACACAGGGGATTTTAACTAAAGTTTTCGCCGAAAATCATTTGATATTTTCGGCGAAAATATCTTCCTTTTCCGCGGCAGAATCAGAAAACCCTAATCAACCCTATTTAAAGCAGGAGTCGGCAGCCATTCATTCAACAATTGATCAACAACAAATCATTATTCATATTTTCACAAATCAGACTTTTGAGAGTCAGCCGACTCTAGGGTCGATAGATAGAGTTTAGAGAGTTCGAAGATCCGTGGAGAGATCGTGACGCCATCCTTCCACATCGGAGAACTGGAGCTTAAAGTTGAAGATCCAGGAGACTGAAGCTTCGCGGGAGTCGTTAGAATTAGGTTTTTCAGTTCTTATCTGTTCTTCCTCTGTATGATGATCTTCATTGTTGCCTTTGATTCTCTTGTTTCCGATATGAGTAACTGAACTTGTAGAGCTTAGATTAGATGAACCCTAAGTGACCCAGGGCTTTAAAGCGGTCACGGATCGGCGGTGATTAGATTCGAAGTTCAATCTGTTTCTCTTTCATGTTTGATTTGTTCTTCATTGTTTATGTTTCTTGTCTGGATTGATCACCTAGATTAGATTCTTGTTAAGCTAAGGATAGAAGCGAACGCTCGCCTTACTTTAGAACATCGAATTGAACAATTAACCTTATAATTGGAGCGTGCCTTTCGTAGGAACCGGTTAGGGTTAATCCACTGCAAGAGTAACTCATTAATCATTAGTAATTGCACCAGTTAATTAAGTCGTTGCGAGAGGCGACTGTACCCGGGCGGCTAGTTAATCTTGGTAGTTAGAACGGATAGAGCGAACATTCGCCGGTCTTAAACCTAAGTGTAAGGAGTTATGGTGGTGTATAGAAATTGATCGAATTAGAATTGAAAATCGCTGATCTGTTGATTGCCTATGCTCTGGTGAACGAAGGGGGATTCAAAATCGAAGTTCGTCTATCTTCCTGTTAGTCACCCTTTTTACTTTTTCTGTCTTTTATTTTTCCTTTGTTCATTAGATTAGAAGTCGTGGAACTCACACCACGCACTAAGTGCTTAAACCTGAATAAATTGCCAGCTTCTTCAAAGTAGTCGATTAGAAGAAACCCCTGGAATACGATCTACCCTAGCTTCACAGCTTGGTAGTATTTGATACCGCTAATACTGCAGCTATCAAATTGGCGCCGTTGCCGGGGACTCTTCTAATTGTTTGAAAGAAGAGTTGGCAAATTATTCTTCTACCTTTCCGCCTTACCATTTAATTTTCCTCCATATTTTCATGATTTACCTGGGTAGTGTTTTTGAGTTTTAATTATGCGGGATTACAGGTGGGATGACCAGTACCAAGAGTGGTATGTCGATGAAGCACCGTATATTGAGGATAACCAAGAGATGTATATACTAGCTCATCAGCATCGACAACAGACGACAAGAATAGAATCCTTCTTGGAGAATATCTCTACAGAGCTACAAGCTCACAAAGAGATAAACTCACAAGTTCATCAAAATCGACAACAGACAGCAAGAGTAGAATCCGCCTTGGATGATCTCATTTCGAAGCTGCAAGCTCGTAACGTAGTGGATGTCGAGCTCGAGCAACCAAATTCACTAATGGAAGAAGATGCTCAAGAGCCGTACGAAGATGAACATGACAACCTCACCCATGACTATTGCGAGCTAGAAGCATCTGATGAAGAATCCTTGGCGGTGGTGGTTGATGAAGACATAGAGCCAATCCATCTTGAAGTTGAAGCTGAAGAGGAGCACGAAGAAATCGAGGAGATATCCTCAATCGAGCTCCCGCCGAGCCAACCTATAGATCAAGCCAGAGACGAGCACGTGGGAATCAAAGACGTTAAGGATTTAGAAGTATACACACTCGATCCTGAGAGACCTCTTGATGAGCATCAAGTGGAGAAGATGGAGCTCATTGACCATGCCACGCCGTACTACCTCTTTCCTCCTCCAGAAGGAGAATTCAAGAAGAACTGGTCATCCAACCAGAATCGCGATCTATTGGAGCACTACCGGTTACATCACCCTGCTGGAGTGCTACATGGCACTCAACCGCACACCTTGAAGAAGACAATTGACTTCAAGGAACTTCTGAGTTGGGGTCCCTAACAGGTACTGTCCGGCTCAAGGACGTTAAAAGAGAGCGCTTCGTGAGAGGCAACCCACGGCTGGAGTCCGTTTTTTTTTTGAATTATTGAGTCAGTCTTTTTCGTCGTTCGAGTCGGTTCGGGGGTGCCAAAAGTGTCAGTTTTTTTGTTTTCTTATTTTTCGTGTGTAGACTGCGTGTCGTAGTGTCAGTCGCAAGTTGATTGAGGTCGTTCCGATTTTTGTGGATTTAACTGTGATTTTCTGAAGTTTGCCGGATTTGCGAAAATATTTTCACCCGAGTAGTTCAAAATTTTCGGTGAATATTCAACCTCATTTTCGGCGAAATCGCCTTTTGGTTTTCACTGAACCTCCCTGTTTCATATTTTCGGTCCGAAATTTATAATGTTTTCGGCGAAATTGAACTTGAAAACCAGGCAGTGATTTTAACGCTTATTTTTGGCGAAAACATATGGTTACTTTCGGCGAAAACACACTTGAAAAACCGGCAGTGCATTTGAACTAAAATTTTTGGCGAAAACACCCTCTTATTTTCGCCGAAAACTATTTTGAAAACCACCCAATCCTCCACTTAAAGAGAGTCAAAATATTTTCAAAATTCATCTTAACCTTCTTTGTTCGACTTTTATTCTGTGTGGATCCGGGACACTTGTCCCGGTATCCTTTTGATCTTTTTGTTGTTTTTGTTTTGTAGGATCTCGAGTAGCTACTCCGCTCTGCTCCCGGCTATCCGTGTTCATCCCCTACACCGACCATCTCGTCACAGGTTCTTCGTATCTCTTTACTCTAGTTTAGTCCTGTGAGGACACATAACCGTTTAAGTGTGGGGTAGGAGTCTAGGATTATGCATGATCTTGCTTGCTATCTATGATTCTGTGGTTCAAATTTGAAAATGATCTTGCTTGCTATCTATGATTCTGTGGTTCAAATTTGAAATTTCTCTTGCATAGAATTGCTCAATTCTTGACTTTTGATGTTAAATTGACTTCAATTTTGAACAATGACGTCTAGACTGTTCCACTTAGAACCTGTAACCAACGTGTCAAAACTGATATTAAATGAGTCTAGGTCAGAACAGATCACAAATCACTTCGGTAGTTGAAACTTGAATTAATTGAACTGATTGGTCTGTTAATAACAAAGCTCGATAACACCGTTCTAAGATGATAAATGCTAGCTTCTCCCATGTTTTCACTCCATATTTGTTTACCTGTGATTGTGGCTAGAGATTAGACGGAAATTCAATTCGAAATCTCGTGTAAAAAGTTATAACTAGCTAGGATCAAGTGGTTAAATCGATAAATCAAGTGTTTGAGTGGTGAAATTCGAGTTGTGCAAATCAATGTAAAGTTCTTTAAAGTGCTGAAAAAAATCTAGGCAAGCCCGACACCTAAGTGAAGTGTTCGGGTTGAGCACTAGCAAAGGCACAAATACTGTGAGCTACGCAGGTCCAACACCTAAGTGATGTGTTTGGTATCGAGCACTAGTATGCAGTAAATAAATTGAAGGAATAAGTTGAAGCTTGAACGAAATTGTTGTTAAAAAAGCGGTCCTAGCTAGAACATGAACGTACAGATCTAGAAACGGATGAAGTCGAGTCGATAGCCACGTCACTTTTCCTACCTTCGCGTCCACATCATGGCTAGAGCTTAAAGTCTTTTCTCATTAGAATTGGTGTTATCGTAGTCGGTTAATTATGATTTATTGTTTTACCAAGAAACGAGCTTTGTTAAAACTACTACTTGAAGTGTGCAGAAAATAGTGAGATCGAAAACTTATTTGGTTGATGTTCGTGCATGTGTAGGTCACTTTTTCTACGTGGAACAGTCTAAACCAAATTGTTAGAATTGAATCTCGGTTTAATCTCGTGTCATTTGTGAATTTGAGTGTGTTCTAGTTCAGTTTGCTTGAGGACAAGCAAAAGCTTAAGTGTGGGGTATTGATGACACTCGATTTGACGTGATTATCAGCCTCATTTAAGCGACATTTCCTTGCTTGAAACGTGGTTTTAGGGGTAAAATAGCGAATATTCACTCAACTATCCTATTTCCTACCGATTTGGTTACTTTGGCCCTTTTTGGGTCAATTTGATGGTTTTCTAGCGTTTTTGTGATAGCACAGATTTTTGCCATCATTTACGTTGCCATGGACGTATTGAAGACCTCAAGGAGTGAACCAGAATCGAACCAGAGTCAGAACCGAAGATCCAACTGCCCAGCACAATGTTTTCGCCGAAAAGACTATGAGGATTTCGGCGAAAATACCTTCAGAACTCACAGGCTGATTTGCACTGAAGTCTTCGGCGAAAACTTCCTTATGTTTTCGCCGAAAATCCTAGAAGAAATAACACAGGGGATTTTAACTAAAGTTTTCGCCGAAAATCATTTGATATTTTCGGCGAAAATATCTTCCTTTTCCGCGGCAGAATCAGAAAACCCTAATCAACCCTATTTAAAGTAGGAGTCGGCAGCCATTCATTCAACAATTGATCAACAACAAATCATTATTCATATTTTTACAAATCAGACTTTTGAGAGTCAGCCGACTCTAGGGTCGATAGATAGAGTTTAGAGAGTTCGAAGATCCGTGGAGAGATCGTGACGCCATCCTTCCACATCGGAGAACTCGGAGCTTAAAGTTGAAGATCCAGGAGACTGAAGCTTCGCGGGAGTCGTCAGAATTAGGTTTTTCAGTTCTTATCTGTTCTTCCTCTGTATGATGATCTTCATTGTTGCCTTTGATTCTCTTGTTTCCGATATGAGTAACTGAACTTGTAGAGCTTAGATTAGATGAACCCTAAGTGACCCAGGGCTTTAAAGCGGTCACGGATCGGCGGTGATTAGATTCGAAGTTCAATCTGTTTCTCTTTCATGTTTGATTTGTTCTTCATTGTTTATGTTTCTTGTCTGGATTGATCACCTAGATTAGATTCTTGTTAAGCTAAGGATAGAAGCGAACGCTCGCCTTACTTTAGAACATCGAATTGAACAATTAACCTTATAATTGGAGCGTGCCTTTCGTAGGAACCGGTTAGGGTTAATCCACTGCAAGAGTAACTCATTAATCATTAGTAATTGCACCAGTTAATTAAGTCATTGCGAGAGGCGACCGTACCCGGGCGGCTAGTTAATCTTGGTAGTTAGAACGGATAGAGCGAACGTTCGCCGGTCTTAAACCTAAGGGTAAGGAGTTATGGTGGTGTATAGAAATTGATCGAATTAGAATTGAAAACCGCTGATCTGTTGATTGCCTATGCTCTGGTGAACGAAGGGGGATTCGAAATCTAAGTTTGTCTATCTTCCTGTTAGTCACTCTTTTTTACTTTTTCTGTCTTTTATTTTTCCTTTGTTCATTAGATTAGAAGTCGTGGAACTCACACCACGCACTAAGTGCTTAAACCTGAATAAATTGCCAGCTTCTTCAAAGTAGTCGATTAGAAGAAACCCCTGGAATACGATCTACCCTAGCTTCACAGCTTGGTAGTATTTGATACCGCTAATACTGCAGCTATCACTTAACAAGAATTTAATCTAGGTGATCAAGCCATACAAGAAACATAAAACAACGGAGAACAAACCAAACATGAAAGAGAAACTGATTGAACTTTGAATGTAATCACCCTTGATCCGTGACCGCTTTAAAGCCCTGGGTCACTTAGGGTTCATCTAGTCTAGGCTCTACGAGTTTAGCTACTCATGTTCATAACAACAGAATCAAAGACAGAAACAGAGTTCATCTTGAAAAGGAAGAACAGATAGAAACTGCAAAACCTAATTAAGATGACTCTGGCAAAGCTTTGCTCTTTCTGGCTCTTCGAACTCTAAACTCTGCTCTCTCGAATTTCTTAAGTCTGGAACTCGTGAAAGTTCTATTATGAAAATTATATTTTATTTTGAGCCGCCAGTTAAGTATTTATACTTAACCCTATCAGCGTCGGATTAGTCTGGATTTTTCATCGAAAACTTCTTCAAAAAATGCTGGCTTCCGTCGACTGATTTCCTGTGAGTTTTCCACTTAGAGTTTTTGGCGAGAACTTTGACTTCTCGCCGAAAACTTCTTCCTGAAATCTCTGATGATTTCTTCTTGAGTTTTTGGCGAAAACTTCAGGTCTTTTCACCGAAAACTTCTGTGTAAAATGGGGCAGGATTTGTGTTGACTTCATTGACTCCTTGGATCGATTCTGGTGCGATTCCTCGAGGTTCCAATGCCTTAGACACGTTCTTGGTTACTTTATTTGACGGAAAAAACCTGTGCTATCATGAAAACACTAGAAAACCATCAAATAGACCCGAAACAGGCCAAAGTAACACAAATGGCACGAGATAGAGTAGTTGAGTGAATATTCGCTATTCTGCCCTAAAAACCATGTCTTAAGTCAAGAAATGTTGTTTAAATGAGGCTGATAATCACGTCAAATCGAGTGTCATCACATGTCAATGGCTATAGCATCAGGAACCATGACTGGGTCGGGAGTTGTAGGACAAATCAATTGCTTCCCACTTATTGTAGAGATCGCCTTAACGTGTTCAGTCTTTGAATTAGGCGAGTGCACAACGTTGGAGATGAGGCTAGCGATGTTGTTGAGTTGATCTTCCAACCTCTGAAATTGAGCTGATTGACCTTGATTCAAAGCGTCTTGAGTTTTGAATTTTTCTTCGTGGTTGTCCAGCCTTGTCAAGATTAGGTCGATCTTCTTGTCTAAATCAACCTCCCAAATGTTTCCCGGCACAAATCTCTGGTATGAGCGCGGTGTAGTCTCCATCAACTAAAGATTTGAACCATTTAGCTGATTTTTCGTTCATCCCTCGGGCAAAGATCTCAGCTAGCTGTCTCTGATCGAATCCATGATGAGGAGTTCTTGGAATTCGTTCCAAGCATCATATAAGCTTACTCCTTCCTTCTGAACAAATCTGGTAATGTTGTCCTTGTAAGCTGTCATTCTTGAAGGAGGAAAATATTCTTCTACGAAATCTTGCGCCAGATTATCCCAGTTTGTGTAGTGACGGGTGGCTTGCTGTTAAGCCACCTCTTGGCGGCGCCTCAGAGTGAGAATGGGAAGGCTCTTAAGCATAAGGTGTTCTTATCGAGATTCCCACTCTTAAAAGTCTCGCACATGGAGAGGAAGTCCGCCAAATGTGTGCATGGGTTATCATGAGGCTTCCCTTCGAAGTGAACATCCCTAGAGATCATTCCCATGAAGGGGATCTTGATCTCATAGTCAGGATCGTCATCGTTGCACGGCACAGCAATGCTAGAACGAACGCTAGTCGCGCTCAGTTTATTGTAATCTGCCATGGTGTGTTGAGCAGCCATTGCGGTTGGAGAAGGTGGTGGCGAGTCTGAAGTAGTGGATGAAGCGGATGAAGATGCGGAGTTCTCCTTCACTCCTTGATCTTAAGTGGTGTAAAAGATGAGGGCGGATCGATTCTGACTTGCTCTGATACTTGCGGTTGCTTTGACTGAGCAGAACTACCTAACTTGTCTGAGGTAAAAGTCTTGCGAGGCTTAGACGGAGAACGAGTGAACGGGCGGTTCATAAACCTGTAAAACAACCCACAAGCAACAAAAGCACACATAACCGGCGTAAAATCAAAGTGTGATGAAATATGACAGATGGAAAGGTAGAAGAATAAAGTGCCAACTCTTATTTCAAACAATTAGAAGAGTCCTCGACAACAGCGCCAATTTGATGACACGTTTTTAGCGCGTATGTCAAATAACTAATCTACAGAAGTAGACTAGATCGAATCTCTCGAGGTTTCTTCCAATTGACTACTCAAAGAAGTTGGCAAATTACTCAGGTTTAAACACAAGTTGTGCATGGTATGAGTTCCAAGACTTCTAATCTACAATGCAAGGGAACTGAAAAGGAAAATAAAAGCAGAAATATTAAAGGTTTGACTAACAAGAAGATAGACAAGCTTAGACTCGAATACCCCTAAGATCACCAGAGCATTGGCAATCACAAGACCAGCGGTTTTCATTTCTAATTCATTCAGTTCTCAGACACCACAATAACTCCTTACCCTTAGGTTTAAGACTGGCGAACGTTCGCTCTATCCGATCTAACTACCACTATTAATTAACTTTCCGTGCGTTCACTTCTGCAACGGAAAACTAACTAGTGCAATTGATTAAGTTTGGTGAGTTACTCTTGAAGCGGATTAACCCAAACTGGTTCCTACGAAAGGCACACTCCAATGAATAAGTTAATTGGTTGAATTTATGTTCTAAAGTAAGGCAAACGTTCGCTCTATCCTTATCTTAACAAGAGACTAATCTAGGTGATCAAGAAACACAAGTTTAATGTTTTAAAGCAAGGAAGTTGTCTGCCGACTAACTCTAACTTAACACAAACCTAATCTAGACGATCAACCAGAAAAGAAACATAAACAACGAATCTAATCTAGGTGTCAAGTAGACAAGAAACACAGAAAACAATTAAGCACAAAACAACCACGCAAAAGAAACTATTTGAATTTGAATCTAATTACCGCCAATCCGTGACCGACTTAAAGCCCCGGCTCACTTAGGGTTCATCTAATCTAAAGCTCTACGAGTTTAGCTACTCATATTCAATACAAGAGAATCGAAGACAAACAAAGAATACATCTCATGTAGGAAGAACAGAGAAGAACTATAAAACCTAATTTGACGACTCTGTGAAGCTTCAATCTCCTGAATCTTCAACTCCTAGCTCCGAGCTCTCCGAGATGGAAGGATGGCGTCATGATCTCTTCTCGGCTCTTTGAACTCTCTCTCTAACTCTCTAAGTCGTGGCTGATCTCTCAGAATCGAATCCCTTTTAATCTGGCTTCGAAAAGTCTATTAATACCCCCCAAAACCCTTTCCTTGTTGGAAAATGATGAAATTTCCCGTCCAGTGAGCTTACACGGCGTGTAAGCTCTATAACGTAGCACTTTTAGTTTTTCTTCAAATCCGGTTCGTTCCTTATGGTTTGGCCTTCTTTCTTCGACCCGGATCACATCAATGGGCCTAGAATCACATGTCACTCAATGCTCCACTCCCGGTTTGATTCCCCAACGTTGGTTATTAACTAAAAGACATAAAAAAACGTGCAAAACAACGTAAAATGGCTCTAAGACCTAAAGAAGAATAAACTCGCTTAAAATCACTCAAACAAGATAAAATCATCATGAAATGTCGCTTAAATGAGGCTGATAATCATGTTAAATCGAGTGTCATCACATATCCCTTGTCCATAAGCTCCTCTACTTGAGCCTGGATCTCCTTGGTCTTCTCAGGATTGGTTTGGTAAGCTGCCTTGTTTGGCAAGGCTGCTCCGGGCACCATGTCAATTTGGTGCTCAAGTCCCCTAAGTGGTGGTTGTCCACTTGGAATCTCTTTGGCGAAGATATCTTTAAATTCCTGCAAGAGTGAGACAACACTAGGCAACGAGGTGTTAGGGTTAGATATCAAACATTCTTTGTAAAGAATGACCACAAGGGGTTTCTGATGAACCCCCGGTGCCCTGGACCCGACCAGACCTGCCCTTTACTCGGAGCCAAGTCAAAACCTTCAAGACAAGGGTCACCGCCTATATAGGAGATTGGAGTCGAGCCAAGCATGAAGAACTGGACCAGAGGTTCATCAGAGAAGGATGCACCGTGCTGACCCTTGATGACCGACGGAAATCCCATGAGCAAGACAAATGTCCGAAGGACACTGCCCGGGCCCCGGAGCGCACGGACAACCAGCCCCTACAGCGGACAACCAAGCTCATCACTCAGAACCTGGCGGACAAGTTGATGCCAGAAGAATCAGGAGGTCAAAAGCCTGGAGGAAAACCTCACTTGTCCGAGGAAATGCTGCCCAGTAAGCCAGAACCGCCCGGCATCACCAAAACCCTAGTATCGGGTCCGGAGCACTTGATGCCGAGCCGGTCACCAGCGCCGAAGGACGCCACCCGGCCACCCGGTCACCCGGAACCCACGGTAATTACAGAAATGCCACCGCACGGGTTCCAGGCACTTTTCCTAGCCGCGTCCGGAGTCCAGCCCGCGTCCGGCGGTTTTTCCTAGTCCCACCCGGCCAAGGACACCCGGCGTGCCCTAATCCGCCCGGATTAGGGTTTTTCCTAAATTCTGCCGGTTTAGGATTTTAATCTCGGACAACTTAGTTATTTTTAATATTTTCCTCGGCCTACATTTTAGGAATATTTTAGTTTTTTCCTTTTTAGAGTTGGAGACGGCTTAGGCCACCCTTGAGCTATAAATAGAGGCCTCGGCCATCATTGTAAGACACGTTGAATGATAATTGAAATTTCAGAACATTGTTCTTTTTCCTTCAAGTCTTTGCTCGTTGTTGCTTAGCTTAAGGTTTGGTTTATCATCAAAGGTTATCACCCTTTGTTTGTGGCACCAATTCGACTGAATACCTTGGGGTTCCTAAGTCTATACTTAGTGGATTTCAAGTGTTCTCCGCGGTTTCAAAGGTTAGGATTCGTGGAGCTGGTAGTATAGTTTTGGGTGTTGAGTCGATCCCTTCCTAGAGGAGGCGGTTCGCATCAGCTGGTATCAGAGCACGGTTCAACTCTTGGACCAACAATCTATCCCAGTTTTCAGGTTCTTCTACTTGAATTCATATCTTTTAGCTTTCGTTGTTTTCAGTTTCAGAAAAACCCTAAAAAAAAATCGTGCATTGTGTTTGTTCTATTCTTCTACCTTTCTTTAAGTTTTTGTTGTGAGAAAAAGCTGTGGCCGATCAAAGAAAAGAAAAATCAAAGGTCTAGAAAAATTGACCTATCTAAAAAAAGCAAGGCCACGTTCACAATCAAGGTAGTAGATTAAGTTCAAGAAGAGGGGTTTTTCATAAGTTTAGCTACTAGCTTTCGCACTACTAGCTTTCTTGGTAGAACACCCAAATTTGTTTGTCTTGTCATCCCACGCCCTAGCTCAAGATTCTGGCCCCTAGAAATCCGAAACCCTAGGTATAAGGTCTTGTTAGTGTCATTGGTGGACTTAGACTGCATAGCTTCGAAGAAACTTGCAACTACTTGAATTGAGATTATCTTTGTTTTGAAAATTTCAAAGAAAACCCTAATTTGAGTGACTTGAAAAAAAAAAAATTCATACACGAGTGGTAAGAAAAAGAGTGTGTGAGGTTCTTTAGAGAGATTTTGGGAGGTTCTTTGTTCGTGACTAATCATGGCAGATGAGAGGTTCCATGCTTTTGATGCCCGGTTGACCGCCATGGCTGAAAACATGGCCCGAATCGCTGAGCAGTTTGGAGCCGCGAATGGAGAAGGCCCCCGGCGGCCAAGGAGGAATGAGCAGGAGGAAGATGATGATGTGAGCAGCTTGAGGCTCAACGTGCCTAAATTTACTGGCAAAACCAACCCCGACGACTACATTGATTGGGAGAGGAGCATGGAGGATTTCTTTGAGTGCCATAACTATTCCGAAAGGAAAAAGGTAACCCTAGCCACAATTGAGTTTACTGACTATGCTGCCTTGTGGTGGGCTCAACTCAGGAATCAGATCAGGAAAGAGGAAGAGGACCCCGTCCTTAGTTGGAGGAGTCTCAAAAGAAAGATGAGGAGAAAGTTTGTACCCAGCAGCTACAACCGAGACTTGCACACCAAGCTTCGATCATTGAAGCAAGGGGGCATGACGGTTGAGGAATACAACAAGGAGATGGAGATCCTGGTTGCACGGCTTGACCTGAGTGAGGATGAAGATGCCAAGATAGCACGTTTTACCGGAGGATTGCAAAGGGAGATTCTACACCAAGTCAACATTCTCAATTTTGCTGACTATGACGACTTGATAAACGTGGCTATTAGGGTTGAGAAGGAACTGAAGAACGGTCTTGGAAGAAGGACTACCCCGCCGCCACCGATCAGTGCCTCGGTGAGAGGAGACCGAAGCGCCGGACACACCCCATACCGGCCAAACCCTAACCGGAGCGCCGGATCGAGACCAAACCCTAACCAAGGGTCGACATCAAGGGTAAACCCTAATCTCGGTTCAAAAATCCCTACTACTAATGCTCGGCCAAGTGCCATTGTGTGTTTTAAGTGTCAAGGTAGGGGTCACATGGCAAGGGACTGCCCTAACACCCGAACCATGGTGCTTAGAGAGGGAGAAGTTGTGACGGACGACGAGGAGGAACCAATTATTGAAGAATTGGAGGGAGAGTCCAGTGAAGGAGAAGAAGTTGACATAGAAGGATTAGAAAAATTTTTAGCCTTCAGCAGTCGAGTGATCACCCCAGTACTGCCCCAGCACTGCCCCAGCACAGCGCCCAGCACTGCCCCGGCCCAGCGCCCAGCACTGCCCCAGCACAGCACCCAGTACTGCCCCGGCCTAGCACCGGCCCTGCCCGGCCTAGCATCACGACTGCCCCGGACATCCTGTCCGCGCCGAATGATGTCGATCGGCCCACCTTGGGTCTTTTGAACATTCCCTCGGCCAATTTTGGCCTGAAGAAAGCCGGAGGGCTCTTTGACGACCTGAAGCCGAGCGCCGGCCCCGACGACCACCCGGCGCCCCCGACGGTCATGAATCCGACGGCCACCCACCCCCGGGTTCAATTTTCAGCAGTCTTCCGACGGATTCTTAGTGCACAACCTAAAGAAGATGGATGGGAACAAAGGGACAACCTGTTCCATACCAGGTGTGTGATTCTAAATAAGGTTTGCAATTTGGTTATTGACGGTGGAAGTTGTACAAATGCAGTGAGTTGGGAACTTGTCAAGGGTTTGGGAATTACTACTCACTTACATCCTAAGCCCTATCGACTGCATTGGCTAAGCAATACGGGAGAGTTGAAGGTCAATAAACAAGCACACATTCCTTTGAGCGTTGGAAGATAGAAGGACGTGGTGCTCTGTGATGTAGTTCCCATGGAAGCTGCCCATGTCTTACTTGGAAGACCGTGGCAATTTGACAGATATTCACAACATGATGGGAGGACCAACAAGTATCAACTTCTACATGGAGACACCACATTCAAGCTAAAGCCACTATCACCTACCGAGATACTCAGGGATCAAATAGAGAGAAAGGTGAGCCGAGAGAAAAAAGAGAGAGAGCTCAAGAAAAGAGAGATGAGAGAAGAAAAGAGTGAACCCTCAAAAGAAAAAGGTGCAAAAACAGAATCAAGCTCAAAAACAGAATTTCATGATCCTAAGGATCAAAGAGCTCAAAAGAGAAAGGGTGAGTGGAGAGAAAACCTGTTAGCTAAACCTAGTGAGATCAAACAAACCCTAGTATCTAGGAAATCCCTCGTGGTCATTCTTTACAAAGAATGTTTGATCTCTAACCCTAACACTTCTCTCCCTAGTGATGTGTCTTCACTCTTGCAGGATTTCAAAGATGTTTTCCCCAAAGACATCCCTAGTGGATTACCCCCAATCCGAGGTATTGAGCATCAAATCGACCTTGTACCGGGAGCATCACTCCCTAACAAAGCTGCCTATCGGACCAATCCAGAGGAAACAAAAGAAATCCAACAACAAATTGAAGACTTAATGGACAAGGGATATGTAAGGGAGAGCATGAGCCCATGTGCTGTTCCTGTCATCCTTGTGCCTAAGAAGGAAGGAACTTGGAGGATGTGTGTTGACTGCCGAGCCATCAATAACATCACAGTTAAGTACCGACACCCCATCCCTAGGTTAGATGATATGCTTGATGAATTGTATGGTTCAACAATTTTTTCTAAAATAGATTTGAGATCAGGCTATCACCAAATCGAATGAAGGAAGGTGATGAATGGAAAACTGCCTTTAAAACTAAACTAGGATTGTATGAATGGATGGTTATGCCCTTTGGATTGACTAATGCACCTAGTACCTTCATGAGGTTAATGAATCAAGTCCTTAGGCCATTCATAGGAAAATTTGTAGTAGTTTATTTCGATGACATCCTAATCTACTCAAAAACCCTAGAAGATCACCTAGGTCACTTGAAATCTGTCCTCGAAACCCTAAGGCAAGAACAACTATATGCAAATATGGAGAAGTGCACTTTTTGCACCGATCATCTTGTGTTTCTTGGTTTTGTTGTTAGCTCTACAGGAATTAGAGTTGATGAGGACAAGATCGAAGCAATCAAGTCGTGGCCAACCCCAAAGAACATCACTAATGTCCGAAGTTTCCATGGGCTTGCAAGCTTTTATAGAAGATTTGTAAGGGACTTTAGCACCATAGCTGCCCCTCTCACGGCTGTCATTAAAAAGAATGTTCCTTTCCATTGGGGAGCACCGCAAGAGGCAGCCTTTGAAAACCTCAAGAAGAAACTCACCGAAGCCCCCTTACTTAAGCTACCCGATTTCTCAAAACCTTTTGAAATCGAGTGTGATGCTTCGGGAGTAGGAATTGGAGCCGTATTGATGCAAGAAGGAAGACCTATCGCCTATTTCAGTGAAAAATTGAGTGGTGCCACCCTCAATTACCCCACCTACGACCAAGAATTGTATGCCCTAGTCCGAGCCTTGAAGACTTGGCAACATTATTTGTGGCCCAAGGAGTTCATAATCCGCACCGATCATGAATCTCTCAAATACCTGAAGGCTCAACACAAATTGAACAAAAGACATGCAAGGTGGGTGGAGTTCATTGAATCTTTTCCTTACATCATCCACTACAAGCAAGGTAAGGAGAATGTGGTAGCCGATGCCCTTTCTCGGAGGTATGCTCTAATCACTACTTTGAGTTCTAAGTTCCTTGGTTTTGAGCATATCAAGGATTTGTATGTGACTGACCCCGACTTTAAAGATATTTTTGAGTCTTGCACACATGTAGGGTTTGAGGATTACTATAGACAAAATGGGTACCTGTTCAAAGGACCTAAGCTATGCTACCCGAGCCATTCAAGCCGAACCCTAGTCATAAGAGAAGCACATGGAGGAGGTCTCATGGGTCACTTTGGAGTTACCAAAACCCTAGCTTGCCTTAAAGAGCACTTCTACTGGCCTAGGATGCGGAAAGAAGTAGAGAAGATCATCAACCAATGTGCCAAATGCCAACGAGCTAAGTCACACCTTCAACCCTTTGGTTTATATACTCCTTTGCCTATCCCCGAACACCCTTGGGTAGACATATCTATGGATTTTGTTCTAGGATTACCTAAGTCTAGGAAAGGCAAAGATTCCATTTTTGTGGTTGTAGATAGGTTTTCAAAAATGGCTCATTTCATTGCATGCCATAAGGTTGATGATGCATCCCATATAGCTGACTTATTCTTTGGAGAGATAGTTAGACTCCACGGCATTCCTAAGACCATAGTTTCTGACCGAGACTCAAAATTCCTAAGCTACTTTTGGAAAACTTTGTGGGCTAAACTAGGAACCAAACTTATGTTTTCCACAACCTGCCACCCTCAAACAGATGGCCAAACAGAGGTTGTCAACCGGTCTCTTTCCCAAATGCTTAGAGCCATCATTAAGTCCAACCTTAGGACTTGGGAGGACTGTTTACCCCATGTAGAGTTTGCCTACAACCGATCGGTCCACTCAGCCACCCAATACTCCCCCTTTGAATTGGTCTATGGTTTTAACCCTCTAACTCCATTGGATTTATCACCATTGCCTATACATGAGTTTTTGGATGCAGATGGACACACCAAGGCTGAGTATGTTCGGAAGCTTCATGAGAAAGCCAAAGCCAACATTGAGAGGAGAACAGCTCAATACCTAAGAAATGCAAACCGAGGGAGAAAGGAGAAAATCTTCCAACCTGGCGACCAAGTGTGGATTCACTTCAGAAAGGATAGGTTTCCTGAACAAAGAAGATCCAAGTTGCTACCAAGAGGAGACGGACCCTACACTGTCCTTGAGAGGATAAACAACAATGCTTATGTTTTAGATTTGCCTAACACCTATGGTGTGAGTGCTACTTTTAATGTTGCTGACTTAACTCCTTTCTATGATGATGATTTTGTAGAAACAGATTCGAGGACGAATCCTTCTCAAGAAGAGGGGAATGATGAACCCCCGGTGCCCTGGACCCGACCAGACCTGCCCTTTACTCGGAGCCAAGTCAAAACCTTCAAGACAAGGGTCACCGCCTATATAGGAGATTGGAGTCGAGCCAAGCATGAAGAACTGGACCAGAGGTTCATCAGAGAAGGATGCACCGTGCTGACCCTTGATGACCGACGGAAATCCCATGAGCAAGACAAATGTCCGAAGGACACTGCCCGGGCCCCGGAGCGCACGGACAACCAGCCCCTACAGCGGACAACCAAGCTCATCACTCAGAACCTGGCGGACAAGTTGATGCCAGAAGAATCAGGAGGTCAAAAGCCTGGAGGAAAACCTCACTTGTCCGAGGAAATGCTGCCCAGTAAGCCAGAACCGCCCGGCATCACCAAAACCCTAGTATCGGGTCCGGAGCACTTGATGCCGAGCCGGTCACCAGCGCCGAAGGACGCCACCCGGCCACCCGGTCACCCGGAACCCACGGTAATTACAGAAATGCCACCGCACGGGTTCCGGGCACTTTTCCTAGCCGCGTCCGGAGTCCAGCCCGCGTCCGGCGGTTTTTCCTAGTCCCACCCGGCCAAGGACACCCGGCGTGCCCTAATCCGCCCGGATTAGGGTTTTTCCTAAATTCTGCCGGTTTAGGATTTTAATCTCGGACAACTTAGTTATTTTTAATATTTTCCTCGGCCTACATTTTAGGAATATTTTAGTTTTTTCCTTTTTAGAGTTGGAGACGGCTTAGGCCACCCTTGAGCTATAAATAGAGGCCTCGGCCATCATTGTAAGACACGTTGAATGATAATTGAAATTTCAGAACATTGTTCTTTTTCCTTCAAGTCTTTGCTCGTTGTTGCTTAGCTTAAGGTTTGGTTTATCATCAAAGGTTATCACCCTTTGTTTGTGGCACCAATTCGACTGAATACCTTGGGGTTCCTAAGTCTATACTTAGTGGATTTCAAATGTTCTCCGCGGTTTCAAAGGTTAGGATTCGTGGAGCTGGTAGTATAGTTTTGGGTGTTGAGTCGATCCCTTCCTAGAGGAGGCGGTTCGCATCAGTTTCCTAGTAACCAGAGTTTGTTTGATCTCACTAGGGATGGCTAACATGTTTTCTCTCCTATCATCCTCACTCTTTTGAGCTCTATGAGCTCTAGGGTCTTGTAAATCTATTTTTGCACTCAGGGGTTCACTCGTTTGTTCTCTCTTCTCTCTATTCTTGAGCTCTCTCTCTTTTTTTTTTCTCGGATTGCTCTCCTATCTAATTGATCCTTAAGGATTTCTGTGGGTGATAGGGGCTTCAACTTGTACTTTGTGTCTCCATGAATGAGGCTATACTGATTGGTTCTCCTGCCATGTTTGGAGAGTCTATCAAACTGCCACGGTCTTCCAAGTAATATATGAGCAACTTCCTTGGGGAAAACATCACATAGGATTAGATCGGTGTACCTTCCCATGCAAAAAGGCACATGAGCCCAGCGAGTTACCCTTAATTCACGATAATTGCTTAGCCAATGTAGCTTGTAGGGCTTGGGGTGCTTCAGAGTTCGAAGGCCAAGGCCTTTAACTAGGTCAATGCTCACGGCGTTGGTACAATTTCCTTCATCAATCACCATGCTACAAATTTTGTTGTTGATCACGCACCAGGTGTGGAAGATTTTTTCTCGTTGCTCCCATCCTTCTTCTACAACTTGGGTACTGGGAATCCTCCTAGAAACCGCGGGCGAGTGTGCTTAGGTGGGAGTTCGGCTCCGATGCTGGGCAGCGCGCCGGGGCTGGATACCACTCCGGAGCTGGCCAATGTCGCGGGTCGGGGCTCTGGCCTAGGTGGTGTCGGAGTTTGGACCGTGTCGTGAGCCAAAGCTTGGGCAAGGGTGCTGGCCATTGATCGGGTGAGAATCCACGTCGGGACCGGGTTGGGGTGTGGCCCGGGAATGGAGTCATCACTAGACGAGGGGCCGGTTGCCAAGGTCTGATCCCGGTCTGGGGTAAGACTGGTGTTGGCCAGATTGTTGGCTCGGGGCTGGGCTGGTGTTGTACCGGCGCTAGGTAGGATGTTGGGCCAGTGCTATACTGACGCTGGGCAGGATGCTGGCCCGGGGCGGGGCCGGTGTTGTACTGGCGCTGGGCAGGATGCTATGCCGGTGTTGTACCGGGGCTGGACTGGGTGCTGGCCTGGTGTTGTATTGGCGCTGGGCCAGATGCTGGGTTGGTGCTATACCGGGGCTGGACTGGGTGTTGGTCCAGTGCTGTGCCGGCGTTTCTTTCCAACCTGTCCATCGTGGCTTGAATTTGGCCAAGGATTTGTGCTACGATTGACATGGTGGCGTCCAACGAGGCTATTCTTTCTTCTATCATGGTTAGTAAAAAAAACAAGAAACAAGACCTCACAAAATCACTCTAATGAACCTCACCCTCTCTGATTTTTTTCTCTCGTGTTTAATTTTGATAGAGAGACTAGAAAAAGAAAATAGAACTCAGTCAAATTCAGCTCAAGCAGTTGCAAGTTTCTTCAAAGTTACCAAGTATGGACTTATCTATTAATGTGGCACAAGACTTGAACCCTGGGTTACCTCTCTAGCTAGCAAGTACTCCTTCCCTAAGACTTGTTAATAAAGAAATGAGCCCGAAAGTGAACAAAGTTGGGCTGGATCGATGGATGATGTTGCAGTTTTAGCGGTATCAAATAACTAATCTACCAAGGTAGACTAGATCGTATTATACTGAGGTCTCTCTAATTGACTACTCAAATAAGTTGGCAAATGACTCGTTTCAAACAAGTTGTGCGTGGTGTGAGTTCCACGACTTCTAATCTAATGAACAAAGGAAAATAAAAGGTAGAAAGATTAAAAGGTTGACTGACGAGAACATAGACAAACTTAGATTTCGAATCCCCCTTAGATCACCAGGGCAACAGCAATCACAAGACCAGCGGTTTTCAATTATAATTCATTCAGTTCTCAGACACCACCATAACTCCTTACCCTTAGGTTTAAGACTGGCGAACGTTCGCTCTATCCGATCTAACTACCAAGATTAATTAGCCGCCCGAGTACGGTCGCTTCTTGCGACGACAAAACTCACGGGTGCAATTACTAGTGATTAATGAGTTACTCTTGAAGTGGATTAACCCTAACTGGTTCCTACGAAAGGCACACTCCAATGAATAGGTTAATTGGTTGATTTGATGTTCTAAAGAGAGGCGAATGTTCGCTCTATCTTTATCTTAACAAGAATCTAAACTAGGTGATCAAGGAAGACACGTTTATGCGCCAAAGCAAGGGACTGTCTAGCGACTAACCCTAACTTGCACAAACCTAATCAAGGCGAACAACCAGAAGAGAAACATAAACAATCAAGAACAAAACAACCATGCAAAGAGAAACTGATTGAACTTCGAATCTAATTACCGCCAATCCGTGACCGCTTTAAAGCCCTAGGTCACTTAGGGTTCATCTAATCTAAGCTCTACAAGTTCAGCTACTCATAACGATAACAGCAGAATCAAAGGCAACAAAGGAAATCATCATACAGAGGAAGAACAGATAAGAACTGAAAAACCTAATTCTGACGACTCGGCGAAGCTTCGATCTCCTGGATGTTCAACTTTAAGGTCCGAGCTCTCCAAGGTGGAAGGATGGCGTCACGATCTCTCCACGGATCTTCGAACTCTCTAAACTCTATCTATCGACCCTAGAGTCGGCTGACTCTCAAAAGTCTAATGTATGAATAATTGTTGAATGATTGATGTAATATTCGTCTCCCTTGGCTGGCTGGCGGCTGGTGCTTTAAATAGGCGTCATTAGGGTTTGCCGTTTTTGTCTTGGAAAAGGTAATAGTTTTCGGTGAAAACTTAAGAAGTTTTCGGCGAAAACTTCTGGTGAATCCTCCTGTGTGTATTTCTTTAATAGTTTTCGGTGAATACTTTGACTTCTCGCCGAAAACTTCTTCACGATCAAGTGTGGGTTTCTGAAGGTATTTTCACCGAAAATAGTGTAGTATTTTCAGCGAAAACATTGTGCTGGGCAGTTGGATCTTCGGTTCTGACTCCAGTTTGATTTCTGGTTCGATTTCGGTTCACTCCTTGAGGTCTGGAACACGTCCATGGTTACGTATTTGACGGAAAATACCTGCGCTCTTACAAAAACACTAGAAAACCATCAAATAGACCCAAAAGGGCCAAAGTAACCAAATCGGTAGGAAATAGGGTAGTTGAGTGAATATTTGCTATTTTACCCCTAAAACCACGTTGCAAGAAAGGAAATGTCCCTTAAATGAGGCTAAAAATCACGTTAAATCGAGTGTCATCAAATACCCCACAATTAAGCTTTTGCTTGTTCTCAAGCAAACTAAACTAGAACAAACTCAAATTCACAAATGACACAAGATTAAACTGAGATTCAATTCTAACGATTTGTTTAGACTGTTCCAAGTAGGAAAAGTGACCTACACATGCAAGAAGATCAACCAAACAAGTTTTGATCTCACTAATTTCTGCACACTACAAGTAGTAGTTTAAACAAAGCTCGTTTCATGCAAAAACAATTTATTATGATTAACCGACTACGATAACACCAATTCTAATAAAAAGACTTTAAGCTCTAGCTATGATGTGGGTGCGGAGGCAGGAAAAGTGACGTGGCTATCGACTCGACTTTATCCGTTTCTAGATCTGTATGTTACATGTTCTAGCTAGGACCGATTTAAACAACAATTTATTTCAAGTTTCAACTTCTTCCTTCAATTTATTTACTGCATCCTAGTGCTCGATACCAAACACTTCACTTAGGTGTTGGACCTGCCTAGCTCACAGTATTTGTGCCTATGCTAGTGCTGAACCCGAACACTTCACTTAGGTGTCGGGCTTGCCTAGCTTTGATTTTCAGCACTTTAAGAACTTAGCATGGATTTTCCCAACTTAATTTCTTGATTTAACAATTTAGCCATTTGATCCTAGCTAGTTATAACTTTTTACACAAGATTTCGAATTGGATTTCCGCCTAATCTCAAGCCACAATCACATGTGATCAAATATGGAGTGAAAAACATGGGAGAAGCTAGCATTTATCATCTTAGAACGGTGTTATCGAGCTTTGTGATTAACAAGCAACATAATTTAATTAATTCAAGTTTCAACTACAATAGTGATTTATTATCTGTTCTGACTTAGACTCATTTGATATCAGTGCCAACACGTTGGTTACAGATTCTAAGTGGAACATTCTAGACGTCATTGTGAAAAATTGAAGTCAATTTATGATGTGATCCTGGCCACCCTCGGGTCAACCCCGAGCCAAGAGCCTGAACGAGGCCCCAGGCGAAATGTTATGAGCCCTGGACCAACCACAGCCCCTGAAGACCCTCTGGAGACCTTCCAGAAGATGTGGCCGAAGCATAATGAAGAAATCCTAGCCAGAAGAAGCTGGCACCCGAAGATAGACCCCGGTACGAGCCCCGGACCGGGCCAAATGCCAGAACTGAGCTCCAGGATCGAAGACTCGATCCTTGTACCAGCACCAGCCCTTGAAGACCCCATAAGAGCATTCCTGAAGACCTGGCCGAAGCATAAAGTAGAAGGCTTGGCCAGAATTGAAGAAGGCCCAGCACGGAGCCAGCCCCGGGCGCCGGACCGAGCGCCGGGCACCACAGAAGCGTGCTTTTGGCCCAGCCAACAAATGGCTCGAGCCTTTTGGAAGATTCCGGTTGCTATGGATAGCTTGAAGCCCCAGGAGCACTCTCCAACAAACGGAGCTGAATTTGGAGGAGAACTGAAGGAGATAGAGCTCGGCCAAGTCCTAGCAAAGCATGGGCGGAGCATCAAGGAGTGGAGCCCGGACGCTGATCCGAGGCTGCACACGATAGGAGCTGTAATCAGTCCACCACCTGAGCCTGACCCAAGAGGAGAAGAAGGAGAGTCCATCCTTGGCGAAGAGCCGAGAGGTCAGCCCATGACCGAGCATCCACGGGCCAAAGCTGGACTAATACTAAGCAAAGCTGGATTTCTGGACAGATTCGTAGCCCGACAAAGAGTGACAAATATGGGCTACTTGGAGACAGAATTTGGGCTGATATCAAACATGAAAGTTGTAGCCCATGGAGTCTACTAGTAATCTGCAAAAGATCAGAATTTTAGAATTTGTTTAGTATTTATTTGGCTAATATTTTCAGAACCCGTTTAGCTGTTTTTAGGATTTTCCAGCCTCCTTTTTAGGAGTTCTTGTTTAGGTAGGATTCTCTTCCCTTGTAGGGTTGGAGTCCGAATTTTCCCTTCTTTTAGTATAGATTAGGATTAGTTAAAGTCCTCTTTAGGTTTTCTAATTAGGACTCTTTTTATTTCTTTATTTTATTCTTATTTAGGAAGTAGTGTTTAGGGAGGAGAGCTTGTTCCCTCACCTATATATAGAGGCCGCCGGCCACCCTTGTAAAGACACCTTGAAATTGAATAAACACTTAAACTTCGGTTTTTCTCTTAGCATGGAATTGCTATCTCTTCTCGACTTTCATGGAATTGACTTTCGTTTAGACCGGCTTATCTTCTAGGGTATCCTCCCCTTGAAGTGACGCCTTCGACTTGATACTTCTGGTTCCTAGCTGTTATATAGCTAGCGGGTCAAAGTCCTCTCCATCCCGGTTCCCGACGGTTTCTACCTCGTTGCACAATCATCAACTTGCGGTGGTTAGGGTCGTCTGGCCACGGTTGCGGCGGTTCACATCAATTTAACATCAAAAGTCAAGAACTGAGCAATTCTATGCTAGAGAAATTTTAAAATTGAACCATAGAATCACAGAAAATCAAGCAAGATCATGCATAATCCTAGAATCCTACCCACACTTAAACGGTTCTGTGTCCTCACAGGACTAAACTAGAGTAGAGAGATATGAAGAACCTGTGATGAGATGGTCGGTGTAGGGGATGAACACGGATATCCCAGAGCGGAGCGGAGTAGCTACTCAAGATCCTACAAAACAAAAACAACAAAAAGATCAAAAAGATCAAAAGGTTAAGGAAAATTTTGAAAATATTTTTACTCTTTTTTTTAACGAGACAAATTCACGACACAACACTCCTAGAGAATTCTAGATCATCTAAGTTCAATTAGATCAGCAAAAATCACACTGAAACAACAGGCACGCAATACGAGGTAGACCGAAATTAAACTCTTCGAAAGTCAACAATCAGCATGTCAAAAGATTCGAAATTGAAAATCCAACAACTAACCTTGAAGACGTTACTCAAGAAAATGGACGGAAAGTGACGAAGTTGGCCAAAACGTGAAAAGCTTGTTTAGGGGATAACCGGAGCTACAGAGCTCCGATTTGGGCGATCAAGTATGCGTTGGAATCGGACCAAAAAAAAAAGAAACTGATTTTAAGAACAGACACAAGTTTTTGGCGAAAACTTTGAAATTTTCGCCGAAAAATTCTTTGAAAACAGCAAAAAATAAAAAGACGCTCACTGTTCAAAATTTAAGCAAAGTGTTATGGAGAAAACTTAAAGTTTTCGCCGAATACTCATTTGAAAACTTTTTTTTTTGAAAAAACTGACAGAAAAAATTAAGAGTAATGAAAATTAAAACTGACACTTTGGCTCCCCGAAACCGACGCGAACGACGAAAAAGACTGACTAAAAAATTCAAAAACGGACTCCAACCGTGGGTTGCCTCCCACGAAGCGCTCTCCTTTAACGTGCTTGAGCCGGACGGTACATGTTAGGGACCCCAACTCAGAAGCTCCTTGAAGTCAATCGTCCTCTTCAAGGTGTGTGGTTGAGTGCCATGTAGCACTCCAGAAGGGTGATGCAGCCGGTAGTGCTCTAGTAGATCGCGGTTCTGGTTGGATGACCAGTTCTTCACGAATTCTCCTACTGGAGGAGGAAAGAGGTAGTACGGCGTGGCATGGTCAATGAGCTCCATCTTCTCTACCTGATGATCATCCAGAGGTCTCTCGGGATCGAGTATGTAAACTTCTAAATCCATGACCTTGTTGCTTTCCACGTGCTCGTCTCTGGCTTGATCTACAGGTTGGCTTGGCGGAAGGGTAGGTGAGGGTATCTCCTCAATTTCTTCGTGCTCCTCTTTAGCTTCAACTTCAAGATGGGTGAATTCCATGCTTTCAAGATAGACGAGCTTAACGCTTTCATCAGCGACCACGACCGAGAATTCTTCATCGGATTCCTCTAGCTCATAATAGTCATGGACAGGCTCATCTTCTTCTTTGAACATCTCCTGAGCGTGTTCTTCCATTAATTGATTTGGTTGCTCGAGCTTGTTGTCCGTCGTGAGATGAGCTTGTAGCTTTGAAATGAGATGATCCAAGGCGGATTCTACTCTTGCCGTCTGTTGTCGATGCTGATGAGCCGGTATATACATCTCTTGGTGAATTTGCTGGTGGTGTGTAGCTTCTGGCTCTTCTTCGAACAGTTCTTAAGCATCTTCTTCCGTTAATTGGTTTGGTTGCTCAAGCTCAAAGTCAACCGCATTAGGAGTTTGTAGCATTGAAGAGATCTTATCAAAGAGGGAGTCAAATCATGCCGTCCGTTGTTGTTGTTGATCTAGCATCTCTTGGAACTGGTCATTCCACCTGTAATCCTGCATCTCAAAATTCAAGAGCACTACCAAGGTAAATCATGGAAATATGGAGGAAAAATAGATAATAGATGGAAAGGTAGAAGAATAAAATGCCAACTCTTCTTTCAAACAATTAGAAGAGTCCCCGGCAATGGCCCCAATTTGATGCTGCAGTTTTAGCGGTATCAAATAAATAATCTACCAAGGTAGACTAGATCGTATTCTACTCGAGGTCTCTAATAATTGACTACTCAAATATGTTGGCAAATTACTCAGGTTTAAACACGTTTTGCGTGGTGTGAGTTCCACGACTTCTAATCTAATAAACAAGAAAAATAAAAGACAGAAAGATTAAAAAGGTTGACTAACAGGAAGATAGACGAACTTAGACTTCGAATCCCCCTTAGATCACCAAGGCAACGACAATCACAAGACCAGCGATTTTCAATTCTCATTCAATCGGTTTCTATACACCACCATAACTCCTGACCCTTAGGTTTAACACTGGTGAACGTTCGCTCTATCCGATCTAACTACCAAGATTAATTAGCCGCCAGAGTATGGTCCCTTCTTACGACGACAAAACTAACTGGTGCAATTACTAGTAATTAATGAGTTACTCTTGAAGCGGATTAACCCTAACTGGTTCCTACGAAAGGCACACTCCAATGAATAGGTTAATTGGTTGAATTGATGTTCTAAAGTAAGGCGAACGTTCGCTCTATCCTTATCTTAACAAGAACCTAAACTAAGTGATCAAGGAAGATAAGTTTATACGCCAAAGCAGGTAACTGTCTAGCGACTAACCCTAACTTGCACAAACCTAATCTAGGCGACCAACTAGAGAAGAAACATAAACAGTGAAGAACAAAACAACCATGCAAAGAGAAACTGATTGAATTTCGAGTCTAATTACCACCAATTCGTGACGGCTTTAAAGCCTTGGGTCACTTAGGGTTCATCTAATCTAAGCTCTACAAGTTCAGCTACTCATAACAATAACAGAAGAATCAAAGGCAACAAAGGAAATCATCATACAAAGGAAGAACAGATAAGAACTAAAAAAACCTAATTCTGATGACTCTGGCGAAGCTTCGATCTCCTGAATCTTCAACTTTAAGCTCCGAGCTCTCCGAGGTGGAAGGATGGCGTCACGATCTCTCCACGGATCTTCGAACTCTCTAAACTCTATCTATCGACCCTAGAGTCGGCTGACTCTCAAAAGTCTAATGTATGAATAATTGTTGAATGATTGTTGTAATATTCGTCTCCCTTGGCTGGCTGCCGGCTGCTGCTTTAAATAGGCGTCATTAGGGTTTGCCATTTCTGTCTTGGAAAAGGTAATAGTTTTCGGCGAAAACTTCTTAAGTTATCGCCAAAAACTTCAGGTGAATCCTCCTATGTGTATTTCTTCAATAGTTTTCGGCGAAGACTTTGACTTCTTGCCGAAAACTTCTTCACGATCAAGTGTGGGTTTCTGAAGGTATTTTTGCCGAAAACAGTGTAGTATTTTCGGCGAAAACATTGTGCTGGGCAGTTGGATCTTCGGTTCTGACTCCGGTTTGATTTCTGGTTTGATTCTGGCTCACTCCTTGAGGTCTGGAACACGTCCGTGGTTACGTATTTGATGGTAAAAACCTGTGCTCTTACAAAAACACTAGAAAACCATCAAATAGACCCAAAAAGGGCCAAAGTAACCAAATCGGTAGGAAATAGGGTAGTTGAGTGAATATTTGCTATTTTACCCCTAAAACCACGTTCAAGCAAGGAAATGTCCCTTAAATGAGGCTGAAAATCACGTCAAATCGAGTGTCATCAATGGAACTCACAAGCAACGGAAGTTATAAGGTTTTCTATCCCCTCTTCTTAAACACAACTTACAACGAAAAGAACTTGGCAAGGTGGCCTTGCTTTGTTTTTTAGTTATTTTTTCCTGTTTTCGAACATCTTTTGATATTTTCTTTGATGGATTTTATGGCCACCAGCTTTTTCTGCCTTACAATTGAAACACGAATACAAGAACTTGAAATAGATGAAGATTTTTGAATATTTTCTCAAGAATAGAAAGTAAAGGGATATGAATCCAAGAATGAACCTGGAGACTAGGATAGAGTTGGTCCTAGTGTTGAACCGAAGCTCTGATACCAACTGATGTGAACCGCCGCAACCATGGGCAGACAACCGTAACAATCGCAAGTTGATCTTCAAGCAACAAGCCTAACCTATGAAACTGGGATGGAATCGGACTTTGACCCACTAGCTATAAAGAGCTAGGAACCGGAGAAGTATCAAGTCGAAGGCGCCAATTCAAGGGGTGAGTACCCTAGACGATAACCAAACCTTAAGTAGTCAACAACGAGCAAAAGCTTGAAGGAAAAAGAACAAAAGTTCTGAAATTTATATTTAATCAAAGGGGGTTGTTGTTCTTCTAGTGAGGCCGGTGGCCTTTATTTATAGTGGAGGAGTAGGGAACAAGCTCTCTTATTCCTCCTATGATACTACTTCCTAAACTATTAAAGAAACAAGGAGTCCTAAGTAGGAGACTAAAAAGTCTAAATTAATCCTAAACAATTGGAACTAGAGAGGAAATACCAAAACAAACACTTAATTAGTCTTGGAAAACAAGAAAAGTCCTAATCCGGAAAAAAAACCCTAACCCGTGACCGCGCCGGATGCGGTGTCCGTGTCCAAGCCGGATGCGGATTCCTTGTCCGCATTGGACAAGGTCTTCGTGTCGTCCTTCAATCCTTCTCTGAATCCATCTTACCTTGTTGGAGGTTCATCCTGAGGCCACAAGGATTCCGGAGCCCTTGAAAAATCTGGAAAGGCTCGAGCCAATTGTTGGCTCAGTTCAGGTCGCTCCGGTGTAGCGCTCTGGACTAGGCCCGGCGCCTCTGCTCTTTCTGTCCAAGCCTTTGATATTCTGTCTCGGTCCTCCTCTCAGGAATACCTTGGGGACGTCTTTAGGTAGGACTTTGACCATAGGCCCGTAGGTATCAGCCTGGAGCCTTAACTAGGTGTTAGGCTCGGGCCGAGGCCAGTGCCAGGGCCCGACATCAACATCAGTGCCCGGCTTGGCATCACCTCCTGAACCTGATCTGGCTCCTGCTCCGAAGAGGGTTTCTTGATTTCTAGGAGGGTATATCCTTTCCTGGTGAGTCTGTCTGCATCCTCCTCATGTCCGTCTTTGCTCCAAGCCTTCATGTAGGAGTTGAGCCTTTCCTTGAAGGCCTTTATTTGGCTCCTAGTCAGGGGCTGCTCAGGTCGAGTGCAGGGTTTCGGTGGCTCATCATAGGGGGAGATTCGGCCTTGTCCAGGGTACCGTGGGCTCATCAGCTTAGGCCCAAAATAGACAATATCTTGTCGGAAAAGGTTGAGATGTTACAAGTGGTATCAAAGCCTCTCTGTGTCCCTCTTGAACGATGGTGAGGAAAACTTCAATGAGGAATCTGAGTCCCTGAGAGGGGGGGTGAACGCCTAACCCCAAAACATAAAATACCTTATCGAAAAAAGGTTGGGATGTTACAATAAATCTACTCCTTGGCTAAAAGTGAGTTGGGGGGAGGGAAGTCATTAATGAGTTACATGTAAAATGAGAAGAAAAATATGAGGGGTATGGTGGTCCGGAAATTTCAATGTCACCCTTCACTTTTAGAAATTCATCCCAATAGGAGAATATCAAGCCCCTCTATTTTAATCACTCATTAGCTAGGTATTTAACTCAACAAAAATAGGGTTATTCAAAACATCAAGGTATTGAGTAATGTAGAATACAATAACACTCATACCAAACGACCCCTAGTTATTTTATTAACTAGTTAATTTATCTAGTTAACTAGTTAACCTGATTTTTTAGTTGATAACTAGTTATCAAAATTAGTTAACTAGTTATATGAATTAGTTAACATTATTCAATGGCTAAATTATATAGTTAAAGAATTATTTCTAATAAATTTTATTTAAAATTTTAAAAAATAATGAAAATCCTAAACTGTGTATAACATAAAAATCTGTGAATGATTGAATTTCAGTAAACAATCCCACAATATTTTGTAGTGACTGATTTGCATGAGACGAAATGGAAGAAGGCAATAACAACTATAACATTTTGTAATTTCTGCAGCCTTGGGGTTATTATGCTAAAACTTTGATAACACTAGATATCCGCATTTACCTCGTCACATTTGAGCAACATTCCCCTCGTTTACTCCTATTGTCATAGTTTTTAGGAACTTTCATGCAAAGTGCGTGTTACTGTCATTGGGCCCTCTTTAGGTTCGTTTGATATTTTTTAGAGTTGTTGTTTATGAGATTCAAGTTTTCACATTGTGGAGGATCTTTCTACGAGCTTGGTGCTTCAAACGAGGACCAATTTGGAGTTCTGACTGAGCGGGAATCGACGAATTAAGAAGCTGGAATTTTTCCAGCAAAATATGAGCACCGAGCCTTCAAAAAGTCCATCGGAGCACTTTTTAGTGCTATCCGTGTGCACTTTTTTATGTCTTTTTGAATTTTTTGTTGGAAAAGGGGGTTTTAACCCCCAAAACCGGATTTTTAGGCATAATTCATATTTCGATGAACTGAAAAGAAGAGGGAGGCGTTTTTAGGAGTTCGGAAGCATGCTTGAGCGAGAGGAAAGTGATGATTGGTCAGAGTTTAGAGTGGATCATCAAATTAGTTTATCTCGGAGCAAGATGACCTTATTTTCGGATTTCTCTTCTATAGTTTTTGTGATTTCCTTCGAAACCATGAGCAGCTAAACTCTCAGGTTAGTTCAGATTATGTTGGGTTTCTAACCCTTTGATGTTAATTGAGGTTTATTCAAACTATTGATGTGATTTTCCTAACCCCAATTTAAACGTTTTGAATCTGATTAATTGACCAATTGTTAGTTTCTTGTTTATCTTTGATTTTGAGGTTCTTACCAAGAACGTGAGTCATTCTAGAGTTTAAGAAGTCTTTGAGTTCTGCCGGTATCTTGACCATTGGACCGGTAGACTCAATCCCTATGCAATATCACTGTGGCATTTCATCGAACACCTTGGATGCTTTCTTGACAATTCATAGGTTATCTTGACCATAAGAACCTTTGGATCTGATAGGATAGTGCCTCTACGACCTGACAAAGGAGTATAGATTACCTAAGGAAGTGTCGATTCATCAAGTGTGTTGAACTAAATTTGCAATGCAACATCCGTCTTAACCGAGCTAAAGCGGATTCGAGTCTATACATATGCCTTAGTCATTCTGGAAACCCCCAATTTTCTTACTTGCTACTTTCTTACATTCTTAGATTAATTGTTCACAACATTCACCAAACCAAACAAGGAAACTTTCGAATAGCTTAATTCACTATATTGAGTAATAGAACAAAAAGACCCTTGGGAAATACGATCTCGCTAGAACAATCTAGTGAGTAAAATTTGGCGTGCGTTAATTTTTGCAACAAACTTCCTCAACCCCATACGCTTTTTCCACCAGCTTGAACATCGAGTCACTTTTGGGGAGAACAAGTAAGGCTTATTATCCATTTGGTCATTAATATATAGGGTTTGTAACAGAATGACCATTAACCTTTAATTTGTAACCTATTTGTCATTAACTTGTAGGGTTTGTAACAATTTGGTCAATCCGTCAAATCTACATCCAAAATTTTTGTTAAGTGTTGACATCAGCATGCCAACTTAGCAATTAATTCCACATCACACCTTGTCATGTCATCTAATTCATCTTGGACTCAACCTAATTTACTAACCCAATCCAACCCAACCCAGTTACCAATCTACTAATCAGCCACTTCATCTTCGTCATTTAGATACACCGTCAATCCTTCTCTCATGACTCTCTCTCTCTCTCCTCTCTCTCTCTCTCTTCTGCCGCCATCTCCACAACCCACTTCTGCAACTCCCACCATTCACCTCTCTGCAACTATATCCTCTCTTTCCCATCTTCACAACCATCTCCGTCTTCTCCTGCAACCTCAACTCCTTCAAATCTGTATGCGATTCAGTTCCTCAAAATCAAATAAACCACTCCAAATTTTACATAGTACTTTTCTAAGTTTATTTTCATCCACCCACATGCTAAATAGACAAACAACATCAATTCAACAACACCACTATAATATGCTATTACAGTACTGATGAACGTGTCGTTGTGCGTGCGTTCAATCAAATAACTAACAAAGCTAACAAAAGCTAGGGTAGATCGAATTCCACGGGCCTTCAAATGATCGACTACTCAAATAAGCTAGCAAATTACTCAGATTAAACACTTCGTGCGTGGTGTGAGTTCCACGGCTTCTAATTCTAAGAAATGCAGAGAAATTAAAAATTGAAACTAAACACAGATTGGAAATTAGGTTTGAAAACAGAGATGACAGACAAACTTAGACTTCGAATCCCCCTTCGTTCACCAGAGCATAGGCAATCAACAGATCAACGGATTTCAATTCCCATTCAATCAGTTCTAAGACACCACCATAACTCCTAACCCTTAGGTTTAAGACCGGCGAACGTTCGCTCTATCCGTTCTAGCTACCAAGATTAATTAGCCGCCCGGGTACGGTCGCCTCACGCAACGACTTAACTTAACTGGTGGAATTACTAACGATTTATGAGTTACTCTTGCAGTGGATTAAACCTAACTGGTTCCTACGAAAGGCACACTCCAATTATAAGGTTAATTGTTCAGTTTGATGTTTTAAAGTAAGGCGAGCGCTCGCTTCTATCCTTAGCTTAACCAAAATCTAATCTAGGTGATCAATCCAGACAAGAAACATAAACAATGAAGAACAAACGAAACATGAAAGAGAAACTGATTGAACTTCGAATCTAATCACCGCCGATCCGTGACCGCTTTAAAGCCCTGGGTCACTTAGGGTTCATCTAGTCTAAGCTCTAAGAGTTTAGCTACTCATGTTCATCACAAAAGAATCAAAGATAAAGAAAGATTTCATCATATAGAGGAAGAACAGAAAAGTATCTGAAAAACCTAATTAAGATGACTCCGGCAGAACTTCGATCTTCCGGTAGACTGCAATCCTAGCTCTGAGTCCTCGAGATGGAAGGGATGGTGTCACGATCTCTTTCCGGCTCTTCGAACTCTAAACTCTCCTTCAGAACTCTTGAGAATCCTTGAAGTCTTTGGTATTAGTTGGAAAATTCTGATTATCCAAAGGTATATTTGATTTGGGCCGCCGGTTAAGTATTTATACTTAACCCTAATACCGCTGGATTTTAACTAGGATTTTTGGCGAAAATATGAAGGAATTTTCGCCGAAAATTCCTTTGCAAAAGTGGATGACCACCGGCTGATTTCATCTGTGGTTTTCGGTTCAACAGTTCTCGGCAAAAACTTAGTGTTTTCGCTGAAAACATCCTTCAGTTGACATCAGTGGATTTGTTCATGCATTTAAGCCGAAAACACTAAGGAATTTTCGGCGAAAACTCCTTTGTAAACCGTGGCAGGAATTTCTTTGACTTGGTTGGCTCCTTGGATCGATTCCGGTGCGATTCCTCGAGGTTCCAACGCCTTAGACACGTCCTTGGCTACTTTATTTGACGGCAAAAACCTGTGCTAACATAAAAACACTAGAAAACCATCAAATAGACCCGAAACGGGCCAAAGTAACACAAATGGCACGAGATAGGGCAATTGATTGAATATTCGTTATTCTACCCTAAAAACCATGTCTTAAGCAAGGAAATGTCGCTTAAATTAGGCTGATAATCACGTCAAATCGAGTGTCATCAAAATACCCCACACTTAAGCTTTTGCTTGTCCTCAAGCAAACTGAATAGAAACGCTCATGTTCACAAATGATAAGATCGATTAAATTGGAGCTCAATCAAACACAATGAATTATCAGACAGATAGATCCTAGAATAAGAAACCTAACATGCATACAAATCAACCAAACCACCTGGTCTCACTAATAAACTGCACATGACAAGTAATCGTAACCAATTATGCACGAATTTGACCTGACCGACCAGACTCCTCACACAGGAAATATTTAGTAAATTGGGAACTCTCACTCTCTGTGTTTAAGGACGTGTTTCTGCTCTCAATCATTTTCTGTTACTGAATTCTGTCATAAGTTTGCATTTCGACCACATCTCCACCACTGTGACAACACGAGTAACCAGTCAAGAAGGACTTCCCTGCTAGGACTGTAACAAATTCTACACTACAAGGGTTTATGATGAGATGGATGATGGGAAAGTATGATGATGGCTTTGGTGCGGTGTAGCTTTCGACTAACTTCCCTCGAATCTAATCTGTGGCTTCCTACCATCTAACCAGACACGGGTGGAATAGTGAACGCTCGTCCTAAGATACCCTCAAGCAACCTAGCACTTTTTATTTTCTTTTAACACACATTTTTTTCTTTTCTGACTTTTCTTTTGACTTCGTTCTTCCATATGTAGAGAGAAGAACGTTTATTGAACTTAAAACTTTTTGCTTTTCTGATTTTTCTTCTTTCTCTTTTTTTTTCGAAACTTGCTTCTTTTCTTCTTTTTCAATTTTTTTTCTTTTGTGCCGATTCTTTCTTTTAGTTGCTAGAGGGGTTTACACGTCTGGACATAATAGCTAAGACCACCTGTTTAATGGCTATAGGCAGGTTACCACAAACCGACTTCCGGTAGGTCAATCTAGAACTACAACCACAGGGGATCAACGGGGAATGAAAGAATGGGAAATGGCTGTAATGTATTATCGAACCGAAAGAACAGGCCAAGCTCAAGGGTTTAAACCTAATGGATTTTATCGTTGGGTAGGCTATCTGGCTTAGTAGCTGAATCTTGGTGCCCCTATCATTCTAGAACTCATGTCATCGTGTGGTCTCGAGTATGTCTCATGCAAATTTTAACTCATTCAAGCAAACAAAAAATCACTCAGAAAAATTGAAATTGCAAGTTACGTGCAATGGATCAAAAGCTCACAGTTGGTTTGCTAGTCGGATTCGGTCATTTTCATGCAATCAAGGCTACAAACTACAAGTGTGATTTTAAAAATTCTGTTCTGACCAGGCAATTTAGCATCGAAGTAGACACGTTGGTTCTCAAGTTCTAGGTTAAGCAGTCTAAGCATCATTATGAAAGTTTGAACAGCAACTTAACATCAAAGATCAAGAACTGAGCCATTCTAATGCTAGAGAGATTGGACAGGAATCACGAGGCACACAAAAACACAATCAAGGGCAATCAAGTTCATGCAAGGTTCTCTAGCATCCTACCCCACACTTAAATCGTACTATGTCCTCACATGACTAAATCTAGAGTTAAGAGTGAAGTAGAAGAACCTGGACCGAGATGGTTGGTGTAGGGGATGAGCACGGATCCTTTGAGTAGAGGGAATCTACAAAAGCGAAGCAAAGGGAATCTCCCTACTGCCTACAAAACAAAAATAAATGAAACATAAAAAGGAAACCGGGACAAGTGTCCCGGATCCACACAGAAAAAAGTTGGATCGAAATCCGAAAAGAATAAGTAAAAAGAAGGGACAAGAAAGAGGATACAACCCGATCACTGCTCATCAGGCGCGTCAGGAGGTGGAAAGTGGAGGAAGTCACCGAGCTGACGTTGCCACGCCATCTGTGCCTCATACCGCTCATTGGAGTGGTGCATATGTTGCTGCATAATAGTCCATATCGCCTCTTGAGTGGCGTTGTCGGTGATGCGCCATTCCTGCAGTCGCTCATACAGCACTCCAACATCCGTGGGGTGCGGTTGGTGCTGCGGGTGAGGCGCCGATATGGCTCTGGAATGGGCGGCGGCGACTGGCGTGCATACCCTGCCTGATGGTGTGGCGAGGGTATATGATCATGAAATTTTGGCTCGTACTGAGGCTGGGACTCCTCAGAATCATCTTCTTCCTCCGACTCATCCTCGTCCTGGGAGGAGGATCTGCTGCTACCAGGGGGTTGAGGTCCAGCTCGAGGTTGTACTCGACCGCCAAATCGCCTCCAACGGTGCGTATTCTGCGGCGTGGGATGTTCGGGCCATATTCGTTGCTGAGGGCGAAGGAGATGATGAGTCAGCCTACAAAGTTGCCTCCCAGTAGTGCGCGAGGTGGCTTTGACCTCTGAGTCTTCTTGCGGAGTAGTCGGGCAAGCACCCATCCGGGATGAAAAGGGTAGCTCTCCCGGATGGCGCGATGAAGAAGAAGCTCATCTCGGCTGATGTGGTGGCGGTCCTTCTCTGGAGCATACAAAAGAGAATGACGACAAACCATGTAAATGAATCTATAGAAAGGGTGAGAGAGAGACTTAACTGAATTATGCATTGTGAGGCGATCGTCGGGCACTCCAGTCATGTGGCTCCAGAGTGCATGGTACTCCTCTCCGTCGGCATCGTCGTCCGCCCAGCCGAGGTAATGACCATTGTAGTGCTCGTAGGGGATGCCTAGATGAGCTGCAAACTCATCATAGGTGAGGGTCCTGTGCACCCCGCCCAGATAGAAGGAAACGACCTTCCTGTGCTGCCTCCTCCTGTGCTCGTCTAGATCGAACGTCGCCCAAAACTCCTGTAGAGCGACTTCTGGGAAGTCGGCGGCAAGCGTGGTCAGCTCCAGGAGTCCAGCATGCGTCAGTGCATCAAGCACGTTCCAGTGCCAGTCCTCATCAAGATCGTGGAGCAACTCCATGGAAAGGGGGCGAACAGCGGCTCCAGGGATATTCTCGAGCTTCTGGTAGCACTCGAAGTAGTACGGGGGCAGACGAGCAACGGTGTGGTGGTACCCAACACGGCCAGGGAAAGCTGGGGGAGGTCCATGAATGGCAGGTGTGACGGGAGCGGGAGCTCGGGAGCTAAAGGCGGTGTCAAGTCTCTGCTTGGTCCTGCGCTCATGAGTTACGTTCCTAAGCAAGAAAACAAACCAGATTAGTCAAACTAGAACCCTACCCCACACTTAGTCGAAAAACTCAATTTCACAAAGAAATGAGGAAAACCGAGTGGGGGTAAGCAAAGCAGAGTAACTGGTAATCCCCAAACAATTAAAATACACGCTTAGGACACAGCCAGAATGGAATTATCACAATCAGAGTTCAGAAGTCAAAACGACATTCAAAAAACCAACATAATCGAACATTGAACCCTAATCATGGTCAGACTATCACAAAGCGAGAAATGACGGCATAATATGATCTCAGATGGCAAGCACAATAGTATGAACGTAAATGAGCACATAAGGCAGCCAACTGATTATAAACAGTTCATGGTCAAACCGACATTTCTCAAAAGTCAACATCACAAAGAATAGGTCTTATGCAAAGCAACACATGATCAATATTATAAAAATTAAGTACAATACTCCCTAATCATGCTAGATCAGTCCAACGAGTTCAGCTAACCTAATTCACATGAAATCAGTCGGCACGCAAATCGAGGTAAACCGAGAAGTCAACCGAAAGTCAACCCCGACGAAATTCGGCATTCAATATGTCAAAAGATTTGTAATGAAAAGTTCTACAACTTACCTTGAAGCCATGGGTACTGAAAACGAATGGAGAAAGAGAAATCGGAGAAAAACCGAAAAATTTTAGGGTTTGGCTGAACGGGAGCTCTAGAGCTCCGATTCGATTGTTCTACGGCTCAAACTGATCGGACAAAGGAAAGGGGAGGTGCAGCGACGGCGGCAGACGGCAGCGGCGGCGGATGAAATAAGGCGGCGGCGGTCGGCGAGTTTTGAAAACAGGGGAGTGTTTTTGGGCTCGGTTTCGAAAATAGAAAGTGAGGAGAGAGAGGGTGAACCCGGATTTTTAAAACGAAAAAAAAATGGTTGATTTTCAAATGAATTTTTGGCGAAAATAAGTGCAAGTTTTCGCCAAAAATGTTAGTTAAAAAGTACTGCCGGTTTTCAAAAAGGTTTTCGCCAAAAATATCAATAAATTTTCGCCGAAAAGTTCAGGTAAAAACGTCTGGAAAACTCAGTGGCATTTCAAAGAGAATTTTCGCCGAAAACAGGGTGTATTTTCACCAAAAATTTTGAACTCTACGATTGAAAATATTTTCGCAATCCCGACAAACTTCAGAAAATTACAGTTAAATCCACAAAAATCGGGAAAACCTCAAACAACTTGCAATTGACACTACGACACACAGACTACACACGAAAAATAAGAAATCAAACAAACTGACACTTTTGGCTCCCCCGAACCGACTCTAAAACACTAAGGTTGACACAAATGAAAAACTGACTCCAGCCGTGGGTTGCCTCCCACGAAGTGCTCTAGATTAACGTCCTTGAGCTGGACGATACCTGGACAGTATTAGGAGACATCCCAACTCAGGTTCTCCTTAACGCTAGCATCGGAGTTCATGAAGTAGAGCTTCGGGGTATCTCCGGTGAGCGTGAATTTCTTCCTGTTAGCGTGTGTAAGCTTGGTACGTCCGTCGGGAAGGTGCTCAGTGATCTTGAACGGACCAAAGAGATCTGTCAAGGGATCATCTTCTACGAGGAAGACAGTAGAGGGAATGAGAATGATTGGCTTCGTCTTCTCTTTAACCTCCGGCTTTGTATCACCAGGATCGGTGATCGTAGGTATCTCCTTAGGAGATGCTTTAGGCTTCTCCTTCAATACTTGTTCCGGTGCCGGTATCTCGGAACGAATTGGTGGTACAGCTGGCTCAGTAGAAGGTGGCGGCACAACTGGTCTCCAGACCATTTGAGTCGTCGTCTTCTTGTTCTTCCCCCGGGATCTACTAGGATCTTTTTTCGATGGCTTAGAAGAGGCTTGCTGTTCCTTCTTCTTTGGCGGCTTCTGAGGAACAGATTTTGGTTTCTGCTTGGTAATCTGTCCAGCACCTGCAATAACAATTGAGCTAGGAACACTAGAAGAGACATCAGTGACAGAGTTGACCGGAGTCAACTCCACAGTTTCAACAGCTAGACAATGAAATTCTTCACTCTTAGGATTATATTTCATTCCGTCTTTAAGGCGGAATGTTATCATTTCTTTACCAACCCTCAAAGTTAAAGAACCATTTGGAACGTTAATTTGCATTCCAGTAGTAGCCATGAAGGGTCGTCCTATGAGAATGGTAGAATCATCTTTACTAGTATCAATGATAACAAAGTCAGCTAAGAACGTGAAAGGACCACATTTAGTAACAACGTCTTTTATCTCTCCCCTAGGGGTTTTAAGTGATCTATCAACAAAGACAATTGCATGCTAGGCTGTTCAAGTTCTCCTAGGTTCAATTTTTCATACAGACTCATAGGCATAACATTAACAGACGCGCCAAGATCAACCAAACAACGTTCTATCTCAACATCATTAATGACAAGAGGTAGAGTGAAAGAACCAGAATCAGAACACTTAGCTGGATATGGAGAGGAGGGTTTCGTGCTACGAGCATCAGGATATCCTTCTTTATTCCCCTTCATGCCAGTCTCGATCCTTGCATTTGGCAGCAATGCTCTCGGAAACGGAGGCTTCACATAGTACGGTGCAAGAGGAGGATCATCCTCCTTAGGCGCCACTTTCAGTGCTTCCTTCTTCTCTGGAGTTTCAGCGATCCTGCGTAAAACAGAACAAGCGTCAGCAGATAAGCTTGTAAACTTTTTAACAGATACCATCTTAGCTTGTTCCTTTCTCAGATTCGGCTCTGTCTGGCTCGGAAGTTGGCCAAATGGTCGACCAGATGCTAGCATGCTCGAGATGTTGTTCACAGCCTGCTCAATTCTTTGATCGGCTGCTATCTGTTCTTGATTGAGAAGAGCTTGAGCTTTGAACTGACTGTCATGATCGTCGAGTCTGGTGATGATCTGACTAAGCTTCTTGTCCAGGTCACTGACGTTGTTTTCCTTCTGGTACTGCTGACCTGTATAGGTGTTATTCAAATATTGATTCTGGCGATTGCCAGGAGCAGTTCCATAGTTACCCGGATTACGGGTGGCGGCTGATAGACACTTCCCGGTGGATGGTTAGGCTTCTGATCCGAAGCTGGACCAGCTTGGGCGGTTATTCTGGTTCTGGTTATGGTTGGCGCCATTATTGTAGGGAGGTCTGTCTTGATAGTTCCCTTGCTGCCTGAAGTTGCGGTAACCAGCATAACCATTTTGATTGTTAACGAAGCCTTGTTGAACGAAATTTACCTCTTCGGCGGACCAGACTTCTGTCTTACCAAAATTCTGGCAACGGCCTCCATTATGCGCACAAGCTCCACACCATTCGCAATCGGCAACATAGACAGAAGCTGCCAGCGGTTTGATTGGTGTAGAAGACTTCTTCAGATGCTTCTCTACTTCTGCCTTGATAGTAGCTTCGAGATCGAGCTTGCTCCTTGATCCTTCTGATTGTCGTTCCCAGTTCCTCGACTTGGAAGCACAGTTTGCAAAATGAAGAAGAGCAGCTTCAGGTGTGAGCGTAGTGCAACCCCTTCAGCTAGAGAATTGACCCACTTAGCAGATTCTTCTTGAAGACCTCAAGCAAAAATTTCGGCTAATTGCCTCTGCTCGAATCCGTGATGAGGACAGTTGTAGAGAAGTTCTTGGAATCGATTCCAAGTATCGTACAAGCTTTCGCCTTCTTTTCGGGAGAATCTGGCGATGCTGTCTTTGATGGCTGTTGTTCTGGCAGGAGGGAAGTATTCTTCAACGAAGTCCTGAGCTAGAGTATCCCAGTCAGTGTAATATCCAGGTGGTTTGCCAGTAAGCCACCTCTTGGCTGCGCCTTTCAGAGAGAACGGGAAAGCTCTTAAGCAAAGAGTGTTTTTGTCGAGGTTTCCGTTCTTGAAAGTGCTGCAGAGATCAAGGAAATCCGCCAGATGTGTGCACGGATTGTCTAGTGGCCTGCCTTCAAACTGTAGATCCCTAGAGATCATAGTAAAGAATGGAATCTTGATCTCATAGTCAGGATCTCCTTCAATGCGTGGCACGACAATGGCAGATCGAACGCTAGTCGCGCTCGGCTTGTTGTAGTCAGCTAGACTCTTCTGTGTAGGCAGCGGTGGTGGATTTCTGCCTGTTGGTGGTGGTGGTAATTGATCAGTCATGGTAGGAGACGGAGGAGGTGAAAGTGACTCGGTGTATGAAACGGATGAAGGTGACGGTAATGGTGAAGATGAGGAACTCTCCTTCAGTTCCTCAATCTTAATCGGAGTGATGGATGGAGGTAGATTGGTTATCCTTCTCCTTGGAATCTGTGATTGTCGAGGTGGAGCAGAACTGCTTGGTCTCTCTATACTCTTAGCCTTGTCGGTTTGGGAGCGAGTCCAAGGGCGGCGATGCATACACCTATGAACAACCAACAAATAACAAAAACAAACAAAAACCAGTGTAAAATCGAAGTGGGTGGAAAAGTGAAAGATGGAAAGTAGAAGAATAAATTGCTAGTTCTTCTTTCAACCAATCAAAAGAAGTCCCCGGCAACGGCGCCAATTTGATGAACGTGTCGTTGTGCGTGCGTTCAATCAAATAAGTAACAAAGCTAACAAAAGCTAGGGTAGATCGTATTCCACGGGCCTTCAAATGATCGACTACTCAAATAAGCTAGCAAATTACTCAGATTAAACACTTCGTGCGTGGTGTGAGTTCCACGACTTCTAATTCTAAGAAATGCAGAGAAATTGAAAATTGAAACTAAAAACAAATTGGAAATTAGGGTTGAAAACAGAGATGACAGACAAACTTAGACTTCGAATCCCCCTTCGTTCACCAGAGCATAGGCAATCAACAGATCAGGGGATTTCAATTCTCATTCAATCAGTTCTAAGACACCACCATAACTCCTAACCCTTAGGTTTAAGACCGGCGAACGTTCGCTCTATCCGTTCTAGCTACCAAGATTAATTAGCCACCCGGGTACGGTCGCCTCTCGCAATGACTTAACTTAACTGGTGGAATTACTAACGATTTATGAGTTACTCTTGCAGTGGATTAACCCTAACCGGTTCCTACGAAAGGCACACTCCAATTATAAGGTTAATTGTTCAGTCTGATGTTTTAAAGTAAGGCGAGCGTTCGCTTCTATCCTTAGCTTAACCAGAATCTAATCTAGGTGATCAATCCAGACAAGAAACATAAACAACGAAGAACAAACCAAACATGAAAGAGAAACTGATTGAACTTCGAATCTAATCACCGCCGATCCGTGACCGCTTTAAAGCCCTGGGTCACTTAGGGTTCATCTAGTCTAAGCTCTAAGAGTTTAGCTACTCATGTTCATCACAAAAGAATCAAAGATAAAGAAAGAGTTCATCATACAGAGGAAGAACAGAAAAGTATCTGAAAAACCTAATTAAGACGACTCCGGCAGAACTTCGATCTTCCGGTAGACTGCAATCCTAGCTCCGAGTCCTCGAGACGTAAGGGATGGTGTCACGATCTCTTTCCGGCTCTTCGAACTCTAAACTCTCCTTCAGAACTCTTGAGAATCCTTGAAGTCTTTGGTATTAGTTGGAAAATTCTGATTATCCAAAGGTATATTTGATTTGGGCCGCCGGTTAAGTATTTATACTTAACCCTAATACCGCCGGATTTTAACTAGGATTTTCGACGAAAATATGAAGGAATTTTCGCCGAAAATTCCTTTGCAAAAGTGGATGACCGCCGGCTGATTTCTTATGTGGTTTTTGGTTCAACAGTTCTCGGCGAAAACTTAGTGTTTTCGTCGAAAACATCCTTCAGTTGACATCAGTGGATTTGTTCATGCATTTTCGCCGAAAACACTAAGGGATTTTCGGCGAAAACTCCTTTGTAAACCGGGGCAGGAATTTGTTTGACTTGATTGGCTCCTTGGATCGATTCCGGTGCGATTCCTCGAGGTTCCAACGCCTTAGACACGTCCTTGACTACTTTATTTGACGGCAAAAACCTGTGCTAACATAAAAACACTAGAAAACCATCAAATAGACCCGAAACGGGCCAAAGTAACTGATGACACTCGATTTGACGTGAATATCAGCCTCATTTAAGTGACATTTCTTTGCTTAAGACATGGTTTTTAGGGTAGAATAACGAATATTCAATCGATTTCCCTATCTCGTACCATTTGTGTTACATTGGCCCGTTTCGGGTCTATTTGATGGTTTTCTAGTGTTTTTGTGTTAGCACAGGTTTTTGCCGTCAAATAAAGTAGACATGGACGTGTCTAAGGCGTTGGGACATCGAGGAACTGAACCGGAATCGATCAAAGAGGCCAATCAAAGTCAAACAAAATCCTGCCCGATTACAAAGATATTTTCGCCGAAAATTACCTGGTGCCGAGTCAAAGGAATTTTCGGCGAAATCGATCAAGTGTTCGAACCGAAAACTGAGTCCAGAGAAGAGCGAAAAATATCCCCTCATTTGCAAAGGAATTTTCGCCGAAAATTCCTCAAGAATTTCGGCGAAAATATTAGAGGAATCCGGATCAGTTAGGGTTAAGTATAAATACTTAACCCGGCGGCGCAAAGAGAGGAGACCTCATAATTTACATCAGAAAATATTTTTCGAATCAGAATCCTACGATTTTCTCTGAAGTTCTGGAGTGAAGAGTTAGAGTTCGAAGAGCCGGAAAGAGATCGTGACGCCATCCCTTTCATCTCGGAGAACCGGAGCTAGGAGTGTTATCTACCGAAGATCGAAGTCTGTCAGAGTTGTCTAAATTAGGTTTTTCAGATTCTTTTCTGTTCTTCCTCTGGATGATGAACTCTTTCTTTGTCTTTGTTTCTTTTGTAATAATCATGAGTAGCTAAACTCGTTAGAGCTTAGACTAGATGAACCCTAAGTGACCCAGGGCTTTAAAGCGGTCACGGATCGGCGGTGATTAGATTCGAAATTCAATCAGTTCTTTTTCATGTTTGATTTGTTCTTCATTGTTCATGTTTCTTGTCTGGATTGATCACCTAGATTAGATTCTGGTTAAGCTGAGGATAGAAGCGAACGCTCGCCTTACTTTAGAACATCAAATTGAACAATTAACCTTATAATTGGAGCGTGCCTTTCGTAGGAACCGGTTAGGGTTAATTCACTGCAAGAGTAACTCATTAATCATTAGTAATTACACCAGTTAATTAAGTCGTTGCGAGAGGCGACCGTACCCAGGCGGCTAGTTAATCTTGGTAGTTAGAACGGATAGAGCGAACGTTCGCCGGTCTTAAACCTAAGGGTAAGGAGTTATGGTGATGTCTTAGTAATTGATTGAATGAGAACCGAAATCCGCTGATCTGTTGATTGCCAATGCTCTGGGGAACGAAGGGGGATTCAAAGTCTAAGTTCGTCTGTCATCCTTGTTTTCAAACCCTAATTTCCAATCTGCTTTAGTTTAAATTGTTTTCATTTCTCTGCATTTCTTAGAATTAGAAGTCGTGGAACTCACACCACGCACAACTTGTTGCCTTCGAGTATTTTGCCAGTTTTGAAGTAGTCAATCTTAGAAGACCCCTGGAATACGATCTGCTGTAGCTTTTTCTTAGCTTAGTAGTTATTTGGTCGAACGTCCGAACAACGACCGGGCGGTTCACCAGTAACAGAAATGGCACGAGATAGGGCAATTGATTGAATATTCGTTATTCTACCCTAAAAACCATGTCTTAAGCAAGGAAATGTCGCTTAAATGAGGCTGATAATCACGTCAAATCGAGTGTCATCGAGTACCATTACTACTCTACGATTCAATTAGCCATTCTCATACACACATTAATGATTAAACCCCTACTCACCAAAGCACAACTCACACATAGTTAGTTCCTCGTGCCAATAACAACAAACTCATTTGCTACTAGAAGAAACAAATTAACAAGATTTCCTTGATTTTGTTGATAAACGCTTCATATTCCTCAAAGCCCCAAAATTAAAAATTCACAGGAAACCAAAATCAACCACAACAATAAATGATTAACAGTGGGAAACATCTTCGGGGAAAGCTTCGGTGAGAGAGTTGAAGGAGAACATCTTTATGCTCTTGCAGTTTCCAGATCTCTAGGGATTGTTTCAGCTCGGAGGAGTATAGATTCAACAAAGTGAGATTCTTCAATTTGTTGATTTATTTGGGGATCTTGCATCGTAGTGGTTGTTGGGAAGGTCGAGCTGTGTGAGAGAGGTGAGATTACTGATTGAGTTCGGTAGAGGGCCGCTGAATGAGCATGAAGGGGAGAAGAAGTTCTGGTGGCGAGTTAATGAGTTGATCTTTGGCGGGAGCCTGCTGGAGAAGGAGTTAGTTCTGATGTAAAGATTGATTGAGTTAGCCAGGCTACCTAATTCGGGAGGGATTGATCTGGAGAGCGACTTGTCGGAGATGTCAAAGAGGTTAGCTCATGGAATTTGTTGATGACATCGTCGGGGATTTCGTCGGAGAATAAGTTGTTGTTGAGGTCCAAGAACTTCAAGCTCATTAGTTTTTCAAGCTCCGTCGGGAGTTTTCTAGATAGCCCATTTCCGAAGAGGTCGAGGGTGAACAGTGAATAGAGGGGTGAAGGGTGGGAGTTGCAGGAGTGGGTTGTGGAGATGGCGATAAATAAGAGGAGGGGGATTTGGTGGAAGATGGATGGAGACAAAGAGAGAGAGAGAGAGGGTCATCAGAGGAGGATTGACGGTGTATCTGGACGAATAAGATGAAGTGGCTGGTTAGTAGATTGGTTTGATTGGGTTGGGTTGGTAAATTAGGTTGAGTCCAAGATGAATTAGGTGACATGGCAAGGAGTGATGTGGAATTAATTGCTTAGTTGGCATGTTGTCATGTTGATAACAACACTTAATAGAGATTTTGAATGGTGACTTAGCGGATTGACCAAATTGTTACAAACCCTATAGGTTAATGACAAGTAGGTTACAAATTAAAGGTTAATGATCATTCTGTTACAAACCCTATATGTTGATGACCAAAATGGATAATAAGTCGAACAAGTACTAGTTCGTGGTAGTATTGTTTCTAGATACTTCCATCTCCATCCGCTGGCTAGAAGTCTCTTTCTCCATCTTCGTCGCGACCTCACCCTTTGGCGTCGAGGAGAAACATAGCTCCATGCTCGTCAGCTGCATCGACACCAGCTTCCCGTTGGAGAGGAGCTCGTTTTTCGGAAGCATACCGGCAGGATCTGATAACACGTGTTTACCAAGGTGATTCCCCGAGGTCCTTCTAAGTTGTACTCACAGAAGTTTGAACGTCTAAACATTGAGGAATGATTTTGGTGGTTTTGGAAAGAGAAAAATGCAAAAGACTAAACAATGACAAACTAACAAGGTTTTAAGCAATAAAGTGTGGAACAAATCAAAGATAAAGGGTTCTTGGTAGAAATTTCCACATGCTCCAGTGAATAATTGAAACAACTAATCAGATCATTTTGCACTCGAGACATGCTTTCATTATTTAGACTCGAGCACTCGAGCACTATCCTATCCAATAGCACTCAATTTAGGCTTCGCTTCAAAACTAAGTGAAAAAGATGCTTAAAGGTTTAGAGAAATGCCAAGCTACAAACCTCTCCTATGAGCTAATACCACTAGGCTGAGCACACTCTCATGCAATGTTGTAAACTAAAGAAATCCAAGACTATCAAAGATTCAATTGAGTGAATCCTATGCACACAAGTGTTCGATAAATGCACAGTGAAAATCATGCAACTATGGTTGAATTGAGATGTCTAATTCAGACACTCTCTGTACAATCCTAGACTACAATTATGCAATCCAAGCACTTCATGCAGCAATTACAATGAATGGACCTAATTCAGCAAAATGGATCAAATGGCATAAGAACAAGTCCTAGAATCATCCTCATACAACCAAGATCAATCATGCAATCTATACAATATCCCTCATATAGCACACTATCTTACCCATCAAGGAACCCTAGAAAATCAGCCACACATGGCCAAGGGAGTAAAGAAAGAAGAAGGAAGAATGGTCACCAAGAACACCATGGATGATTCCTTGAGATGATCTTCATTTCTCCACTTGTAGGCACTTCTCCCAAGGTTTGTTGGCTTCAATCCTAGCTCCAATGGCTTCAAATTGCTCCAAAAAACGTGCTCTAGGGTTTGAGGTTCGTGGAAATGTATTTGGGGTTCAAGAGATATGATCTAATTCCCCAAAATGGCCAAAATCAAGAGTATTTATAGTGCAGGGGGCAGTGCACGGCGTGCACCTCTGCACGGCGTGCACCCCTGCACGGCGTGCATAGTGCACGGCGTGCACCTCTGCACGGCGTGCACATCTGCACGGCGTGCACCCCCTGCACTCTGCAGAAAACCCGATCTTGCAAGGCTCACATCTCCCTCGTCCGGCCTCCAAATGACCTCCCGTTTGCTCCTATGCGCTCTTTGTTATCCGTACTTTGAAGCCAGATCCTGAAAATGCATAGAGAAGCTCCAATAGCCCACGAATTATGGCTCCAAAGTGGCAACCGGACAACAAAATGACACTTAGCACAAAAATTCAATAAACGCATATAAATCATGTCATTTCGCGAATAAATACGGGCATATCATAGGTCATTCATAAGCTTAAAATGCACTGATTAAAGTCACATCAGGATCGTTAAGGCGAATCTCGAAGTCAGGGAGATCTTGCACCCCTTGCGAAGGATCGAGCGATGTAGGAAGATTTGCTACTGTCGCGACATGCATAGAGGGAGATGACTTTCTGATGGTGGTATTTGGATGAATAGTCTTCGTCACGGCTGAAAGAGATGCAAAGACTCAACCACCCAAAAAGGGTTTTTTCTTTAAGTTCCCGAAATAACTTTCTAATTTTTGTAATAAAGGTTGGATGCAAATCCTATCCCGACATCCGCTCCCGTTACCTAATAAATTTTATTTCTACCTGATATCATTTTTTTATGAAAGATGTTATATTATTGCACCAGCACTAGAAGCTACTATTACTAGGGAATAATAGCATAAAAGACGATAGAGAGGCCTTGAAAAAAAACAAACAAACTGTAATTATAGAGAAGAAGGTCAATCTGTTGGCAAAATATCGTCACGGGCCTGAGTCACTATGTGATGAGCTGCTTGTACTAAAGAACGAGGTGTATAACAGACACGAACTTGTTGATTCCAGAAGAGGACACGAGCTATTGATGCCAATGTTCCAGCAGGTATCCAAGGTCAGTCATCATATGGTCCTACAATAGCTCTTGCTAGTATTTCACTATTTGTAAATATCACAGTAGGAGTTGCAATTGACTTAACCATATTAGCAGCTACAGAAATCGCCTTAGCTTCAGCACAGATAGGTTCAACACATATCATACTCCCAGCTCTCCGAGTAACCACATGTGCCTCATCATTATACATAATAACACCGTAAGCCCCCTTCCGGATAGAAGCTAGATAGACACCATTTCATACAACCTTTTGAGAATAGGTTGTTGGAGCTAGAGAATTAGTTAAAGGGTTTGGTAATGAGCTAGAAGTTGAGTTATTTCTGAAAGTAGAACTTGCTCTCCATCTTTGCAGATCATGTAATCTTCTTGAAGCTAAATCTACTAGTGAAGGAGGGATATTCTGAAATAGAAATTCATTACGCATCTTCCAAATAAACCAGATTGTGATTCCTATTTAAGTTGTCGTGGTCTGTGGAATAGCAGATACAATGACAATAAACCAAGCTCTTGTTAACTGACCAGGAGCAGGACATTGAACAGAAGGCATTAACTGCTGCCAAAAAGACATGCTTGTAGGACAACGGAATAGTAAATGCTCCAAACTTTCATCATTTGCATTACAAGTGAGACAGATTGATGATGATCCACATCTTCTGACTAAACCAGCCTTAGTTGGGAGTGCATACCTACAAACACGCCAAACAAAGAACTATATTTTTTGAGGCAAATCTATTTTCCACGGCCATTTCCACAATTTCCTTGTACTTTCATCCACTGGATGGTTATGTGGTACTGTCATAGATTGCAAATGACGATAGCATGATCTTACTGAAAACTTACCAAAGGATTCAAGATGCCAAACAAGATGATCTTAGTATCCATCTGGTCCTAATGGAATCAAAAGTGTCTGTCTAACCACAACATATGGAAAAACAGTTCTTAGCTTCTGAACATTCCATATTCTCTAGTGATTTATAATATAATCCGAGACTCTTGTGGATGAAAATGGAGCAGAACATGAATTTGTAAATCCAGGAGCCTCAGGAATCCATGCTTCAACAATAGAAGTACCATAACCATCACCAATATTCTTACGTAGTCCATGTAGCAGTGCCTTATGACCTTCCATAACACCTGACCAAATCCATGATGATTTATGGTGTCGACCAACATGTAAGAAATCAATATGTAGAAAGTAGAGTCCTTTTAATAGCTTCACCCATAGACAATCTGGTTGTGTTAAAATTCTTCATGCTAATTTAGCTATAAAAGCTAAACTAAAATCATGAATATTCCTAAACCCAAGGATTCCATCTCGAATTGACTTACGGAGTTCCTCTACTGCAAGCCAATATATTTTTTTACTTGAAGCATCACCTGACCACCAGAAATTTATAATCACCTGATCCATTTTCTTAAGTATATGTTTTGGCAGTAAAAAGCATGAAAACGGATAGGATGGTAATGCTTGAAGGACTGACTTGATCATTACTGATCTACCAGCATGAGATAACAAGTTTGCCAGGATTGGCTTTTGTTGATAATCTGTCCAGCATATAGTGAAAAGTATCCTTCTTGGTTGCACCCCATTCAGCTGGAACTCCCAAATAATTACCAATAGGAACCGTTATATCAACACCAAACTCAAAAGTAATGCTATTCTTGACCACATCAGGAGTATTAGTTGAGAAGAGAATAGACGATTTTGAAACATTAATTGCCTATCTAGAGACATGACAATATCTTCTTAGAACTAGCTCAATGTTTTTTGCTTCATAAATAGTTGCAGTTCCAAATATGACAGTATCATCTGCAAATAGAATATGATGCAGAACTGGACAAAATCTATTCAATATTAACCCTCTCACTCTTCCTTGACCAACAGACTGCGGAATCATGAAGGAAAGAACATTGGAGACCAGGATGAACAAGTATGGTGATAATGGATCTCCCTGTCGAAGTCCTCTTGTTGGACTAAACCATTGTGTAGGTGAGCCATTCAGTAAAACATTGAACCTGACAGAAGTGATTAAAGTCCTACCCAATTAATCCAGAGTGTATGAAAGCCAACAGCCTGAAGAGTAGCAAAATGAAAGTCCCAGGATACTCTATCGAAAGCCTTCAACATATCAACTTTGAACAGGAAATCATTTTTTTACCCTTTTTCCTTGTTCGAAGCTTATGAACAACCTCATGTACTACAACAACATTATCCTGTATACAACTATTTCCAGTGAATGCTGATTGTTACTCTGAGATAATATGAGAGATATAAGGCTTAAGACGAGTAGTCATTATATTTGATATAACTTTCATTCTGAAATTTGCCAATCCTATTGGGCTGAACTGTGTGACTGTTTTTGGATGCTTGACCTTAGGAATTAGAGTGATGAAAGTATCATTCCAGGAATCTTGAATAGAACCACAGTCAAAAAAAGATCGTACCTCTGAACAAAATGTGTGTGAAATAAGATTCCAGTGCACTTGGAAGAAACGACCTGGGAATCCATCAGGGCTAGGTGCCTTGGATGGACCCATTTGGAAGAAAGCACATTTGATTTCTGCATCTGTAATAGGTCTGATCAAATGATATTCATATACTGATCCACCTTCCGTGACAAAATTTGTAGAAATGAATAGTCAATGACCTCTAAAGTTTCAGAGAATAAAGTATTGTAGAAACTAACAATATGTGCTGAGAGATCAACTGGATTTGTAATCCAAGATCCATCCTCTAACTTAAGAGTAGTAATATTGTTGATGCTTCTTCGTTGTAAAGTTGAGCGATGGAAAATATTGTATTATGATCTCCAAGATGGAGCCATTGATTCCTGGATCGTTGAGACCAATAACACTCTTGAATAGACCATCTCCTTGCAAGTTCTTCATTAATCTAGGATATTCTTTGAAGATTAAGAGGAGTTGACAAAAGTGCAGAGATTACTTCCAAATCATGAAGAAGCTGAGAAATTTGAGAGCCATTGTTTCCAATAACATCCCTCTTCCAAGATGATAAAGCTATAGCACAATGTTCCAAATTTTTAGTAGAAAAAAAGATCATTTCTCCAGTTCATTTCCACTTGATGAATATAGCTTGTACCTATAAGCCAGCTCTCTTCATACTTGAAGCTTCTTCTGTATTTCTGGATTGTTGGATCCAAATGAAGAGTTAATGGAGCATGATCAGATTGTGTTATAGGATGAACCAGAAATTGTGCTTTAGGGAAAATATCATGCCAAGCATTGTTACAAAGCACTCGTCAAGTCTCTAGCAGACTAAACCTCCAACAGTATTGTTATTTGACCAAGTAAAACAAACACCTTCAGATTTGACTTCCAACAATACCCTATGTTGAATGAAAGCATTGAAATCTCTCATAGTAGATGCATCAGGAGGATTGAACCCTTATTTTTCTTCAGTGCAGCAAATAGCATTGAAATCACCAAGCATACACCAAGGAAATTCAATGGAAACTTCATGATTCTGTATTATTTCCCTCCAAACTTCTTGGCGATGCTCTCTTCATGGAGCTCAATATACAAAACTAATATTGAAACTGATAGTATCTGACCAATGAACGTCAATGTAGTTCTTAGTTCCTCTCAAAATTGAAATATCTAAATCCTGAACCTACCATAAAGCTAATCCACGAAATAAACCATCAGGATCTAAATAATAGGAATGAGAAAACCCGAGTCTTCAACGCAACTGTTCCATAGTATCTCTTGTTTGTTTAGTTTCCATAAGAAATACTACAGAGGAACCATTATTACAGATAAGATTCTATAAATATTGAATTGTAGAGGCTTGTCCCATACCTCTACAATTCCAGCTAAGGATCACTTTGATGTTGGTGGCAAATGGCCTGCCACCAAAGCCTTAGGAGAAAGATCTGAAGAACTATCCTCTATCTCAGCATCCTAATATGACCAACTAATATAAGTCTTGGAGTCTTAAAGATACGCAGAGGATGTTGACCTGTCATAAGTCCCATATTATAACTTCCTGGCTCATTTTGCCAATCATCCAAACCAGAAGAAGGGAGTAATTTCTATGTTGTTCTACGTTGTTTGATTGAATGAACCAGGACAGGATCAGGTTCTGAGCCACATAGATTTTCCCAACAACTTCTATTTGGTTTGAGGAAAGGAAGAGCATAATCAAGTGGATTCATACAAGAAGGTTTGAAACATGGATGTCCTGGATGAAGTGCATTAATAATATTTGATATCTTCTCATTCTGCAGCTTAAGAAGAGAGTATACCAAGATTGGTATAGGTATAGGCATATCATTAACCTGTGCAAAGGATAGACTTGTATAGTACTGAGCTAAGGAACGAAGAATCAACATGTTATTCGGTAAGCTCAGATGAGAAAATCCCAAATTATGCATAGAAGCAGGATGCTGAGTCCCAATCCAGAAAGGTGCAAACAGCTGTGTAGTTGCCTATCTAAAAGGAATGCGTGGAGGAATTCCAGGCGTATAAGACAAAACACCAGGTGCTGTAAAGTTTCCTGAGACAGAAATATCTGGTATTGGATATGCAGCAGATTACAACTGGAAAGTTGAGGGATTACCAAAACAACGAGGACAAGAAGGAGGAGAATCTTGTTCCACCGCTTGGTTTTCCACCGCCTGATTGTCCATCTACCTTCGTTCAAAACGTCAATGAAGAATCTATTGCCGAAGATTTACCCCTGTCTGAATGTTCAGGTGACAATCTACCAATCTGTCGATTACCATCAAATTTTCGAGGAACTTGAACGCGCATATGACTTCCAAAGCGAGTTTGATGAGTTTGGAAGAAATCTGAATTCGTAGCTCTTAATTCATAGTAGGAAATAGTATGACCCATTACACCACAGCAGTAACAGAAATCCGGAATATTTTCATAGACAAACTCAATTTTCTCCAGCTCTCCATGATCACCTGGGTATTGAAAACCTGTAGGTAGAGGTTTATCTATATATAACTCCAGATACAACCGCAGATAACTGCTCCATTCATCTATTTGGCGTCCTTCTTCATCTATTCCTACTAAGCTCTTGAAGAGGCTAGCAACGAGACTGACATTTTCATCACCGCTGAGGTTTGGTATGTGACATCCTAGGCAAATCCCACATCGACAAAGTACGGGGGAGATCCATGGGCTATGAGGAATGGTTCAACCTTAACCGACATAACGCGTTTTGGGGTGTAGTGGTGGGAGGTTTGATCTTGAGAGGAGGAGGTCATGGGTTCGAATCCCACCAACACCCAAAAACAAATTCGTGTGGGCAGAGCCCTGAGTGGACAATATCTTGTCAGAAAGGTTGAGATGTTACATGATATTAATCCTAGAATAAAACCCAAGCGAAAGTTCTAGTACATGATGTTAATCCTATAATAAAACTCAAGCAAAAGTATTCGAATCTTATCCTCCTTTTCAAAGAAATTAAATAGAAACAGATTCTTTCCTAGCAGAGACTCAACTCGAAGATCTCCCTTTAGATGCCAGACACGTTAAGCATTATTCTTTATTGCAGTGATGGAACAGATCCTCTGGCTAATGAAGCGGCCAACTAAGGATTTGCTGGAGAAGGAACCACTACGAGCTTGTTCCCTATGAAAAAGAAGAAGAGGTTTCTCACAATTCATTAGAGCAGTACTCTTAATAAGATATAAAACAGAGAGGAAAGGCTATAGTAGAGATGTTTATACCTGATATCATATATGAAACAGTTTTTTTTAACCTACTCTTGCTCAATATCAATATAATTAGGAAAAAATAATTGTAATAAGCTTATTCCAAACAAACGCGGTAACAATTCCTATATGGGAAAAATGGCGTGAATGTGATCCAGCGGCCAGCCCTATAAATTGGGCTCTCGAGTCTCGACTCTTCATCCCCACACTCCACAGCTCTTACAAGCCAAATTTGGAAGAAGAAGAAGAAGAGGAAGCAGAAAGAAAGAAGAAAAGAATCGATTTTTTTCTTGAATTCGTCACTGGGTTTAAGAGATTTTGACTTGGAAAGGATTGCCGGTCATAGAATCCGACGGCTTAGTGGCGGAGGAGGAATCCGTCGACGTAAGAACAAGAAGAATGCCTCGCGCATCGAAGAGGAAAGCTGCCACGCCCAACTCATCATCGTCCGCCGTCAATCCACCGTCCTCCGATCAAACTCGTACTCGCTCCACTAAAGGTACCCCCTCCCGGATTTTTTGTTTGATTTCCCGCGGGAAGATAGGGAAACTGGGAAAGAATCCTTGTTTGGTTTCCCGTAGATCAGTAGTGGAATCTTTGATCGGTGATGGGCTTTAGCGCTTTTAAGCATTGTGTTGTTGCTGATTTGTGTTACTGAACAAAGCTTCAGGTAAAACCAGGTCAAAGGAGAGTGACCAGATCGACAGGCTATTTGATTCGTATGCAAACAGCTCACTGGGGATGATTGAGTGAGTTATTATTCCCCCTCTCTCCTTACACATTGTTTTAGGTTATTAGTTGAACTTGTTTTTACTTGCATTGCTTTGTAATGGGTTCGCTAGAGATTCTCTATCAATCTGTTGCAATGTATTTATGAGTTCGCTTGAGATTCCCTACCAAAAGGATGTACTTGTAACTTGGTGGTAATAGAGTAACCGTTAGGTGGGGTGGGTTCGTATGTCATGTACTTGTAACATGACTAGTTTATCTTTTTCAAAAAGAATCGATTACACAGCCACATGAAGAATGTTTCTGTGTTTGAGTTTTCTTTGCTACAATGCAATTCAATGAGGCAAGGGATTTAGGAAATGATTTTATACATTTAATACGGTCTTGTGTTGTATGAAACAGCCCAGAAGGAGTCGAAACATTGTGTTCAGACATGAAAGTGGGATATGATGATGTGAGGATCCTGATGCTTGCATGGTATGTGTAGTTTTAATGGACATCATCTTGTGAAGTTTGTTTCAGTATAATCTTGTAGTCTTGGTCTATAATCTCCATGCTCCCTTTTCAAGGAAAATGAAAGCTCAGAAGCAGGGATACTTTACCCGGGTAAGATGGGAGAAAGAAAGAACCTACTCAGCCTATCTTGTTTTAGATGATGCCAACAAGTCTTTTTGCTGTTTTATGTCATCAGGATGAGTGGCAAACAGGCCTTAAGGCGCTCAAGGGTAATACTATCTTGAAACTAGTGAAGTCACTATCAGAACTGCAGAAAGAGGTATTCTTTGCTTTTTTGCAACATTGTCTTTTAGTATTAGTTGGTTTGTAATTTCAGCACTGGTATAGTCTTATCGACTTACTCTGATTCCATCAATTATGATGACAAAAAGGTGGAGGCACCGGACAATTTTGAGGACTTCTACTCATTTGCCTTCAAGTACTGCCTTACAGGTATGTTAAGACTTATCATGATAAAAGATGATGCAATATATGTTGCTCTTCTCTTGATATCTCAAACTCTTCTCTTTTAATGTATCTCAGAAGAGAAGCAAAAGAGCGTAGATGTAGAAACCATCTGCGAATTGCTGAAAATAGTCCTTGGGTTGCAATTTTGTTCCCAGGTTGATTCACTAGTTGAGTACCTAAAGGTAGGTAACACTACCTGTATGTTGTAGCTTACTCTACTTGATTTGCTGCTTAAAATGTACAATCATTTGTAATGTTTGCTTCTGGGTTTCTGGCTTTCTGGCAGGCCCAAAAAGATTACAAAGTCATAAATAAGGATCAGTGGATAGGTTTTCTTCGGTTCTGCAAGGAAGTAAGAGCATTCTTAAGAACCAAGTTCTGGGTTTTTTCCTTGAATAAAGAAATATTCTGGGAGTTTGTCTTAACCATCCTTTTTTATATATTTTCTTCCCTGCAGATTACCTTTCCAGATCTCGGAAACTACGATGAGAACCAAGCTTGGCCGTTGATCCTGGACAATTTTGTAGACTGGATGAAGAAGAAAAGCAGATAGCTTTCAGCTGTGTTACTCAAGACGATGGCTTCTAATCAATACTCTTTGAGTACTAGTTGTGGTCACAGTTAGATATGTGACCCTAGAAATCCACGACGACTAACATAGATGTAGGAGAACAACTACTTGGCACGAGACTAAGAATTAACATTCTTTCTTTGTTCTTCTGTTCTTGCTTCATTATTTTTTGTTGGCAAAAATTTTGCATCCCAAACTGGGATTTTACTTTCTTGACAAGTGTAGTTTTGAGAATCATCATTCATGAGACTTGAAACATATCGTTCCAAGCCTAACTAACATCTTATTTTATAGAAATAAGTGAATAGACTGTATAAATACAGATGTTTAGCGTCAACGAGGTTCTAATTGAGAAATTTCAGCGTCATTAAACGAGGTAGTTTCTGTCCCGGAGTTTGTTGCTAACCCCTTTTCGTTTGCTCTCGCTGAAAACGCTGGTCTTTTCGGGATGGCCATTTCCAGAGCTGTTGCACCATTTCTCAGAGCAGATGAGACTTCCAACATTGTTGGCCTTTCGTCAGGATTTTCCTGAACACACAGCAAAGCCACTTGCAAACATGTCATCAGCTTACACTGTGATGATGAGTCGTCCAATGATGGGTCAAAGAACTCGGTTCCTTTAGCACTCCTCCAACATTCGTAAGCCTAAAAGGACAAAACAAGGACATGATATTATTATGATTTTCAAAGCAGAAAAACCTTCCAAACCAAATATGTAGGCATGCATGCATACATGTTCCAAGAGATGCATGTCTTCATTTGGGCCATAGTAAAGCCGGGTTCGTTTGCCACTAATAATTTGTAGGAGCAAGACCCCAAAGCTGTAGACATCATATTTCATGGAGTAAATCCCTTTCTTCACATATTCAGGCGGAACGTATCCACTATGTAAGGAAAAAAAAACAAACATAACTTAGAAATGTCATAATAAAGGAAAAATGAAAAGATGTTGAGTTTGACTTACTATGTTCCCACAATATTGCTAGTGCTGGCTTCATCAAGATCTTTCCTAAATAGTTTAGCCATCCCAAAATCTGAAATCTTAGGGTTCATCCCATCATCGAGAAGGATGTTGCTGGCCTTGAGATCCCTATGAATAATGGTGAAGTTTGAGTACTCTTGGAGGTACAATAATCCTTGAGTCACTCCTTCAATGATCTTAACCCTTTTGTTCCAGTCCAACCTAAGCTTCCTCACTGGGTCTGTTTTTGAAATCCGATTTATCAACTAAAAATATGAAGAACATAAATGAATGAAATAAAATATAATTTGAGTATAGAGACCCAAAATATAGAGGTCGAGGCTTTTGTTGGGCATGAACTCGTACACCAACATTTTTTCTTCTTTCTCAATGCAGAAACCCACAACTCTGACTAGATTCACATGCTGAAGCCTTGCCGTGAGAGAAACCTCGTTCCTGAATTCTTCATGTCCTTGAGTTGATGACTCTGATAGCCTCTTCACCGCTATTTCTTCCCCTCCAGACAACACCCCCTGCAAAAAAAAAAAAAAAAAAACATAACGAATATGAAAAATGCTAAATTTGACCAAATCTGATGCATGACAGAAATTTGGCCAAAATATATAATGGACAAGGAGAGAAAACTCCCTTTACTTTGTAGACAGGGCCAAAGCCGCCAGAGCCAAGCATGTTATCTGGGGAGAAGTTGTTAGTAGCAGTCTTGATGTCGAAGAAGCTGAATGCTTTCAGATTGGGAGGGTCTCCGCCGCCGAATTCTGCAGTAGATCGGCTGAGCCGTTGGGCTTCTGGACTCTTGTATCCTCTTAGAATGGACTCTGTGAACAATAAGGAAAAAGAAGAGTGGTTTGGGTTTCTGAATGTTTTTTTTTTTAATCTGTTTATTTCAATTTGGGTGTGTGTCTTGCCTTTCTGGTTGTTCCTTGTTCTGCGTCGAATGAAGCAAAAGAACACGGCGAATAGAGCAATGAGCGCAGCAGCAATTGGAAGCAGGATTTTCAGCAACAGTTTCTTGTTGTTATTACCAGTACCACCATCCTCCATCTCCGTATCCATGTCTATAAACTGAGCTGAAAAGCAATCCAAACCAACTAGCCATGTCAAATATCTCTTTCTCTCAACGACCTTGTAGCTAGTAGCCTAGTAGGTAGAGGTAGGTTGGTTTCACAATACTTACCTGCGCGGGTTAGCTCCCAGTTATCATCATTACTCAACTGGAACGCATTGAAGCCCAGCAGCCCATTATCCATGGCGTATGATACTTTACCCTTGATCGCTTCCACATCGTCGAAATTTATCCAAGTCGACCCCACAACAAAGTAATCCACAACCCTACCTGAATCATACATGGTCTTAGCTCCGAATCCGTAATTCTGAATGAATGATTTTATCAATTTGTACCCCATGTCGCCGGCAATTGTTACTCCCGGTCCCGTCGCAGGAGCTCCCACCGTCGAGTTACCTGGATTCGCCAGCTTCCACGCATACCCGTGGTACGCTAGTCCCAACACCAACTTGTTGGCTGGAAACCCGACTCGAATCCATTCCTTGACTCCGAAATCGGTGGACACATTCCCGCCGCCGAATACAGCCGCATGGTTTCCTGTGAAATTCTCTCTCGTCGGCAGGTGGTAATCGTAGGCCACCAGGTGCGCCCAATCCAGATTCCTCGCCATGGACTGGATTGGGTAGCTGATCAGATTGGGAGAGTATCGAATTGCCATGGTTAGGGTTAGCTTCGAATCGCTGGTTCTCGCATCAGAATCGATTGCGGACCTGAACTCGTCCAACAGGTTTCCAATGTTAGTAGTATCCGTATGAGTTGGCCAGAGCCAGAACAAATCGATTCCTTGGAACCCTAACGCTCTGGCGGTTCGAATTGAGGAGTTGATGAAGGAATTCCTTGAGGAAGGATTAGAAGCCATGAGGGAGAGGACGGGGTTTGTAACGTTTTTACCGATGATGGCAGAGTAAGTCTCCGGTTGGCCATTCCAGACAGAGAGCAAAGTGACGACGGAGGGGTTGCGGCGGCGGACGGTGGAGGAGAAGTTGGAGAATTTGGGAAGGGAGTCAGGAGGGAAGGAGAGGTTTGAAGTGGTGGAGTTTAGAGAGGAAAAGCCACAGATGAGGTGAGTGAAGAGTAGTGAGTTGATATCAGAGTTAGGGAAGTCGCTGTCGAAATACCAGTAGCCGGATTTTATCCGTGGTTGTAATTGTTGTTGCTGGGCGGTGGAGGTGTGTAAGTTGAAGGATGCAAGTAAGAAGAAGAAGAAGAAGAAGAGTAGGGGGATGGTAGTAGCCATTGATGCAAAAGCTTGGTGTTCTTCTGTGCAGTTAACTAAACTGGTTGGAGTCGGAACAGGTCAATAGACAAATAGCTAGCTATAGATATATTTCAAGGAAAACGACATTAACTCCCTCAGGGATATATCATATATGTCTCTACTCTACTAATAGTGCATGAAGTCAAAGTAACGTGAATAATCCGGCACTTTCAATTTTTGGAGGCGACGACTTTTCCACGTATGTATAATAGGGCAAATAGGGGTGTTGACGAGACGAGCCGAGCCGAGTTTTTCTCAGCACGAGCTCGGCTCGTTTGGTTTGAACTCTAGCTCGAGCTCGGCTCGTTTGGTTTGAATTCTGGCTCGAGCTCGATCGGCTCGACCATTTTTTTTTGGCTCGAGCTCGGTTCGGCTCGGTTCGAAACTGGCTCGTTAACAAGCCTAAACGAGCTCGAGCTCGATTGCAAGCTTTCGAGCTCTACTCGGCTCGGCTCGAAACTGGCTCGTTAACGAACCTAAACGAGCTCAAGCTCGAATTGAGCTCGTTTGCAAGCTTTCGAGCTCGAGCTCGGATCGAGCTCATTTGCAAAGTTTCGAACTTACTCATTTTTCTGAATTATTACTTATCATTAATTTGTAGGCATACTCAAAAATCAAAATGAAAATTATTGTTTACAAGATCTAGAATTTATAAAAATAATCGAGCCAAAATCGAACCATTTCATGAGCCAAAATGGAGCCATTTCACGAGCCAATCGAGTCAGTTCGCAAACTCCAAAATCGAGCTAGCTCGCGAGCTCCAAAATCGAGCTAGCTCACGAGCTTCTTAATCGAGCCAACTCACGAGCCATTCTCGAGCTGATCGACGAGCCGTGTAACGAGCTCTAACGAGCGAGCTCGCGAGCTGCATTGTTCGAGCCAACGAACCGAGCTGGCTCGCGAGCCAGCCGAGCCGAGTAGGCATGAGCTCGAGCTCGACTCGTTTATAAACGAATCGCCTCGCGAGCCAGCTCGATTCGTTTTGAGCCGAGTTACGGGCGAGCTTTTTCCGAGCCGAACGCCGCGCCGAACACGAGCAGCTTGGTTCGTCAACAGCCCTAACGGCAAAGGATTCGGACCAACCTTTTTAAGGTTGGACCGGTTCCAACCAAAAACCGAAGAGGCAATTTGGTCATTTCGAAAAAATATCCTTCTTGACCTAAATCATTCTGGTCGGCCACCGCTCAATTCCCCATCTTTCTCTTTGCCTTCTCTCTACTCTCCACCTCTGCCGGCCGATTCCCGTCGCCTCCCTCAACACCTCCGCTTCGTATTTGACGCTCGCTACTCTCGTTCCCCCTCCCTCGCTTCCGATGAAGAACTAAGAGAGCTAGAGACTTAATTAGATTCATTGGATTCCGTCGCTTTCGTTGAAGACCTCAACAACATGATTGAAGAGTACGAGCGAGCCATCTTCTGATAAGCTCTTGGAAGCAATTTCCCAGACTTGGTGTTCTCGTTTAGATCTAGGAATGATTTGATTGCGCCGATTCCTCTCTCATCCTTTTCCTCTCCTTGGTATTCAGGTAAGCCTTCGATTTAGCTGCAAGATTCACAACGGCCAAAATTTTGGCGGTGGTTTTGAAGCAGGCGTGCTTGTCTTGGTTCTTGTTGGCAGATGAGTAGGTTGAGGAAGAAGATGACCAAAATGCATTTAGGAAAAATTAGGTTACTCATTTGTTGTTTACAAATATTGTAGGGATTGTTTACAAATTCAATCACTTATTTTGATGTTGTTGACAATTTATTTGTTTAAAAAAATTGTAGGGATTGTTTACAAATTCAATCACTTATTTTTATGTTGTTGATAATTTAACAGTTTTATAAGGTGTTGACAGTTTGACATTGAACCTATTTAATCTAGTTGTCCTATAACATGCTCACTAGTGATCAACTAAATGGCTTTGTTAACTAGTTGTATGATCTTAATGTTAATTAGTTAACTAATTTTGGAAACTAGTTAACTAATCATGATGTTATCTAGTTATAAAATAATCTCGTTAACTAGTTATTTAATAATCTCGTTAACTAGTTACCAAATCATGACATTAACTAGTTAACTAGTTAAAAACAACATAACTAGTTAGATAAGTTGTTAACAAAAAATCTAGTTAACAAATTATGGTAATTCGTTAACTAGTTAATATCATAATAACTTGTTAACTAATTTTGATAACTAGTTAACTAATGTTGATATAGTTAACTAGTTATCAAGTAAAAAATTGTTTACTAGTTAACTGTGTAAAAATAACATAACTAGTTAAATAACCTATTAACAAAAAATCTTGTTAAAATTTTGATTATATGATTATTCGTTAACTAGTTATCGGGTTAAAATCTATTAACAAGTTACCAAACAAAAAACGCTGTTAACTAGTTATCAATTTTAAAACATATTAACTAGTTATCAATAAAAACATTGTTAACTAGTTATAAGCAAAAAAAGGTGTTAACTAATTTTGATAACTAGTTATCAACTAAATTTTTTATTAACTAGTCATCTAAATCATGATGTTAACTAGTTATCAAACAAAAAATAATGTTAACTAGTTATTAGTTAAAAACCATGTTAACTAGTTATCAGTTAAAAAAACACAGCAAAAAAAATGTTAACTAGTTAACATGCCTTCGCTGGAGTCTCCCCGGAATTTGATCGGTCTCCGGAAAAGTCACCGGTGTCTCGCCGAAAAAGTCACCGGCAACGGTGGCCGATCTCCGGAGTCTCACTGGAATTTGACCGGTCGCTAGAAAAGTCGCCAGATTCTCGCCGGAAAAGTCACCAGCGAAGATGGCCGGTCGCCAGAAAAGTCACCGGCGACGGTGGCCGGTCGCCGGAAAAGTCACCGACGACAGTGGTCGGTCGCCGGAGAGTCACCTGAGAATATTAATATTTAATTTAAATATAAAAATAAATTATGTGTGTAAAGTCCTAAATACCCCTAATAATCTAGACCATTGGATTGGTCAATGGGTCAAAGAGTGATCTAATGGTTGAGAAAAGGTTCGACCGAATTCCAACCCAAGAAAAGGTTGAAGCTGAATCCGGCTTCGTATAATACAATACAAATACACTAATAGTTTGTTTGGACGGGGGAGTTGTAATTGGAATTTGTATTTGATATTCGAGAGAATGAATTTGATTCAAATATAATTAAAAAAAAGTATAACTGTTATGAAAATGATGGAGAACAATGAACTATAAAATAGAGAGAAAACACAAGAGAGAAAGAAGAGAGAATTGTTTCTTCTTATTCATCCAAATAGATACAATGGTGTGCTCTATTTATAGGCACGTAATACATAACTCCTATAGGCTAATGTAATTACATATGAATAAAGAGAATAATGAGTCATGAATGAGTCATGAATGAGCTCATATAATTACACATGAATGGGGAGAAGAATGGGTCATGGAAGACATTGATTCTTATGATCAATGTTAAGGAAGCATCCTATGTGAAGGTAGCATCCTATGGAATAATGGACATTCACTACAATATTATTCATAACACTCCCCCTTGAATGTCCATTGGTTAAGGACATACCCTATTAAAACTTTACAAGGAAAAGTGAATAGAAGAACAATACATGTATAGGGAAAATAGTATTATTCTTATTATACGCTATCACATATTGCCTCATTAAAAACCTTACTAGGAAACCCTAATGGGAAAAACCATGGTTAAGGGAAAAAGAGTGCAGTGCGTATGAACTCCCCCTCGTGATAGGATGACTCAAATCGTCTAATCTTTGAACTTCAATATTATAAATGATTTTGTTGTATGAAGTATCTTTCGTGAACAAATATGCTAGATTGTCACTTGATCATAATTTCAGTAATTATTCCACGAGTATCTAGAAATTCGTGTTGGAAAAATAACTTGGTCAAATGCATATTCTTGTAGCTTCTTCAATATGCTAAAATAAAATAACTTGAAATCTTATGTTATTTGAACATACACTACAAAAAAAGAGCAGTTTAGCGTCGCTCGTTGGGAAGGAATTTAGCGTCGGTCGATTAATAACTGACGCTAAACCCTTGACTCGCGTTTGACCAAGGGTTTAGCGTCGGTCATTAGCCGACTGACGCTAAATTTTGCCCAAAAAGCGACGCTAAAATTGGTTCCGGGTCGACCCAAGGGCGCAAACCGATTCTTTTTTGGCGTCGGTTCAACGAACGCGTTTAGCGTCGGTCATGACCGACGCTAAATTCCCGGGATTTTAGCGTCGGCCCCTTGTCCAATTTAGCATCAGTCATTGACCGACGCTAAATTCCCAAGCTATATAAACCCTGACCGGACAGAAGGAATCATTTGTGCATTTGCAAACTCCTCTCAACTCTCTCAACTCTCCTAAGGTATGTATTTTCTTATTTCATATTGTGTTGTATTTAGTTAGTGAATTAGTTAGTTATAGGGTTTTAGGGTTAGTAGTTAGTTTGTTAGGTTGTGAACTATAAAGTAGGATTTGATATTATTAGCTAGTCAGTCAAATAATCTATTTAAGAATTAGTGTGCATTATTAGTTAAGGATTTAAATTTTGTGGTTATCTTGGTAGGTGTAATTCCATTTGAGCTAGGAGCAGCGGTGACGCCGTCTTATCGTTATTTTCTCTTCTTTGGTTGTAGGTATGTATATATTAATTTTGTAATTGTGTCGTCTCATTGCATTTTTTTTTTGTTTGAGGATTATTATGCTTACTGATTACTAATTGTGTCGTACATTTATCAATGACCGTCTTCCTTCTATCCTCATTTCTCCTTGTTTCGCGTCTCATCCCAGGTGTACGGTATGCATTCTTTTATCTATGTTATTAGCTAATTGCTATGTTAAATTGCTATGTTAATTTGTTATTTGGAATTGCTATATATGTTAGTATTGAATTCCATGAATGAAATTGCGGTTTGCAGGTTTGCAGGTTGGCACTAGAAGAGTATGAGATAAGAAGCTGAAATGGCCAAAACATTTTGGCCTGTAAAACTTATTTAGCGTCGGTCAGACGAATTTAGCGTCAGTCAGAACCAACGCCAAAATGACCCGTAAATAGCGTCATTTTTTTGTAATTTAGCGTCGGTCAATAACCGACGCTAAATAAGCCGTAGTCAACGCGCGGTTGGTCAATGTTTGACCAGTTTAGTGTCGGTTATTTAAGTTGGCGTCGCTTGATGACCGACACTAAAACTGGTTTGGTTTCCGACCGGACTGGTCCAACCAAGCATTTAGCGTCGCTTGTAAAAAGGATTTAGTGTCGGTCATTAAACAACTGACGCTAAACTTTAGCGTCGGTGGAATTGGCGTCGCTTTCATGAGCGACGCCAAAAGCCTTAGCGTCGGTCAGCAACCGACGCTAAAGTCCATTACTGACCGACGCTAAGGCGCCTGATTTTTGTAGTGATAACATAGTATATGTGTCAATTTGATCTCAATGTCATTGAGTGAGAGTAGAGTATAATCTTGCCAAAATATATATTGATAGATGAATCAAGTCTTATAAGACTAGCCAAGATTCATGAGTGCTTTGATTGCACTAAGATACGATACTTCATGATAGAGTGATTCTTCATTACTTTATCGATATATATATCAAAATCTACTCACATATAATGATCTTACTACCATCAAGATAGTTATGGATAATATATATCCATATCGAATTTTCAACACTTAGAAGTGCATCTTTGTTGATAAACAACAATCGTGTTTGAGAGGTATACACTGTGCAAGTAATTTGCAATGATATTGATTCATATCTTTCATCTCAACTCTTTAATCAAATAGCTAATTTCTTTGAGAAACTCTTAATGAGTCTCAATAGCTAATCAATTAGATAACAAGATGATGACATCTTAACCTTTGGAAATAAATAAAAAACACTTTTTCAAAATAAAAGAAAGTTAGAAATTTTGATACGATATAATTTCAAAACCAAAAATATTTAATGATAAAAATCAAGTATTAAATATAAAATATTGACAAATAAAACATATAAAATATTTGGTATACGAAATATATCATTCTTTCTCAATTTCATAATTCGTATGACGTCAATTCAATAATATTATTGAATACTGTTCGCGTGAACTTGACTTATTGTTCGCATTTAGCAAAATGAATCATTCCGGAAATTTCAAATACGCATATATGTCCACTACAACAAAAACAGTCACGATTTTTTGGTACCTTTAGTCATGGTTTTTACCGTGACTAAAAAATTTAGTCACGGTTTACTTAACAAACCGTGATAAATATTTGTCACGGTTTTGGTTAAAACCGTGACTAATATTTGTCACGGTTTTAACCAAAACCGTGACTATTTTAGTTCAATATAGTCACGGTTTATGAGGAAACCGTGACAAATATCAGTGATGAAAGTGCAATATCCAGACTTTCCAGTGATTGAATTTGCCAGTTTCTTATATTATACAACTAGACCCTCAACTTCTTCCATTATTCGAACTGATCCATAAACTTAGAAAGTTATCAAAATCTCCCAATTAAACTTTTTCCGTTATACAAATCAGTCACTCCAATTTTAATTGTCAAGTTATCACAATTAATGACCAAATCAGTAATAAAATCAAATCAGTCCAAGCCCTCAACTTTTCCAGTTATGCAACTTGGTCCAACAACTTAATGAATTAATAAATTTCTACCGTCCAACAACTTTCTTCTCCGGCGACGGCAGAGTCGCCGGCGACTCTCTGGACCGGTGGTTTCGAATAGGGAGGCTAGGTTTTGAATCTGGATCGAAGTTGGAGGCTAGGTTGAGGGAGGCTAGGTTTCGGAACTGGATCGGAGTTGGAGGCCAGGTTGAGGAGGCTAGGTTGAGGTTGAAGCTCAGGGCAGCAGTTGGATCGTCGGAGTTGGAGATGGAGCTTTGGATGAGCGGAGGAGTTCAATGGAAAGAGGAGTTGGGTTGAGCGGAGATGGAAGATTGGAGAAGAAGAGGCGGATCGGAGAAGCAGAGGAGCTATTTTAGGAGGGGATTTAGAAAGGAGATGGGTGGCGGCGGAAGAAGAAGGTGGCAGTGGAGCTTCAGAGGCGGCGGAGGAAGGGAAAGAAAACAGAAGAAGGAAAGAAGATAAGAGCCACTGATCGGAGAAGAAGAGAAGGGGGAGAAGAAGAGAAGGATGTAGAAGAAGAAGAAGAAAGAGGGAAGAAGGAAGAAGAAATAGGGCCACTACGGAAATCGAGGAGGGCCACTAGGATTGCCAGCGTGTTTGCTTTGTCACGGTTTTCTATTTGAACCGTGACAAATTAGTCACGATTTTAAAACCGTGACTAATTTGTCACGGTTCAAATAGAAAATCGTGACAAATTAGTCACGATTCAAATAGAAAACCGTGACAAATTAGTCACGGTTTACTAAAACCGTGACTAATTTGTCACGGTTTCAAAAACCGTGACTAATCCCCATTTTTCTTGTAGTGGTCATTATTAGACAAACATGCATATAGGTTGTAATGACATCCATTAAAGACAAATATCTTATATCTCCCTTAACAAATTGCCAGACTAATCATATAATGAAAAGTTATTGCATCCACCAAATGGAAAATATGTCTCGTTTGCTTACATCTTCATGTGTAGAGACTTTATATATATTTAGGCCCCGTTCACTATCAATTAAAATTATGAAAATTATATAATTTACTTAATTAATCTAGAATTCAGCCTATAATAGTGTTCAGCTGTGAATTAAATAATGCAAATTAATAATTGGAACAAAAATTCTGCCAAATTAAATAAGTGAGAAATAGTAGCTTACACAAATTATATAATTCAAATTAAATAATTTATAGACAGGGAATTATGAAAAATTCAAAACAGGTGATCCACCTTTCAAGCCCCCACTCTTACCAAATAATCCTACAAAATCCTAACATCCTACTATCTATACAAATTATTGACCCAAACTAAAACCCTATAAACCCACAACTGTTTACACACCACTATACTAACAATACACTATTTGTACCGTTTGCATCGTTTCAAACTTCCAAACGCCATTCCACTGTCCATAGCATCCTCCATGCCTTTGTCTGCCTCACTGTGAACAATGTTTTCAAACAGAGCTCACCCATAAACGATCACTCATTCTCCTTTTCTATCTTCAACATATGTCAAATAAACACAAGAGCAAAACGGTAAGGAAACAAGGAATGGCTTTGATAGAAACCATGTAAAATTATCAGAACAAACATCAAATAGTATTACCAAATCGACTCTTACTGCACCCACCCGCCAAACAGATTAAGCTCCCTTCAGCGAACCTTGCACTGATTCCGTGCTTCACTAAGTAGTTTTTATGTTCATTCATTGTATTGAAAGCCAGTCTTGCTTACTTCCACAACCTTCATCTTCAATCCCTAACCCAATTTCATCCACCCAAACATTCTTATCTACATTTTTCTAGTCAGCTTTGACAAGAAAAGGAAAGCTAATAAATGACATAAGGGCTAAGCCAAGTGTGAGCAAGTATATCAACACGTGGCGCTCCCATGTTTTTCTCTAATCTCCCTCCCTTATCTATTTTAACATGTGGCTGTTTGGTTTGGGCGGAGTTACCTTATCTCTACTTCTCATGATTTTGTCAGCGTGGGTTTAATCCCTTCTAATATAGTTCCAAATAATATATAATCCTATCTAAAATAGATGTATATATGAGACACAATAAAACCATAGAAGTGTGTTATTAATATTTTCCGAGTACACTTGTGTATATATGATTTCTTGCAATACTTTATGAAGCAACTATAATTTGTAATAATATTGTAATTCAACTATAAAGTATTGTGAACACAATTATTATTAGGGAATTATTTAATTTCACAATTTACATAAGCCCAAGTAAACAGATTTCAATTATGCATTATAATTATCTAAATTAAATAATTCACCCAATTATATAATTTAAGATAATTTATAGTGAACGGGGCCTTAGACTTTTCATTTTTCTAGGGAATATAATATTGTCGCAATCACATTTTCTATTTTGGCCAATCATTTATTTGTTTGCATGCATTAATGAATTTGGCTCATGATCCTCATTTTCGCTTATCATATTTAGCGCTGCATTGCAATGAAAAATTTCGTCAACGTTGACTTCATCATGATTCCAAAAATTTTCATCAAATACATTTCATCCATAATTATCAGGTACCTGATGCTCTTCAGGAGCACATGTATTTGTTTGATATCCTTTATACTTACCCTCAATTTTGACCATCTTAATTTAAAACTCCTTTTCACGTTTTGAGGATTTATATATTTGGAATCGATTGATTTTTCATGCTTTGTGAGTGCTTTAGAATCATTTGTGTTTTTACCAGCACAGAAAAACACTTATGTTGGAGCAAATGTAGTTGGCATAAGAGATTTTTTATGTCACTATATTCGGGTCGTTAAAACGTCTGGCAGTTGATCAACTCAACTATGTTAATGAATTATCCTTGTGAACTATAAGTTCATATTTTTTAGTACGAGGATCAAAATGATAATTCATTCTAACGAATCTCTTTGTCCAACCTTTGATTTTCTCCTCCTAATGTTGGGAAATTTGAATCACAAAATGATGTGATCATCTAAACGAGTCATCTATAATCTCCTGACAGTAATGTAAATATTTGACTATCAACGAAGACTCAAACCCAACATATATAATTCCCAATCTCTATTGAGATTTGAATTAATGAATTGTGGTGGAGCAATTGGGATGTATATATCACGTCATAATATTCTTACATGGGAAATATGAGGTTTTGACCCAAAACCAATTATAACGGGGGAACTCATTATAACTCGTTGGCATGATGCAAATTCATGTTCTTCATCTAAAGATACATGCATATAGGATAATATTCTCAATGACGTATTTCACTCATTGGATAATCATGAAAATATGCTCATAATCAAGATGATTGAGCTAATAATCTCGCGAATTGGATGTTGCGAGTATATACTCTAGACACATGTGAATATCTAGTTGATGCATCAATTAAAATATCTAGATGAATCATATGTTGGGTGCATCTTATGAATCCAAATATCACCCTTATTCTTTATGTAAGCGATTCATTGCTTACTGTTGTCAATGATTATCCAACCATCAACTTAGTGTGAGAACAAGCAACCGAAAAGGTTATTTATGTGTGTGGAATCTTTCAAAATTAACCACGTAAAATCTCAATTCGCATAATTGTAGAACCGGGATGGTCTAACCGGTTATGCCAAATAATTTGCCAGGAGAAGTAAACGTTTAGTTTACATTTGTAAGAGCTTCAATGAGATGACAAATTATAATACTTTCATTGTTTTTGTCATCATAATCTATATATGTGAATATGATGAACATATATATTCATTATTCTTATCTTTGTTTTTGCAATATGATATCCATTAATGTGATATCTTTATAACTTAATATATTTATACACAATTTTGTAGAATATAATGCACCATCAATAAGGAATCTCTTTCTCTATGTAACAACTTTTGAGGATGTAATAGATTATAAATTTCATCAATATGAAAATTTTTCATCCATTGAATAATACATGAGCTCTTTCTAGTATTAGTTTTGGCTTATTTCTTTGCCATATTATAAAAGGAGTATTTCTCCTTTATTGATGATATATGTCGATACATCATCGATATTACTTGATGTTGATAGTGCTTGTAAAGAATCTCATTTAAAACGAGAAATAAAATATCACAATTTTCAATTATCAATATCACAAATAGGTGAAGATTGTTCTCTTCACAATCAATAAAGATGATATTTTTTCGAATAATCGATATTAATTTGATCCACCATTTGTAATTGTACAACTGGTACGATGTATGAACAATTGTTATTTCATTAGAATCATTGCGTACTCCTTACTAGATGTTGAATTTTATCACTTTATTCATTAAGAATTTTTAACTTCCATTTGGAATATACTTTCTTTGTAATTCGCCTTACATTATGACCATCCAAACAAAATATTGTTTGCATATATAAATAATGATCATGTCATGTCATATTCACTCTTTGAAATGATATAACATATGTAATTTGATGCATTCCTTTGCCTTTGACTATGATCATCCAAACAAATTTGATAGTTGTATCACCATTTATGTGATCATATTCATTTTCTATTTCAAGTTTTGTGAAAGACACTTGAAATTTCATTCTTATGACCATCAAAATCATAGATGAATGTATTCTTTTGTTCACTTGTGGGAACATTGATATTGTCACTTTATGGAAATATGATTATAACCATTCATATAAAAGAATGATATTATGTCTCATGGATCATCAACATTTGAGACATATAAGATAATCCATTTTCCTTGGATAACATGTGTATCTTGGTACACTTATATATTCTCATGGAATGTTATTGTATATTCCAAAGTATTGGTTCAAATACCAATCTTTCTCACATGAATCATAATCATGTTATGTTCAAAAAAAAATCATAATCATGTTTTGCTACTTTGATTTGGACAAAATATTATTGTAGCATATGTGTTGGATACATTCTCTATGAGAAATGACAAATAGTCCTCTAGACTATTGATATTCAAATGAATTCCAACATCCAACCATCATTGTTTCCAAAATCATCATAAATAGCTTTCGCGAATAGAAACAATAAAATAATAATGTATATGAATAATAACGAATTGAAACTTCATAATACAAAGTTTATACCTTATGATGACGATCTTGTTCTCCAAGGAGTAAAACTTCATGAATCTTCAAGGTGGGCAGAGCTTCGTGCTGATAACGTGTTATGAAAATGATGGAGAACAATGAACTTTGAAATAGAGAGAAAACACAAGAGAGAAAGAAGAGAGAATTGTTTCTTCTTATTCATCCAAATAGATACAATGGTGTGCTCTATTTATAGGCACATAATACATAACTCCTATAGGCTAATGTAATTACATATGAATAAAGAGAATAATGAGTCATGAATGAGCTCATATAATTACACATGAATGGGGAGAAGAATGAGTCATGGAAGACATTGATTCTTATGATCAATGTTAAGGAAGCATCCTATGTGAAGGTAGCATCCTATGGAATAATGGACATTCACTACAATATTATTCATAACAATAACTAGTTATAATGGAAGCAGATCGGTGTCCAGGATTTTCCTGGTTTGGAAAATTCCAAACCCAATTCCAACCATGAGATCTAGGTTGACCCTTTGACCAATCTAATAATATAGATTTGTTAGGAGTATGTAGGACTTTACACATTATTTAATTAATATATTTTATTAATATTTTTTTTAAAATATTTTATGTTTAATAGTTTATAGTTGGCAACACTTCGTCGCCGGCTAACGTCGCCGAGAACTTTTCCGGCAACTTTCTTCAGTGACTTTTTTTGGCGATTTTTCCGACGATGACAAGTTAACTAGTTAACCTGATTTTTACTATTAACTTATTAGCATGATTTTTTTATTGATAACTAGTTAACTAGTTAACTTGGGTTTTTACAGTTAACTAGTTAGTTAACATGTTTTCCAGTGACTTTTCCTGCGACTTTTCCGACGAGGCTCCAGAGACCGACCAAACTCCGGTGACTTTTCCGGAGACGACAAATTAACTAGTTAACCTGATTTTTACTAATAACTTGTTAACAAGATATTTTTATTGATAACTAGTTAACTAGTTAACCTGAGTTTTTATAGTTAACTAGTTATCAGCAGATAACTAGTTAACATGTAATCCAATCGAGTTAACTAGTTAACCAATTGAGGTAACTATTTATCAAGTTGATAACTAGTTATCAAAATTAGTTAACTAGTTAACTTATCGAGTTAACTAGTTAACATCATGATTTAGATAACGAGTTAACTAATTATCTAATCGAGTTAACTAGTTAACCATCGAGTTAACTAGTTACCAAATTGTTAACTAGTTATCTAATCGAGTTAACTAGTTACTAAGTTGTTAACTAGTTAGCTTATCGAGTTAACCAGATAACTTATCAAGTTACCTATAATACAATTAGTTTATACAGTTCTTCAAATAATATTTCTCTTCAAAATAAGGAACTTGATAGGCCCTAACCCCAAGTGACCATGGACTTCGAGGCAACCCAAAGACAAGCCTGCTAGGAGGCGGTCAAACAGTCAGGCCTAGGACCGCTAGCGACGATCAACAAGCCCAGCCCAAGGCGGCAGGCGATACCCAAGGGATAGACACGTGTTAGAATCCTAGGGTAGGCTTCACGAGCGGCTGGGATCGAACCTTGGTCGCCAAGACAGAGGGACTATAAATACAACTCTGACTCCACCGAGCAGGGGGGGAACATTCTTTTACCCAGTGGACCAAACGTCTGCGTTACGTTATTTCGTTCACCCTTCCCCTTACCTATCATAATTGCCTCACAATTACCTGAATTGACTACTACTTTCCTCTCTTTTTATCGAGGTACCCCCATCATCCAAGGGCAAAACGATTGAGCCTTCCTCAACTATTGGGCCAGACAACTAGTTTGGAACAATTGGCGCGCCAAGAAGGGGAAGTAGGAGGCGCATTTCACTAAGACAGGCGATCTCACTCTAAAAAGGACGAATGGATCCAGGGGAGACATCTACTCCCCGTGGAGTGCGAGGGGACGGAGTAACACCGCTTAAGCATGTGACTACTAATGATCATACGATTCCCGAGGTCGCAAGAAAGTTGGGGAATGACTTGGAATCAGAGTCCCAGTCTCAAGATCATGGAAAAATCTACTCAGACCAAGGCGACCCAGCGTCATATGCATATTACATGCTTGAGCAGCGATTATTAACTCTGGAGCAGCAAAACCTAGAGTTGACTCAATTGCTAAAAACGGTGATCACCTAGCAAGCAAGGGCCCCACCGATTTTGGAAACCCGACCACCACCTCAGACGACCGCTAATGAAATTCTACAGCAGTTTCGCCCTACAATATGTAGTCAAAATCCCGATTTTAATCTTAAAATCTTACGGTTTTACGATTTCACTGGTCTCTAGCGATCTTGATTCCACACAAAATCTATGGGTCGTAAAATCTAGTAAAATCTAGATCAAAATCTTAGAATCTTATAAAATCAACGATTTTTCTTGTATTTTACGATTTCACTTTCTAGAGAAAATTACTAGTTTGTATAACAACATATAAGTCAGAACAAAGATAATCAAATTTTATTAAAGATTTTGATTAATTAAGTTAGAAGTTATTACTTAAATGTGTCTAAAATCTAATTATTACTTCCTCGAATGACCGCTTAGGAGCCGACATTCTCTCTTTTCTCTTATCTAGATTTTTCAAAGTTGGGTTTTGGTCTTCTTTATTCTTAAAATGTTGTTGACTTCAATGATTTGATAGTAGTTCATAAAATCTTACGATTCTGATTTCAACCATATTTTCGATTCCATGTGGAATCGCGATTTTGACTACATTAGGAGCCACCCAGGTAGCCGTTCAACAGCCGCTTGCCAGATCAATTTTCGCTGAACAGCTATCCATGGGGCTCGTGCCGCCGAACATGGACAAATATCGGGGAATAATAGATCTAGATGATCACCTCCAAACATTTCAAATCGCCATGCAAATGCAGCAGGCGAGTGATGCAACATATTGTAGGACTTTTCCAGCTACATTAGGAGGGAGGGCTAAAGAATGGTACATGAACTTGCCTGAGGGGATCATTACGTCATGGGAAGGATTCACCATGATTTTCTCACAAAAGTACGAAAGTAAGAGAACTAGAATGGTACCACTGCAAGTTTTGGTGAACTTAAGACAAGGAGCAAGTGAATCACTTAAAGAGTTTTTTGTCAAATGGACGGGGGTGGTACAATCCATCAGGAATGTGGATCACGATATTGCTGCTGCAAGCCTGTTCCAGGCAACCCACAACAAAAGGCTACGCGAATCGCTAACGAACACTTCGCCAACATTTCTATCTGATTTAGAGGCAAGGGTTCATAAAATTAACTTAGTGGAAGAGCAGTTGGCAGAGCCTGTGGAGGAAAAGGCGGCCAAGGGAGTGAACCAGGAAAACAAACAAATGGATAGGCAGTCCAGGTGGCGACGAGCGAAAAGATCGCCTGAGAGGAGAAGATTCCAAGAAGATCGAAGGGGGTTTCGTGAGGAGCAATTGGAATACACCCCCCCCTCAATGACTCCAGAAGGAATATATTCCTATACATGCAACATAAGGATCACCATATACAATGGTCGGAGCCTATGCAAACCCCAACAGACCAAATAAGTCGCCAAAAATTTTTTGATTTCCATGACTCACATGGGCATACCATAGAGGAGTGCAGAGAGCTCAAGAATGAAATTGAGCGATGGATCAAAGAGGGAAGTTTGAGAGACTTTATTCTAAACACAAAGCGAAAAGATAAAGGTCCGGAAGGAGGTCTCTTAGAAAAGGAGGAAACTCATGAGAAGAAAGGTGGAGTGTTCGCCCGATTGCAGGAAACGTAGGGCGATGAAGAAGCAAAGAAAAATTCTCATCCAGAAGTTAATAGAGTATTTCAAACTATCTTCGGAGGCGAGAGTTTCCCAACGAAGAAGGTGAAAAAGAAGGAAGAGGTGCAGGAGGTGATGATAATTGATAGTATAAATCGCCCAATCCTGGATTTCACTTAAGACGATATGGCCAGAGTTGGAGGGCCAAGCTTGGAAGCCATGGTGATTCAGGTCTTCACCTATAACAGCCGAATTGAACGGGTAATGATTGACGAAGGGAGCTCAGCCGACATCATTTTTTGGGACATGTACAAGTAGATGGGCCTACCCGCCAGCATACTAAGGCAAACAAAGACAACTATTTTAGGGTTTTCAGGACACACGGTACCCATCAAGGGGATAGCTACGGCGAAGCTCACTATCAGTGATGGGGAAGTACAGTCTACATGGTCTATTGACTTTCATGTCATGGATTGTAAGTCAACATACAATATGATTTTGGGTCGCCCAGCCCTAGCAACATTTCAAGCTATTTCATCCCCAGTGCATCAGGTTTGGAAATTCCCCACGGAAGAAGGAGTGTGAGTTGCTTGGGGACATTTTGAGATCGCCAGGAAATGTTACAGAGCGGCGACGAAGAGTACATGTTATAATATCATCCTAGAGGCGGACAGTGGGAATGAGAGGCTAACTCTAGCTGAGTCTGATATACCAATACCCTTGTGGGAGGAAGATCCAACGAAGACAATCCGAATATCATCATACTTGGAGGAAAAAGCACGGAGTGAAATGATCAAGCTTATAAGGGAGATTGTGCACCTATTCGTGTGATCACCCAACAATATGCCAGGAATCGCCCCAGAAGTTATCAAGCACTGCTGGCGAATGAGCCAGGAAGTCGCCCGGTGCAACATAAGAGACAAAATATTTGTCGGGAAAGGCAGCAAGCAGTGGCGATCGAAGTTGACAAGCTATTAAAAGAAGGTTTTATCAAGGAAGTCAGATCTCCGGAATGGCTGGCGAATGTCGTCTTGATTAAAAAATCATCAGGACCCTGGAGGACGTGTGTAGATTTCACAAGTTTAAATGATGCTTGCCCAAAGGATCCATATCCACGTCCAAATGTTGAGTAGTTAGTGGATGCGACAACAAACAACGAGATGCTATCCTTCTTAGACATGTTTTCTGGCTATCACCAGATTCCTCTAAATGAGGAAGATCAAGAAAAAACGATGTTCATGACACCTACATCCAATTATCGCTACAGAGTGATGCCGTTCAGACAAAAAAAACGCAGGCGCTACATACTAGCGAATGACCGACACAGTCTTCACAAAGCAGATAGGAAGAAATCTAGAAGAGTATGTGGACGATTTGTTGGTGAAGAGCAAGAAGTCAGGGGATCACCTGGGTGATTTAAGAAAAGCTTTTGACGCCCTGCAACAATACTCTTTCAGACTCAATTTGCTTAAATGCGTCTTTGGTGCAACATTAAAAAAATTATGGGGCTATCTCGTAACAAGGAGGGGATTAGAGGCTAACCCATCTCAGATAGCAGCGATCACATCTATGACGTCCCCGAAAGTGGTCAAGGAAGTCCAAGTGCTATTTGGAATATTGAATGTGATCAATCACTTCATCCCACGAATCTCTGACCAGTGCGCGCCATTCTTCGCAGCACTCAAGAATGCATTCAAATTCGTATTGAACAAAAGCAGTGTTGCCGACAAAAGAAGAGAAAAGGCACAATTGCGATTAATCGCCAAAAAAGAACAGCTCTGTCCCCACCGCATAGCAGTCGATGATCTAGTACTTCGAATGATCTTTCATCCTGTAGTGGGAGCAGCTAAGATGAACCATGGTTGGGAGGGACCATAAAGAATTTGAAGGGTGGTCCGCGCCAACACTTTCAAGTTAGCAGAGATGGACGGAACAAAAGTCTTGAAAACATGGAGTTCTATGCATCTACGTCAATATTACAATTAATTAAAGTTTCTTTGTAACGCTCATTTTGAATCAAAGAAAATTGCCCGATAGCAGTTATCGCTGGACATAACCTTTTTTGCAGATTATCTACCAATACGTGTTAAGTAAGACCCACGGGCATTGAAGTGACCAAGTAAGACCTACGGGCATTGAAGTCGCTAAGTAAGACCTACAGACATTGAAATTGCCAAGTAAGACCTACGGGCATTGAAGTGACCAAGTAAGACCTACGGGCATTGAAATCACTAAGAAAGACCTATGGGCATTAATTTGCCAAGTAAGACCTATGGGCATTAAAATGCCAAGTAAGACTTACGTGCATTAAATCGTCAAGTAAGACCTAAGGGCATTGAAATCGCTAAGTAAGACCTACAGATACTAAAATGCTAAGTAAGACCTACGAACATTCAAATCGCCAAGAGCAGATCTACGAAAAAATCACTAATACGAACAAGTGCGAATCAAACTAATATTTTGTTCCGCTCATAGAACACAAAATAAAGTACGAGACTGGGCACAGATGGCCCGAACAAAAAAAAATAGTAACAACAACAACGTCAAATTACAATCATTGAGTGGAAAGCTTTTTTGCTTTCTCTTTCGATTGAGAGGATGGAGTAGTGATGGAGGATTGCAGCTTAGACCCGCCTTTGGGTGGACCCGACCTAGAAGCAGAGGCTTCGTTGATCCTTAGAAGATCGGTGTGAGTAACCATCTCGAGTGCAAGTTCCCCCGGTGTAAGCTCAATAAGGCCTCACCTCCGGCGCTTAGCACTAATATAATCTGCGTCATTCTCCTCCACCTCATGCATCAAGCAATTGGCATCGCGGAAGGCCTCACCCTCGTCTGAGTTAGTTGGATCTTCCACCTCCGAGTTGTAACGATGTAGGCCTCAAAGCACAACTCAGAATATGCGACGAGTGGGCTAGGGCCGAGTAGGCGAAAAAGCTTGGATTTCCTTGCGACAACTGCGCATCACCACGCCCATGCTCTCCCCCAATGTCTGGTTGCAGTAGGCAACCATTTGGTCATGGAGCGATCACTGCTCTGCAAGGGCATGATCGCTAACTTCGTGAGCGGTAAGAGAATCATCCAGCAATCCCCGCAACTCTGCCTTCTCTTCTTGCTCCTTGGCAGCTTCACTCTTTGCAAGGGTGAGATCAGCCTCAAGATTTGCAACACGGCTTTTCGCTAATTCAAGATTGGTCTTCAGGCGGCCCACTTCGGCCTTCAAAGTAATCACTTTGGCCTTCAAGGCAAACTCGGAAGCTTCCACTTCGGTGACACGGGCCTTGGCATCCCCAACCTCTCGCCGATAAATCTCATCGACTCCAAGCGATTTGGAGCGGTGCTGAAAATTTGGTATTTTTGATAAGTAACCAAGGTAAAAGATAGTGAAAAGGGAAGGTAAAATAAAGACAGGAAAATAAAATATGAGCGTACCTGCTCCTCGTTGTAAAGATGAGTGAGATCGAGGCCAAGATCGCGCAAGTCATTTACCTCCTTCTTAAGGTTCTCGTTCTCCTGCCGCAGATCCTCATTCTCCTGCTTAGCTTTCTTGCAGGAAATGAAGAGATCGCCCATCTCAGAGACCGCCTGGAATTATAAAAAAAAACAAAAAAAACACAAATGCATAAAAAAATAAAAATAAAAAGAGAAAAAGAGAAGGAACAGGAAGTAAAAGCCAAGGCGATAAAGGAAATCGATCCTGAAGAAGATGAAGGGAAGAGGAGCCATGAAGCTCTAACATGTCGGAGCTCTCTACTGGGGCCTCACGATCATGAAAAACCCCATCAGCATACTCGGTTGTAATGCCGCTAGCCATCTCTAAGGATATGTTGGAGGTGGATGGATGCGCTAAAGAGAAGTAGGGTAGATGAAAAGGGCCCTCCTCCTCGCTACCTTCTAGAGAGTCCACCAGGAACACGCTACTCGCACGAGCAGAATAACGGCTCCGGCGTTGGCTATCAGAGTCTGGAGTCGGAGGCATGTCGTGGGGGCCTTGAGGAATGTCCATGGGGCGAGTTTCATCTCCCAGTGGGAGCTCGGGGTTCTTGGGGCCCAGTATCGGTGGAAGCGTTGGAACTTGAGAATCGACAATAGGGTCAGCCCCAGTAGCCGGATTGACGGTAGCTTGTGCAGCCCGGTCTAGCAAAGCTTGGATAGACATACCATCCTCGCTGTCCATGACCTGCTGATGAGGCTCAGGAGATTCAGGAATAATGATAGGTGGCTCGCGAGAAAGCACCTCATGATCACCAGAAGGTCCTTGTGGATGCTGAGAGGAAGTCGCATGTCCTCTTTGTTTCTTGGTAGACCTCCATTGCAGGGGGTCTCCTCCGAATCGTTGGAAGGCTTAGCAGAAGTCTTCCTATTATCAGAGGAAATCCATAACTTCCTCTTTTTGGCAGCATCGGCGGTCTCCCTACCGCCAGGAGACTTTCGAGTCTCGTCATCAGTCAGTAGAAGAGGCCTTCTTCGATTCAGATTGCCGCCTGGACGTTTTCTTGTCCTGGGCGACCGGAGGAGCGACTGGTGGTGTGCCATCCGGCTGAGGGAGAGTTTCAGCGGCAAAACCACGAGTGGTGGTGCTGATCAAGCAGCTTGCCATATTTATGCAACCTACAAAAAAAATGAGGGAAGAAGTGGTAAGCAACCAAATCAAGAACAAGCAGTGACACTAACAAATACAAGCAGAAGAAAACAGAGAGCATATCCAGATGTCGCCTAATCCAAGGTAGTACCTCCCCCAGATTCCTTCTTGAGTGTGAAAGTTGGAAAGGGTGTGGAGGTCGTGACACTCGAGCAAATTATGCTTCCTTTCAGTGATCTCTTGCTCGGTAGGAGTAATGTCAATGTTGAAGCGATCAATATCGCCAGTGGACCAGGAATCAGGTAGCAACTCGGTCCAAGGGTGATCTGAATCGTTGGGTTTGAAGTAGAAGAAGGAGTGGTACCAAGTAGGACAGGGTTTAGCAGAGAGGAGAACTCCTTCCTTGGGAAACTCTCTTCGCCTAGTAAAGCTCAAGCCATTGGATGTCACTTTCGCGTTATACAAAAGATGAAAGTATCGAATGGTGGGGATTATTTTCATATAGGCACATGTGCACTCAAAAGCGGCAACCATGGACCAATATACTGTGTTAAAAGCACCTAGGGAAGCCTCGAAGCACTCCAGCAGCGAGCATACAAAAGTAGAGGGTGGTAAGTGAAACCCATTACTGAAAGACTCGGTCCAGATCACGTGCCAACCTGGGGGACAATTCCCTATGGTGGATAGCCAAGAGAAAACTGCAAATTTATAGTTGGAAGGAAGTTGGGCCTTGGGCAGAACCTTGGCGATCCTCTGTGTTGTGCCTGAGCGAAAATAGCCAGGCCCTATAACACGACACACGTCGCAGGGGGCTCCTTACCTCATACAAGCCCAATTGTGGACTTTGTACTCATCATTCTCAGCGGTGGCATCCGCGTATATCTCGAATTTATGAATAGACTTAGAGAATCCCACCTGACGAGATCCCCAAAAGGGTAAGGTCAGCTCAATGGTGGAGGTTTCTTCTTGATTTACTTCATCGTCGACGGAAGGAGTAGAAGGCTGATGAGGGTTTTAGATTGTTAAGGATTTAGTTGCTATCTCAGTGGAAATGGTTGTGGAAGTAGAGGAAGAGGAGGGTCAGTATCCAGAGAATAAGAGAGTACTTGATTTTCACTATCGGTGGAAGAACTCATGATGAAAAAGAGATAGGAAAAGTCAATTGCAGAAGGAAGAAGTGGGAGCATAAAGTTTACATACCAGAATGGAGGCGAGATGCACTGGTAATCCTGGGGGAGTAATGAAGGGAGAAGGAAGAAATAGATAGCAGACGAGTATTGGAGGTTTCGAGGCGAGGAACGCAGAAAATGTCACAGTAAGGTAGAAAATAGTTGGGTAGCAGGAAGTGCTGGAAACGTAAAGAATAAAAAGGAAGAAGAAGGAGAGCTTTTATAAAAGAAGAAGAAGGATCTGGAGGATGGGAGTAGCAAAATGTCGCTGGATGAGGATTGGTTTAAAAGCGAGGCAGATGGGATGGGCCACATTCCCTAGGCAATAATGGCTACCTACGAAGTAGCTAAATTTTCCCCAGCTTCCCTCGTAAGCTTTGTAGGAAAGTACCACAGTACCCTAGAAGCGAAAAGGCGAGCGTGCGAGAGGAAGTGACACGTGGGCAGAGGAAGAGTGGAACATAGTGAGCGATCACCAAGTGGGTCGCCAAGTAGGGAAAAGGCAAGGCCAGATAATAGACTAAAAGCGGGCAATTGTCAAATTCCCTTCCCACGTGGAGCCTAAGAAGGTAATTTAGGGCCGATCGAGTGGGTAGGGGCGATCTACAGCTCTTACCTAAGCAAAGGCTCAACTAAGGAGCTTGAGGGAAATTAATAAGCCCCAGCCAGGTGATCAGGAGCGAGGAATCACACCTAGAGTATCGCCAACATTCAGAGATAATACAATTTTAAGCCCTTACCTAAGCACAAGCTTAGCTAAGGGGCTTGGGGGAAAATGATAGACTCCAGCCCCAAGTGACCATGGGCTTCCAGGCAGCCAAAGACAAGCCTGCTAGGAGGCGGTGAAATAGTCAGGCCTAGGACCGCAAACGGCGATCAACAAACTCAACCCAAGGCGATAGGCGATACCCAAGGGATGGCCCACCGCAGCAGGCCCTAGGATTTTAGTGGCACATAGACATGTGTTAGAATCCTAGGGCAGGCTTCACGAGCGGTTGGGATCGAACCTTGGTTGCCAAGACAGAGGGACTATAAATACAACTCTAACTCCACTGATCAGGGGGAACATTCTTTTACCCAACAGACCAAACATCTGCGGTACGTTATTTCGTTCACCCTTCCCCTTACCTATCATAATCGCCTCACAATTACCTGAACTGACTACTACTTTCATCTCTTATTACCGAGGTACCCCCATCATCCAAGGGCCAAGCGATTGGGCCAGGCGACTAGTTTGGAACAAAACTATACAAATGACAGAAATTTACAATTGTTAATAATTACTAAACAATCACCTAAGTTTGGGTAGCTGGAAATTAGTCATGGAGACTTGATAGTTTAGAATATAGTCACTAAACTTTGATAGATTACAAAATAGCCATTCTTCTCCAATCGGAAATCTCCAATCCAAGTAGCTCTTCCCACTGGTAGTTGGAAAACCAATTTGAACAAAGATAAAGAAAAATCAAAAGAGAGGGAGCTAGTCGGAAGCTCGTGACTGGAGCTTTGGGTTTCGTATCATGGTATATATCGATGGAAGGGGAGAAGAGTTAGTGACACGGAGAGACGGTGCAACGATGGCTGCGACGAGGACAACCCCATGAACGGAGGAATCTCGTTCTCTGTGTCGGATCGTCACCACGGACACGGGGCGGCGGCGGCTCATGTTCAGCTGAGAGAAAGAAACGAACGGATGAAGGATCTCGTCGTTGGCGATCGATCGGAGGAAAGGGGAGGCGTCAGTGGTGTTTTGAAGCTTTGGCAGTTGAGAGAAACGTCGGTGGTGATGGTTGGCGGCTGCGGCGAGAGATAGCTTTGGTCATTTGGTGTTGAAGGAGAAGAGTAGTGGCGCTCATTAGGGTTAGGCTATATAGTTTTTTAAAAAGAAAATAATACCCCTCCGGGTTTTAGTTTGGAACGTTCCAAACCCGGAGGGTTTGGACGCAGATCTGATCCCAGTTATAAGAATTAGTTTTTGTCAAATATATATATATATATATATAAGAAATAGTTACAAGTTCTCGTTACTAGTTACAAGGTCTCGAAATTAGTTACGAGACAAAATAACTAGGGTTGTTTGGTTGCAGTGATATTGATATTGATAACTACAGATATCATGATATTTAGGATATCATCATTTTTTCTGTCCTGAATATCATGATATATGAGGGCCAGAAGTGATATCAGTATCACTCAACAAATATTCATGTGGGGAGGTGAATATCTTCAGAGTGATATTGATATCACAGTTTTTGGACAATTTTATCCTCACTCAACCTTCACAATTATAATGTCATCAACCCCATTACCCAAATGTATTTTTTCTCATTTTTATATTGTCTCATTTTTTATATTTATTTATTAATTAAGATAAATAATTATGATTTAGTTTTTAATTACTTAATTAGAATTTTTTAGTTAGAATTAGAATTCACCATGAAAATTATTTTAACGTTTTATTTTTGCTAGAAGAGGGAGTTGTGTTAGCGGTAAATATAATACTAATTATTTTCTTAATGACTGAACATTTATTATTATAAAGGTATAGTTAACTCGAGTAATTAATTTATAAATACATTTACGAATTAAAAGAGAGAGATTACAAATTTTAATTTATAAACACACATGCTTTTAATTAAATGTTAGGACTAGTTTTATACTTTGTTCAAACAAATGATGGTATTTTGGTACATTCATCCATGCACTCACAATCCACAACTCATTTAAATATTACTACCCCAAACAGTGATATGAAAGAATCACTTTTATCAATATCAATATACTAACATATCAATATATCTCACATATCATGATTTGTAGATATCATCCAACCAAACGACCCCTAGTTTTTTTTTGCCAAATACACAGATATAGTAAAACCTTTCACGATTATATCAGTTTTAGTCACTTCTATCGGAAAATACAAATTAGCCATTTTTATGTTTTTCGTTAACTTTTTTCATTCAAATTAATGGAAGGTCACTTATAAGTGCTGACTTGGAAAAAATTGCCAGCTCCTCAATACAAAAATGATAAAATTTATTAAGTAATGAATTATATATTTAACCATATATATATGACTACTCTTTACCCATAACACCACTATAGACTTATAAACCCCTAAACTTCGTCAGCCACTCTAATCATCTTCTATTGCCGTCTGTCGTGGTGTTCAATGTCAACTCCGATCAAGTTTAAAAATAGGGGCCGACACTAATACGCCTTCCACTAGTAATCTCCCTTCGCTCCAAATCAACAAAGCCACTAGCCTCTTTCACTCTCTCTCGTTCTCCAAAACCCACCGTTGATGTTGATTGCCTCTTCCTCTGGTCGGGTCGAGTTGGGAGTTCTACGAGTTCCTTCGCCTTCCGTGAACAACACCGTCACTCCCCCGTTTTTAATTTATGTGAATGACTTCCCCATCGCCACTTTTTGCTTCTCAGTCGGGTTCCGAAGCCCTCCATCCTTGAATCGAGATTTGTGAGTCGGGTTTCATACTTGAATCGGGAGATCAAGAGCAAGGGTTAAGGGCTAAAAATTGATAAATTTGGTTAGGGTTTCTAGGGAAGGAATTGGATAAATTGAATTAGAGGTTTACGGTGGTGGAGCTTCTATCGATGTCGATCGATGGGGTTAGGGTGGATGTGGGCTAGCTGGTTAAGAAGGAGTGGCCGCTGGTGACGATAATCTGAAATTTGACCTAGGTCGGAACTGGATCTGGAGCTCCTCCTTGTCGATTTTGAGGAAATACTCCTTGATTACAAGATTTTTGGCGCCAAAGTCTCGAAAGACGGACTCGCCGTTGACGAGGATGGTGAACTTGGAAGCGGAGAGGTTTGATGATTGGGAATGGAAGGGGGAGAAATGGAAGCGTACCAAGTGTGTTCCGTTCTGCTTGATGTTGAATGTGTAGCCGGAGGCGATGACGGTGTAGACTCTAGCGGTGGCATAGAACGAGTTCATTGATGGATTTTGGTTAGCTAGTGAGATTGATTTTCCATCAGTTATGAGGTCGAAATCGGGGAGGAAGATGTGGTTGTATAGGAAGGCGGAGGCAGTGGAGCCACAGTTGAGGGAGGAGCTGAAGGCGGCAAAGATGATGAGATGGCAAACGACAATGTCTTTAGAGTTTTAAGGATTAATGTTTTTTAATTTAAGTATTTTCCATTTTTTATTAATAAATATAGATGTGGTAGTTTATTTGGCATACATTTGAATAAATTGCGTAAAAAAACTAGTTATAAAATTGTGAGGATGAGTTCACGTAACTAGTTATAAGCGTAAAAAAACTAGTTATAAAATTATTTGAATTATGTTTCGATGGACGGCCAGTATTTGAAATACAAAATTTTAGTCTTTGAATCAAATATGAATTTTGAGTTTGAAATACCATATTGGATTTGGGTCTAGTTTCTTTGAAATTTTAAATCCACCAAAAAATGAGAGGATTTGAAATCCAGTCCAAAAAAATTATAGTCACTCAACCCTACTTTCTCCATCTTTCTTTGTTCTGTCAAGAAGAGACTGACACAGTGACGTCTTGACATTGATTTCTCAAAAAACATTGTTGTCGTTCTATAACACCCAACCCGAATCAACCCGGTGAAACTCGTGGTTGAACCGTTTATGAGTATTACTAATGAAACAAAACACAATTAAAAACAGAAATCCAGCACTAAAATATATATTCTAAAGGAGGCCTCCAATAAATGAAATCCGAGTGTAAAAGCATTAATTAATAAATCCAATACAATCCTCAAAAGAGTACAAAAATCCCCCAAATATCAATGGTCAACTGAAATGTAAAAATGAAAATAAGTCAACTCCGAGTAGATCGCCAATCTTCACATCATAGCTTGAACAACAACTTCCTCGAACTCGACCAGAACACTTGAGCTCCAACACCAACTACTAGTTACGAGAACCTGAAAGGGGAAGAGGGGGGATCAGTTTCCTAATGAAACTGAGTGAACCCACTGGGCTTAACTATGCGCCGAACTACGCCTGAAGGAGCTATCCCAACACTCCACACAACATAATTAACAGTGTGATCAAGCCTAGTTTATTCCGCTTTTAAGTCCCTACAATAGTCTAGGTGGTCACCCAAGTTCAGTTCTCTATTCTAGCATCTACACTTCTCAGCAATCACAATCCATTCACATGAAACCAGAGTAGCACATGACTTACATACAACAACAATCATCATCATCCATTCACAAAATCACATCAAATGCATTCAAAACAATATACAACTCACAATTTAATTTTATGTGTGTGATTAAGGTGCCTAAGAGTTGCTCCACACCACCACTGGTCGGTCGACGTACCTCCCTACCACATGGGAGGTCCTCGCGCTCCCTTACGGCATGGGGAAAGCGTTATCATCGTCATCATCATCAATCTCTCAACGAGAAGTTCAACATTATGCTTGACACCCATGTCAAGGGGATCCACCCTAGTGGACCAGACTCAATCATATACGTATCTCGAATGGGGCAGTGTGGAATCCTACCGGTTATAACATTTTCCCATTCACAATCAGTAACATCAATTCCAAACACAACACATCACTTTCAATTCAATTTCCAACATCACACATCAGTCTCACCTTCAAAACGATCCAACAATTTCTCACAAAACATTTCCTTCATCATCACACATGTTCATAAACACATCAAGGGTAAACTGCTAGCTCATCGGCCTCCCCCACCTGCAAATCAAGAGGTAGCAATGTCGTAAGTCTAGGGTTACCCTCATGTTCATCCTTCATAGGACGATCCCACATTGGCAGGACCATCCTCCTGCAACCACAACTGGCAATGACAAATTCATATACAGTAATTCAGCTCATACCATCCCATCCTATCTCACATTTCTAATTCAAATTCATTTCTCATCATATTTCATCACAATCTCCACAACACACATCAAACAACACAACACTTAGCAATCACAAGGCAGTTTTCCGATTTTACTCTCGCAGATTCATGCAAAACCTAATTTCAATCTAGGTCTCCTCACACTACCCCTCGTGACCTATCGATGCTAAGCCCTCACTTAGAATAAAAGACGAGGCTCTAAATGTCTTCTAGATTCCCGAACGAACAAAATCCCCTTCTCCAAATTCGTTGCTTTTCCCCTTCCTTACTGACAGCACTTCACTCCAAATTTTCAGAATCCAAGAAATGCGATCTCTTCCTCTCATCACAGGAACGCATAGGAATAAACGGCTCCTTAATCGGACACCCGTAGCTCCTGGATCAACCTTTGAAGGTTTGTAGGACTTAGTTCGTCATAAAGAATTTCGTGAAGAAAGAGAGAGGTTGAAGTTGCCAAAACCCGTCCTTTTATATGCAGGTCAAACAACACGGCGTGTTGTATGATACATGACGTGTTTCACAACTACACGACCGTGTAGTTTTAAATGCATTCGCGGCCATGATTTTCAGGAATTACAGCACGGTCGTGTATCACAGATACACGACGTGTATCTTGAAGATATACGGTGTGTAGTTGAACTACATGACGTGTTGTCTCCACTATACAACATGCTCGATTGTAACTTCAACCCGAATTAAACACGAACGTCCCGAATCCTAATGGGACCTCAAGAACACTGTTTCCAATGCCTCGTTTACTCGAAATTGAGTTCTAAACCGTCCAGTTGGGTGGGGATGTTACACGTTCCCCCTCAATGATCCACCAGAATTCTTCCTTCCATTTCTTTTACTACGTTAGTTTAGATTAGTGTGAACAGTAGTTGTTCTTTGTGAGGTTTAGGAATATGAGAATTTTGGTGGTGAGCGTGCAAATTGAAAGCATAATTGTCACCGTCTCTCTAGCAACTACTTACATGGTCGAGCTTTTCCGTCGAGAAGTTCACGTTCTATTCTAGTTCATTGATTGCAGTTTGATGAGTTAGGATTCACAGTCATTTTTTTCATTTTCCATACCCTCTTCTCAATTCAGTAGCCTAATCACAAATACCAAAAGGTTCTTCTACGTTTCCAACACTTCATCATCCCGCAAACTAGACCTCACACCTCTTAAAGGTGGTAAGATCCATGTCAAGTTCTGGTTTTAATATGAGGGCGACAAAGTCGTCTTCAAGGAGGTATTGAGTTGGAATGATTTCATTTAGCTCTCCCTTACTATTATCAAGGTAAAAAGGCAAACGAATCGTTGTAACATCCTCACTTTCCTTGAAAGATAATATGACTAAAATTCCATGCGGAGGGACTTGATAAATAAAAACATAAGAAACTGGAAGTATCCACTAAAATAAATAAACATAAAATAGTATAAAATCCCATACTTATAGATAAACAACGTGAATAGCCCTAACACGTGGGCAAAACCAAAATAAAACTCATGTTCAATACAAATATAAAACAGTCTCAAATCCGAAACTCCATAAATGAACTCAAAAGTACTCCAACTCCAACTCATGCTCAAGTACTCACTCTGAGTGTTGTAACATGACTTGCAACAGCTCACTTCCTAATGAGTATCTTCTCTGAAACCTGGTGGGTGGCTTGCGGTCAGTCTTTCGTGCTTAAACAAGTAACCATTACTAGATCGAACCACAATTCGATCAATCTTAAGTATATTCTTGATTAATAGGATTAATGTTTTCTTAGTTAAACACATAATAACTTCACTTCATTACATGAAATCAACAACTAAATAAACATCAGTGAAGCCATAACATGACTTGTATCTGGGAAACATAAACATGACGCTTTGAGTATATCTTGACTTATTTATGATAACTAGGGCCCCTTAACTCGTCTAAATAACTAGCCCTACGCCCAAATTAAAATAACTGAAAGTGTCTGGGAGCACGTATCCATGAGGCAAAGGGTGGATGGGAACTTGAACTCGCATCTCTTAACTGAATGGATGGGGACTTGAACCAGCATCTCTTAACTGAATGGATAGGGACGTGAACCCATATCTCTTAACGTAACTGAGGTCGACAAATTATTAATTCTCCTAATAATCGTCTATATGCATAATTAATGGCTAGTGCGGACATGGCATAAACATAACCTTATTACATAACTGAAACATGGAATATATCAACCCAACACAGATCATGAAACTTAACGTAACACAACAAAGGCATAATAGGTTATCAAAAAAAAAACAAAGGCATAATATAATTAACGACATAAAGTAACTAGCAACGACAAGATATAACCTCTTTAACCAACCCACCTTGAAACACGTGGTGGAAGTCAAAGAGCTGGGTCGTAGATTATATCAATGGTTGATCGTCTATAAAGAATCCTGCTGCGAGTAATTCCGCGGTCGTAGAGTGGACTACTTGGGTTGGAACGATGGAATCGACAGAAGGGGACTTCGGCGGAAACTAAAACTCGAGCTACCCAAAAGGAAGGAGTCAACCTATGATCCACAAACGAAACAGAAGGGTCGAAAAATGGTGGAGTACTTACCAAGGCTAGGTTTACGAGCATGAGAAGGCTGGCTCGATTTAGCTTAAGCAGCCGCTGTAGTTGCCACCATTGACGTTTTTCAAAAACAAAGCAAAACGGAAAGCTCTATCGTTCTGTGATTTTTGAAGGACAAGAGAGGAAGAAGACTTGGGAAATGATTCTGGCACTTAAATTGGTACATCATAACGGTTGGAGAGTCTAAATCCATTGAATAGATTTAATAGCAAGTCCTAGGATTCGAAACCGTCGCCGGCAGTGAAGGCTGCTATTACTCGAAGAATAAGGAGGAAGAAAATGGCTGGTGAGGTTTGGTTTCGTTCAGCACTTCCAAACAACACGACGACGTACTGATTTTGGGAAAGTCTCAAATGAAATGCTGAGTTTCAGCATTTTGTTGAGACAGTTCTTTAAAAAAAAGTTGGGCGTGGCTAGGGTTAGAGCCAAGTTTCGAACCCAAGACTACAAGTCTAAAGGTCGACCCAAATACCGCTGGGCCACAACTTAATATTCAAATTCCAATAATGTTGTTGTTTGTAAGTTCACTTATGCTAGCCGAACACACTTCCATTCCATACAACTTTATTAATTTAGCTTAACACTTTTAGATGTTAACGAACAAATTCAGAGGTATTATATGGAATGAAACTATATTTCAAGACTATGAGAATTTTCTAATAGTTAGGAAATTTTACTAAGCTCATTATATAAGTTTTTGAACAAAAAATTTTGTGCTCGAGGTTCGGGGTGAGAGGCACCCATGTTATCTTTACTTTATCACTTTCTTGCTTTGAATGACTTGAATGGTTTTAGTGGTAAGACACTTGTCTCATTTTTATTATTACTTCCTTTATCTTTCTTTTTCACACTTGCAATTCCCTATCATGACTATCATAATGTTATATTGATGACTCTTTGTGGTTGTTTGTAGTGTTTATGTGTTGTTGTGGTTGTCATGCTCTAACTCTAGAGCCAACGCTCCTTGTGCATTTTTTCTACTATGTGGTATACTCATTATTACCTCTCGTCCATTAAGGACATTGCACGTTTCTAGCCGTGGGGGGTATTTGGGGTTGGTAAGGATTTTTTTTCGTAGACACAATTGTTTTTGGTCATGATAGTGCATGCATTTGTTACAAGGTAACTTACTTCTTCACTTTTTATCATTCTATCTAGCATGGTCATGCATTTCTTGTTTTCTGCTCCACTATAACATCATTACTTTTGACCATTTGATCCCTTCTGAATGTGACCAATGGCGAGATAGTTAGGTTTAGTTGGGCATGCATGCGACGTTGTGTACTTGAGTGATGTTTGAATGACATGGTTTGACCATCTCCCTTGTTCTTGCACTGAGATTACATGAATTTGAAGTTTTCCATGTTTGTAGATTCATGCTTCGATAACGATGCGTAATCATTGTGATAGGATGTTAAAGGAGTGTGAATTGTGATTTCGATTTAAATTTAGTATTGGATTCATCAAGATAAAGGGAACGTGGAAATCTACACGTGTGCAAAAGAGGCCAATGTGCCCAAATGAGTGTGCATAATCGTGGGGATGTGGTTGCGAGTCAACACGAGAGGCACTAGGTTTTGCCCGTTCGTAGTCCCATCATGACCCGTTGCGAGACAGGGTTTAGGATGTCATAGGATGGAAAAGGAACTTGACTGATCCGTACCTGATCAGGATCGCAACCAAACCGACCATTTGGAAAGACAACTCAGTTTAGAAAAAAATTGATATTTTAAGAAAATTAGCTAAAAGCTAAGTAAAAGATGAGTTGTGAGAAAAAAGAAAAGGAGTTGTAAAAGGTGAGGATGAGTGTGTCACCCCCATGACGCGGGTCGAGAAAAATACCAGATCAAAATTTCTCCCCAGTTCTCTACTTCTGCTTTTGTTAAGAAGGTAAGGTACCGAAATGAAATCATACTCCATAACACCATGTTATGTGAAAGTCGCCTCTACTTGCATGATTTGTGTTAAGTTTACGTATGCTCATCTTAATGGCCTGGTTTGTGTAATTGCATTGTCAAATTTCCATTGAACGTCAAGTGAGTCATAAATTTCTAGCTCCTCCATCCTTTGAGAATGAAAATCGAGTGTAAACTTGCATAAGCTCGTGTTTCACTTAATAGTGAGGTATGTTCTATGATTGAGTACAAGCATTAGCTTAGTTGTTGGGGAGTTTGATGTCATGTAATTATTAGAGCTGGCAAAGGGACGGGTTGGGCGGCCAATGGGTCAGGTTAGTCGGGTCACAAGTTCATCGGGTCGCGGGTTAGTCGGGTTGTGGATTAGTCGGGTCGCAGGTTAGTCGAGTCGCGGGTTTATCGAGTCGTAGGTTTATCAAGTTGCGGGCCGGGTTGCCATCGGGTCACAACTCACAATTCTCAACTACAATTTGCAAAACTTGATATAATTTTTTTATGTGATGAATAATTGAAAATAAAATTTAATAAATTTTTATTCGCTTGTAGCCGCTTGTATATTAAAAATAATAATTTATTTTATAAACTACATATACTTGTAATAAATAAAATAAAATTGAATATAATTTAACTTTTAAGGTTTTTGGTTTAAGATTGGACTCATTATTACTCAAACCTTTCAAAAAAATTGTAAATCTAGCCACTTCATTTTTAGGCCAAACGTTTTGTTTTTATGTCAAATGACAAATATAATCAATGTTCTTTGGATTTTTAACACTGTTAAGTGCTAACAGAGTTGATGTGGCATTTATTTGACCGGTCAAATAGATACCACGTAATTTTTAAATTACAAATAATATTTAATTGTGAGAAAAATGAAATTATATTCAAAATTAATAAAAATAATTATAATCTTAAAAAAAATTAAACATGAGTCCGCATCCCCTCTCTATCCTCCCTACCGACACCTATGACCTAACTCTCTTCTTCTTGTTGGCGGTTCACTGAAACTATCCTCCACCGACGAGCCAAAGGTCGTAGTGTTCTTCTCCACATAGATTTAACGAGACCAAGATGGAAGACATAAGCAATATCTTTTTTGAACTACAAACCCTCTACAAAAAATGAAATAAAAAAATCAAGAATGTCAATAGTAGTTTGATCGATTTTTTAAATTAGGGTTTAATGAGCAGGAGAGGTTGTGACTTATGAGAGTGGTGGTGGAGGTGCTGTGCAACTACTAGTTCCTAATATCTCATTCTCTGTACGAGATACACGGCCGTGTATCAGCCCCTGGGTGATTAAAAACATGGATTTTTGATGGGTTTCTTCATCTTTTTCATCTCTTTCTCTCCCTGAAAACCCCTTTGACGAACCGAAACCCCCAAACTTCAAACCTTGATTCCGATAGTCCGATTAAGTATCCATTTTCTCCTGTGCGTTCCTGACGATAAGAGGAAGATATCGCATATCTCAGTTTCTGGTATTTTGGAGTAAGATGATGTCAATGAGGAAGGGGAAAAGCTAGATTTTTGGAGAAGGAGGGTTCGTTCGTTCGAGTTTCTAAGAGTTGTTTAGAGCCTCCTCTTCTTGTCAGGTGAGGGTATAGCATTTGATAGGTAGTGGAGGGTGACGTGAGGAGTTATAATCTGACTTAGATGAAATTAGGGATTGCATGAAGATGGAAGAGAGTAAAATGGGATAACTATTATGTGATTGTCAATTGATTGATTATGATGTTTTCCATTTGATTGTTTAGGGATGGATGATTATTGTTGTGATGCTATGTTGTTGGGTATGGGATAAGCGACTAATAATGATGATTAAAGGATCAGATGTAGAAATGAGTGATAGGATGAATGGGTTGGGTGATCTTGTGACATTACTTATTCTGCTATTGTCAGTTGTGGTTGCAAGAGGATGACCCTGCCAATGCGGGGTCGTCCTATTAATGATGAATAGGTGGGTAACCCTAGACTTACGACATGGCTATCCATGTACTTGTAGGTGGGAGTGGCCGGTGAGCTAGCCCGTTAACCTTTGTTGTGATTATGAAACGTGATGTGACTTGTATGAGATTGTGAACGATGGTTGATTGTGAGTTGTGGAAAGTGGATGAGATGTGATGATGATTATTGTTGACAATGTGTGAGGTTGGTAAAAGTGTGATGAGCAATGAATCATGAATTGTTAATTGGGATTAGATGATTATTGTGAATGTGTAATTGAAGTTGAAATGATAGAATTGGAAGGAGCCAACGTTACCCAAAGAAATGTGATTGAGTCCGGTCTACATGGGTAGACCACCTTGGTCGGATACCGAGGATAAGTTTTGAGTCGGGTCTACATGGGTATATCAGCTTGGCCAAATGCCAAGGATTAGTTGCTAACTCCCGAGGGAGGAATTGAGAATGTCCATGGAATTTGGACCCGTTGAGGATGCGTCTGGTTGTGATGGTCGTCGGGGTAGCGGGGGACAACTCCTTATGTTGCCTAATGAACTCACCTAGTTAAATCAAATGAGAAATGGGGTGTATGCGTGTGTGTGTTGATTGTGATTGTCAGAGGACTTGCGATGTGATGCTGAAATGTATGTATGATGATTCTCTATTATACATTGTTGTTATTGTGAATCCTGAATGTTGAACCGAGAACTGCACCTTTGTGATCACCTAGACTGCTTTAGGAAATTAAAATCTGGTTAAGGTTGTGTCTGGTTCCATTGTTAGTGTTTTGTGTGGAGTTTGGAATAGCTCTTTCAGGTTAGGTTCGACGCATAGTTAAACCCATTGGGTTCACTCAGTTTCATTAGGAAACTGATCCTCCCCTCTTCCCTTTTCAGGTCCTCGTGGTTAGGGTGTGGTGTTAGAATTCAGGTGCTTCAGTTGTGTGTTGAGTACCGGTGAGTTGTTGGCGTTTAAGTGGTAGTAGGAAGCATGGAGAGGATCTTCGAAGGCTTGGACCATGAGTTGACCATCTTTTGATTTATGTTGACTATTTTGGGCTGGGATGTTTTGTAACATTGTAATTATGAATTTCAGGATTGTAAACTGATTTTTGGCTTGAACTGTACTTTTGTAATAAGATTTTGGATTTTGAATAATGGAGACGCTTCCATTTTACTCGTAATTTTTGTTATTTATTTTGATTCGAAGTTGTCTTTATTTGTTTATGTTTTAAGTCAAACTGTGACACCTGACTTTTGGTCTAACCATGGGTTCAACCCGGGGCGATATCAGGTTAGGGGTGTTACATCATTTCTCTAAAACAGTGGTCCATAGTGATATCATGTTAGTCGGGCGGGTCGCGAGTTCATCGGGCCGCGGGTTGGATGGATTACAGGTTGTTAACTTTTTGGTTAGTCGGGTCAAGGGTTGGGCGGAATGGGTTGGGCAAGCTGCGCGGATTTATCGGGCCGGGCCAACATTTTGCCAGCTCTAGTAATTATTAGTATCTTAACAAAAAAAAGTAATTATTAGTATTCCTTGCCCCAATTTGAGCTATGTTTTCCCGTCTTGTCACCCCATTTTTTGTGCTTTGAGTGCTAGTTGTGACATTTTCTACCTTTTGCTCTATTACCATCCTAGTTTGACTTGTGGCCTTTTTTACATATCTTGGAGTGGTTTATGGTTATATTCCAGGTTCTGATATGATACTAAGAGTGAAAAAAGTCAAAGGTAAAAACTAGAGCTTAGATGAGGAAGATATGGCTCAAACAAAAAAAAACAATTTGCGTCGGGAAAGGGAGTGCACATCGTGCACCTCCTAAAGTGTAGATTTTTTCTTTTTAATCACCAGCACAGTTTGAGAGCCCGTGTAGGGGTGAACGCCATGCACTTCCCCCTAAAACTATATATGGAGCTGAATTTGAGTCTTTGGGGGACATCTCTCATTCCAAACTTTCCCGTTTCATTACCCACGATCACACAAATAGTATAATAGACTTTTGGAGTTGATTAGAGCTAAATTGAAATTATTTGATCTTGGGTTGGAAGTCAATAAAATTGGGTAAAAAGCTAATTGTAGAGGATTAAAGATTATCTCAAGGATTCCTCCATGGTATTCTAGGTGACCTTTTTATGTCCTCCCATTTACTCCTTTGGCTATGCTTGGCTAAGTTCTAGGGTTCCACTTGGTTGGGTGGAGTAGTTGTTCTATGATAGAGGCATAATTATATAGACTTTCTGTGTTTGATCTTGGTTGTATGAGTATGATTCTTGGACTTGTGCTTATATGCCATTTTATGTCATGTTGCTTAGTTCGTTCTTTCAATGTTCATTTGATGCATGTTAATGCTTGAATTGAATGGATTATGGGTCCATGGATAATGTTAGTGTGTCATAAGTGGTTAGATCACCTAAAATCAACCATATTCACTTGAATTCTCCTTGGGGCATTTTATCGAACACTTGGCGTGCAAGTTGGTTTTCATTCAATTGAGTATCGAAAAGTTAATTGGGTGGTTTCTATAACACCCCACCATAGAAGACCTAGTTGAACCACTAGTTCATCTCATGCATTACTCGACCCGGGGGTTATCGACTCAAACCAAGCATACAATCACATAAGATCAACTAGAGAGTGGAAAAGTAAACATTAAACTTAACTGATGATATGGACCTCGATTAATCAATACAAAAGCCAAACCAACAACAATCAATGTCATACATTGGTGTTACAATATGCTAGTACAAAGTCTAGGTTTAAATACAAGGGAAAACTGATACACATCCCCCAAGGATCTCGCAGGTTACTCTCCAGCTCGAGCTCCACCAACCTGTAAACCCATCAAGAAACACCAAAACAATACGTAGAAAGAAGAGGGTCAGTGCTAATCACTGAGTGTCTAACTAATGTGATCCTCCACAGCTGTACAAGTGCCAAATGTTACTCCTACACCCCACCAGGGTCACCTACTAAGGGCAGAACCCTAGGGCCATACAAGAAGCGCCTAGGGCCAAGGAATGCTCACAACCGGGCTCTCTAACGATTCATGAGGCCTAGGTATGTGACTAAATTCAGGCACAAGCCAACCCCAGCAGCTAGGGAAGCCAAAATGAAGGTCAGGCCATGCCAGGCCATGATACTGGCCAAAGCCCCAAGTCCAGGCCCCGAGCCAAGCCTACGGCCGAACCGAGCGCTCAGCCTAGGACCTCAACTAGGCCCTGGACCAATCCCCATAAGTCCTGATGGCAAGGACGAGCCCTGAGACCCTCTGGAAGCATTCCTGGAGCACCGCTGGAGAGAAAAGAAGGAAGGCCTGATTGGAAAAGGCTGGTACCCGAAGACAGGCCCTGCCACGAGCTCCGGACCGGGCCTAGCACCAGAACTAGGCCCTAGGCCAGATGCCACGCGCCTCAGAATAGAGCCAGCACTTGAAGACCCCTAAGAGCATTCCTGAAGACATGGCCGAAGTAGAAAGCCGAAGGCTTGGCCAGAATTGAAGAAGGCCCAGCGCTGAGCCATCCCCGGTCACTGTAGAGGAGCGATATGGGCCGAGCCAACAAATGGCTCAGGCCTTTGTGGAATTTCCAAAGGCCCTGGAAAGCCTGAAGCCCCAGGAACACCCTCCAACAAACAGCGTTGAATTTGGAGAAGAAATGAAGCCGGAGCCACGTGAGGGAAAGCTGATACATGATCCGGGCCCATGCATGCAAGCTGACCATGCCCAGGATTCCTATCCTGGTCGGGAATCCATGATGCCACGGACAAGGGACCGTGACACACAGTCTATCTAGGACTAGGACACGAGAGGAAGGCCTAATCCAAGTCAGAATCCCTGTCAAACCCGTCAAGACTTGTCCGATCCGGGCAAGGACTCATGCCCGAATTAGGGTTTTGCCCGGTTTACCCGATTTTGCCGGTTCTGCCTATTTAGAGCTGTTTCTTCGGTCCCAAGCCTCTATTAGATTATTTTATATTTTTCTTTCTAGTTTTCCTATTGATTCGGATTATTTAAGTCATTTTAAGAGTCCTAGTTAATGTTTAATTTATTTTATTATTAGAATATGAAGTAGTTAATAAGCAGGAGAGCTTGTTCCCTTCCTATATATAGAGGCCACCGACCACCCTTTGTAAACACAACTTTGAAATTAATAAACCCCCTTTTTCAGAACTTTGTTCTAAACCCTTCGAGTATTTGCTTGTTGCATTGCTTAAGGTTGGCTTATCATCAAGAGAATCTATCTCTTGACGTGGCGCCTTCGACTTGATACTTGTGGTTTCTAGCTCCCTTATAGATAGAGGGTCAAAGTCCGATTCCATCCCGGTTCCGAAGGTTTCTACTCGTTGCTTTGAAGATCAGCTTGTCGTGGTTAGGGCCGTGTGCCCACGGTTGTGGCGGTTCACATTAGGGTATCAGAGCACGGTTTAATACTAGGACCAACTCTATTCCAGTCTCTAGGTTCACTCTTGGATTCATATCTGTACTTTTCATTGTTATTAGAAAATTGCTTCAAAAATCCCCATCTCTTTCAATTTCTTTGTATTAAGTTTTCGTTGTAAGGCAAAGAAATATTGGTGGCCATCAAAAGCCATCAAGAAAATATCAAATGGCTAAGAAAAAGAAAAGAAAGCAATGCCACCCTTGTCAAGTTACTTTCCTTTCATTGTAATTTTGGTTTTTAAGAAGAGGGGATAGAAAATAGCTTCTGCTTGCATACACTAACCATGGCAGACGAAAGAATCAACAATTTTGAGGGACGGATGAATAACCTAGGTGGAATCCTAGACCAAATCCAAGAAGCCCTAGCTAGGCTTGAAGGAAGAGACGACCACGATGAGTTTGAAGAAGGTCCCCATGATGAGCTCAACCGAAGGGTTAGAAGAATAGTCCAGGATATTGATGACGATGTGAGAAGCCTCAAGCACACCATTCCCAAGTTTGGTTGCAAGGCCAACGCTGACGAGTACATAGATTGGGAGAGAAGCATGGAGGACTTCTTAGAATGCCACAACTACTCCAAGAGAAAGAAGGTAATCGTGGCTACCCTTGAGTTTAGTTACTTGATAAAAGCGATTTTACCAAGGTCGTATTCCACGGGGTTCTCTCAATGGCCACTACTCACATTCCTCGTAGACGGTCTATTCATTTGAAAGGAGTTTTGGTTTGAAATAGAAATCAAAAACTTAAAGGAAACTAAAGAAAAGAAAGAAAACAAAGTGGCGCAAATCAAAGACAAAGGGGGTTCTCTTGGTGGGTAGTTTCATCATGCTCAAGATGACTAATTGAACAAACAAGTCAATCAAGATCGAGTTTGCATTTGGATGACCATGCATTTCACTTCTATAGACTCAATGCACTCTCGTAGCACCAAATCCCTATCCTAATACCACTCAACTTAGGCTCTCGCTCTCAAGCTAAGTGAGAAAGGATGCATTCTAAGTGTTTGATGAAATGCCAAGACACAAGACCCTCTCTTAAGACTCTATGACCACAAGGCTAGGCACAACACTCTCATATCAATGCCCTAACACTAAGAGATTCACCAAAAAGCATTTTCAAACTCAATTGAATGAAAATCCACATGCACACCAAGTGTTCGATAAAATGCCCAAGAGAGAAATCAAGTGAAAATGATTGAAACAAGATGATCTAATCTCTTAGAACACACTCACTTCAATCCCTAGACCTACAATCTATGCAATCCAAGCACTCTCATGCATCAAATCACATTGAATGGACCAAATTAAGCAAACATGGCAAAAAATGGCATTAAGAACAAGTCTAGGAATCATCCTCATACAACCAAGATCAATCATGGCAAGTTCTATACAATCATCCCTCTATCATAGCACAACTAATCTACCCATCCAAGATGAACCCTAGAAACTCAGCCACACATGGCCAAGGAAGTAAAGAGAAAAGAAGGAAGAATGGTCACCAAGAACACCATGGATGAATCCTTGAGATGATCTTCACTTCTCCACTTGTAAGCACTTCTCCCAAGGTTTGTTGGCTTCAATCCTAGCTCCAATGGCTTCAAATTGCTCCAAAAATGTGTTCTAGGGTTTGAGGGTTCGGTATGTGTTTGGGGTTCAAGGGAGATGATAGAATCCCTCAAAATGGCCAAAAACAAGAATATTTATAGTGCAGGGGACAGTGCACGGCGTGCACCCCTGCACGGCGTGCACCCCTGCACGGCGTGCACCTCTGCACGGCGTGCACCTCTGCACGGCGTGCACCCCTGCACTCTGCAGAAAGCTCGATCTTGTAATGCTCATATCTCCCTCGTCCGGCCTCCAAATGACCTCCCGTTTGCTCCTATGCGCTCCTTGTTATCCGTACTTTGATGCCATAACCTGAAAATGCACAGAGGCAACTCCGATAGACCACGAATTTGGCTCCAAAGTGGCAACCGGACAACAAAATGACACTTTGCACGAAACTTCAATAAAAGCATATAAGTCATGTCATTTCACGAATAAACACGGGCATTTCAAAGGTCATTCATAAGCTTAAAATGCACTAATTAAAGTCACATCAAATTCCCCTACGACTAAGCCTTGCTTGTCCTCAAGCAAATGAATTAGAAAACATCCAAGTTCACAAATGACAAGTTCGGTCCATTGAGATTCAAGCAATCACAATTTAGCTTAAACTGTTCCACGAACAAACTAAACCTACACATGCAAGAACATCAACCAAAAGCAAACAAAAGTTTCTAACCACACTAAATCAGCACACTTCATATGGTTGATTACACAGAAACGACCGACAACAACTCTAATCAAGACTAATTGGGACATGGATCATAAGTGGTGAGTGATTATGATGTGGCTATCGACTCGACTTCATCCGCTTCTAGATCCGCACTTTACAAAACTCTGGCTAGGATCAAGGGCTACATTTGAGAACTCTTTTTCTTTCTTTTTTTCTTACTGCATACTAGTGCTCGATTCAACACTTCACTTAGGTGTTGAACCTGCCTAGCTCACAGCCTTTGCCCTTTTGCTTAGTGCTCAACCCGACACTTCACTTAGGTGCCGAGCTTGCCTAGCTTTTCTTTTGAGCATTTTTTTTTCACAATTTAGCCACTTGATCCTTAGCCCCTTACAACTTCCACACAAGATTTCGAATTGGATTCCGTCTAATCTCAAGCCACAATCACGAAGGATCAAAAAGGGTAAAGAAAGACATGGAAAAGGGGAAAAATTCTGATTGCCTTCATCATCTTAGACCGGTGTTATCGAGCGGTACAAAAACACGTATCAAACCAATCAACCAACATGCAAGAGTGATAAAATCTCAGTTCTGGCCCAGACTCATTTGATATTAGTGCTAACATGCTGGTTATAGGTTCTAAGCAGGACAGTCTAAACGTCATTGTGAAAACTTGAAGTCAATTAAACATCAAAAGTCAAGAACCGAACGATTCTACAATAGAGGAATTCGACATTCAATTAAGATCAAGCAACACATCACAACATAGCTTTAGACTTCTACCGACAAATAATCACACCAAAACTCAAACTCCCCTACGACTAACATGAGCATTGTCCTCAATGATCAAGAGAGAGAGAGGATAAGGTGGAACGAATATACCGCGCGGTGAAGAAGAGAAGCCGGAGATGGAATCCCGGATCAAGTAACCTGTTCAGGACGAGGACCTGAATCAGGGGTACCTGTAGAAAACAAGGGAGGGCACACCACTCAAACACAACCCATAGTCGACAAGATGAGAGTACGGATGAGATGTGTGATCCAACAACATGACAAGTTCAAAGCCAGAAATGAAAAGAGAAAATCAGAAGTCAAACACAACAAAACATGCAGTCATAAACAGAAATAAAAGAAAGGAAAAATCCAAAGTCCTGAGAAGTGGGGAGTGATCCTGTGGCTCTCAGTGGGGTGGTGGTCGTGGGTGCCCAGGCCACTGTGACCATGGATGGTAGCCGTCAAACGGGGGAGGCAGTGGAAAGACTGCCCAAGTGCTGGAGGGGCCGGACTCAGAGTGGAAGCTCTCCTGGTAGTAGTAGGACTGATGCTGCTGCCAGTACTGAGAATGTTGAATCTGAGTAATCTGAATACCCTGAAACTGCTGAACCTCATGCACCTGAGCAAGCTGCTGTCCATAGAACTGCTGGCTCTCAAAGTCCCTAGCGTTGTACGCCTCTAGGTTCTGAACTCTCCTGTTAAGATCCAGTATCGCCGCACTGTCTCTCCTCTGTCCCTCACGAATATCCTCCACTACGGTCGTGAGGCGACCCATCCCCGAGATAAGCTCATGAAGCGAGTAGGGTCGATCTCTACATCCTCCTCATCACTGTCATCATCTGAGACCCGACAAGTCGGAACCAGAAGGTCTGTGATCTGAGCTGTAGGTAGGACAATCCTCAAGAGAACTGGTCGAGGCTCGACAAATGCTGGAGCAGGACCAAAAGCATCAAGGCACTCATACCCACGCACCAACCTGGTCACAAATCCCCCTCCCAGCAGAACACCAATAGTGTCATTAGCTTGTATCTGAAGGAGGGCTCCTAGCACTAAATCACCTAGATGCAGCTTGATGCCCCTCTCCAAGCAATAAAAGAGAAACAAATCTCTGACTGAGACTACACCTGGAGAGGAGGATGACTTCCTGTGGGTGATGGAGTGCCGGAAGAAGTGATGGAGGAGCTTCAGCATAGGCCGATTCACTTCTGTGACCTTGGATGAGCGAGCTGAATAACCTCTAGTCCTCGGTGCAATTTCCTTGAAGAATGCACTCTTGGCGTCCCCCGCAAGAGAAGATATGAGAGCCAACCCAGAGAGCTCGCCACTTTGAACCTCCACCCACTCATAGAACCCAAGGCGGTATCCAAACTCGTCAATGGAGCACACACGCGCCATCCCGCCGAGCCTGAAGCGCACACAAACCTCACTAGTGGTCTCGTGACACTCCGCGGTGAGAGTGCTCAAGAACTCCTTTGTAGGCCACTCATACGCCCTTTCGTCAACCTCCAAGAGCGGCCAAATACCGGCTCCATCAGCCAAAGTCTTCAAAGCATCCAACCAACCAGCATGACTCTGCAACCCTTCAAAATCAAATCTACCCTGCCTCGCCACAGGCCATCTTGCCATAACCTGATAACGACTGTAAGCCGATCTCTGGGGTCGAAGTCGAAGATCCTCTGAACCACTGATTCAGGAGGGTCGACGCCACGAGGAGCTGGAGGCGGCGAAGGCGACCGTGGTGGAGGAGCAGAAGACTCCCCAGTCTGTCCCTTCCGCTTCTTGGAAGCTGGTGCCTTGGATCGCTTGGGGGCGGAGGATGAAGAAGCTGCTTTACCCTTGGGAGGCATCCTGCAAAAGAAGTGCATACAAAGAATCAACCAAAAAGGCTACACTCCTAACACAAACCCTATCAAGGCGCCTAGTCATAACACATGATCAAAACATTGAGCACAACATTGAGCACGATTCAAGATCATCAAGTTCAAATGCAACAACCTATGCTAGCAAAAATCAAATCACAGAGATCCACAGTTAAGCAAAAGGCATGCATAATGGATCAAAAACACGAATCAAGAACATATAAGCCTAAGTCCACACAATGTAAGGAGGAATGCACAAAGTTTAACCAATGAGTGGTGATTAACCACACCCCTCCTCACACAAAGAATGGAATTCGGTCCCCGAATTCAGAACCTGCAGAAACAAAAGACACATCACAAAGATAGGCACGGAGTAGGATCACAAGTCAAACACTAACAACCACACCTAACTCCACCATTCAAATAAATCACGATAAAACAACATTCTGCCCCCATCAAGCCACCACTAATCCTTTGCAACCATCCACCAATCAAGAATAATCAAATCAGCCACGAATCAAGAACAATCAAATCAATTTCACAAAGCTAAAATCGGCTCAACAATGGACACAAGCAACGCCATAACCCCAAACCTGCTCACATGAAACCAAGCAAATCCCACACCCTAAACTAAGCAACCAAATCACACCCCTCACATCAAAATCCTAACAATCAAAATCAATGCCCAACTCCACAATTCAAAGCAAACCAACAATATCAACATTCAATCAAACACACAACTACCAACTGCCAACTAACTCAAGCAACCAAATCAGAAATTCAAGCCAAAAGAAACCTGAGATTGGGGCAGGTTGGCGGTTGAGGAAAGACGGCGGAATTGAATGGCGGCTGGAGATGGTGGCGGCGGCTGGGCGGATGGAAGAGAATGGGGGCTGGGGGGGTCGGCGTGTAGGAAGAGTAGCGGCGGCTGGCGGACGGGATTGGGAGTTGCGGGTGGGATGGAATTGGTGGCGGGCAGATGGTGGCGGCGGCTGGGCGGATGGAAGAGAATGGGGGCTGGGGGTGGTCGGCGGGTAGGAAGAGTAGCGGCGGCTGGCGGACGGGATTGGGAGTTGCGGGTGGATGGAATTGGTGGCGGGCAGATGGAAGCTGGCGGCGGCGTCGGGCGGTTGAGGAAGGTCGGCGGTCGGGTTAAGGGTGCGCTGGCGGCGGCGGCGGCCGGGTTGAGGGTGGGCAGAATCGGCGGCGGGAATGGGAGTTGGCGGCGTCGGGTCGGATGAACAGAAGGGGGTGGAGGGGGATTTGGCTGTTGTTGGTGGTCGGCGGGCGGGTCGGCTGGTGTACGGGCGGCGGCGGCTGGGGCTGGTCGGTGTGGTGGCGGCGGTGGGAGCTGGTCGGTGGGAGATTGAGAGAGACGGGTGCTGGGCTGGGGGAGTCGAGGAAGGGGATAAGGGGGGTTGGGTTTAGTTGGGTGGGTCAGCCGGGTCGGGTGAGTAGGCTGGTTGGTGGGTGGGTTGGTTTGGGTGGGGCAGGGGTGAATGAGTGGGTTTTTCGAGCCTCCTGGACAGCACGTGCACCAAACCATGCACGGTGCACGGCGTGCATCATGCACGGCGTGCAGTGGTGCACGGCGTGCACCATGGAGCTGAAAATGTTTTCGAACCTCCTGGACAGCACGTGCACCAAACCGTGCACGGTGCACGGCGTGCATCATGCACGGCGTGCACCTCCTCAGCCTAAAATCAACTTTTCACCTCGACGAAAAACGACCAAAACACCATCAAATCAACCCAAAACGGACCCCGAACTTCAGAATTTCAACGCCTACGAGACCACAAAGGACACCACAACAACTCAAGGACCTAGAACACCACAAAAAACACACAATCATGCAATCAAATCAAGAAGAAAAGAAATGAAAAACACTCGGGTTGCCTCCCGAGAAGCGCTTGTTTAACGTCTTAAGCTCGACGAAGCAAGGAACACTCAAGGCACGACCAAAGACAAGACCTCAACAGCACCTATAGTATCACTAACAACATAATGCTTAAGTCTATGGCCATTCACCTTAAAAGGTTCGGTTTGGGATGGAGAGATTACCTCGATGGTGCCATAAGGAAAAACATGAGTTACCGTAAAGGGGCCGGACCAACGAGACCTCAATTTCCCGGGAAAGAGCTTGAGCCGAGAGTTGTATAGGAGAACTTGATCACCAACTTTGAAATCCTTGCCCGGCTTCAAACGGGAATCATGAATGAGCTTCGTCCTCTCCTTGTAAAGCTTTGCATTCTCATATGCATGATGGCGATACTCCTCGAGCTCATGTACCTGAAACTTACGCTCTTCTCCTGCGAGACTCATATCAAGGTTTAGAAATTTCAAAGCCCAATAAGCTCGGTGCTCGAGCTCTATCGGCAAATGGCATGCTTTGCCATAGACCATCCGATAGGGAGTAGTGCCTATAGGGGTCTTGTAGGCCGTGCGGTAGGCCCATAGAGCGTCATCAAGCTTCTTCGACCAATCTTTCCGTGATTGGTCGACCGTCTTCTCTAAGATTCTCTTAAGTTCCCTATTGGTCACCTCGGCTTGGCCACTAGTTTGAGGGTGATACGAGGTGGACATCCGATGAGTGACGCCGAACCGGTGGCATACTCTATCGAATTGCCCTTGAAAATGAGTACTTCGATCACTAATGATAGCACGAGGGGTACCAAAACGGGTGAACAACTTAACAAAAAACTTCCCTACGACTCGGGCATCATTGGTAGGCAAAGCTTGTGCCTCCGCCCATTTAGAACGTAATCTACCGCAACTAATATGTACTTGTTACCATGCGAAGTAGGAAACGGTCCCATGAAATCAATACCCCATATATCAAATATTTCTACCACTAACGAGACATTTTGAGGCATTTCATTACGGGAAGAGATGTTACCTGAACGTTGACACGCATCGCAAGACTTGACAAAGTCTTGACAATCTCGGAAGATCGAGGGCCAAAAGAATCCGGACTCAAGTACCTTGCGAGCCGTGCGATTTGCTCCATGATGTCCACCCGTAGGGCCGGAGTGGCAATGTCGCATGATGTCCTTAGACTCTCCATAAGTGACACATCTTCTAATCATACCATCCGAGCCAACTCGAAATACAAAAGGATCATCCCAATAGTAATGTTTCAAATCCGCAAAGAACTTCCTTTTGTCTTGAGTGGAGAGGCCTTCCTTCAAGTCTCCACTAGCAAGATAGTTAGCCAAATCCGCGAACCAAGGTTCCTTGAACTCTAAAGTTGCTATAGCGAATAATAGCTCATCGGGGAAGTTGTCATTGATCTCTTCATTACCATTGTGTACCATTTCCGCCTCTTCCAAGCGAGACAAGTGGTCGGCGGCTACATTCTCGGACCCCTTCTTATCTCGAATCTCAATATCAAACTCTTGCAATAGAAGGACCCATCGGATCAACCTTGGTTTAGCATCGGTCTTAGATAGAAGGTACCTCAAAGCTTGGTGGTCCGTGAAGACAATAGTGTGAGAAAGTACCAAGTAGGACCTAAACTTATCAAAAGCAAACACTATGGCCAAGAGCTCCTTCTCCGTAGTTGTGTAGTTCCTTTGAGCATCATTGAGAGTCTTACTTGCATAGTATATTGGATGGAATCTCTTGTCGATTCGTTGGCCTAGAACCGCTCCAATGGCGTAATCGCTAGCATCACACATCAACTCAAATGACTTTGACCAATCCGGAGCAATGAGTATAGGGGCATTCGTGAGCTTACCCTTGAGGAGTTCAAAAGCTTGCAAGCACGCTTCATCAAAACGAAATTCCACATCCTTCTCAAGAAGCCGAGTCATAGGAGTAGTTATTTTCGAGAAGTCTTTGATGAAGCGCCTATAGAAACCGGCATGCCCCAAGAAGCTTCTCACGGCTTTCACGGATGAGGGTGGAGGAAGTTGAGAGATGGTCTCCAATTTTGCCTTGTCAACCTCAATGCCCTTTTTAGAGATCTTATGACCAAGAACAATCCCCTCATTGACCATGAAATGACACTTCTCCCAACTTAATGCAAGATTGGTCTCTTCACACCGACGCAAGACCTTCTCAAGGTTCCTCAAGCATAGGTCGAATGAATCCCCAAAAACCGAGAAGTCGTCCATGAACACTTCCATGATATCTTCCACGAAATCATCGAAAATGGCAAGCATACACCGTTGGAAGGTAGCGGGAGCGTTGCACAACCCAAAGGGGATCCGTCGATAAGCAAAAGTACCGAAAGGGCATGTGAATGTGGTCTTCTCGATGTCCTCCGAGGCGATCGGAATTTGGAAGTACCCGGACATACCATCCAAGAAACAATAGTACTCGTGACCGGAGAGACGCTCGAGCATTTGATCCATGAAGGGTAGAGGAAAGTGATCCTTCCTAGTGGCACATTGAGTCGACGATAATCTATGCAAACACGCCACCCGGTGATCGTCCTTGTCGGGATAAGCTCATCCTTGTCATTAGCTACCACCGTGATCCCTCCTTTCTTGGGAACAACTTGCACGGGGCTAACCCAAGGGCTATCCGAGATAGGAAAGATAATCCCCGCATCCATAAGCTTAATAACCTCTTTCTTCACAACCTCCTTCATGTTAGGATTTAACCTTCTTTGTGGTTGCACAACCGGCTTGAAATCTTCCTCCATAAGGATCCGATGTGAGCAAAATGTGGGACTTATACCTCGAATATCCGAGATGCTCCACGCAATAGCTCTCATGTACTTCTTGAGGAGCTCCACTAGACGGTCCTTTTGCTCGGGTAGAAGCTCAGAATTGATGATGACCGGTAGCTTAGAATCTGGCATGAGAAAAGCATACTCCAAATGTGCGGGAAGAGGCTTGAGCTCAAGAGTAGGTGGTTCTTCATAGGAGGTCTTTACCCTTTCCACCTTTGGGAGGGCAACAAAAACTGTCTCACTCTCCAACTTATCTCTCCCTTCATCAAGATAAGCCACCTGAGCTTTTAATTCTGGGGTGTCTAGATGTTCCTGCACATTCATTCTAAGGCAAACATCCAAAGAATCTCTACACACGAAGTTAGAAATACTACACACACTAGCCGAAGCAATAGTATCACACGAGTACTCTAAATCATCTTGTGCGTGAGCAAACTTCATGCCATCGGCTATGCAAAATGTGACACTCTCTTGTCCTACTCTCAATGTCAATTTTCCGTCATGCACATCAATCAGAGCACGAGAAGTAGCTAGGAATGGTCTACCAAATATCAATGAGACATCCACATCATCGGTATCTATGACCGCAAAGTCAACTAGGAAGACAAAAGGGCCTACTTTAACTAGCACATCATCCACAATCCCCCTAGGACTCTTGGTCGACTTGTCCGCAAGTTGAATGTACATACGAGTAGGACGAAGATTAGACAACCCTAGCTTCTCAAATATGCAATAAGGCATGACATTGATACTAGCACCTAGATCCGCAAGACCATTAGCAAGAGAAATATTACCAATAGCACAAGGGATAGTAAAGGTACCCGGATCCTTGAGCTTTTTGGGTGGACTTTTGAAGAGAACGGCGGAGCATTCCTCATTAAGGTGGACTAGAGATGTCTCCGGTAGCTTTCTCTTGTTGGTGTAGAGTTCCTTCATGAACTTAGCATATTGGGCATCATAGTCATTGCTTCGGGAAACGGAAGAGAGAATTGCATTTGACTAATCCGCTCCACAAACTTCTTGAAAACCTTCTCAAGGCCATCCTTCTTCAATCGAGATGGGTATGGAGGCTTAGGCTTGTATGGAGATACAACCGGTGCGGAGGAGAGGACCGGTGGTGTACTCGATGTAGCCCTACTAGGTTCCTTGGCAACCTTAGTGTTCACATTACCCGTAGGAGGTTCGACTTCAACCTCAACTTCATCCGAAGGAGGATCATTAATATCATCATCAACCATTAGATTAGGATCTTGTACCTTTTTAGAGTCAATTGGAGTAGAGGTTGTATCTTGCAAGGGTCTTCCACTTCTCAAGGTCACTACCTTGCAATGCTCCGGACCTTTGGGATTGATCTCGGTATTGGAAGGTAAAGTGCCCGAGGGTCGCTCCGAGAGTGCCTTAGAAATATGTCCTAATTGGTTCTCCAAATTGGCAATTGAAGCTTGTTGATTCTTGATGAGTTGGATCATTGCCGCATTGGTGTCTTCTTGAGAGATCGAAGAACCACCCTCCTTATTTTGAGGAGGCTTGTTGAACCCGGGTGGTCCTTCACCTCTATGGTTGTACATTCCCGGTGGGGTAGGACCTTGGAAACCTTGACTTGGATGTCCACTTTGATTCCATTGATTTCCCCCTTGGTGCCCTTGACCTTCGGGTCCTCCTTGAGTCCCTTGGCTACCTTGGTTTAGGTTACTTCCTTGAGACCATTGGTTGCCTTGATAACCCCTATAACCTTGATAACCTCCTTGATTTCCTTGGTTGTAGCCCTTGCTATAACCACTACCTTGACTCCCTTGGCCTTGGTAACCTTGGTTAGACTTGTTGTACCAAGGTCGGTTATAGTTACCTTGATAGTTACCTTGGGGGCTGAAATTACCATGGAAACCTTGACCTTGTGCGAAGCTTACCTCCTCAAGGTCGCCTTGGCCAAGTTCAGGAGTGGCGGAAGGACAAGCACTAACATCGTGGCCTTGACCTCCACAACCTTCACAACAAAATACCGAAGCAACCGGTGGATTACCCACTTTAGATGGCTTAGGCATACTAAGATTGCTTACTTGTGAAGCCATGGCGTCGATCTTAGACATAAGGAGAGCGATCATTGGATCATCTTCATCTCGGTGCCCCGGTAACTTAGGCTTCTTCCCATAGCTAGACGACTCCTTTGGTGCATCAACACTTACGGACCGAGAGTCATAGTGCGTGTCACTTCCATACTTAGACTTAGGAGGTTGTTGTCGAGACCAACTCCTTGTCTTGTTGGCCATCTCCGCGAAGAGTTCTAGAGCATCTTCGGGAGTGAGCATCCTTAAGTCACCTCTTGCGGCTTGGTTGATCATCCTTGTATTCTCAAAATCAAGGGACCTAGCAAAGATGTCCGCCAAGCTCCATTCGGCGAAGTTGTGATGAGGACAAGACCGAAGAATGGCTTGGAACCTATTCCAAGTCTCATGGAAGAGCTCTCCCTTGTGTTGTATGAAGTGGTTGATGCGGTCTCGGATTGCATCCGTCATATAGGGAGGAAAGAACTCTTCAAGGAAAGCTTCGGCTAGGCCCTCCCATGTGGTGAAAGCTCTACTCGGTTGATTCTCCAACCATGACTTAGCTCTACCTTTGAGTGAGAAAGGAAAGAGTCGGAGTCTCACACAATCCGGGTGAACTTGATCATTCTTAACCGTGTCACATATCTCCAAGAAGTCCTTGAGATGCCTAGATGGACATTCACCATCAATGCCATTGAACACCACTCCATTTTGAACCATTTGGATCATATTAGGCTTGAGCTCAAAGTTCCTAGCATTGACGGGTCTTCGAACAATGCTAGAGGCTGCCCCTTCAAGAGTAGGACGAGCATAATCCGCCAAGGTACGTCTTGCACCCCTTTGTGAGTGATCATCATCATTGGTATGGTGAGAATGCTCCGAATGGTTATCTTCATCCTCGTGATGAGACATAGTGTGGTGTGAGATGCGATCAACTTCTTCTTCAACTGTAGGAGGTGGGGAAGTGGTAGGTGACTCGAGCACTTGTTCTAGTCCTTGGATTCGTGCTTGAAGACGAGCTGAACGCCTCATGCACTAACCCAAAATCTCATGCAAACAAGCACCACAAACACACCCGAGTAATACAACGATGCGGGATAATAAAGTAAACAAAGAGCAACAAGGAAGCAAAAACTAAATTGGAAGGAAGTGAATAGATCGGTCCACTACTAAGTGCTTTCAAAGGAATGAGAGAGTCCCCGGCAACGGCGCCAAAAACTCGATAAAAGCGATTTTACCAAGGTCGTATTCCACGGGGTTCTCTCAATGGCCACTACTCACATTCCTCGTAGACGGTCTATTCATTTGAAAGGAGTTTTGGTTTGAAATAGAAATCAAAAACTTAAAGGAAACTAAAAAAAAGAAAGAAAAACAAAGTGGCGCAAATCAAAGACAAAGGGGGTTCTCTTGGTGGGTAGTTTCATCATGCTCAAGATGACTAATTGAACAAACAAGTCAATCAAGATCGAGTTTGCATTTGGATGACCATGCATTTCACTTCTATAGACTCAATGCACTCTCGTAGCACCAAATCCCTATCCTAATACCACTCAACTTAGGCTCTCGCTCTCAAGCTAAGTGAGAAAGGATGCATTCTAAGTGTTTGATGAAATGCCAAGACACAAGACCCTCTCTTAAACTCTATGACCACAAGGCTAGGCACAACACTCTCATATCAATGCCCTAACACTAAGAGATTCACCAAAAAGCATTTTCAAACTCAATTGAATGAAAATCCACATGCACACCAAGTGTTCGATAAAATGCCCAAGAGAGAAATCAAGTGAAAATGGTTGAAACAAGATGATCTAATCTCTTAGAACACACTCACTTCAATCCCTAGACCTACAATCTATGCAATCCAAGCACTCTCATGCATCAAATCACATTGAATGGACCAAATTAAGCAAACATGGCAAAAAATGGCATTAAGAACAAGTCTAGGAATCATCCTCATACAACCAAGATCAATCATGGCAAGTTCTATACAATCATCCCTCTATCATAGCACAACTAATCTACCCATCCAAGATGAACCCTAGAAACTCAGCCACACATGGCCAAGGGAGTAAAGAGAAAAGAAGGAAGAATGGTCACCAAGAACACCATGGATGAATCCTTGAGATGATCTTCACTTCTCCACTTGTAAGCACTTCTCCCAAGGTTTGTTGGCTTCAATCCTAGCTCCAATGGCTTCAAATTGCTCCAAAAATGTGTTCTAGGGTTTGAGGGTTCGTGGGTATGTGTTTGGGGTTCAAGGGAGATGATAGAATCCCTCAAAATGGCCAAAAACAAGAATATTTATAGTGCAGGGGACAGTGCACGACGTGCACCTCTGCACGGCGTGCACCTCTGCACGGCGTGCACCTCTGCACGGCGTGCACCTCTGCACCTGCACCCCTGCACTGCAAAAGCTCGATCTTGTAATGCTCATATCTCCCTCGTCCGGCCTCCAAATGACCTCCCGTTTGCTCCTATGCGCTCCTTGTTATCCGTACTTTGATGCCATAACCTGAAAATGCACAGAGGCAACTCCGATAGACCACGAATTTGGCTCCAAAGTGGCAACCGGACAACAAAATGACACATTGCACGAAACTTCAATAAAAGCATATAAGTCATGTCATTTCACGAATAAACACGGGCATTTCAAAGGTCATTCATAAGCTTAAAATGCACTAATTAAAGTCACATCATTACTATGCTAGCCTATGGTGGAGTCAGGTGAGAAGACAGGTCCTAAGAAATGAGGAGGAGCCTATTGTCACATGGAGAGACCTCAAGAGGAGGATGAGGAAGTGGTTTGTACCGGCTGCCTACACCCGAGACTTGCATACCACGCTTCAAACTTTGAAGCAAGGTACCATGTCGGCGGAGGAGTACATCAAAGAAATCGAGGAGATGGTGACAAGACTCGATTTGAAGGAAGAGGAGGAGGCCCGAGTAGCAAGGTTCATAAGAGGCCTACACCCGGACATCATGCACCAAGTCAACATACTGAACTATGTTGACTACGGAGACTTGATAGCCGTAGCCCTCAGAGTATAGAGAGAGCTGAAGAGAGGATATGGGAGAATGCCTAATCCACCTGCCAGCAGGACGTGGAGAGGGAGCTTAAGTACTAGCAACCCTCCATGGAAGCCAGGACAGCCCCGGAGCATAGGGCCCCAACCGAGCCCTAACCATAAAGATTCGACATCCGGGTAACACGTACTCAAACTACTCCTAATGTTAAGAATTATAACCCAAATCCTAGTGGAATTGTATGCTTTAAATGCCAAGGAAGAGGCCACGTCTCAAGGGACTACCCAAACCAAAGGACCATGGTGCTTAGAGAAGGAAAGATTGAGACGGATGATGAAAAGGATGAGGAGATGGAAGAAGAAGAAGCTGATTCGGAGGAGGGAGAAGAAGTAAAGCCAGAAGGGCTAGAGAAGTTCTCTGGCATGTTCTTTCATGCCCTAGCCTCGGAGCCAAGAAAGTTGCCCAGCCCCGGAGCCGACGCTCAGCCTAGCCCCGGCGCCAGCGCTTTGCCCAGCCCCAACACCAGCACTCTGCCCAGCCCCAGAGCCAGCGCTCGGCCCAGCCCTAGCGCTAGCACCCGACCTAGCCCTGGAGCCAGCACCATGCCTAGCCCCGGAGCCACCCCCTGGTCAGCCTCGATGCCAAGGCTTGGGCCAACCCCGACCCGCATTGAAACGCCGGATTACATGCTGGTATCCACTGGGAGGTTGTTTCCCAGATGATTTTGAGGGCTGCCCTGATCCAGAGGGCATAATACATGGAGCTGAGCCAAGGAGAAGGTGCCCAGCCCAAAGGAGAGGAAGGATCTGACTTGGGGATTAAGGAAACATTCTCACACATGTCCTTCCCAAGCCTAGACATCCTTGTAGACAACCCCTCCAAGGAAGAAAACATGGACACTGACGATTAGAGCTCAGAAGGACCTGAACCTTGGTCCTTGATGTGCTGTAAAACAGTGATCAAATACTACCAAGCTAGAAGCTAAGCAGATCGTATTCCACTGGGTTTCTTCTAATCGTCTACTCAAATATGTTGGCAATTTACTCAAGTTTAACACGTTGTGAGTGGTGTAAGTTCCACGTCTTCTAGACTAAGATGCAGGAAAATTAAAATGAAATTAAAAGACAAAAGGATTGGTTGGTTTAGACAGACGACGGACAAGCTTAAATTTCGAATCCCCCTTAGATCACCAAGGCAACAACAATCACAAGACCAGCGGTTTTCAATTCTCATTCAATCAATTTCTATACACCACCATAACTCCTTACCCTTAGGTTTAAGACCGGCGAACGTTTGCTCTATCCAACTACCAAGATTAATTAGCCGCCCGAGTACAGTCGCTTCTTGCGACGACTAGACTATCTGGTGCAATTACTAATGATTAATGAGTTACTCTTGAAGCGGATTAACCGTAACTGGTTCCTACGAAAGGCACACTCCAATGAATAGGTTAATTGGTTGAATTGATGTTTTAAAGAGAGGCGAGCGTTCGCTTCTATCCTCAGCTTAACAAGAATCTAAACTAGGTGATCAAGAAAGACAAGTTTAAATGTTTTAAAGCAGGGAAGCTGTCTGGCGACAAACCCTAACTCAACACAAACCTAATCTAGGCGATCAACCAGAAAAGAAACATAAACAATCAAGAACAAAATAACCATGCAAAGAGAAACTGATTGAACTTTGAATCTAATTACCGCCGATCCGTGACGGCTTTAAAGCCCTTGGTCACTTATGGTTCATCTAATCTAAGCTCTACAAGTTTAGCTACTCATATCTGACAAACAAGATTCAAAGGCAACAAAGGAAATCATCATAAAGAGGAAGAACAGATAAGAACTGAAAAACCTAATTCTGACGACTCCGGCGAAGCTTCGATCTCCTGGATCTTCAACTTTAAGCTCCGAGCTCTCCGAGATGGAAGGATGGTGTCACGATCTCTCCACGATTCTTCAAATTCTATAAACTCTCTCTCGAACTTCTTTGGTGGAACTTGTGTAAGTTTTATTATGAAAAGTATATTATGAGGTATCTTTTGAATTGGGCCGCCAGTTAAGTATTTATACTTAACCCTAAGTTCGTCGGATTTGCCTGGATTTTTTGGCGAAAACTTAAGGAGTTTTCACCAAAAACTTCAGTGTAAATTGCTGGCTTTCGTCGACTGATTCTCCTGTGAGTTTTAAGTCTAGAGTTTTCGGTGAGAACTTGACTTTTCGCCGAGAACTTGACTTTTCGCCAAAAACTTCTTCTTGTATTGCTCTGCCGATTTCTTCTGTAGTTTTTGGCAAAAACCTCAGGTCTTTTCGCCGAAAACTCATGTGTAAAATGGGGCAGGATTTCTGTTGACTTGATTGACTCCTTGGATTAGTTCTGGTGCGGTTCCTCGAGATTCCAATGCCTTAGACACGTCCTTGGTTACATTATTTGACAACAAAAACCTGTGCTATCACGAAAACACTAGAAAACCATCAAATAGACCCGAAACCGGCCAAAGTAACACAAATGGCATGAGATAGAGCAGTTGAGTGAATATTCGCTATTCTACCCTAAAAACCATGTCTTAAGCCAATAAATGTCTCTTAAATGAGGCTGATAAACACGTCAAAGCGAGTGTCATCAAAATACCCCACACTTAAGCTTTTGCTTGTCCTCAAGAAAACTGAATAGAAAATGCTCATGTTCACAATTGATAAGATCGGATAAATTGAAGTTCAAGCATTCACAATGAATTATTAGACAGCTACTTCTAGAACAGGAAACCTAACCTCTATACTGATCAGCTAAACAACCTGGTCTCACTAAAAACTGCACACGACAAGAAGTAGTAACCAATCATGCACGAATTTGACCTGACCGACCAGAATCCTCACATAGAAAATATTTAGTACAAGGGAAACTCTCACTCTCTGTGTTTAAGGACGTGTTTCTGCTATCAATCATTTTCTGTTATTGAATTCTGTCATAAGTTTGCAACTCGACCACATCTCCACCACTGTGACAACACGAGGAACTAGTCAAGAAGGACTTCCCTGCTTGGGACTGTTACGAATTCTATACTACAAGGGTTATGATGAGATGGATGATGGGAATGTATGATGATGGCTTTGGTGCGCGTAGCTTTTGACTAACTTCCCTCGAATCTAGCCTATGGCTTCCTATCGGCTAACCAAACACGGGTGGAATAGTGTACGCTCGTCCTATGATACCCTCAAGCAACCTAGCACTTTATTTTCTTTACACATTTTTTTCTAAATTTTCTTTTGCCTTCGTTCTTCCATATGTAGGGAGAAGAACGTTATTGAACTGAACTATAAACTGAAAATTTTTGAAACTCTTTTTCTATATTATATATATATATATTATATATATATATATATATATATATATATATATATATATATATATATATTTTGTTTCTTTTCTTCTTTTTTCTATTTGTTGCTAGAGGGGTTTACACGTCTAGACATAATAGCTAAGACCACCTGTTTAATGGTTATAGGCAAGATACCACAAACCGACTTCCGGTAGGCTAATCTAGAACTACAACCACAGGGGATCAACGGGGAATGAAAGAATGGGGAATGGCTGTAATGTATATCGAACCGAAAGAACAGCCCAAGCTCAAGGGTCTAAACCTAGAGGATTTAACATTAGGTGGGCTATCTGGCTTAGAAGTTGAATCTAGGTGCCCCTATCATTCTAGAACTCGTGTCATCGTGTGGTCGCGAATAGGTCTCATGCAAATTCTAACTCATTTAAGAAAAACAAAAAACCACTCAAAAAGAATTGAAATTGCAAGTTATGTGCAATGGATCAAAAGCTCACATTTGGTTTGCTAGTCGGATTCGGTCATTTTCATGCAATCAAGGCGACAAACTACTAGTGTAATTTTGAAAATTTGTTCTGACCAGGCAATTTTAGCATCAAGGTATATACGTTGGTTCTCATGTTCTAGGTTAAGCAGTCTAAGCATCATTATGACAAATTGAACAACAACTTAACCTCAAAAATCAAGAACTGAGCAATTCTAATGCTAGAGGAACTGGAAAGGCACCACGAAACACACAAAAAAACACAATTAAGGGCAATCAAGTTCATGCAAGGTTCTCTAGCATCTTACCCCACACTTAAATCGTTCTATGTCCTCACAGGACTAAACTAGAATAGAGAGATACGAAGAACCTGGAATGAGATGGTCGGTGTAGGGGATGAACACGGATATCCGGAGCAGAGCGGAGTAGCTACTCGAGTTCCTACAAAAACAAAAACAACAAAAAGATCAAAAGGATACCGGGACAAGTGTCCCGGATCCACACAGAATAAAAGTCGAACAAAGAAGGTTTAGGGGAATTTTGAAATTTTTTTTTGACTCTTTTTTTTAAGGGACACAAAATCACGGCACCGCATTCCTAGAGAAGTCTAGAACATCTAAGTTCAATCAGATCAGCAAAAAACACACCGAAACAGCAGGCACACAAAACGAGGTCGACCAGAATTAAACTCGTCGAAATTCAACAATAAACATGTCAAAATATTCGAAATTGAAAACCCAACAACTAACCTTTAAGACATGACTCAAGAAAATGGACGGAAAGCGACGAAGTTGGCCAAAAACGTGAAAAGCTTGTTTCGGGGATAACCGGAGCTACAGAGCTCCGATTTGGGCGATCAAGTAAGCGTTGGAATCAGACCAAAAAAAGGAAACTGATTTTCAAAACAGACACAAGTTTTCAGTGAAAACTTAAGAAGTTTTGCCGAAAACTTCTTTGAAAATAGGCAAAAATAAAACAGACGATCACTGTTTGCAAAATGAGAAATGTTTTCGGCGAGAACTTTTAATTCTCGCCGAAAACCTATTTTAAAACCCTTTTTTTTCAAAACCCAACCGAAAACAAATCAAAATGAAAGGAAATTAAACTGACACTTTGGCTCCCCCGAACCTGATTTGAACGACGAAAAGACTGACTCAAAAATTCAAAACGGACTCCAGCCGTGGGTTGCCTCCCACGAAGCGATCTTGCTTAACGTCCTTGAGTCGGACGATACCTGGACGGCAATCAAGAGACATCCCAACTCAGGATTTCTTTTAAGCTCATGTCGAAATTCATAAAATACAGCTTCGGAGATCCTCCGGCAAGTGTGAACTTCTTCCCGTTTGCGTGAATTAGCTTGGTTCGTCCATCGGGAAGATGACCAGAAATTTCAAATGGCCCGAACAGTTCTTTTGAAGGGGCATCTTTCTCTTTATTCTCCTTCTTTATCTCACCAAGATCTTTAACTTTTGGCGATTCATGAGGGGATGCCGTCGAATCCTCCTTTTTTCTCGACTTCTGTGCCGCCAGCTCATTCTTCAGGATAGGGACCTGTCCAACACCTGGCAAGAAGATTTCTGAAGAAACTCTAGATTTTTCATTAGTAACAGAGTTGGTCGAACCCAACTCTTAACTTTAATAGATAAGCAATGCGCCTATTCTTTGATAGGGACTTGCATACCGTCCTTGAGGCAGAATGTCATGGTATCCTTGCCGACCCTTAATGTCAATGAGCCATTCGGGACATTAATGGTAATGTCGGTTGTTGCCATGAACGGTCGGCCTAGGAGAAGAGTGACATCTTCCCCTCGGGTATCCATAACAACATAATCAGCCAGAATAGTAAAAGGACCACAACTGACAACCACGTCTTCTATTAATCCCCTAGGTAATTTAACAGATCTGTCGGCAAACACTAAATGCATGCTAATCGGTTTCGATTCTCCTAGGTTCAATTTCTCATACAAGCAGGTAGGCATGACATTAATGGAAGAACCTAGATCAATTAAACTACGATTAATTTTTACATCATTAATAGTGCAAGGCAAAGTAAAAGCGTCAGGATCGCGACACTTAGCTGGGGGAGGTATGGCGGTTGTCTGGCTGTGGATCGCGGAGCATTCTTCCTCGAGGGAGACGGAAGACAACTCTCCGTTCTTCTTGTTCTTTGCAAGATCTTTCGCGACTTTTCCAACTTCCGGTATCATCTGGATAGCATCAATAACTGGTATCTTGATATCTGTGTTCTTCAAGTATCCATACCACTTTCTGTACCGGTATCATGATCTTTCTCCTATGATTGCGCAGCCTTAGGAAATGGAATCCGAAGCTGATATGGACGAGGTGGTGGCGCAGGTGATGTCTTTGTTAGGGGAGGCGGGGCAATGTCTATAGCATCAGGAATTATGGCCGGATCAGGAGCTACAGGACCAGCTAATTGCTTGCCGCTTCTTGTGGAGATGGCCTTGATGTGCTCCTTCCTAATGGTAGAGTCGTCTTGAACCGATGATTGATTAAAGAAGGGGATACTAGATAGCATGCTAGCCATGCTATTCACCGCGCTCTCCACTTGCCGACCTCGAGCTTCATGATCTTGATTTAAGACGGCTTGAAGCTTGAATTTCTCCTCGTGGTCATCGAGTCTTGCCAAGATCAGGTCGAGCTTCTTGTCTATCTCGATTTCCCAAGTATTTTCATACGTATAATTCTGATGCTGCTGTCCTCTGGTGAATCCAGGGGGATCTTGATCAATAAAATTCACTTCCTGTTTAGACCAGTTATTTGTTGAACCGAAAATCTCCTTCATGTGTTTCTGTACTTCGATCTTGATCTGATCTTCACGGCTTGGTCGGCTCTTGGCTGCTTCAAACTGTCTCTCCCAATTCCTAGACTTAGATGCGCAATTTGCAAAGTGAAGAAGAGCAACTTCTGGTGCGAGTGCGATGTAGTCGCCATCAGCTAAGGCGTTAACCCATTTAGCTGATTCTTCGTTCATCCCTCGGGCAAAGATCTCAGCTAGTTGTCTCTGCTCGAATCCATGATGAGGGCAATCGTGAAGGAGTTCTTGGAATTCGTTCCAAGCATCATGTAAGCTTACTCCTTCCTTCTGAACAAATCCGGCAATTTTGTCCTTATAAGTTGTAGTTCTTGAAGGAGGAAAGTATTCCTCTATGAAGTCTTGAGCTAGATTATCCCAGTCAGTGTAGTGGCCAGGTGGTTTCCTACTGAGCCATCTCTTGGCGGCGCCTCTAAGGGAGAATGGGAAGACTCGTAAGCATAATGTGTTCTTACTGTGGTTCCCACTCTTGAACGTCTGCACATGGCTAGGAAGTTCGTCAAATGTGTGCATGGGTTATCTTGTGGCTTCCCTTCGAACTGAACATCCCTAGAGATCATTTCCAGGAAGGGGATCGTGATCTCATAGTCAGGGTCGTCATCGTTGTGCGGCACAACGATGCTAGACCGAAAATTAGTCGCGCTCGGTTTCTTGTAATACGCCATGGTACATTGAGCAGCCACTACGGTAAGAGAAGGTGGAGGTGAATCTGAAGTAGTGGATGAAGCGGACGAAGATGAGGAGTTCTCCTTCAACTCCTCGATCTTAATAGGGGTAGGAGGTGTAGGCGGAGTGATTCTAACTTGCTTCTAAACTCGTGGTCGCTTTGGTGGAGCAGAACTACCCGGCTTAAACTGAGAATGAGTGAGCGAGCGTTTCATAAACCTGTAAACAACCTACAAGCAACAAAAGCAAACATAACCGGCGTAAAATCGAAGTGTGATGAAATATGAAAGATGGAAAGGTAGAAGAATAAAATGCCTACTCTTCTTTCAAACAATTAGAAGAGTCCCCGGCAACGGCACCAATTTGATGTGCTATTAAACAGTGATCAAATACTACCAAGCTAGAAGCTAAGCAGATCGTATTCCATAGGGTTTCTTCTAATTGTCTACTCAAATATGTTGGCAATTTACTCAAGTTTAACACGTTGTGCGTGGTGTGAGTTCCACGACTTCTAGACTAAGATGCAGGAAAATTAAAATGAAATTAAAAGACAGAATGATTGGTTGGTTTAAACAGATGACAGACAAGCTTAGATTTCGAATCCCCCTTAGATCACCAAGGCAACAACAATCACAAGACCAGCGGTTTTCAATTCTCATTCAATCAATTTCTATACACCACCATAACTCCTTACCCTTAGGTTTAAGACCGGCGAACGTTCGCTCTATCCGTTCTAACTACCAAGATTAATTAGCCGCCCGAGTACGGTCACTTCTTGCAACGACTAGACTAACTAGTGCAATTACTAATGATTAAGGAATTACTCTTGAAGCGGATTAACCCTAACTGGTTCCTACGAAAGGCACACTCCAATGAAATAGGTTAATTGATTGAATTGATGTTTTAAAGAGAGGCGAGCGTTCGCTTCTATCCTCAGCTTAACAAGAATCTAAACTAGGTGATCAAGGAAGACAAGTTTAAATGTTTTAAAGCAGGGAAGCTGTCTGGCGACAAACCCTAACTCAACACAAACCTAATCTAGGAGATCAACCAGAAAAGAAACATAAACAATCAAGAACAAAACAACCATGCAAAGAGAAACTGGTTGAACTTTGAATCTAATTACCGCCGATCCATGACCGCTTTAAAGCCCTGGGTCACTTAGGGTTCATCTAATCTAAGCTCTACAAGTTTAGCTACTCATATCTGACAAACAAGATTCAAAGGCAACAAAGGAAATCATCATACAGAGGAAGAACATATAAGAACTGAAAAACCTAATTCTGACGACTCTGGTGAAGCTCGATATCCTGGATCTTTAACTTTAAGCTCCGAGCTCTCCGAGAGGGAAGAATGGCGTCATGATCTCTCCACGATTCTTCGAACTCTCTAAACTCTCTCTCGAACTTCTTTGATCTGGAACTTGTGTAAGTTCTATTATGCAAAGCATATTATGAGGTATCTTTTGAATTGGGCCGCCGGTTAAGTATTTATACTTAACCCTTAGTTCGCCGGATTTGCCTGGATTTTTCGGCGAAAACTTAAGGAGTTTTTGCCAAAAACTTCAGTGTAAACTGCTGGCTTCCGTTGACTGATTCTCCTGTGAATTTTAAGTCTAGAGTTTTCAGCGAGAACTTGACTTTTCGCCGAGAACTTGACTTTTCGCCGAGAACTTGACTTTTCGCCGAAAACTTCTTCTTGTATTGCTATGCCGATTTCTTCTGTAGTTTTCGGCGAAAACCTCAGGTCTTTTCGCGGAAAACTCTTGTGTAAAACGGGGCAGGATTTCTGTTGACTTGGTTGACTCCTTGGATTAGTTCCGGTGCGGTTGTTCGAGGTTCTAATGCCTTAGACACGTCCTTGGTTACATTATTTGATGGCAAAAACCTGTGCTATCACGAAAACACTAGAAAACCATCAAATAGACCCGAAATGGGCCAAGGTAACACAAATGGCACGAGATAGAGCAGTTGAGTGAATATTCGCTATTCTACCCTAAAAAGCATGTCTTAAGCCAAGAAATGTCGCTTAAATGAGGCTGAGAATCACGTCAAATCGAGTGTCATTAGTCCTTCACCGGGTCTAGTGATTCCCCAAGTCCAAGAGACTTTGCTGAGTTTCCCCCAAACATGGCCGCACAGGTAACCGAGATTTGGGGAGGCTTGTTGGGAGCACAACGAGAGCCAACAATGGATTTGAGGACGAATCCAAAACAAGAAGAGGGGGATGATGTGATCCTCCACAGCTGGCCAAGTGCCAACCGTTACTCCTACACCCCACTAGGGTCACCTACTAAGGGTAGAATCCTAGGGCCATACAAGAAGCGCCTAGGGCCGAGGAAAGCTCACAACTTGGCTCTCCAACGATTCATGAGGCCTAGGTATGTGACTAAATTCAGGCACAGCCCACCCCAAGCAACTAGGGAAGCCAAAATGAAGGTCAGGCCACGCCAGACCATGATACTGGCCAAAGCCCCAAGTCTAGGCCCCGAGCCAAGCTTAGGGCTTCAACTAGGCCCTAGACCAATCCCCATAAGCCCTGATAGCAAGGACAAGCCCGGGACCCTCTGGAACCATTCCTGGAGCAGCGCTGGAGACAAAATAAGGAAGGCCTGACTGGAAAAGGCTGGTACCCGAAGACTGACCCTGCCACGAGCCCCGGACCGGGCCTAGCACCAGAACTAGGCCCCAGACCAGATGCCACGCACCTCAGAATAGAGCCAACACTTGAAGAGCCCCTAAGATAATTCTTGAAGACATGGCCGAAGCAGAAAGCCAAAGGCTTGGCCAGAATTGAAGAAGGCCCAGTGCTGAGCCAGACCCAGGTGCCAGACCGAGCGCCTGGCACCGTAGAGGAGCTATTTGGGCCGAGCCAACAAATGGCTCAGGAGTTTGGGGAATTTCTAAAGGCCCTGGAAAGCCTGAAGCCCCAGGAACACCCTCCAACAAACGGCGTTGCATTTGGAGAAGAAATGAAGCCGGAGCCACGTGAGGGAAAGTTGATATACGATCTAGGCCCATGCATACAAGCTGACCGTACACAGGATTCCTATCCGAACCGGGAATCCATACATGCAATCCCACCGAGCTAAGGACTCCCATTCGGGCCAGGAATCCATGCTACCACATCCAGAAGATCGCTGGCCTAAGTACTTCTCGGACTAGGACACGAGGGGAGCGCCTAATCCAGCCAGCCCCAAGTCTTGCTCGACCGCCACAAATGCTGCCCGGATTAGTGCTTGCCCGGATTTTACCGGTTTTGCCTATTTAGGATTATTTCTTCGGTTCCAAGACACTATTATCCTATTTTATGTTTATTTTCTAGTTTTCCTTTTTTAAGTTGGATTGTTAAGGCATTTTAAATGTACTAATTAGTATTTAGATTATTTTAATCCTAGTTTAGGAAGTAGCTAATAGGGAGGAGAGCTTGTTCCCTTCCTATATAATAAGGCCGCCGACCACCCCTTGTACTTACAACTTTTATGAAATATAAACCCCCTTTAAGAACTTTGTTCTAAGCCCCTTGGAGTATGTGCTTGTGCATTGCTTAAGGATTGACTTATCATCAAGAGCATCCATCTCTTGGCGTGGCGCCCTCGACTTGATACTTCTGGTTCCTAGCTCCTTTATAGCTAGCGGGTCAAAGTCCTCTTCCATCCGGTTCCATAAGTTCTTCACGAGTGGTAGGCGATCAGCTTGTGGTGTTTAGGGGTCGTCTACCCAAGGTTGCGGTGGTTCACATCAGTTGGTATCAGAGCTTTGGTTCAACACTAGGGCCAACCCCTATCCCAGTTTCCAGGTTCACTCTTGGATCCATATCCTTTACTTTTCTTGCTCTTTAGAAAATTAGCTTAAAAAAATCCCCTTCTATTTCAATTCCTTGTATTGTTATTGCATTGTAAGGCAAAGAAAATCGGTGGCCATCAAAAGCCATCAAGAAAAGATCAAAAGGCTAAGAAAAAGAAAAGAAAGCAAGGCTACCCTTGCCAACTTAGTTTCCTTTCATTGTAAGGGTGATTTTTAAGAAGAGGAGATAGAAAATAGCTTCTGCTTGCTTGTAACTAACCATGGCAGATGAGAGAATGACTAATTTGGAGGGCCAGATCCATGATCTTGGTGGAATCATGGCGGGAATACAAGAAGCCCTAGTAAGGCTTGAAAGAAGAGGCGACCGAGAAGAATATGAAGAAGGACCCCATGATGATCTCAACCGGAGGGCTAGAAGATTAGTCCAAGAGATTGATGATGACGTGAGCAATCTCAAGCTTACCATTCCCAAGTTTGCTGGAAAGACTAATGCCGACGAGTACTTGGATTGGGAGAGAAGTATGGAGGACTTCCTAGAATGCCACAACTATTCGGAGAGGAAAAAGGTAATTGTGGCTACCCTTGAATTTACTGATTATGCTGCTCTTTGGTGGAGTCAGTTCAAGAGACAGGGTCAAATAGATGAGGAGGTTCCCATAGGATCATGGAGAGACCTCAAGAGGAAGATGAGGAAGAGGTTTGTTCCGGCTGCCTACATCCGAGACTTGCACACCTCACTTCAAACCTTGAAGCAAGGAACCATGTCCGTGGAGCAGTACGCAAAGGAGATAGAGATGTTGGTGGCAACGCTAGACCTAAAGGAGGAACAGGAAGCCAGGATAGCCAGGTTTGTAGGAGGCCTACATCCGGACATCATGCACCAAGTCAACATACTCAACTATGTTGACTATAAAGACTTGAAAGCCCTGGCCATCCGAGTAGAAAGAGAGATAAGGAGAGGCTATACAAGGAGGCCAAACCCTCCAGCCAACAACCAATGGAGAGGGAGCTCCAGTACCAGCCAGCACCCATGGAAGCCCGGACAGCCCTGGAGCACCGGGCCCCGACCAAACCGTAACCCTAAAGATTCGGCACCACGGATAACACCTACTCAATCTACTCCTAATGTTCAGAATTCTAACCCACGTCCTAGTGGAATTGTGTGTATTAAATGTCATGGAAGAGACCACGTCTCAAGAGAATGCCCCAACCAAAGGACCATGGTGATGAGAGAAGGAGAGATCGAGACGGATGATGAAAAGGATGAGAAGATGAATGAAGAAGAAGGTGTCCAGGCCCAAGGAGAATGAGAACCTGACTTGGGGATCAATGAAATATTCTCACAGAAGTCTTGTGCAAGTCTAGACATCCTTGTGGATATATTTTCTGAAGATGATGACATGGAGACCGACGGTCAAAGCTCAGAAGGACCTGAACCTTGGTCCTTCACCGATTCGAGTGACACTCCAGGACTAGAAGATGAGGCTGAATCTCCCCCGGAAATGGCCACCCAAGTCACTGAAGTTTGGATAGGCTTATTGAGTGCACAACGAGAGCCCACGATGGATTCGTACGATGGATTCGGGGACGAATCCAAGGCAAGAAGAAGGGGGTGATGTGATCCCCCACAACTGCCCTAATGCCAATAGTATTCCTACACCCCACCAGGGTCACCAGTCAAGGGAAGAACTCTAGGGCCCTACAAGAAGCGTGTAAGGCAAAGGAAAGCTCTCCAACGATGCTTGAAGCCAAGGTACGTGACCAAATACAGGCTCAGGCCCCCAGCAACAGCCAAGCAAGCTAGGATGTCAGTCAGGACACCCCTAGCATGGATGCTGGTCAAGGAAGCAGGACCGAGCCCCAAGCCGGACCGAGCCTAAGGCCCCTAATAGGCCCTAGACCGATCCTCACAAGCCATGGAGGCAATGACCATACCTGGAATCCTCTGGAAGCATTTCTGGAGTACATGCAATGAAGGACAGAAGAGTACCTAGCCGGAAGAGGGTGGCACCTGAAGACAGGCCCCGGAGTGAGCCCCAAACCGGGCCAGATGCAAGAACTGAGCTCTAGGCCAACACGAGCCCTGGACCAGCACCAGCCCTTGAAGATCCTCTGCTGAAAAACCTGAAGACTTGGCCGAAGCAGAATGCAGAAGGCCTGGCCAGAAATGGAGAAGGCCAAGTCCTAAGCCAGCCCTGGGCGCCACAAAGGAGCACTTTGAGCCGAGCCACCAAATGGCTCGGGCCTTTTGGGAAATGCCAACGGCCCTAGATAGCTTGAAGCCCCAGGAACACTCTCCAGAAAATAGCGTTGCATTTGGAGAAATGAAGGAGGAGCCACGTAAGGAAGTGCTCATACACGATCCGGGTCCATACAAGCAATCCCACCAAGCTAAGGACTCCCATCCAGGCCAGGAATCCATGCTGCCATGTGGAGAAGACTGCGGGCCTAAGTCCTTCTAGGACAAGGACACGAGGGGAGTGCTTAATCTGAGTCAGAATCCCTGCCCAGCGAGCTCCAAGCCTTGCCCGACCGCCACGAATGCTGCCCAAATTTTGCCTTATTTTGCCTATTTAGGATTATTTCTTCGGTTCCAAGAAACTATTATCGTATTTATGTTTCTTTTCTAGTTTTCCTTTTTTAAGTTGGATTGTTAAGGCATTTTAAATGTCCTAATTAGTAATTAGATTATTTTAATCGTAGTTTAGGAAGTAACTAATAGGGAGGAGAGCTTGTTCCCTCCCTATATAATAAGGCCACCGGCCACCCTTTGTACGTACAACTTTTATGAAATATAAACCCCCTTTCAGAACTTTGTTCTAAACCCCTTGGAGTATGTGATTGTGCATTGCTTAAGGATTGGCTTATTGATGACACTCGATTTGACGCCATCCCTTCACCTCGGAGACTCGTCTTAATTAGGTTTTACAGTTTCTATCTGTTCTTCCTTTTCATGATGAACTCTGTTTCTGTCTTTGATTCTGTCGTTATGAACATGAGTAGCTAAACTCGTAGAGCTTAGACTAGATTAACCCTAAGTGATACAGGGCTTTAAAGCGGTCACGGATCGGTGGTGATTAGATTCAAAGTTCAATCAGTTTCTTTTTCATGTTTGGTTTGTTCTTCGTTGCTTATGTTTCTTGTCTGGCTTGATTAGCTAGATTAGATTCTTGTTAAGCTGGGGATAGAAGCGAACGCTCGCCTCACTTTAAAATGTCAAATCAACAATCAACCTATTCATTGGAATGTGCCTTTCGTAGGAACCAGTTAGGGTTAATCCACTGCAAGAGTAACTCATAAATTGTTAGTAATTCCACCAGTTAGTTTAATCGTTGCAAGAAGCGACCGTACTCGGGCGGCTAATTAATCTTGGTAGCTAGAACGGATAGAGCGAATGTTCGCCAGTCTTAAACCTAGGGGTAAGGAGTATGGTGGTGTCTTAGAATTGATTCAACGAGAATTGAAATCCACTGATCCGTTGATTGCCAATGCTCTGGTGAACTAAGGGGTATTCGAAGTCTAAGCTTGTCTGTCGTCTTTGTTAAGTCAACCAATCTTTCAATCTTTCTTTCAATTTATTTTTTAGTTTGCCTGCATTTCTAGAATAGAATTCGTGGAACTCATACCACGCACAACGTGTTAAACCTGAGTAATCTGCCTTTACATTTGAGTAGACAATTATTAGAAGACCCGTGGAATACGATCTGTCCTGCTTTGTGCTCGACAGTTATTTGATACCTTGTTCTGCAGTTCATCAAATTGGTGCCATTGCCGGGGAATTCTTTTAATTATTTGAAAGAAGAACTGGCATTTTATTCTTCTACTTTCCATCTTTCATATTTCCATCCACTTCGATATTACACTAGTTGTGCTTGTTTTTGTTATTTGTAGGTTGTCTACAGGTTTATGTAACACCGTCCTCTCACGCACTCCTTAACCAAGACTGACAGGGCTAAGAGTGTAGAGAAACCGGGTAGCTCTGCTCCACTGAAGCGACCACAGATTCCGAAGAAAGGCAGAACCAATCCACCCCCATCCTTAACACCAATTAAGATCGAGGAACTGAAGGAGAGTTCCTCATCTTCATCTTCATCCGCTTTATACACCGTATCACTTTCACCTCCTCCATCTCCTAGGATGGGTGATCACCTACCACAACAACTAGGCGATCAACCACCACCACCACCGAAGAGTCTAGCTGATTACAACAAGCCGAGCGCGACTAGCGTTCAATCTTCTATCGCCGTGCCATGCATCGAAGGACATCCTGACTATGAGATCAAGATTCCTTTCTTGACCATGATCTCTAGGGATTTACAATTTGAAGGCAGGCCTCTTGACAATTCGTGCATGCATCTGGTGGATTTCATCAATCTCTGCGGCACTTTCAAGAATGGGATTCTCGACAAGAACACTCTATGCTTCAGAGCTTTCCCGTTCTCTCTTAAAGGCGCAGCTAAGAGGTGGCTCACTGGCAAACCACCTGGTTACTACACAGATTGGGATACCTTGCTCAAGACTTCGTCGAAGAGTACTTCCCTCCTTTCAGAACAACAGCCTTCAAGGACAGCATCGCTAGATTTTCTCAGAAGGAAGGTGCGAGCTTATATGACACTTGGAATGAATTCCAAGAACTTCTCTACCACTATCCTCACCATCTGTTCGAGCAGAGACAGTTAGCTGAAATCTTTGCTCGAGGTGTTCGTGAAGAATCTGCTAAATGGGTCAATTCCCTAGCTGAAGGAGATTGAACTACCCTCACACCTGAAGCTGCTCTTCTCCATTTCGCGAACTGTGCTTCCAAGTCAAGGAACTTGGAATGACAATCAGAAGGATCAAGAAGCAAGCTCGATCTTGAAGTAACCATCAAAGCAGAGGTAGAGAAGCATTTGAAGAAGTCTACTACACCTATCAAGCCGCCAACAGCTTCCGTTTATGTTGCTGATTGCGAGTGGTGTGGAGCATGTGCTCATAACGGAGGATGATGCCAAAACTTCGGCAAAGTAGAAGTCTGGTCTACCGAAGAAGTCAATTTTGTTTCTCAAGGCTTCAACAACAATCAACAAGGTTATGTTGGCTACCGCAACTACAGACAACAGGGAAATTTCCAAGATCGCCTCCCTACAATGTCGGTGACAACCAAAACCAAGGCCAAAATCAGAATAACCGACCAACTGGTCCAACTCAGGATCAGAAGCTGAACAATCCGACAAGAGGTATCTACCAGCCGCCTCACCGAAATCCGGGTAACTATGGAACAGCTCCTGGCAATCGCCATAATCAATACTTGAACAACACTTATACAGGATAGCAGCATCAGAAGGACAACAAGGATAGTGAACTCGACAAGAAGCTCAATCAGATTATCACTAGACTTGACGATCATGATAGTCAGTTCAAAGCTCAAGCTCTCCTCAACCAAGAATAGATTGCTTCCGATCAAAGAATAGAGCATGCAGTGAACCAGATCTCTAGCATGTTAGCAAATGGCCGCCCTTCTGGCCAGCTCTCAAGCCAAACCGAGCCGAATCCAAGGAAGGAGCAAGCTAAGATGGTTTCTATTCAAAGTTCGATGAACTCACCTACTAATACTTCTTCTATTTTATATAGGGCCAATGAAGTTCCGGAGAAGAAGGTAGCACAGAAGGAGGCGCCTAAGGAGTATGATCCTCCTCTTGCTCCGTACTACAAGAAGCCTCCATTCCCAAATGCATTGCTACCGAATGCAAGGATCGAGACTGGCATGTGGGAAAACAAAGAATGATACCCTACCATCCGTAGCAAGAAGCCTTCCTCGCCATATCCAGCTAAGTGTCCCGATCCTGGTTCTTTCACTTTGCCTCTTGTCATTAATGATGTTGAAGTAGAGCGTAGTTTGGTTGATCTAGGTGCGTCCGTAAATGTCATGCCTATGAGTTTGTTCGAGAAATTGAATCTAGGAGAACTTAAACCGACTAGCATGCAACTTGTCTTTGCTGATAGATCATTGAAAAGCCTAGAGGAGAGATTAAAGATGTTGTCACTAGATGTGGTCCTTTCACTTTCCTAGCTGATTTTGTGGTTATAGATACTCGCGAGGAGGATTCTACTATCCTTATAGGTCGATCCTTCATGGCAACAACCGGGATGCAAATCAATGTTCCGAGTGGTTCTTTGACCTTGAGGGTTGGTAAGGAAACGATAACATTCCGCCTTAAGGACGGTATGAAATATACTCCTAAGGAGGAAGAATCTCACTATCTTGTTGTTGAAACTGTGGAGTTGACCTCGGTCAATTTCGTTACTGATACCTCTTCCAGTGTTTCTAGATCAACTGTTATCGCAGGTGCTGAACAGGTCATCAAGTAGAAGACCGGAACGACGACACAAAAGTCGCCGAAGAAGAAAGAACTGAAAACCTCTTCTTCTCAATCACCACCAAGTAAAGAACCTGGCAGGCTAAGAAGGAAGAATCAAAAGAAGACTCAAATGGTCTGGAGGCCAGTTGCTCCGCCATCCTCTTCCGAGCCAGCTGTACCACCAATTCCTGTCAAGCCACCGGCGCAGAAGACAATAAGGAAGGAGAAACCTAAAGCATCTCCCGAGGAAGCACCAAAGATCATAGATCCTGGTGAAATGAAGCCAGGCGCTAAAGAGAAGACAAAGCCAACTGTTCTCATTCCTTCCACTGTAATACTCGCAAAGGACGATCTCTCAAGAGAACTGTTCTGGCCGTTCAAGATTACCGACCATCTTCCCGATGGACGTACTAAGCTCATTCATGCTAACGGGAAGAAATTCACGCTCGCCGGAGGTACCCCGAAGCTCTACTTCATGAACTCCGACGCAAACGTTATGAAGATCCTGAGTTGGGATGTCTCCTAATACCGTCCAGGGAGGCAACCCATGGTTGGAGTCAGTTTTTTTAATTTTTGTCAAACTCAGTATTTTAGAGTCGGTTCGGGGGAGCCAAAAGTGTCAGTTGCATGATTTCTTATTTTTCGTGTGTAGTTTGTGTGTCATCGTTTCAATCCCAAGTTGTTTGAGGTTGTTCCGATTTTTGTCAAATTAGTTCTGATTTTCTGAAGTTTGCCAGAATTGCGAAAACGTTTAAAAAAAAATTGTAGGTCAAAGTTTTCGCCGAAAACTTGCACTTTTTTCGGCGAAAACTCCTCTTTAAAACCCACTGCGTTTTTTGGCCAATTTTTGATAAGCTTTTTGGCGAAAAGTTTTATACTTTTCGGCGAAAACTCACTTTGAAATCCGGCAGACGATTTGAACTAAAATTTTCGGCGAAAAATTACACTTCTTTTCGCCGAAAAAATTTCAAAAAAATCCAAAAAAAAAATCTTTTTCCCCTTTTCTTTCTTTTTCCCGGTCGTCCTTCTCTCTCTCCCATCTTTTTCGAACGAAAAAATCAGACCCCCCCATTTTCGCCAAAACTCGCCGGCACTTTTCAATCGCCGCCGCCACACTCTTCCTCATCCTCTTCTGATCATTTCACGACATAGAACGTCCGAATCGGAGCTCTAGAGCTTCAGTTCCACCAAAACCTAATTTCTCAAGTTTTTCACCGATTCCTCTTCGTTCGTTCGTTTTCAGCCACTATGATTTCAAGGTAAGTTGTAGAGTTTTTCATTACGAGTCTTTTGACATAATGATTGCTGAATTTCATCGGGGTTGACTTTTCGGTCTACCTCGATCTGCGTGCCGACTGTTTCGTGAGAATTTTGGTGAACTGCTTGCTTTGGACTGTTCTAGCATGCTTAGGGAGAATTGTGCTGAAATTTAATACCATTTGATCATGAATTGTTCTGCTTAAAGGATAATTCTTTGTGGCGTTGACTTTTATGAAATTTCGGTTTGACCATGAACTGTTGATTTGGCTGCCATGCTTGTCCATTGACGTTCGTATCACTGTGTTTGTTGTCTGAGCCTATGTTATGCCGTCATTCCCCGAGTTGTGCTAGTAACTGCCCTGGTTAGGGTTCAATGCGCTATAATGTTGACTTTTCGGCATATCTGTTTGACCTATGAACTCTAATTGTGATGTTGACGTTCTGGTTAGTCCTATGTGTGTGTTTTTTTTGTGATTCATTGTGCTCACCGGTTACTTACTTTGCTTACCCCCACTCGGTTTTCCTCATTTCTCTGTGAAATTGAGTTTTTTGACTAAGTGTGGGGTAGGTTCTTAGTTTGACTAATCTGGTTTCATTTCTTGCTATGAAATAGGAATGTAAATAATGAGCGTAGAAGACCAGACTTGACACCGGCTCTAGCTCCAGAGCACCAGCTCCAGTCACTCCCGCTATCCACGGTCCTCCACTAGCATTCCCAGACCGCATCGGGTACCACTCTACTATTGCCCGCTTGCCCGTGCACTACTTCAAGCGCTACCAGAAGTTCCAGCATGTTCCTGGAGCCGACGTGCGACCACTGTCCCTGGACTCCCTCTTGCGCACGACGAAGATTGGCACAGGAATGTGCTCAACTCGCTGGCACCTTCAGGTCTTCTGGAGTTGACCACCATAGCTGATAGCTTCCCAGACGTCGCACTCCAGGAATTCTGGGCTACCTTCGACCTTGATGAGCACAAGAGGAGGCATCACAAGAAGGTCATTTCCTTCTATCTTGGTGGGGTGTACAAGGAGTTCACCTACGACTAGTTCATAGCTCACCTCGGCATCCCACTGGAGCAGTACCAGGGCCACCATCTCGGTTGGGAGAACAACTCGTGCAAAGGTCGGGAATATGACGCGCTCTGGAGCCACATCACTAGAGTGCCTGGTGCTCAGACCACACTCCGTCAGGTCACTCTCTCACCCTCTCTTTCGTTTCATTCATATGGTTTGGCGTAGATCCCTGTTGTTTGCTCCAGAGAAGGACCGCCACCACATCAGCAGAAAGGAGCTCCTGGTACCGCCATCCGAGAGACTTATCCACTTCATCCAGGATGGGTGTTTGCACGCCTCTTCCACCAGAAGACCAAGACGACCAAGCTGCCTCGCTCACTCCTTGGCGGTAACTATGTAGTCCGCCTCATTATCACCCTCGGTCTCAGCCAGTCATATGGCCCTGACGGCCCACGTCGCATAGTACACACTGTCAGTGGTGATTTAGCGGTCGAGTACGATCTCCAGTTGGACTACGGTCCAGAGGTGGCGGCAGCTCCCCCTCTCTACCACGAGTCCGAGTCAGAGGAAAAAGATGATTCTGAGGAGCAGCGTCCTCAGCCGGAGCAGGAGTTTGATGACCATATACCCTCGCCACAGCAGTAGGCAGGGTATGCATATCAGTAGCAGTCGCCCCTTCAGGATCCATTCCAGGTGCCTCATCCTCATCACCGACCGCCTCCAGCTGACTCTGTAGAGCTGTATGAGCGACTCCAGGAGTGGCGAGTCACAGACAACGCCACCCAGGATGCCAGATGGGCTTTTATGCAACAGCACATGCGCCGTAGTGATGAGAGGTACGAGGCGCATCTGGCGTGGTAGCGGCAGGTCAACGACGTCCTGCACATTCCACCTCCCGATGCACCTGACCAGCAGTGATCGGGTTGTATCCTCTTCCTTGTCCCTTCTTTTTATTTCTTCTTTTCGGATTTCGATCCAACTTTTTTTTGTGTGGATCTGGGACACTTGTCCCGGTTTCCTTTTTATCTTTCTTTTGTTATTGTTTTGTAGGTGGTTTGGTAGATTCCCTCTGCTTAGGGCATACTACTCTGCCCTTCTCTTTGGTAGATTCCCTCCCCGCACCGAGGACCCGTGTTCATCCCCTATGCCAATCATCTCGGTCGAGGTTCTTCTATTTCACTCTCAACTCTAGTTTTAGTCCTGCGAGGACACAGAATGATTTAAGTGTGGGGTAGGATGCTAGAGAACCTTGCATGAACTTGATTGCCCTTAATTAAGTTTTTATGTGTTCTGTGGTGCCTTTCCAGTTTCTCTAGCATTAGAATTGCTCGATTCTTGATTTTTGATGTTAAGTTGTTGTTCAATCTGTCACAATGATGCTTAGACTGCTTAACCTAGAACCTGAGAACCAACGTGTATACTTTGATGCTAAATTGCTTGGTCAGAACAGATCTTTAAAAACACACTTGTAGTCTGTCGCTTTGATTGCATGAAAATGATCGAATCCGACTAGCAAACCAAATGTGAGCTTTTGATCCATTGCACATAACTTGCAATTTCAATTCTTTTTTAGTGGTTTTCTGTTTTTCTTGAATGAGTTAGAATTTGCATGAGACCTATTCGAGACCACACGATGACACGAGTTCTAGAATGATAGGGGCACCTAGATTCAGCTACTAAGCCAGATAGCCTACCCAACGTTAAATCCCTTAGGTTTAAACCCTTAAGCTTGGCCTGTTCTTTCGGTTCGATATACATTACAGCCAATCCACATTTTTTCATTCCCCATTGATCCCCTGTGGTTGTAGTTCTAGATTAGCCTACTGGAAGTCTGTTTGTGATAACCTGCCCATAGCCATTAAACAGGTAGTCTTAGCTATTATGTCCAGACGTGTAAACCCCTCTAGCAACTAAAAGAAAGAATCGGCACAAAAAAAAAGAGAAGAAGAAAATAAGAAAAAAAATTCGAAAAAAATATATAGTTCAAAAGTTTACAAATTTATAGTTCAATAACGTTCTTCTCCTTACATATGGAAGAACGAAGTCAAAAGAAAATTCAGAAAAAAATGTGTAAATGAAATAAAGTGCTAGGTTGCTTGAGGGTATCATAGGACGAGCGTACAATATTCCACCCGTGTCTGGTTAGACGGTATGAAGCCACAAGCTAGATTCGAGGGAAGTTAGTCGAAAGCTGCACCGCACCAAAGCCATCATCATTCATTCCCTTCATCCATCTCATCATGAACCCTTGTAGTGTAAATTCGTTACAGTCCTAAGCAAGGAAGTCCTTCTTGACTAGTTCCTCGTGTTGTCACAGTGGTGGAGATGTGGTCGAATTGCAAACTTATGACAGAATTCAGTGAACAGAAAATGATTGAGAGCAGAAACACGTCCCTAAACACAGAGAATGAGAGTTTCCCTTGTACTAAATACTATCTGTGTTAGGAGTTTGGTCGGTCAGGTCAAATTCGTGCATGATTGGTTACTATTTCTTGTCGTGTGCAGTTTTTAGTGAGACCATGTTCTTTGGCTGATCAGTATGCATGTTAGGTTTCTTGTTCTAGAAGTGGCTATCTAATAATTCATTGTGTGAGCTTGAACTTCAATTTAATCGATCTTATCATTTATGAACCTAAGCGTTTTCTATTCAGTTTGCTTGAGGACAAGCAAAAGTTTAAGTGTGGGGTATTTGATGACACTTGATTTGACGTGATTATCAGCCACATTTAAGTGACATTTCTTGGCTTAAGACATGGTTTTTAGGGCAGAATAATGAATATTCACTCAACTGCTCTATCTCGTGCCATTTGTGTTACTTTGGCCTGTTTCAGGTCTATTTGATGGTTTTCTAGTGTTTTCAAGATAGCACAAGTTTTTGCCGTCAAATAATGTAACCAAGGACGTGTCCGAGGCATCAGAACCTTGAGGAATTGCACCGGAATCAATCCAAGGAGTCAATCAAGTCAACACATTTCCTGCCCCGTTTTACACAAATGTTTTCGGCAAAATGACCTGAAGTTTTCGCCGAAAACTCAAGAAGAAATCATCAGAGCTTTCAAGAAGAAGTTTTCGGCGAGAAGTCAAAGTTCTCGCCGGAAACTCTAAGTGGAAAACTCACATGAGATCAGTCGACGGATGCCAGCATTTTTCAAAGAAGTTTTCGGCGAAAATTCCTGAAGTTTTTGCCAAAAAATCAAAACCTAATCCGGCGCTGATAGGGTTAAGTATAAATACTTAACCGGCGTCTCAAACAAAGATATACTTTTCATAATAGAACTTTCACGAGTTCCAGACTTAAGAAGTTCGAGAGAGCAGAGTTTAGAGTTCGAAGAGACAGGAATAGATCGTGACGCCATCCCTTCAACTCGGAGACTCGGAGCTTGGAGTGAAGATTACCGGAGAGCGAAGCTTTTCTAGAGTCGTCTTAATTAGGTTTTACAGTTTCTATCTGTTCTTCCTTTTCATGATGAACTCTGTTTCTATCTTTGATTCTGTCGTTATGAACATGAGTAGCTAAACTCGTAGAGCTTAGACTAGATGAACCCTAAGTGACCCAGGGCTTTAAAGCGGTCACGGATCGGCGGTGATTAGATTCAAAGTTCAATCAGTTTCTCTTTCATGTTTGGTTTGTTCTTTGTTGCTTATGTTTCTTGTCTGGCTTGATCACCTAGATTAGATTCTTGTTGAGCTAGGGATCGAAACGAACGCTCGCCTCACTTTAAAACACCAAATCAACAATTAACATATTCATTGGAATGTGCCTTTCGTAGGAACCAGTTAGGGTTAATCCACTGCAAAAGTAACTCATAAATCGTTAGTAATTCCACCAGTTAGTTTAGTCGTCGCAAGAAGCGACCGTACTCGAGCGGCTAATTAATCTTGGTAGCTAGATCGGATAGAGCGAACGTTCGCTAGTCTTAAACCTAAGGGTAAGGAGTTATGGTGGTGTCTTAGAATTGATTGAATCAGAATTGAAATCCGCTAATCCGTTGATTGTCAATGCTCTGGTGAACTAAGGGGGATTCGAAGTCTAAGCTTGTCTGTCATCTTTGTTAAGTCAACCAATCTTTCAATCTGTCTTTCAATTTAGTTTTTTAATTTGCATGCATTTCTAGAATAGAAGTCGTGGAACTCATACCACGCACAACGTGTTAAACCTGAGTAATCTGCCTTTACATTTTAGTAGACGATTATTAGAAGACCCTTGGAATACGATCTGTCCTACTTTGTGCTCGACGGTTATTTGATACCCTGTTCTGTAGTTCATCACTTATCATCAAGAGCATCCATCTCTTGGCGTGGCGCCCTCGACTTGATACTTCTGGTTCCTAGCTCCATTATAGCTAGTGGGTTAAAGATCTCTTCCATCTGGTTCCATAGGTTCTTCACGAGTGCTAGGAGATCAGCTTGTGGTATTTAAGGGTTGCCTGCCCACGGTTGCGGTGGTTCACATCACATCCCAGTTTCGAAGGTTTTCACTCGTTGCTTTGAAGATCAGCTTGTGGTGGTTAGGGTTGTCTGCCCACAGTTGTGGCGGTTCACATCACTAACTCGCAAGCTCGGAACCAATATCCCTTAAATACTAGTCATAAAGACAAAACCTAGAGATCTTTACCATGACCGGTAAGAGATCACCACCTATAAGTTATCCGCTTGAGGTTCTAGCAACCCTTAGCTTATCGTTACAGTAAATCCTGGTCTCTATGGACCTCCCGACCACTAAGGACCTCCCTTAATGGTCTTTAAATAAGGATCATTAGAACCTTTACCTTTTTATGTTACATATGGGATCACGCAATCCAAGGATGGGCAACCAGCGCTGAAATCCTGTACGAGGCTATTAATGGCGGGGTAGTAATCACCAACTATCTCCTATCCCCAGCCTCTAGCTTTAGCCAGAACCAATACTTTAATTACTTGTTAGTTACCCTTACCCTTATCTCGTCTAGCCATCTAGTGGCTAGATTCGATAACCTGTCACAAGAACATACAACAACTAGAAACCCAAATCCATATCCTCGAACCCTTACAAATAAATTCTCGAGCTGGAGGTAAACGTAAGTTGTAAACCCTCACCTTACACTGACGGAACCCTTAGCTCGAATTCGATCTTCGATCCGCCATTCTCAGAATTTCACTCCCTGAGCTACCTCAGTCAATTAGAAGATAAGAGATCAAAACCGAACAAAAGAGTTGAGTAGAGAATACCAAGGCGAGATCTGCTTACCGATCCAAGTTGACCTCTTCTCCTGAAATCCCGATATGATATTCCATAGTTGGTCGATAAGCCTTCATTGCCCCTCTGAAACTCCCTTTTCTCTCTACTACCTGATCAAACCCTAATCCTTTCAATTTAATCCCAAATGAACTTAAGTAATATTATGTATGTCGCCTCACATAACGACTGTTGCTCCATTGGTAATGGACCTTACCAATATCCTATAACGCCCGTTACACAAATCACCAACGATCGTTGATGTCCACTGTAATGGCCGTTGTGCTCCATGTTTTCTGTAACTCTAAGACTGACCCAATTCAAGGGTTGGGCCGAACATGGGATGTTAGAGTTTCCTAGTGTTGGAGAAATGACATGAGAGTGTTTTATACCTAACATTGTGGTCATAGAGTCCTATAGGAGGTTTTTGTCTCTTAACATTTCATCGAACACCTAATGTGCATCCTTTTTCACAAATTTGAGTGCGAGAGCCTAGGTTCAGTGGTATAGGGATATGGGGTCGATACTACGAGAGTGTGTTGAGTCTACATAAGTCAAATGCAAGGTCATCTAAATACATGAACAGGGGCAAAACCCTTCTCAAATATACCTAGCTTTTGACTAGGGTCCTATATCTTGGGTTTCCTTCGTTCGACTTACTTGTTAGGATGGAAGTGCTTAGGGGAGGGGGGTTCAGGGGTAGGTTCCTCGAAGGTCGAAGGTCAATCAATCACAAAGTCAAACAAGGGGCTCAAGTCAACTCAAGTCAACTATCAAGCAAGGGCTCAAATAGCATGGAAATAGGGGTAAAAAATTCAATCACAGCGCGCATGAAGACAAAGACGAGGTGAATTTAATGGATGAGAATGAAGGGTCAATCAATTTTTCCCTTTGGTAGTCATGAATCATGAGTCACACAACCTAGGATGAACAATTCAAACAAGCATAAGAACAGGCCTTTCGACACTTTAACCAGCACGTATCCGAAGAATCTCTCGAGAACATTATAGAACCAAACATAAACACCAATCAATCGAACTCTCACCTCAAAACTGACTAATTGTACACGCACACCAAGTTGTCAATGGAATGCCTAAGGGTTTTTTTCAACCTAGAAAGACCTAGCAAATATCCCTCTCGAGCGTAATGCAAACTAAGCACAATCCATGGTAATAAATTCTAAAGAAGATCCAAACCAAATAACAACCCAATCAAGCATCTAAATCAAGAATACAATAAAGAGGAGATGAAAATATGAACATGAATCTAAATCATATCTTGAGATTATTAAAATCGAAGCATCCATGGGTTTAAGAGAGTCAATCAATCATCAATCCCCCTAAGGTTCCACTGATTGAACCCTAGGAGGTTTACTTACAACAAGACATACTAGAGAAATGAAGAAATACGACCTAAAACAATGGAAAGAATGATCCTAAGATTCTTCGGTCTTGTGTTTCTATGAAGGTAGGAGCAATGGATGATGATTTGGGGGATCAAAGATTATTTTCCAGGTGCTGGAGAATACAAGTGTTCATCAAAATCGAGCTGAGAATGAATGGGGGTCGTCCTTGAAAACTTACCAAAAATTGGGTATTTAAAGGGTTGGGGCTGGCACACGAGCGACACGTGCGCTGGGTGGTGCGCCGCGGGTGCTGGGCAGGGTTGGTTTGGTGAAATGAAACAAGTGTGGCGCAGGGGCGCCAGGTGGCGCGGGTGCCGGTGTTGCGTTGAGTGGTCGGTCGCGGTTGGGGTGGCTTAGCAGAATGGTGCACGGATGGCGTGTGTGATGCGCTTCATATTTCTTCGATAACTTGGACATTTAGACTCTGAATTGATCACTGTTTGAACCCATGGATTCGTGCTTCCGTGCTCTATCATGGAATGACCTAAAAAGACACATCTAGAAACGTAAGAATGGATCACAATGGTTGGTTCCAAGAGGTTATTTAGATCTATTTAACACAATTTTGTACAAAAATCATTCAAAAGATGACAAAATCACTCAGAACCACGCAAGAATGTATCAGTTATGAAGTTAAAATTATGTAAATTACGAATCATCAATACAACTTGATCTAATTTTTTTTTTCTATCTTTAGTCATTTTGATCATGATAAATCTACTTACCAACTGAACCTTCTTATATTTGATTAGAATCAATATTCTCTCTTGTTATTATGGATTACATTGCCTTATTTAACTTGCTTAGTTCATAATTACTGAATGAAATAGAAATTGTTTCCAAAAGATTAGAACTGTGTACAACCGAATTGAGTAGTAGAATTTGAGAGAGTCTTTGTGAGATATGACACCTGATTTCAACCTCTCGAAATGTTGTGTCAGCTAACAAAAGCCTTTTATATTTCCCAGAACTTGTAAAATGCTGTAGAAAACCTTACTTCATCATTGAAAGTGACTATTCTCATCAGTCGAATCTTGAGTTTAGAGTTGCGAATGATGGGTTTGGTTATATCTAGATTAAAGTATCTTCCTTTCTATTGACTTGGCAGTTAGCAGCCTACCATGGATGCCAATACAACTGAGCCTAGTTATCGATTGAACTAGAGATTCACTATTTACATAGTTTTTATAGCAACTGTTGTGGTTCAGTCTACTCTTTTGATATGGAAGTATGAAGGGTCAAAGGAATTAGACCTTAATTCCCACAAAAGAGGAAGTTTAGCCGTGGTCATTAAGAATAGTTATGAAGACTAATTAAATATATTTAAGAAAATATTATGGATAACCTCAGACAAACGCCATATAACATAACAACTTGCATTTCTCTTTAGTCTAACGATTACAAAGAACTGAATAAAACTCCAATCGTTCTAACCACTACATCATCACTAACATTGTATTACCACAACAATCTAAATTAAGTCTATAACATCGAAATTTTAAGACAACTGAACCCACAACAACTAAAACTTGCATCCCTCTATAGCAAAACTTGTTGTTCAACACACAATCATCATTAATGCATACATTATTTATCTCTAGTCGGTTGAGTCTTCCACCACATGAAAATGAAGTTGAATCATATTTTACAGCATTTATGTCGTCCCTTCTTTCTCTCTCGATCATCATCAATATCTGTAATAGACCAACTATTACTTGTTTGGAATGACACTCAAGTGGTGGGTTATGCCACTTGGAAAACTGTCAAATTCAGTTGAATTTGACTGCAATGATAGAAATTAGGGTTCCAATGAAATAGTTGATAACAAAGAGTGATTAACTACCTACCTTAACTCGCCTACTACACTTCTAAAACCTTCTTCATGGACTTTCTTCGATCCACAATGTTAATAACATAATCTTTTCACCAAAGAGACATCTACCCATTGTCTATTTTTTTTTACTTCCATGTAGTGAGGATGGGGAGAATCGGAAATAAAATAACGATTTTAGATTGTGGAGTACGACTATAACTCGGTACATGGGGAATCATAGTGTAAGTGTGAAGAAGAGGAGTAACTCAGACTATGAAGCTCAATGTAGGAATAAAATAGGAATCAAATATGGGATCTTAAGGGGACAAATCGTCTAAAGGGGATTCATGGTTTTATTTTATTTGGCCAAAACGTGGCGTTGATGTTTGTTTAGATATGATTTATAATGAAAATAAATATAAGATGTGACGTGGTGGACGTATATGACATTTTTTGTTAAAATCGTCACATAATCAGGCAATGTGACCACACTGCTATAAATTTTAAATATAAGTCATCAAGTTTATTGGGTTTAAAATTAAGTGACTGCATTAACTCTAACACAAACTAAAAACTTAGGTGACCACAAAATATTTGACCCAAACCTAGATGGTCTAAGGTTGGTAGTCAAGATTTGTTCGAGGTTGGACAAAATCCAAATTTTTATTTTTTTTTTGCATAGATAGCTCCGGTGGAGACATCGAGATAGCAAACACAAGTAGAAAGAAAAATCAAGTCTCAACCAAGGTGGTCAAGTCTACCTCCATAACCCCTGAGAAGTTAATCAGGGTCATTCATGCGACATCATGGACGACCCTGTTACCAGAACGACGAACCGTTTTAAAGCACTATGAAGGAGCAGGAATCCACATGCGAATGATTTCTTCAAAGAAAACTCCTCCTGGTATGCAAACGACTTGTGTAGCTGCTCTTGGATAGCAACAACTCAACAAACCCTTGTATATGTTCACCTACAAAACAGTAGAAAAGAACACCAACATTATGTGTTCCAGAAAGCAAGAAGCTCTATCATGAAAGATTTAAGTATATCTGGATGAGTAGTTCTGTCATGTACCAACTCTTACATTTCAACCCACTGAAATAAAAAGGTAAGCACTCATAAACGAACATCCAACCGTTGATGAGAAACAACGGTAGACAAAAGAGCCAATTGCTCAACACCATGCTTTTAGGCTTGTTGAACTCTACATAAACCATCAACAACCATCATCGTAGAAACACGAATAAATAATGAAAATTAATAAAATTAAAGTAATAATAATAAATTAAAGGAAGAAAAAGAAGAAAGAAAAAGAAAAAAATAACAAAAGAATCGATAAGCAACATTAGACTTTGGGCCTATTTAAGCCCATGTCAGCTTTTCATTTTTTGTTTTGTTTTTTTCCTTCTAATTCTAAATTTGCCATCACCATTACCTGGGTTTAGGGTTTCGAACAAAATAAACCTTCTCTCCGTTCCTTCTACCTCGCCACTTCTTCTTCGCACTTGAAAGCTTCGATTCCACAGGTAATCTTCTTCTTCTTCTTCTTCAGTAACTATTCGAAGCTCTATTTGTGTTTAACCGTGGAGAGGAATTTACCAATTTGAGAAAATTTGAGCAAAAGAAGTGGAGAAGCCTTTGGCTTACATACCAAAGATAGTGTTGAAGAAGAGAAAGCACAAGGAAGAGTCAATAGCGCTTACGAGGAAGAATCAGCTGGAGTTGGGGGCGCATGGACTGAAAAAGAGGAAGTTTCAAGACATCAAAAGGCCTGAGCAGTTTATCAAGGAGCACAAGGACAAGGTAAGGGCACAAACCCTGTTCTAATTGCAAGCTAAAGAATATATTTGCTAGTGTTTGTGGTGGATGGACTTAATGGCCAGTGAACGGAAATGATTCCAAATTTTGGTTTTGATTGTTCGAAGGGATGGTGCGTATCTTGTTTTTGTGTAGCAATTGGACCTCATACGAATGAAGTAGAGGACTAAGCGGCCAAAGTCTTCCAAATCTGTATTGCCAAAGTCGAAGCTTTTGTTTGTGGTTCGCATACAAGGGTAGGTTGTAGGACGCATTCAAAATGAGCTTTTGAATATTACTGCTAGCTTCGTTTGTGTATTCTAATGTATTGTCTTTTTACGTCACAGGAAGAATGACATGCACCCCACAGTTAGGAAAATACTTTACAAGATGAAGCTGAGTAAAGTGTTTGATGGTGTGTTTATGAAGGCGAATGAAGGAGTGTTTGAGATGCTTCAGAGGGTGGAGCCGTATATTACGTTTGGGTAAGAAGCTTGAAACCTTCTATACTTGCCTTTGACACTATCCAATGTTTGTGAAATCTTCTTGAAGATCAAATTGGTGAGTTCTAATGGTTTATGGGCTTAATTCCAAGACCTAACATTGTCGATGATGTGTCATTGAACCATACCAAATTGAGTACAATATATATATATATATATGGAAAACACTCCAGTGCACCCGGCTAGGTGGGTGCACTAAGTGCACCCGCTTGCGTGTCGCGATCTGATCCGTCCGTTCAATCAACGGATCTCAAGTTTTTGAATTAAATATGATTACATTAATTAATTTTATTAATATTATATTCCACACATGACATATTACATTTTAGTACCTATTATTATACAAAATTGCAGAATTAACTTTTAACTTTCTAAGCTGAATTAACCCACCCTCCCGTTATCCACCGACACTCTTCCATTCTCTTCCCATTATCTTCATATCAACTTGAATTAACTTCATATCAATCCATTATATCTTCCCACCCCACCGACACCGTTCCTTCCAATCCCCGACCACCGTTCCTTCCATTCCGATCCTCTCTGCATGTGTTCCCGACCAGCGTTACTTCCAATCCCGACCACCGTCGCTCCAATCCCGACCACCGCCGCTCCAATCCCGACCACTGCTGACATCTCCGGCCGCTCCAATCCCGGGCAACGCCGACGTCTTCCAGCGAGTCGACCCAGATCTAAAACAGCGGAAGAAGATGGTTGTGCCGATCGCTGGCCACTGGTGGAACACTTGCCCGATTGTTCAGTCCTTTTCTGGATATGGGGTGTTCCTGGTTTGGATTAATTTTTGGTGAGGTTTCTGGAATTGATCGCGAACTGAAATGGGGTTTCTCATTTCTGCTACTGTGTTTCGATACAGCTGAAGCAAGGAGGAGGAGGGGATGACGACTCCTTCGAGAAAGAGACTTATGAGGGAGAGGCTGCAGCAAGACCCTCCTGCTGGAATCAGTGCTGCTCCTCAAGATAACAGTATACTTCTATGGAATGCTGTCATATTTGGGTAAGAGTTCATTACTTCATTAGAAGTTTGTGAAGTTCTTCATTTTCATATTGGATTGATTGTGTTTTGTTTCTGTTTCAATTCACCATGCCTGATGACACCCCTTGGGACGGAGGTAAGTAGGGATTCAATGTGTTTGTAATAGGAGTGATCTTCGATCTAGTGAACATGATTGTTGACCTTCAGAGATTCGATCTAGTGAACATGATTCAATGTATGAGCTGATCTTGCTACTGCATTTGTTTGATTGTGTTCAGGTACGTTTAAGCTGACACTTAGGGTTGATACATAGGGTGATATATGCAGATTGCAGTAGTACTTGGTTAGACAACGAGTATTGAAGGTAATGATTTCTGTTCTCAATTCTGATCTTCTGAGCATCTAACTAGCCCTAGAGATTGGTTAATTCGGAGCACACAGCTTCCAATATGGATATATTGCGTAGAGACCTAAAAAATCCAAAGCATGGATATATAGTTATGTTTATTGGTGGTATTGATTATGGCAAAGAAATTTGTGTCTTTGATATGTATTTGTACAGTTTAAGAACCATGTCTGTGATATGTATTTGTACAGTCCAATCCGACAAAATGGTAAAGGAACTCCAAGGAGAGTGCGTCAAGTAAATTTTTGATCTTTCCATCTCTAGGTTGAGCTATCTTCCTTTGAGTATTTGCGTTTCTGATTACGATATCATGCTTGGTTGCGAAGCTGAGAACTGGTTTCACCGTCAGTTGTTCGAGCTTGTAGGTTTAATTTAATTCATTTATTGATTATGTTCATGGAGCCAGCTGTATATTTGATCTGATGTTTTGTATTTGGCCATCCCTGTTTTATATCTGAATGAATGAATCAGCTGTGTATATATTCAATATTGAATAGAATGATTGTTACAAAGAATCAAACTGTGTGCAGGATAACTGATGTCCTGGAAATTGTGTGCAGGATAAACAAGAGGAGTTGGGTTAATCATCCAATTGAAGGAGCTTCAGAGCTGGGGTAGCTGTTGTGATCTCTGATCAGTAGTTGTTGGGATGATCAAGTAATCAGGGCATACGAGATCATCCAACCCATCCCAAAAGGCGGAATCATCATCATCATTCTGCTGCTGATCGGATAAATCTGTGTTCGTCGTCAATGCTAACTGTTGATCATCGGATTCATTACCACAACCCACTGCCTCCAGAACGTAGCATCTCCAATGGATCAGAATCAATCTTCTGGCGTTTGGGCTCACGATCATCATCCTCAGAAGAAGAAGAAATAGAACAGGGGAGTAGTACTGATAGTGGTAAAGATGATGATGAAACCATGTAGTTGTCGCGATTCTGGCGAGCATCAACCCTGTCTGAGTTATTCTTGATACGGCTGATCACCAAATCACTAACCATATTCCTATCCACACATCTGTACTCATACATGATCCAAAGCCTTCCTCGGTGAACATCGGAGCCCTTCCACGGTGAATATCGACTTTCGATAGTGGGAGGGAGGTTCTGGTCAGACCCATTCTGGTTTGGTTATTTGGTCTGAGTTAATTGGTTCAGAAAATTATAAAGTGATTTGGTTTTTTGGTTTGTACCCATCCGGGTTTGGTCATGTGGCCTGAGTTACTTGGTTCAGAAAATTATAAAATCAATTTGGTTTTTTCGGTTTGGTTAGTAGAATTTAATGAAATATTAGAGATTGAATAATTACCGCAAAATCACTTTAGTTACCACAATTGTGTAGAACTCAATTCTTTAATTATTTTAATTAGTTACCACAATTGTGTAGGACTCTATTTTTAATTATTTTAATTAGTTACCACAATAGTGTAGGACTATTAATTATTACGTAAACATTTAATGTCCCTTTATTTAAGGAATTGTTATGATTGATATTAGGATTATTATGCTTGATATTAGGATTATTATGCTTGATTTTAGGATTAAATATTTAACAACTCTTTATTTAATAACCCTTTATTCAAGTGTCGTTTTTAGCAATTAACGCATGATACACCATTAAGAACGGGCTGCTGGAACGGATTAAGGGAATTAATTATCTTAATTTTTTTTCCCAAACCTTTCCCCATCAAAATAATTGTAGCTGTTGGAACGGATTTAGGTCAACTTCTGATATTTGTTTAAAGGCCGGTCGGCCCAAAGCTTAATTTAAATTCTTGGTCGGACTAATTGTTTGGTCGAATTGATTTAGGGCCTCAAATGTCAATTGATTTACATTCATTAACCTGAAAGTTCATTTCCACCAATCGGGGTAAATTAATCTCACGAATTAACAATTTATTTTGAATTAATACATTTGAGGTTTTCCTTACTGACGTATGAACCACAATTTAAGCTCAACCGGTTAATTAGGATCAAGTTGTTACTGTACTTGTAAATTTTAGCCTAAATATTCATTGAGCTGTTGATTAGTATCCAAAGGGATTGTTATGCGTGATATTATGATTTATTCTCCCAAAAGTTATTAGCTTGCTTGTTATACACATTTTGTGTAAAATATTTTGTACGTTTAAAAGTAAAAAATCGGGTGAGATACATGGACATTCATTTAATTTTAAATCCAACTAACCATAGCATATGTACAATCTAAAAAAACTTGTTCACTCACTCTTCCTAAAGCAAAGAGGCGGAGATTCTTACTATAATCTTCTCAGTAAGTGTGTGTGAAGTAGTATGCGATAGATACGAGCGCATCGTTCCCGCCAAATAACAATTGTGAATATTCCTAATTCAAAATTATTGTTTAGCGATTCATGTAAATTGAATTCTAACAAACTATAGCATATGAGAGTGGAATCTACCCAAAAAATCAATACTCATTCAAATTATGGTTTGCGAACCAAATTTTATGTATTGTTAAATTGAGTCGGTCTCATATAACTATGACTCACTCATTTTAATTTTGATTATATTTCTATTAGAACCTATGTGATCTACGTGCGGAAACAATGAAACCCTACGAAATCGTTTCAATGTAGGTGAGCTCGTCCATAATTGGGGTAGGTAATGGTATGTTGGTGCAAAGTTTCGAAGCACGATTGTAAAAATGTGTTGGACTTCGAGATCAACCATTAATGAACATGATCGAGCGTTGAAGCTTTGAGAACTACTTTAAAAGTTGTAATCATTTTGAAGAATTTAATTTTTATTTTATTTTTGGGATATGCTACATCAGTTTACATATGACAATCTTTGGAACATTGAAAGGTTTCATTGAGTTCCTGCACTTTTACAAGAAAATAATTTGAAAATAACTAATAACCATTAATCAATATCCTCACCTAATAGTTCGCACGCAATGCCGCAAGACTACATCTATTAACTTAAAAAAGTCCCTTAAATGTGGAGCTGTACAAAAACTGACTACATCCAACCCATAAAATAAGTTGACTTTAAGCCAACATCTCAAAGTTAGTCTAATTTTATTAATATCGCAAACACCTTCATGTAACATTTCGTATACCCGATATACCCCCACGTTGAGAGCCCATCCGACCAACCAATCTAACCCGTCCAGTTGACAACATTACCTAAATGTAACATTTCGTAGGTCAATTCAATTGAATGATGACAAATCGTGCAACCACTTCGAGCTACTAGAATACCTCTCTTTCACTTACTTTACATTAATCGCCTAGGTATCTCATCATCTGTATGAGATACCTAGTTGTCACCTAAATTTGTCTCTTGATCACATTTTGGAATTGGAATTTAGATTTAACATAAGTGTGAACGGGTTACGATTTATGGTTTATGATGACTTGAAGTTACTTATATCCAACTTACGGAAAATGAAGAACACAAACCACATGAATCCATCAAACTTTGTTAAGAGTTTTATATACCTACTACTGAACGTATTTGTTTGGTTGGTTGTGGAATGTTCATAGGTTTCTCCACCAAGTATTCATAGGAGATGCATTTCAGGCAGCTCTATCCTCCATACGTTACTAAGCTCTGTTAGTTCAAAAGGTTATTTTGTTTTGTTTTATGAAATGCTTTCACTACCTAAGAGATCAATGAATTTTTATTTGTTTGGCTTGTGTCGATTGATTGCCTACATATCCAATTCGTATCGGAATTAAAGCCTCGTAGTAGGTAAATTTGATAGAATTTGAGATTCGTTAAATTGTGAAAAAATTTCTATGATTTTTATAGTGGAAATATTTCCGCGTGTCACTACAACGTCGAGACTAACGATACTAATTTTATTGATTGTTAACGAATATTGGTGCATTTTATTAGAACACTTCATTAAATTTTAATTAATTCTTCCAACAAATCAAGCCCAGAAATTGGCCCAAATCTGCAACCCGTCGGACCGGAATGGACCAAAACGACCCACTTTTGGTCAGCCCGCTCCGTGGCAATTTCGTAAATAAAGGGTGACTGAATTAAAACCCTAATAAGCTGCATATATAAATCAAGTTGTTATCCAATTTCGGCTCCTTCTCTCTCTATT